>OZ010582.1:20923162-21373162 GCA_963932145.1 Acanthosepion lycidas | reverse complement strand
ATCACCACTTACTCTACAAGCGGTATGGATGTTTTGCAGGCAGCAATGGCAAATCAGAATGAGACTTTATTGTGAGTAAAACCATTCTTGTTTTCTATTATTATTATTATTTTTTTTTATTTTTTTTTTTTTTTTTTAGACAAATCACTTTCACTATCCCACTCATTATTCAGACTAATATCTTCCTCTTTGTTGTTTTGATTATAGCATTTATTTTTTTTTTCTCAAAACCTGATTAGCTGTACATTGCATCTGGAGATCATTAGACATCCTTTTGTACAGAAAATTAAGTAATATAAAGCAATATCTAGTGATCACTGGAGGAGACTGAAATGTTAGGATAAGAAAAACAAAAATAAAGACATTGATCCAAATAATGTAGTAGTAATAATAATTACAAAATATACCTGTCCGGAAAGTATCCAGCCATTAGTGATAAATAGCCTATGTAGGCAATGGTGCCTTAGAATCTAACATACATTTATCCACCATCCTTTCCTCTTTTCAAAACATTCCATAATGTTCTCTTTTAGGTTTGGATTCTCCTTAATCTCATCCATGTCATTTTGATGGTGAATCTAATTTTCAGAAAAGCCATAATTGCAAAGGGTCAAATCTGTACTTGGATGAAACAATGCTTTTGCCAAAAACAAACTCTGCATGAGACATCACTAAACAATTTTCTCAATTACTGTGAATGAGATGCACACACAGTACACAGTCTCACTCAATGGTGTCTCTACCAACTGACTAACCCCATAAGAGTGTCTATGTTCATGGATGTTTAGGAAGCTGTCCCCATGGTTGCCAAAATTCCATAAAGGCTGTGCAACTAGATTTCATTCATGATGACTAGAAATGCTTCTTTAATATTAGGTTGGTGCAAAAATAATGACGTAATCATGTCATTTTTGAACGTCAAAAAACGACATTATTACGTCATTATTTTTGCACCAACCTAATATATTCCCATCAAAAAAAGGAGATATTCTTGGTTTCTTTCTTAGATTTCAGCTAAAAAAAATTTTATGATAGGTTTTAACACTGTTGAATTTATTAGTAACATAATACATTGTTAATCATTAAATTTTAGCAGTGGTAAAAAAATAAAAAATAAAAAAATAAACAGACAAATAATTTTTGGCTTGAGTTTCACTTGTAGATTAGGTCCTATTTAGATATACCATGTTTAATGACTTGTAAGACATTTTTCCACCATCCTGGATATGATGATAAACTACATCTTGCAACAAGGTCTCTGATCAGGAGGTGTTGAGGAGTATGGAACCATCTCTTAATTGCTGTTTCCAGGTCCATACAGACCCAGGGTTGTACCACTTGTTAAGGCAAATAGTGAACCCTTAAACTGGGATAAAAACATGAAAATATAAAACTACATTACAAAAAATTACCAGCAGTACATTTAAAAAAAAATTTCCAAAGCTAAGAAGAAAATAAAATTTAAGCATTAAATGACCCATAAGGAGTTGATGTGCTGTTAAACAAGCCTTTTTTCCACAAAAATATTATGCAGGTCATATATCATAAGTACAAGTATCTAGTAGACTAACTGTTGACTACTAATACTTGTACCTAGCCTAATATCATAATACTCTTTTTTTTTTTTTTTTTTTTTTTTATTGAAATGCCATGTTCTTTGTTGTAGGCAATCATGGCTCTCCACAGATTCCTTTTCTTTATTATTGCCATGACTTCTTGAGAAAAATAGTGGTTTCCCATTACCTTCTCCATGATTTTGAATTCAGAATATTCCTTTTCTTTGACTGCTACACAAGGTTAGAGAGCTTAGCCTACCATAGCAAAGTAATGGGAAGAAGAGATGAATTTGTCTTTCACAAGAGCATTAGCATGAAAATGAATGCAGCAGCCTAGGCTGGAATTTGAACTCTGCTCTCCAATCCCACTTTACACACAGATAACAATAATACTACCCATGTATAATGTCAATAGTGAAAATCTTACATGTCATCAAATACAATACTTTCTTTTAATTTGCCTTATAATCGTATTGGGGGATAAACTATAACAGTGAATTTTAACATACTGTGTGCCAAAGATGGTTAATTAAAAATTTTGCATTTTTACTTGTTAAGTACTGAATGACATTAAGTAACATTCTCCTTTTTGAAATTCACATCTTCATTTTGTTCTCTTCACATAACTGTTTTTCAATTATGCTTATTTATTTCTGGGTAATCTGTAAACATGGTGTGACCTTGCCACTAATCTAGTACTGTGCTTAAATTTGTAAAGTCTAGTTTTCCAAAAAGGAAAACTTATCAGAACAATTGCCATGAAAATATTTATAGAAAAGGTACAGGAAAGCTATGTTATAGCAATGGGAAAGTGACTGAAGCTTAGATGCCAGTTGAAACTGATAACATTGCAGATCCACCTTTGTATTTTGTCAAGAATCTTTAAATACATAGCAGAAATACCAGCCCAGATGTAGCGGCAGTATTCACTATTAAGAAAATGTTAAGAAACTGAGATAAGAGATATTTCTATTGATAGTTTTGCTATCATAACTGATCAAATGAATTAAATGATGCAGATATTTACTAAACTTAGCTTAGTCTGTTGGTACAAAGACACACATGTGGAGCAAAATGTTTTGTTACTGACATACCATTATGGTTGAAAGAAAAAAAGTAAGAAATTTGGTAAACCATCCTTTTTTAACAAACTGACCTGTCCAGGTAGAAAAAGCAAAAGGCTGTTACCTTTCTTATCTACCTTGACAGAAACAAAAGAAAGTTGATATTTTGAGAATGAAAAGTGAAATATTTTAAGAGAAAAATGCTTAAAATGTCCACACTTTCAGTCATCAATATACTAAGATAATAAAAAGAATGTTTTCTCAGTAAATTCTTCTGCTATAGAAACTAACCAAAGGTCCTTCAACAAGTCTGTCTAAGTTCAAGTAAAGGTCAGGATTTTTCGAGGCAAAATGGCAAGCCCAGTTCCTAGTCAGAAAATTAATGAAAGACAAACTTCCAATCTTCATATGAGGTGTATTCAGTTTAGTTAATATCAAGAAATTGACCTTTGTAAATTTTTTTTCTCTTTTAGTTTCCAAACAGAAAACTCTTCTAAATACAGCATACAGTCTGTGTTGATTGGTGCCACCATTTTGTATGCAGCCATTTATGCAGTCAACCAGTCGCAAGTACAGAGATATGCAGCATGTACATCTTTAAAGAAAGCCCAAATGTAAGTTTGCATTCTTTAGTTTTTATTTTAGTTGCATTCTTAAAAAATTCTTTTACTTACAAAATGTTTTTTTTTTAAATTCTGTAATGAAGAATAACAATTATACCAAAAATTGTGTTAATCCATGGTAATTTTCTTGGGAAGAAAATAATTAAAAAATTGATAGCTATAATACATAGATATAATGTCTATATATTATATGCAAGATTGTTTCAGTTTGAATTTATGGGACACAGAGTTGTCATTATTTACACTAATAATATTCAGACTATTGTCCTCATCATTGTTGTTATTATCACCTGATCACCTTCTGCCTTAATTTCTGAGATGAGGGGTTATCATTATTTACACTATTTATATTCGGATAATTGTCCTCATCTTTGTTGTTGTTATTACAATTCAATAATTGTTGTATGAACTTCTGTGATGAGGTGTTATCATTTACACTATTTATATTCAGACTATTGTTCTCATCTTTGTTGTTGTTATCACAACATTTTGTTCATTGTACTCTCCAACCTTCTCCAGGGAATTCTGAACTGAATCCGTTATTTAAATAAAGGGTTCAGTTCAGAATTCCCTGTCGATTATCCAGATTGGTTTACATGTGAGGATGGCTGGAGGGCACAATGTCTGAAATGTTGTAATAACAACAACAAAAATGAGGATAATAGTCTGAATATAAATAATGCAAGACTGTGTTGAAAAGTTCTTGGCCTGATCAAGAAGAGATTTTATAATTTAGAAGTTTCCATTTAGTCAGATTTTGGGAAAATGGGTAGAGCTGAGAATTTTTCAGCCCATCTCAAATCTTTATCTATATTCAGTAGTTGCTAGTTAGAACCCAAAAAATTCTTTTGCTTGTTATTTAATTTGTTATATATCATCTGTTAGACAATGTGAGTCAATTTTTCTGATACAATTTCAGAATTTTATGTTTTCTTTGCTTTTTCATTCTTATTCAATCTCCTAATGTATTTCCAGACTTAACAATGCAAATTAAAAAGACCAGCTTTTTGCTCTATCCAACCAAAACTGAATTATTTTACTTGATTTTAAATGTTATTAGTGAAATATAAACAGATATATTAAAATATACTTCATAAAGAAAAGGAGGGTACAATAAAAAATATATATTACTGTAAAATGGTAATACAGAAATATAACAACGATTTTTAAAAAAAGACAGAAAAGCAGTTTATAAGTCGTCTCTCATCAGATCAAAGATCAAGGACAAAAATGTACACAGTAAAAAAAAAAAAAAATATATATATATATATATACAAACCCAGGAGGATTTTATATGCAAGAAAATATAACACTTAAAAGCTAATTACCTTTAAGCTTACCAAGCTTAAAGAAAGATGGCTGGTAGGACTTAATATACAGGGTGCCCTACCAAAAAGTAATGAGAACAAATAATACAGTAATATAAAGCACATGTACTGGATTCAGTTTATTCACTTTCATTGATGCTGTCACACATCGAGAAGGTCTTTATGAAGACCATCATTTTCGTGGCACAAAATGATGTGGCACCATGTCCTGTGTGATATTTTACGAAGCTGTACTTTGTTGATTGTTGCAAAGGCTCTCCGAATGGTGTCCTTCAACCGATGGTTATTCTGATATCGTTCATGTGAAATTCTCTCATTGATAATACCTGACAGTGTTGAAATAGAAAATTATATCAGGGCAACAAGACTTTTGGACCACACTCTACATTGATTCCAAAATGTCAAAAACTGGTTCTAGTTTCATATTTAGCGGGTTTTGATTAAAAAGTTGCTCAATGAAGATGCTGGACTCTTGTAGTCTTTGTTTTTCACACCACTTTAGCTGATTCACTTTTCAGCCTTGCACCATTTATTGTATTGGATTGTGAGATGTAGACGATCTTAATTGTTTTGGGCATTATGTATCTTTGTCTCATTTTAAAAATTTCTTTTGGCTCCTGTTGGTACTAATTTCCATGCCTTTCATGATAATATTTTAATTCATTTAAATTCCTTATATTCCAGTGAAGTTCTTAGACAACTGAAGAAATGTTGGAGAGCTATCATCTTCCTCCTTTTCTTTGTGTTGTCTCCCCTCAGGATGTAGGTGATCATAGCTCACCACAATATTCTCACCCTTTGTAGTTATTAATAAAGTTTTTTTTCTATCTTTCCTAAAACCTGTCTGCCAGTAATTTGCACAAGCTCATTAGGTAGGTTATGTGCTGTTGTCCTTTATCCTTCTTGCCTTCAGTATGCCATATGAGTGTCAAATTTTCTAAGGTCTCTTTCCTCATTATGTGTCCTAGAAATTTCAATTATCTGATACTAAGTATAAGTGTCCTTTTTGTTTACATTTTCTTTAAAACTTGTTATTACTGACATGTTCAGTTTAGTTCATGGTATTCTCAGCATCTTTCTGTAGAATCATGTTTCTGTTCTCAAGTCTCTTCTTCATCTGTGATTGTCCAGCATTCACAACCATATAGGTGGACTGATATTACATAACAGTTCAGTAGTCTTTTCTTTGTTTCTAAGTAATTTGATTTTGGAAGGCATCTTTCCCTTATCCCAATGTGCTTTTGGATTTCTGTGTCACACTTTCCATCGTCTGTTAAAACACTTCCCAGATATCTAAACTTTTTTACTTGCTTGATTTTGGTATCTCCAATTTGTAATTCAAATGTTGGGCTGTTTCTTTTGCTGACAACCACCCATTGTCTTTTTACAATTGATGCTTAGTCCTTTCTTCTCACCTTCTCATTTTCCTTTACTAACTTCTGTAGGTGTTCCTGTTGTTTCCTTTGTGTGCCTACTATCAACACTGTGTTATCTGTATATCCATTGTTAAGATTGTTGCTGCCAATAATGTATCCTGGTAGGACTTCTAATTTTCTTAGGATTGCTTCACTGTATAGGTTGAATAGATCTGGTGAGAAGACGTGTCTCTGTCTTACACCCACTTTTATTTTTGCATATTTACTGAATTCATTTTCTATCCATATGAGGGTGGTTTACTTCCAGTACATGTTCTGCATTATTCTAATATCCTTCCCAAACATGTCAAGGTTAATTAGCAGTTCCAATATTCTTTGTGACATACTTTATCAAACACTTTTGCATAATCTATAAGATATAGGTATACATCCTTTTGCATTTGTATTGCTCTTTCTTATATCATTCTGAGTATAAATATTACATTCCTTGTTCTAGTGTCTTTAATGAAACCACACTGTTCTTGTCCAATTTCCAGTTTAATTCTGCTATGCACTCTATGCATGGTCTAGGGTTCTTGGTAAATCTCGATTTCCAAGTCATCAGAATTCAGATGATAAATTTTATCTGGTTGATTATCTGATGGAGTTTGCATTCATTTGCATAGAACTTCTTGTATATCACTGGTGTTGCATATTTCATTTTCTATGTGTGTAATTTTGTTAATGCCCAAATCATCTAAAGCTGCCAGTATCTTTACAATTCCATCTGGTCTTGTGCTTTGTTCTTGTTTAATTTAGGCAATGCTGGATTTCACTTCAGATTTTAATAATTCTTTTGATATGTCTGTGTATTGCCACTTGTCCTCTTTCATTGTGGAAGAGTTTTATCATGTATTCATTCCATCTTATGTCATTTCCTTTCTCTATTATCAATGTTCTATCTTTGAATTTTATGCATCATGTTGATGCGCATGTCTTTTGTCCTGACGGTTCCCTTATTCTTTTATGCATATCTGCTTTATCTGTAATACTCATTCTTTCTATTTCAACACACTTTTTATTGAGTCATACCTCTTTTGCCTGCTTGTATTTGTTCCTAATTTCTTTGTGCAATGTCTTGTATTCTGTGCCATAACTTGGCATTGTTTACTGTCTCCTTTTCATCATGTCAAGAATTTTATCTGTCATCTATTCCTTTTTTCATTGTCTAGTTTTCTTTGGAATGATCTCACTGGATGGTATAACATTGTTTCACAAAACAACATCAGATAATGCAAATATAGAAGTCTTGTGATCTAACCTCTATTTGGAAGACCATATATAAAGCAATGTTCTTGTCCTTTGGAATTTAAAGTCTAACTTAAAATACCTAAGTTACAAGAAACAATCTAATAATGATACAGTATGTTTGATTCTATGGTCTGTGTCTGCCATATAGTAAAATTATATATAAGAATAAAATAACTGATTACAAGAATAAGATAGACATGTTATTTTTATTTTTCTCTGACATTTTTCTGTTACTGAATTTCACAAAGAGGTGTTGAAAAGTGCTCATCCTGATAAAGTAAGAATTAAGCAAAAATTCTGTTGTCTGGTCATTTGGTCAGGATTTGGGAAGTGATATGAGCCAAGAACATTTTGAAACCTTCATATAGGTCTATTTCAGAATCCTTCTCTCTCTCTTTAGTACCATTAGACTGAAGAAAAGGGACACAGCCTTATTACATTGCTGCTGTGATTTCTCTATTATGCACATTTTTATGGAGTGGAGTTGTCAGCCCTAGGTACAACCAGTTTTGAATTCTGCTTGACTTGTTGCCAACCAAAGCTAGAGAGAGCCTAGTCTGCCCTGTTATTTAACCATATCTAGAAGATAATCTAAAATAAAAAAGCTAGAATTCTTTTATTCTTACATGATCTTATTTAAATTCATTTAAGTCTTATTCTCATATTATTAGGTTGGTGCAAAAATAATGTCGGTTTTGACGTTAAAAAATACGTAAAAAAACGACATTATTTTTGAACCAACCTAATACTCCAGATTTCCTTGTCCCTTCTATAACTTTGTATTTTAGCTCACTGAATAACCATGATCAAAACAATGAAGATGAGGTACCAGTACAAATAATAAAATCCATACACTATCTTAAATTTTTATTTTTCTCCTGTGAGCAGATATCAAATGTAAAGTTGTTGTCTTACTATCTACCAATTTCTTATGCCTATTTTAAAATTCTTTATTCCAACATTATTTAAATAATAATTTATTTTATTCTTTTATTCTTATATTCCCTTATTTCTAATTTGTTTTGCTCTTTCCTTTTTATGACAGAAGTCTATGGTTGACTTCTCCAGGCCTCATCATTGTAATCATTCTCTGTTGTCTTTTTGGGCTGCAAATGCTTGCTCATAATATTGAATCTGAAGATATGGACAAGGTAAGCATTAATATCATTTGTGTACTGCATGTTTTACAAGGAAACAATTTTAAGGTTCATATCAGTTCAAAAAAATGGTTGTTAAAAATTGTAGTTATTCTCTGCATAAGTTGTGATGTTGACAGCAATGATTCAATTGATCTAGAGCAGCTATATGTAAATAGTCCAAGACAAAGCAGAAACAAAAATAGTTGGATCCTACGAGTTTTGGAAAATCACGAATGCAATTCTCAATAGAGGCAGACTATCAGTGCCCTTGATTATAAATTGCCCTGAGGTTATCTCATTCTCATTGGATAAGGCTGCACAATGAACTTTGCCTCTAACTCCATGTTAAACAACAAGGATAATTCCTAACCTGACTTCTCCCACCTCATGGAGCACAAGCTTTGGGATATTTCAGATCAGGAGGTTTTCAGATTTGTCAAAAGGTTTGTTTCTATGAAAGCTACTGGTCCAGATAAAATAACCATAATTTTTGGTCCAGAAGTATTTCCAATCTTAGCAAAGCTGTTTAACTGTTGTTTGCAGAAGAAATGTTTCCCAAGCCGATGGAAAATGTCTAGTATACAAGAATGCAGGTGAACCCTTGTCCCATTACAATATCGCCCCATCAACTTCCTTAGCTTCAAAAAGTTTGCTTATGACACTATCATCAACAAGAAAGTTGCTGACCTCCTCAGAAGAAACAATCTCCTGTGTAACAAATTCTATGGTTTTCACTCCTCTAGGAGTACTGATATCTTAGTCCCACCAACTTAGGCCTTCACAGCTAGGATTTACCATGTCATATTTACAGTGGCAAATCATCCTTATACTTTTCATGTTCCTTTGGTAAGGAGCAAGTTCAACTTGGACAGCTTCTTTTCCAGAGCTGTTATTTTGTGGAATAGACTCCTGAGTGGATGCTTTGCTGATCATTACAATCTTTATCAATAACTATCCTACATATCCTCATAATATGAACTTCTTATTTTTTCCTTCTTCCAACAAGGCTTACAGTTGCATCATGTTGAAACACTGGTTCCAATATGATCACCAGAGTTAAGCAACATCAATCTTGATCAATAACTAGATAAGTGACCAGTTAAGAATACAAGGTGCTGAAAGCTTGGATGTGTGGGTGGTGTAATTAATAATGGCTTATTAGTATTATTAATCAAAGAGCTGAGTTCAAATTCCTGTTGGGTTTGTTATATTAACTTACGCTGAAATATTTGGGAAAGGTATGTATCCAACTCTTTTTCCTCAGCTATGGGTTAATTAGTAAAATTGGTTGATAATCCATAAAAAATGAAGGAAACAATCTCACTCAGTAACCCTGTACCTTGAGTTGCTGTTGGGCCTTGTAATGTGTGAAGTAAAGTAAAAAAAAATAAAATAAAAATAAAGTTGGGGGCAGGGGTAAATCATTTAAATGGTTAAAAATTTAAAATTTAAGTAATGTATTTTTTGTTTTTCATTTTTTTAAAAATTACATTTATCAAAGAGTATAACATAGCCTGGAAAGAATAAAAAAGAACAAGGGTCACTATTTTTTAAACAATGCAATTATAAAAGAATATAAGTAAAAAATTGAAGCAGCTATAAATTAATAAATGGAGTGCTTATAACAATCTGGGGGGTGGGTGGTGGATTTCCTCAAAAATATAAATATCTACCACTATATTAGGCACCATTGATTAAAATAGACACATAATCAATGATTATTATTTAAACACTTTTGAGCAGCAAAGTTTAATGGCATTGTTCTAAATATATGACACATTGTTGTATCTTTGAATTTCTTATTGCAAAATCATTCTTTATATTGATAGGATTATTTTCCCTTTGTTTACAGGCTGTAGGCAAATTCCTCATGGAGAAAATAGACATGGATGGTGTGGTGGGTTTATTTGTGGCAGGAATATTCAGTGCTACCATGAGGTGAGTTAACTATTCTGTAGTCATTTCCATTTAATCTTTTCAAATGGCACTAAAATAACAATGTTATATGCAATAAATGATAATTTGTTCTTGTATTGCTTTCAGAAAATCACATTACTTTATTTTATGTAGCTTATCAAGTGAGTTCTTATCTACATACACACATCCACACCCAAATAAATATATATATATATATATATATATATATATATATGTGCTGAACTCTCCTGTTGTTTTCAATGTATGAGGGTACAGCAATTCAGTTCTTACAACCAAACTTGCATATATGATTTGATTAGAGTGGTGAAGGTTTGTGCAGAACTGACCACACTTTTTGCAAGAGCTGAATACAGTGAACTGGTGGACTCGTGTGCCACAAGGTTACCCCAAACAGTTTTCAATTCAGAGTTGTCCTTTTCCTAGACCGGTTGCCACCCAAGGCTATAAAATCCAGTCTGTCATACTATTTACCCATAGCTGGTGGGAAAAAGAGATGGACTCATACCTTTCACAAGGGTATTTGCATGTAAGTGAATGTAACTAACTTGACTGGAATTTGAACTCTGCTCTCCATTACTCCACCTTGTGTGTTTGTGTGTGTGTATATTTTAGCCCCCAAAGCAGACATTTCCAAAGGAGTATACTAGAATGGTATACTGGAAAAAGTGCTCAATACCACAATAGTAAAGCATTTTTCATACAATAATCTAGTGTACACATGACTGTCAGTTACATGTAATCATATGTGTATGAATATACTGAAAAGTTCTGTGTATCTGTCGTGAGGAGCCTTTTAGAGTATAAATAAAAGTTTATAGCAAAAATAGAAGTTTGTATGTAAAATTCCAGACGTCTAAAAACCTGTTGTATAATGATTTGTCAGTTTTGATATTTTCCACTCTTGAAACAAATCGAAAATCAACTTTTCAACACTGATTGGAATAATCACTCTGCCAAAAATTGCTAAGTTCTTCAATTGTCAATAAAGATTAAGGCTCATAGTAGATCAGTATATTATTAAATCTTAATTATTTTTTTAAACTTATTAAACATGGAAAAATATTTCTCTCCTTCTAGATATAATATACGTTTAATATAAAACTGAAAATTGTATGTATTTTACTTGTATCTTTGAGGAGGTGCTGAAAATTTTTCAACCTGATGCATTTCTCAAGTTTTGTCCCAAATGACCAAACATTGTAATTTTTTTTTTTTTTTTTTTTTTGAATCCTTTCTTTGTGAGACTAAGGTGCTCCTGTTACGAACAACATTGTTTTGTTTTTGTTTTATCCCAATTAACTGGAATCTGCTCAATATTTACAAAGTTTTGCTTAGTATGGCACAAGGCCAAACAAATTACTCTAAATTTGTGTGATGTGTGTGTGTGTGTGTGTGTGTGTGTTACTTCCCAAATTACTTCCTGAATTCTGACAAAACCAATCTGTTTAATTTTTATTGTATTTTTCCAATTTTCAAATAAGATGTTGTACAATGGGGTATATATATATATATATATATATATATATATATATATATATATAGGTTACTCCCTTGGAATTGAGTATGGTCATAATATGGCATTAATTGAAACCATTTTAATTATGTTGCACTCAAATATGGCTTTTTAGTTCAGTCCATGACTTAAATCATTGCCACAAGTCCTACATGAATCGGTCACATTTGCATCAGCAGCATCAAGTAATTTATTTGAAACAGTTCCAGCATTGTCATTTGTATCAATAACATTGTTAGTCATCATTGAGGTTTTGCCCCTTTGGGCTATAGCCAGCCTTTGATAAAATCTTACAATATTGAGCAATGCCTTTGCATGAAATTTTTGACAGAAGAGAAAGATGGTAGGGTGGGTCAAATTTACTCTCTGTACATCAAAAGCAATAATTGGAAAATAAGAGCAAGTGTACATCATCGGTTGCTAATGAGATACAGACGTTAAATCAGAGTATTCCTTCACCTAGTTGAATACCATAATGAAGGCTAAAGGGTTCAACACTCCCAGTGGGCCCTGAGTTAAATGATATACACACACACATACATACATACAGATTTTACATATATATAGCTTTCCCAGCATTCTTGTGTTCTTCCGTTTTATTAGAGAAAGGGAGTACAGAAATTTTTCATAATTTTCATTGTCCCAAGAGTTTTCGGACACTTCTTTAACAATTTTTAAGGGGTCTTTTTTGTTAGTTTATCCCCATGTTTTGACTGTTTAAGTTGAATTTTATTAATAAAGAAGTGGCTTTACTCCTACAAAAGGAGAAAATGTAAGAATGCTGGAAAAACTAAATAAAAAAGAATTAAATCTTCCTTATCTTGCCATATTTAATGAAAGATGTCTAAAAGAAAGGTTGCTGCCCAAATATATATATATATATATATATATATCCACCAGCAGACTGCTTTGCCCATCAGTGTGGCTACACATCCAATTGCTTCAAGCCAGGACTGAAACCTGACTGGTTTGGTATCAGTCAGAGATTCTAACCCCTAGGCTATTGACACCTGGCAGAGAGGCAAATTTTTGCATATTTATTTTCTCATAAACACACCAGTGACTCTCGCTCAGGCACATATGTTTGTTCAACAGCCACAAAGCCAACCTGTGGTTTATACCACAACTATGCTGAGCACACCTGAGGTACAGTTTCTGGGCGAAAAGTGTGTTATCTAGTATGATCAAAAATTTTATTAAACCTACGTAGTATTTACTAATTATCAAAGATATTTATTAAACCTATGTGGTATAGCATATCATGGCAATAATGACCTTCCCCCAATCTTAAAATAATCTAATTGTGGGAATAATTGTAACATAAACACTTTTTATTAATCATTTAAACATTTCATGCCTCATTTCAAACAAATCTCCTAAGAGAAAACAGTGTTCCTGTTTTCTCTCCAGAGGCCAGTGTACAGATGATGAAAGGGGCTATGCTGATGACATCAGTATTTATAGTTGGGATAAGAATGATCTTGAACAAAAAAAAAAAAAAATCAACATTCTTTATCAAGTGTTCTAAGAAGTAGGACTCAAGATAAACTTTCTCAAAATAGAAACTTTGATTTGGAATTGGAGTGAAATCAGTGATGGCAGATACTTTGAATCCACCATGAAAATCTAGAATGGGGAGTTAATATATACTAAAAACTTGAAATACCTTGGCTTATGGATCAATTATAACAAGTTTAGTGTAGCAGAAAAGGAAAATGAACATAGAATAGGCTTCACTTGGGGTAATTTTGTCCAACACTGCAAGATGCTACAAAGTCAAAACATTCACTCAAAACTCAAACTCAAATTCTTAAATAGCGTTATCAGTCTACATGCTCATATGGATGTGTGGGATATTCACTCACACCATAGGAGTAGTGGTAGTAGAATTTTAGGCTTGTTTTTAGGAAGATAAAAACAGGAAATATAAATGTACATAATACTGAGAAGTCATGACAAATTGTATGGTAATTTCATACAATTTTATTTATGTATTTGTGTGTATTTTATGTTACAATTATGATAATGTTCATGTTATAACAGGAGGCAAGTTACTCCATAATATCACAAGTCCTATCATTGAGGGAAGTTACACACATGTTGTCACCCTGACAGTTCTTGGGTGAAGAGATTGAATCTCATGTCTTTTGGCGAGATGTCTATATTTCCAGCAGGAACAGTTTTTGTTGCATGCTGGGAGTAATTTTATTAATTTTTATTTTTTTATTTAATTTATTTTAAATAAGGTTTAAATATATAATAATAATATCCCTACAAATGTCATGCATGGTGTCCAACTTGTTCAGAATTGTCTAAACTATTAGTTATACATAACTATTTTCTCAGATCAATTATTAAAAATGGATTTATGTGTAGGTTTTAAAGACTACTGTACTTCATCAGACTTTGTAGACTGGAACTACAGAACTACAAAGAATATTAACAAATAACAGAAACCACATCACTTGAAGACTTGATAGCACCTACCCTGAATCTATCATAAAGTATAAAGTAATTAGTAAATACTAAACATTTCAAATATATTGGTGTATGGATTAGTTATAACAAATTAGAATAGATGGAAATTGAATATACAATAGAGGCTGTGTTATGGGTAGTTTCATCCAACACTGCAAATTGCTACAAAAGCATAATGTTAACCTAAGAACTGAAGTAATGTTCTTAAATAACCTTATTAGATCTAGATTCTCATATGAATGTCATGCACAGAGTCCAACTTGTTCAGAATTGTCTAAACTATTAGTTATACATAACCATTTTCTCAGATTATTAAAAATGGATTCAAGTGAATGAATCCTGTAGGTTGTGAAGAGGAATGTCCTTTGTTGGCTCTTATGAACTGGTGCTACAGAATCACTATACCAAATAACAGAAACCAAATCCTGTGAACACTTTCAACAGCAGAAACAACTAAAATGGATAGCACATGTAACTAGAAGAGAAAATAATGACATGATCCAGATGTTGACTTTCCACACTATCTTAAACAAAAGGTTAGGAAGGAAACTCCTTTCAATAGTAGAAGGAGCAATAAGTGAATTTTCTCAAAGTGAATTTGAGAAATCTATTTTCCTGAAAAACAGTTTTAATAGATTTTATAAATTTCAATCAACCGTAACACTAACTGCCCAGTAAATGAATGCTGAGTGTTTCTTTATAAGGAAACGGCTAATCTCCCCATTACTATAATCATTTATATCCATTTATGGATTTTGTTTGATTATTGCAATCCCTTAAGTATTTATTTCTTCCTCCGATAAATGTTGACGTCTTTCCTCTGAAAAATGGTATACATTCCAAAAAGAGATGAAAGGAACTGAAAAGGAGTCATTGATTCAGATTGATGATTGATTGATTGTGTTTTATGGCCCCCTCAACGTCTTGTAGGCCATTTAGAGCCAAATTGTGTGTGAAACATATTTTATAGTTGGTCAAGTATGGATGAGAGTAAGTTTTATAGTTAGGTATGGTTGAAGGAAAATTTTACCCAAGTATGGCAGAGAAGAAGATTCATTGTTCACCAGATATGGTTGAAAACAAGTTTTATTGTTTGTCAAGAATGATTGAAAGTAAGTTTTTTGTTTGTGTAAACATTTATGAACATTATTTTTTTTTTTTTTAAATCTTATTGACAAATTGCAGTATTTGGTTTAATGTTTTCAAAAAGTTCTCTAAGATCGTTCATTTTGTAATACTTATTTCGGATTTCCTGGAAGCTGCAACATTCAAACAATGTAGCTGACTGTATACAACTGCTGACATGATACACACATTGGTGGAATTTCATTTCTCAATAAATGTCTCTGAGTAACATGTGTATGTCCAATAGCAAGAACCACCTGCTCTCTTCTTATCTTTTAGTAGCCAGAGAAACATTCACATTGGCTGAACATTATATAATTTATTATTATGACACTTATTCCATAACTGTTGCCATTTTCTTTAATAATCTTATTAAGGGTTGGTTGGAGATCATTGTATAGGAGTTTTGTATTTGATAGTTCCATATTTAGTGACTTCTTTGCTGCTTTGTTGGCCTTTTCGTTTCCCTAAATGACGATATGACTTGGTATCCAATATAATATAATTTCTTTATTTTTGGAGAGCAGGTCTAATTTATTCATGAATTTAATTATGAAGCGATTCTTACTATTTCTATTTTGAATTGATATAAGTATGGATTTAGAATTTGAAAAGATAATAAACTTGTTTGGGATCTTGAGATCATTATTGATTCAGAATATGCACAAGAATGTTTGCAGAATATTAATTATATTTATTTTATTTAGTTGTCACTAAAGAAGTATGAATGTATGAAATATGACGAAATAATGTATGAAGTAAGCAGATTTCTGTTAAAGGATGCAATTAAAACATGAGATGACCGCCAGCTAATTTACCTGCCCACACATAGACACTCATAAATATTTATTATCAAATAGTTTCAGATAGAAGCCAGGTCAGGATTTTGTATTTATCAAGGCATTGATAGATGTTCTTTGTTGCTTCAATTTAAAGAGCAATGTTCAAAGCTATTTAAACATTTTTGATAACTTTGCAGTTCTTTTTCTTGTGGTCTTGCAGTTCTTTCTCTTGTGGTTTGAGTGCAACGAACAAGGTTTTCTCCCAAAACCTATTGCCGAAATTCAACTTCAGCCGCAGAAAGACAGAGATTGTCCACAGCGTGATTGGTAAGTTTGTTTTATACAATATGCAAAAACTGACACCTCAAATATTTGCTTGCATTTTTTAGATCTTGATTGAAATATCGATGTTATAGTTTCAACACCAAGTTGCATTAAATTATGAAAGTAACAATACAACATTAATCAAATTAATTTATCTATAACATGCACACTCACACATGTCCAAAAGTTAAGTATCTTACTATATAAAATGTCAAGTGTATTTGCATATTTTTATCTAACTTTTAATGTTGCCAGTGCAAGAGAAATAAAACTTGTCTTCCTGGCATTGGCAGTGACAATTTTGTCATGATGAACTATTCCAAGATGTTTATAAGAGGTGAAAAGACTGACTCTATGAAAGAAAATTCTATATAATTCAATGCAAATATGACAATTCCAGATGATTGTCATGGTCTGCTAAACTATTTAATTGTATTTACAGGTGAGTTCATTGTCAAAAGGTAAAATCCAGGAATGTTTTAATACATATCCAAGACTTAGAGAAATATTTTTAGGTGGATCCAGAAATAAAGTCAAACTCATAATGATTTTAATCTGCATCAAACAGATTATCCATGTGTTTCATTTCTTTTGTCTACCTTCAAAATTTATTAGGTTGGTGCAAAAATAATGACATAATAAGGTCGTTTTTTGACGTTAAAAATAGGTCAAAAAACGACATTATTACGTCATTATTTTTGCACCAACCTAATACTAAAATGTTGGTGCTATTGGTGTCAAGCAATAAAAGCTGGACTAAAAATCATCATCTATTGTTTTCTGCTTACACTATTTGCTCTGTTAATAATTGTCAGATTAAGGTGATCATTAAATAATATTTTTCAGGTTATATTTTATCTGTATATTTCTCTTTGTGAGCTGAAAATTATATTCGTATTTTTATTATAACTAGTGTGAATTTTAGAAGTGTATCTATACCAGATGGCTGGTTTGAAAGCCTAGATAACAAATGAACAAGTGAAATATTTTTCATGGTAATTAAAGATGGTGTAGGCAAATAAAAGGAGGTTGGCTTCATGTCTTCACCTGATGTGAAAAGCCTAGATAACTAATTTAGGTAATTTGGATTTTACTAATAGACTAGAGGTACCTTAGGTTTCATGTTCAACATAAAGTAAAATTAGCTATTTTAAATTAAAAGCCTGGAGGAAAATGAGATCTAAATGGAATCTAAATTGGCGACAAGAAAGAAATTGGGAGTTTAGATGTTTACCCAAGGCAAAAAAAAAAAAAAAATCCAGTAAAAAATGTCTGTCAAAAGAAAACAGAACTGGCTAAAAAAACATGTGGGGTAAAATTTCTTAATTGGCCATGTGTTATTGAAAGATTAATATGTTCATCATAAAATGACTGTAAAAACAGCCCATTCCTGATAATTCTGTTAGATATTGATAATTTCACCATGGAAAAAACAAGAGTGAAACTAGATAAACTAAACAGATATTTCATTGTAGATAAAATGATGGATTGCTATTTGCCAATCATTAATTTTTCATTCAAGGAATGGGGAGGTAATTCAAGAGAAAATATGCTGAGGTTTGAAATTGTATGGGTGGATAGAAAAGTGGATGTTGGGAAATTATAACCTGAGCAGATAATGTTAATTAGTTGAAGGAGCTCAACTTAATGATGTCATCAGTCTAGACACACTATAAGAGTGGCAGTGAGAGGTTTTTCAACCAATGGAAACATGAGAACATGGAAGGGAGATTTAAACAGGCCAAATTTGGGAAAGTTGGGAAAATGATAGCTTCAGGGCTTTTGATAATTAATTTGAATTAACCTCATTCCAGACACACTTGGTTACCTCAGTATAAGCAGACTTATATTGACCCTTAGATAGTTGTAGTCTGGTTGCCAGGGAAGATACAGCAAGTCAACATCACCACCCTTTTTACTAACCCTTTCAAGATATCAACCAAGAAGAATTATTCAACTGATGAAAATTTTCATCAACTTAAGAAGTTATCTGTTTACAGATGAGTAATTTAGGGAAAGTGTTGGAGAACAACTTTGTCTACAGGCCTGAGACCAAACTTCCTTGATTGATTTCTTGATCAGACTACTGTTTATCAATATTGGGCATTTTTATTGTTTTTACATTGTGTTATGGCAATGACTAAGAACTCTCCAGTCAGTTGTAGATCACAGCACTATTGAACTAGGTGGGGTTAATTGAAAAATTGTAGCCACCATAAAATAAATTCATTGTTTCTATAAACAAGAGTTGGTTGTCTGGAAGTCAATTTAAATTTTCTTTTTCTTATAACACCCCTACTTCATTCTGGATGATGTTTTGATCAGCTTTGCCTAAGACTTCCTCAGATCAAACCTTAAACATACCATTGGGGAGGGGGGAATCTTAGCAGTAGGGGGCAATAGTGGGGAGTAGGGGTTAAGGTTAGGGCTATATTAGAGGACAGTGGGAAGTATGTTACTACTAGTTATTGTCTAATATTATAAACATGGTAGACTATATGAAATGAAGGGAAAAGATGAATTTGTAAAACAATCAAAAATTAAAATTTGTAGATGATACTTGACTTTTAGCAATGAGTGTGTGCATCTGTATGAGCATGGATGCTTATATATATATATATATATATATATATATATATATATATATATATATATATTTCGACAAACTAACAACTTAATACCACTTACCGGACTCTGAAGGCATAAAGAATTGATAAAATTACCATAAACTGAACTCAAAACTCACTTTTAACCAAGATACTAATATATGGGAGAAAAGAACTGCATTAAAAAAAAAATTACAATTAGACTGATCACCAAGAATAACAACCATGTTATACTAAACACAAAAGATTGATTCATTTGTTTTGCAGGTTATTTAAAGCCAGAAATTATTTTTAGATTATAAGAATTTTTCAGAGATAATAATGATTTTACTGATACAAATCCTATTAATTAACCCATAGCTTGGGGGGAGAATAGATGGATTCATACATTTCTCAAGGGTATTTGCACATAAGTGAACCCAACTGAAATTATAATTTGGCTTTCCAATTCTGAACTGTTATCCTTTTTATCACTCTCA
Organism: Acanthosepion lycidas; assembly: GCA_963932145.1. NCBI lineage: Eukaryota > Metazoa > Mollusca > Cephalopoda > Sepiida > Sepiidae > Acanthosepion > Acanthosepion lycidas. The sequence goes on along the minus strand of OZ010582.1, from coordinate 21,353,541 downwards.
CATTCAAGCTGACAGCATTTGGTATTCCTAAATGGTCACCCTTCGGTGATTGTATGAGTACCAGTGTTTCCACATGATATGGCTGTAAGCCAAAACAACAATACTATGAATCAAAACATAAAACAATATAATGATAAAACAAAATTTTAAAAACTACACAGAAACTGATAACCCTAAATAAACATATTCCAAGAGTTATTCAGATTGGTGAACTTGCTAGTAGCACAACATTTTGGCTCAGCCAATCTACAACCTTCTTCAGAAAGACTTAGGAAGGCATTTAAACATCCATAAGGAAAAAATGTGGTGTCTTTACTTGGGGGAAAAATATGGGTGAGCCGAAAAGAATGATGGCTAATTTACTCACTAGCTTGGTTTATTCCTAGCAATACAAGCCACACAGACAATACCATTCTTAGTACCTGTACAATGAAATGATTCCATATATGCCTTGGAATGTCCTTCAATTCCCTCTCTGCTGAGCAAGGAAAACTACACTGAAGTGAAGATTATATATATATATATATAAAGTTGTAGCCTCTGTCTGTTTGTTATTGAACTCCTCTTAGTGGAAATAGACCTCCATAACCATATATATCCTGAAACTACATTACCCAGGGTACTTGGATAAATATATTTTATTTTGATCAAAGGGGTTCCCCAGCACACACCCCCACTGATTTTTCTCCTTTGATTTAAATTAAACTTAAATTTGAACAAGAGAATGATTCCTATCCAAAGTATAGATGGAGAAAGCCAGAAGATGGAGGTCACATTGGCAAGATCATTGAATAATATTGAAATACATCATTTTTCTCCACAAATTATAGCAATGATTTAAAAATCATTTTTTTTTTTTTTTTTTTTTTTTTTTTACAAAAAAAAAAAAAAAAAGTGACATGCAGCAAGGTGTGGGTAATTCAGCTAGTACAGAATAATTCTGTAAAAGAATATTTTTATGAGTTATATCTAGATTCCAACAAAGATAGTCAATGAACCTTCTTTCTAAATGATACAAGAGTATTTTAGGCTATGTTTTATTGTGTCCTGTAATTTACCAGGCTTTTATAGTTTAGCAAATACTAAAATCCCCATAAAGATAAAATATGACTATTTTCTGAATTGATTCTAATTAAATCAACATTTTTGGACCTCGTGAATAGTTTCAGGGGTTTTTTATAGTAACTTATACAAAATATATTTAAGTCATGTATTTATTTCATGTATTTATAAACCAGTGTAAAGCTGAGTATTTCCACTAGTATTTATTATAATTCTGAGAAGTCATTTTAATTCCAGGAGTTGCTCAGACTGAAATCCACACAAGTCTGATTTACAGATCTCTTAAACCATTTCTTTCAATTTTCTTACCATTCATTGATGTTCACTGTTATTGGAACTTTATTCCAGAGAGGATAATCTAAACTTTTCTCTCTGCATATGTGATCTGGCATATCAGATTTTCTACTTTTCCTTTGGATAAAATTTTTTATATGTCACTCAAGCCTAACTTTAGCAAGATGAAGAGCGAGCTCAATAGTCTGAACAACTCTTGCAGTGATGATTTTTATCAAAATTATAGACATTTATTTGTGTGAATATAGACATATACACACAAACACACACATAAGTGGGTACTGCAAAGTTGTCAGCCTGACCTATTTCACAAAATCTGACCAAATGTCAGTATATTTTATTTTATTTTGAAGAGCTTGGTGGTTTAAACAAGTACATTTTAGCATTTTAAATATATTTTGCACTGCTTTCCTGCTGAAGTAAAAAAAAAAGAAAAAAGTTTTCTTCAACTGGTGACTGTCACTAAACCTTACTAAGCAATACTAAACAATACTTTCTTACCAAGCTTTGTTAATTTTTCTTTTAGAAAATGAGAATACTCAAATCCAGACAGATACAATTGGAATTCTCATTTTGTGTCAACCCACCCCCGGCGGTGTGAATGAAAGTTTGAGTTCATTGAATTTAGTATCTGAATTGCTTAAAAGAGGCAAGACAGTTGTATAAGAAAATTATAAGGTATTCCGAATTTTTTTATCAGACTTGCAAAATTAAAAACCTTAACTTGTTTAAATTATTTGAAATGTTTTTTTTTTAATTTCAGCATTTTTAATTGGGAGTCTTTGTACTGGAATTGCCACCCTGTTATCTCAAGGAATTTTGAGAGTAAGTTTTTTTTTTTTTTTTTTTTTTTTTTTTTTGGTGGGTGGGGGAGTTCATTCTTCTTGAAAACACACACACACACACACACAGAGGAGAGAGAGAGAATTCCAGTTATTCAAAGCATTGATTTTATTTGGACCAATATAAATAATTATTTTTTTACTGTTGATTTACTAACCACTTAGTTCTCCTCTATTAAGTAGTATCTGCTGTAAGTAGCACTCAAAAGCCTAAAAATAGAATGTCACATTCTGAAAAATGCTCTTTTGGAACAAATCAAAAACCAACAAATCTTTAAGACCAGCAATGGTTATTCTCTACCATTTACACATGCAGAGCAAAAAGACTGTTTCTCTGTAGGTGTTGGTGCAATGTAGTATATAGAATTGACAAGTTAGATTCAAATTTCAATGCAGTCTGCTTATGTTCATTTCTTACTACCACCCTTCGGAAAGGCATGAATCCACTTCTCCCTATGTTCTGTGCAATCACTAAATATTTTAAAAATGTCTCATTGTTAGCATGCCACAGTAGTTAGTAGAGTGTGATTGAATGAGAATTTGAGCAAACTACTTTCTTATAACTAAAGTGTGTGTGAGAGTTTCAGTGAGTATAACTGTATAGATACAGATATAATATATTTCATTTGAGATTTCAGATGGAACTCTTATATTAAAAAGTTTGCTTTTTCTATTTATCCAGGAAGTATTTGGCTGTCTTAGGACTTCTCTTTATAAGAGTCAGATTAGGACAAAAAATGGAGTATACTTGTTCAATACTCATTTTCCAGCTTTGACAAAGTTCAAAGTCAATATTTGATCTTGTTGGGAGAAAGCTTATTTTCCACTCTGCAGCACTTTTCCAACAGATGCAACATTGCAAGCCTGTTACTACTCTAGCACTATTAGTAAATGTTTAGATTTAGTTCTACTAGTTCAGATCCTTAAAGTTAGTCAGATCATCCTTGTTTCTTCTATATTCCAAATGTAAGGAGAAAGTTCTACATGAACAGTTTTTTTTTTCAAGAACTATCAAACTCCTGCATGGTTGTTTCTCTGTATCCTTCAATCTTGCAAGTCAAGGGTCAATTGTCATTGTGTTATCCTCATAATTTTAATTTCTTATCACCTTTTCTTCCATTCAGATGCCACACCTCATTCAAGTTAAAATTTCAAAATATATATATCCATAGGTATTTCACTCTATATATTTATGCTCCAGGCAATATATATACACTTTCATACACATTCTTGATTTGCTGGTGATATTTACAAACTTTAATTCACTCTCCCTCCTTTTGTATAGCTTTCTCAAGATTAGTGCCTGTTAAAATATATTCTCTTTTCTTTATATATTTAAAACAATTCACTTGGAGAAATGTAAAAGTTCTCATTTGCATTAATTAAAGATCTTTGTACATATGCAAATTATAAAAGTGGGATATTTTTGTAGCAGGATGTAATACAAATCTTAGGCTTTAGTGACAATGATATAACAGCCTAAAGTCAGTTGTGTAAGGTTTTTATTGTGACTGTACAGAATTTGCTTTCATTATTATATTCTAAGTATTTTGCACTTTCATAAGTTGTTCTGAAAAGCAATTAAGTGTCAGCTTTGTACAATAAATATATAAATCCTAAGGTCATTGTTTTCTTAAAGTTGGTGTCTTACACAGAACTTTATTTTTAAACAGATATCTGACAGATATGTGGGTTGTGGATCTCTCTAGATTATTTTATAATTTCTTGTTATATGTTTCTACGTCATATCATAGCTGTGAAAAGCAAAAAAAAAAAAAGATTGGGGCATTGTAGGATTTTTCTTAATACTAAAGTTCACTCAATACAAGGCTCTAGAACCACTGAAAGTAGCACAGGTTACTCTTAAATTGTTATGATGTATGAGGTGTGTAATATGAATGAAAGAGGTGGTGATAATAAAAAATGAATATTACAAAGATAAGGAAAATAAATAGTGATTGCTCCTTGTCTTGAAGGGGGTTAATCTTGTGGTTAGAGAAACATCCACAAAGTGGTAATTCTTTTTGAAAAGCTGTCTGAATGGAATTTTCTCCTTACATTTGGGATATATGGAAGGCAGGAGAGTGATTCAACTGTGTCTACTAACATGGCATATATTAAAGACGCAAATGAGTAAAGTATAATAATTAGAAAAAAATATATTGAAAGCTTCGTATGTGAAAAATCTTCAAATAATTATAAAAACTTAAAATATGCAATAATTTTTTACAGTAAATGTAAAGTGATGAAATAAAATCCTATGTTGTATGCCAAGTTTGTTTTCCAGCTTAGATTTTATTTTCATAATTATCATTACCAATCTTATGTCATCCAGGGTATTATCTATTATATTGTTCACAAAATAGAATAATATTCATTATTTCAGTTTGATCTTATGATAAACACCACTATGACTTAGAGATAAACGTCATTGACAAAATAATTAGAGAGATAATCTGACATCCAAAAAATTTGAAGAAAAATAACAATTTTAATTTATGATGTAGAATACAAAAAAGTTTGTAGAGGCAGTTTAAATTGAGAACTATATTAATAAAAATGTAGTGGCTATACAAGTTTAATTGAATGCAATAAAATCCTGCCTTGCAAGCTGTTGTTTTCCTTTCTTGGAGACATGAATATATGGATCGTTCTAATCTTGTAGCAAAGATAGTTATGCTTCAATTAAAACAAAATTCTACTTTTTGGGATTTCAGTAAATTATTTGACATTCATAGAAACTAATATCATTTTGTAAGTATTTTTTGAATTTGTATTTCTAGCAATGGCATTTCTGCAATTTGATTAAATTTCTTTGTTCTATTCCAGGCATCTTTATTCATTTATGGAAGCCTTTGCTGTCCAATCCTTGGAGTTGTTATTCTGGGAATCTTTTTCCCTTGGACAAATAAAAATGTAAGTTATATAATTAATTGGATGTAATTCATATCCAGTAAATTGGTTGCACAAGGACTTTGTAAAAAAAAAAAAAAAATGAAGCATGCAAATTCCATTTAATAGAAAATATATTGTATTGTATTTGATCTATTAAATTAGTATTAATTTATTTAATCTATTTAATTAGTATTCACCCCTGAGTTATGTACACTGACAGGAAAGGAGATTATATTGAAAAATAATTATATTTTGTGTTAAAAAATACTTTGTTCATTATTAGGCTTCAGACTTACCAATGAGCCTCTGTACATATAAAAGCTATTTGTAGAAATGTTTTTAGTTTTGTCCATCTAGGGATCTGAAGCAAACTTTGTGGATATGGATTGCATAAATTTTTGTCTCTCAAAAGTTAAAAAAAATATGAAGAAAAATATTTAAATAATATAGATATTGAAAACTGTAATTGATTGCATGCATTCATATTTTTATGAATCCTTTTTTCTTTCCTTTTAAATTTCCAGATTGTATGAGAATTAGTTTGGACTTCTTAAAACTGAATATAAACACACACTAAAATAACTAGAAACTTAAATGGGACAAAAATTGTCTTGCTTAAGTTTTCCACTCTCCTTTAACACATGTGCACAAAACCAATCTGCTTTTGTTTACACAGCTTAATATTTTCAAAAGGAAACTTAAAAAAAAAAAAATAATGATATGAAATACTCTACAAATATGATTTTTCTATAAAAGAAAACATCAACAATCTATGAAGATACAAGCTAGGAAAAAGGAGAGAGAGAATGAGAAAAAAATATACATTTTAAAATCTTCTTGGATATGATAGCATAAGTACATGGTACACAGCCTATTACAATTCTAACTATACATATGTACATTGAAAAAGTACCAAACTCTACTGATGGCTGGAACCACCATAGCTTCTTATTTCATTTATTGGTGTCTTGCTGCAATCCTCAAACAGATACCAGCATAAATTTTCTATTACTATGTAGACATTAATTATCAACTGTAAAAAATGTATTTTTATTTCTTTGTGTGAAATGGCTTATGAAAGGTCTGTATAATTTTAAGAGATTAAGTAGCTTTATCAAATCCATACATAGACAGTTTGAGTCTTGTATTTTAAAAGAATGATTATTGTTTTTTTGTCTGTATTTTTGAGATGTGAATTATTGTCTTGCTTCTTAGTCACATTTTGACTATTGTACCTAACTGCTTTCTTCAGTTGTCTATCATAGTTGGTAATGTAGAAATTTCATGTTGAGTAATTAGCCATGGTCAAATGCAAAAGAATTAATAGAACTGTCCAATAAACAGAATTAAAAAAAGAAAAAGGAACAGTGCTAAAATGAAATATCAAGGAAGAAACCAAACAATATATGCAAGGCAATTTAACAGGTAAGAAGGCAACAAATTCACAAACTAAGAATTGGTGTTGACACACAAAAAGCAAGATTGGACAAGCAAATGCAGTGGTCTGTCTTCTAGACAAGGCAGATCTGGACTGGAAGTCGTCCTATTTTATTGACTAAGAAAAATATCCCAGCATGCATTTGTGGACTTCTGCCTATAAAAGGGGAAGTGGGGAAATGTTTTTCAGTCATTCCCACTAAAGATTGAAATCAACATTTCAGAGTAAATACTTTATTTAATCCGCAAATGTAGATTGTTTGTGTTAGAGACTACCTTGTATCAGTTAATTCTTAAATTAAGTTAAAAGATTCAATCCAGTAACAAAATACAGTTTCCTTCAAAATTTGTGGATATAGTTAATCCATTAACAGATATGTCATTGTCCTATGTTCCCATTCATTCCAGTTGGATAGTGAGTTTGGATATTGTGAGTCTGTTCCTTAAAGTGCCCCATCGATGATATTCTATCTGTAGTTCAAGAGCAATTCAAAAAAAGATGCTTTTCTTAGGGAATGCACCAGTGTTCCAACAGATAGCCTTATGAAGATGTTCTGTTTATAAATATCATAAATTGAACCGTGAAATATATTTGCTGTCTGTTTTCCATTATCTTTAAAGATAACCCCATATATTTTGAGGAAATGATTTAAGAATGATACCACAAAGGCTAACTGAGATACACAGATGATACCTTCATGATCTAGCCTCACAGGGAAAATGTGCAAATAGTACTGGGCCATGTGAACTCAAGCTCTTTGATACAGTTCACAATAGAAAAGGAAGATAAACTGATCTTCCTGATTGAGCTAATAACTCACTTTCCAGCTTTGACAGAGTTCAAAGTCAATATTTGATCTTGTTGGGAGAAAGCTTATTTTCCACTCTACAGCTTCTTTCCAACAGATGCAACATTGCAAGCTTGTTACTACTCTAGCACTATTTCCATATCAAATGTTTAGATTTAGTTCTACCAGTTCAGATCCTTAAAGTTAGTCAAATCATCCTTGTTTTTTCCATATTCCAAAGGTAAGAAGAAAGTTTCACATGAACGACAGGCTTAATATATGCATATATCATAAGCCAAGATTCAATGGATAGTACCTAAACTTTGATTCCCACTATTCATACATTAGGAAAAAGAAGATTTTTTTGTCTATAAGATTGAGTGAAACTTATAAATAGTTATTAGTATTAGAAATAATCTTTGAAATAAGAGGCATATTGGAAAAGATTCTGAAGATCTGTAGTCTATACAACATCAGGACAGTATTCAATAATGTTTCCTTATTTTAAAAACCTCTTTTTTGAATCAAACTTCCCTAAAAAGGGAACATGGCCACAATCTGGTTATATTTAATCCCATGCAGTTCTGGCAGGGAATACAAATATGAAACTAGTGGCTCCCTAATATTAAGACTTGATATTGGAAAGCTGAAATCTGAAGAGGGGTGATGCAATCAGGCATAGCTGATTCTGTTTGGAGAAAAAAAGGGGAGGCAGTTCAATAATCCTTATGAAATTAAGTCAAAATAATTGATAGAAAAGAACATAAGATGACTGAAATAAATCAGTGCACATGCTAAGCTGTAATAACCTCTTCAATAGGCCTTCCATAGAAAAGAAACACCATATTTTAAGAAACATTAGGCCTAAGACTAAAAAATTCCACATTTGTTCATTACAGGTTGTGTAAAATTATGTACAATTAGATCTGTTAAAAATTGACATTAAGTTTATAGTACCATGTCTTCACCACTGGGACATATGGCATGGCATTCATGAGTTCAATCTCTGTGTCAGATAGTGCAAAAAAGTAATATACGCTGGTTCTGTGATAAAGGTAAATGACATCACACAGACAAACTGATATGAGATATCTGATATGAACAACAGACTGAGAATGATCTATCTCTATGGAATGAATAAAGAGTCTGCTTTGAAACCAACTATGACAAATATGTGAAGAAGGCTAAATAGTACAATGTCCAACTATGACAATATCAGTCAAGATTTGTGTCTAATTAAACATTTCTTTTTATTTTATAGGCTGTTTACTTAGCAATTGGAATCACTGTGCCTTTCATAATTACATATTACATCGTTCAGCAAAATGTGTAAGTTGAGTATATTAAGTTACTATAAAAATGTTATATTTCTCAATGAGAGAAATTCTCAAAATACATAATTTTTAATGTCAGCATATCAGACAAAAAATTTTTTTTTTTTACATTTAATAAGCAAAAAATCAAATAGATTAACAAGCTAGAGATACATTTTGATAATTTCTTTATAAAATAATTTTAGGTTAAAGATAGGTTACTAATTTATAGTTAAAGATTTAATTCATGCAATAGCCTTATTCTGTTAGTAATGTTCAGATTCTTGACCACTGACAATCTTTTTCTTCCTGATTTTCAACATATACAGCAATATTTAACCTTTGTGCCCGCAAAAAGAAATGGAAAGTGGTTTTATACATTTTCTTTGTTCTTTAGAATTGGCAACAAAAATAATAAACACTATTTATTTATAACATTATTTATACAATTTATTAAATTGTTTATTGGAATGATTGCCAATCGATTCAAACTTTATAAAATGATAAATAATAAGGATCTCGTTATAGTTAGATCACATCATTTTATAATTTAGTAAATGTTTACAAATTTATGAATGCAATATTTATTTCTTTATAAATTGGTAAATAATAAATATTGCATTGTATTACATTTAATACACCTGTTTCTCAAGAACAAAGAAAATATATAAATTCACTTTCATATGTTTAGGTTTTATAAAAATTTTAATCATTGCTTTTTAGAACAATAAACATAGCCAAGGTAGTTAAAATAATAGCAGTGTCAAGGGAAAAACCGACCTTATGACACGCAGTTTTTTGCAGACACAAAGGTTAAACAATGTCCGATATACATAATGCAGAAACTTGTAAAAAAAACATTTTAATCAAGAATTGCAAAATTTAGTACTTAGTCTTTAACTTTGTTTTCCTTGTATCATTTAAAATATAGCTTGTTAGGCTTACAGTCATTTTCTGTAGTAATCATCAGTAAAGTAAAAACAGAACCCTTGCCACTGTATGCAGGTTAAAATGCACTCAGCTATAAAATTAAAGCTGATTATTATTTCAATTCATTTATTTCTGTCATAACTTGTGAATATATGTAATTATCAGTTAATAAAAAAAATTGATGTATTTTTATTTTGCCTGTGATATCACGGGTTATTTGAACAGCTAATGATGATAATAGAATTGATAAAAGATGGCAAAAAAATAACAATGTTTTAATACTTGGCCATATCTGAATAAAACTACAATAAGTAGTTAAAAGCTTTCTGATATACAATTACTACTGAAGTGATTTTAATCCTGCTTGTGGTAGATTAAGCTAAAACTTCATAATTGCCTATATAACTTCCATTGAAATGCGACAAAACTATTAAGAAAAAACATTCTACTATTACCAGTCCAACTTGTTTAATTCCTCCTCTCCTTAGATTTGTTTCTTGACTATTTTAATTTTATACACAAGATAGTGTTATTATGTGTTAGTATCTTGTAGTTGGCCATAGAAAGTTTGAAAATCAATATTTAAACTTAAAATTACATACAAACAAATAACTTACTTCAATGATAATTAGAGAAAATTCTGAAGTGAAGAATGAATTATTTTTATTGCAGGGAAAATTGGCCTGCCATCAATATTCTCTGGTATGGTCCAATAACTGTAACAATGGTGATAATTATTGGTATTCTTGGAAGTAAAGCTATGGGTGAGTTGTATTTTATTATTCATCCCCACCCACACCTGTTGCTGATTAAATTTGTAGTGTAGTTCTGAAATTAACCATATTAAATAATAGTCTACACAAACAAATATATATATATATATATAAAAAAATAGTTTCTTATACTGATACTCACAAAAGCAATGCATTTTGTGAAATTTTAACATGTTAACACTTGATCTGATGAAATGAAAGACCCTATATTCTGTATCTACCCTTAGAATCAGTTAAGTCACTATTACTACTAATCTACTAATAAATACCAAAGCACACACACACATATATATATATATATATATATATATATATATATATATATATATATATACCCTATACAAAAATTTCCAAAAGCAATCATCTTTATAAAGCTAAGGGTATTAAGCTGTTTTTATAAATAAATTAGTGTAGTGTGTTCCTTCCTTACTACATACCTCAGACCTTAGTAACATGAAAGCAATGATTGAATTACTTTGCTAATATCACCTGAAAGATATTTGGGATAGAATTATTGTGATAGAATATATACTATATTTTATATTTCAAACTATTGTTTTCATCTTTCTTATGATAGATCTTGTAGGCATGTTTTGGCCAATTACCCTCTCCTCTGGCCATTATCATATATGTAGCATCTGTCAGTCTTGAGAGACCATGTATCTGCACTCAAAGAGTTATACCACAGCTGCTGATGGCAGCACAGCGTCTGTTATGGTTTTACAAGCCCACATGGAAGTGACAATATTGAGTGCAATGAATACATGTGAAGACACTCTACCCTAGGTTTTCTTTCCTTTGAACATGCTTCCCCCGCCTGGCAACACACCTCTGTTGCTTTTCTTCTCACTCCAGTCCACAGTGTAAATCAGATCTCCAGCATGACTGATTGTTGGTGACATCTTTCTACCTATTGCTGTCCATGTCCATCATCCTCATGTCAGTTATGCAGACATCCTTGAAGCTAAAATGAGGTTGCCCTCATGCCCATAGCCAATTCCTCATACAGAAGCACCCTTCAGAATCCACCCATCAGTAGACTGTTGCTTCCCGTGTTTTACTGTTGCTGATGTGATTCTGGAGTGTCCTCGCAGGGTTTTATTAGAGATTGGCGATTGCCCATACAGTACGTATCCCTTCTCCATGCCACCAATGTTGTCCAAGGAAAAGGTAGATTCCAATACAGCTTGGCACTGGTGTTATCACAGGAGTTGCCAGAAAGTAGTTGAACATAACATCAGACTGTCTTCAGGACTCTGGATTTGTCTTCAGGGTTTACTCCCGAAACCTTTATCATGATTGGGTATAGCTGCAAGGTAGCAGATGTTTAAAATCAGTGTTATCCTTCCCTTTGGCTGTTATCAGTTATCTGTTTGTTATTGTATTATTTTAATGCCAGTAATTTTGCTCCTTCCTTTTGAACTAGTGTTTCACTACCCAATCCTGGGATTGAACAATAACTCATATCTAACCACTTTGTATATCCACTATGCCATCAAAAGACATCAGTGTTGTGTTTTCGAAGCTTTTATATTCAATATCAGATTGTTTCAATATTTATCATGGTGGGTTTGTATCACTTTTCATAATTTGGTGGAAACATTGTGTCTATAACAACTAAGAGGAGAATAATTGTTTGAAATAATTTTTTTTAAAAGTATACTGGTAATGACTCATCTCAAAAATGAAATACAATGTGTTAAGTCACTGTCAAATTCCATGAAAAGTAAAAATGAGAAAGAAATACCCTAAATAAAAAAAACAAAAACTGTCAGTTTTGTCTGCTAATAATACAATTTCAAAGCAATAAGTAAAAGAGATATGAAATTATGTATCTTACCTTGTGTCTGAAGTAGTTGAGTATTTCTTATTAGGTGAAAGTCCATAATTTTGCATGTAGATTCTCTAGGCAGACAAGCTCCCTCCACCTGGAAGATTGGGGCAATACAATGTTTCTACCCTAGTGTTTGTGCTAAACTAAAATTATCAAGATACGTGGACTGTTTAATATAGTTCAGCAAAAGCCTGAAAATGTGTATTTGAGTCTTCCAAAGAGAATTTCATGAGCATTTCTACAATCCTTTGATAATTCTGATAGTGTAGTAAATGAACTAAATGGACTAAATCATTCTACTTCCTAAAACCACAAGGTTTTTCACTTTTTCATTCCCTTAAAAAATGTAATTAAGTTTTGGTATTATGAGTAAGTGCAAATACAACTTTTTCTTTCAGGTTTCCAAGATCCATCCACCATTTCTTGCAATTTGCTGAGTCCATTCATTCTGAAGATTTTAAATAAGTCTCCAAAATACCAGAAAAATATCAATCAGGTAAGTTATTCTTTTATTCATGTACAAATTATATATTTCTACTTTGTCTTTAACAAAATATTAAATATCAACTATGGACAAAAAGGATTCTAATATTTTTTCATTTCACTATTGCTCAATTTAAGGTAAAATTCCTAACAGTTTTCAATAAACAGATTTTTGTTTAAATAAGTAAAATTTTTGGCAGTTTGTTTATCAACCTAATGTTAGAGTAATATGCATTTTAAGAGTTAATGTAGTCCAGATCTTTGTATAGAAACTGGGTCAATATAAAGTAATAGAAAAATTAATTTTGTTTCTAATCTTATTGTTACAGGAGCAGGCCAGAATGTGGAATGATGATAAAGAATCCACTGTATGAAAGATCTCGACATTTATTCTTTTGAAACAAGGCATCGAGGAAAATGCACTGTGTGTGTGGTGGTGGTGGTTGTTTTTACTCTGTTGCCCTGTTAAGAAAATATTTATGAATTCCTTGACAAACATGAGTTTAATCAGTCTAATATCCTTATGATTGAATACAACTAATCATCAACTTTTATTATTCTAGTAAACAAACATCAGATGTACAAAAAAATTGCCTAACTCTCATTTTATTTACAAACAACTTTATGAAGTGAATAATCAATTTAAGAATTGCTATTTTAAATAATATAAGCTAAAATCATTGCTCATTATAGCCATGTTTGATTTCAACAGTTCTATTCTCTGCTTTCTTCTATTTTAGCAAATATATCTATTTTAATTTAGAGATAAAATTCTCCATGCTAATTCAGTCTTTAATTGGAACACACTACAATCAACGATATACTTTGTTAATGATTTTTCAAGTTCTCATCCATGTTTGAATTTTCAAAACCAACAATACACAATTATCTTCTATTAGTGTGGAAATAATTGGACAAAATAAATTAAAAGTATTTAATTCCTATAATTTAAAGAGGCCAGCATCATTTTTATGTAGTTATGCTCTAAATGCCAACCACTGTAAAACTGATGTTCAAATAATTGATGTGGTTTAATATCAACAGAAATAGATTTATAAAATCAACATTAAATTGGTTAGAAGATGCTTGCTGTTGTTGAGAGAAAAAAATGTTTATCTTTATTTTCAAATATAATTTTGCTAGTGATGAAATAATAATAATTGGCGTGCATTCAATGTGTCCAAATTTATTCATTTATCACATTAAATACATAAAAGAATGTATATAATTCCACAGAGAAAGGTATATCACTTTGAATATACTCATGTGCACCAATATAAGAGATGAAAAAATAATTTTTTATACATTTATTATTGTAAAAAGGGAAAATATTTACAAGTAATTTTAATGAATAATTATTTGATGGCAATTTTTATTTTGAATGAATTTGAATAAAATATTTAAAAAAAGTAAGAGGGTATGTGAAATTTGGAGGTCATTTTTTTTTTCTATTTAAGAATAAAATAAAAACTGAAATGAACAAATTTTTTACTTTTTTTCCTGCATTGATACAAATAACACATATGGTCAACATTGGTTTATGGCAATTTAAGAAGCTGAAGCAAACTTTACCATGTATAAGACAATTTGGAAAACCTTTATCTTGGTATATTTTTGCAATTAAGTGATCGACAAAACATGTCAAAATAAAAGTTTTCCATATCATCTTATATTTGTTGATAAAAATGATATTTCTGTGTATGTGTATGTACAACTTGGGGGTATTTATATTTATGAGGAAATGTTGAATTTTCTCAACCTGACCAAATTGACCATATTTTAGCATCCTCGTATGCATATACTGAATCACATGTCCCTGCATGAATATGATTAAGCATTACTCTTGCTATATATTTGCTTGTCTTCCATAATCTCCTTTCTGTGAAAGGAAGATTAATTCATATTTGCTAAGCAGGAATAACACAACTACTATTTATAAAAAGTAATGTGATAATCATTACCTTCTATTTCAAGCTTCTATTTCTGAAAGCCTGATCAACAGAAACATTGAAAGACTAAGCCTCAAACACAGTGAAATGATCAATTTGAATACAGGCCTGAGTTTTGTTTTTCCAAAATGTTGTACTCTTTGATTTTCACTTTATCAATGTTTGGTTTAAGTAGAGTCTGTCAAAATGGAGTCCGATTCCATTTTGCTTTAACATTATTTCTCTTGGGCTACATCAGCACAGTGTCATTTCGGTGTGTTTTTTTTTTTGTCCCAACACTCTTCTCTTCTTCCCCATCTACAGTCATTAGAGCATGGCTGCACAAATCTTGTAGTTTTATTTTGGCTTGCTTTGCAGACTGGAAACTATTTGGGGAATCTGAAAGATGTACAGAGATAATAATTATAGCCTTTATGATTATTTTTCAAGTGGAACTATTTCTGTACAAAACTTTAAATTCTTACAGAAAATACATTGCGAATGATCAGCGTATAGAAATACATTTTTCACAGACAAATATTTCATTTCTGGAAAGCCATAGCAAAAACATATTGATGTTAATCTTTTCACCTGATTCTTGTTATATAGCAAAGAACTCAATAGTACCTAATGAAATATCATGAATCTCTTCAATGAATTACTATTATTGATCAATATATCTTTCTTTAAATTTTCAAGGTTATACTAATTGATAATTTGAACTTGTATGCAAGAAATATAAATAACAATCTTTATTGCAACACTGTTAAATAGAAACTTTGTAAAGATTACAAGACTTCCAGCTATGGTAGAATTGAAGAGAACACAATCTTCAGATGAAGTCCTATATCTAGTTTATAGGACTGCTTCCTCTGCACAACAAGGGAACATCATAAGAGTAGAAAATAAATACTGTATTTCCTTCCAGAAGTTATCCTATGTCTTATATCACAATGTCAGTCACAGGTTATTCAGAATAGGCACACAACTAAACTAGTGTTTGCCATTACTTATTTCCCTGATGACCCTAAAATATAACATATAGGTATGTATTCTATGGTGGGAAAAATCATCCAACTTACCTTGGCAAATTTGAATGACTTTAGACCATGTTTCATCTGTGCACAAATTACTACATTTACCAATTATAAACAAATGGTTCCTTGCTCTTGTTAGAGCAACATTCATTCGTCTACAAAATAAAAAGAAAAAAGGATTATGATTGGATAGATAAATATTTACCATAAACACTAGAATTTTAAGGATTACATACTCATTGAAATTTTAAACATAACTTTGTATATATTATTCAGTTACAGCTTAAAGTATTTTATTGAAAAAGACAAAATGTCAACATTTTTAAAATAGTTAAAGTGGCAATAACAACAAATATCTTTTCTATTTGTATAAAATTTAAAAAAATAAAGATTTTTAAAAATAAAATCAATTCCTTAATGGCATGAACATCAGTTGATTACAATATCATTGTAATAACTAAAGTCATTCAGTATATCTAATGAACTTGTCATATTGAAGCCATTCCTGTTATTTTTGTATTGTAAAGAACAAATGTAATACAAACGTCGCAACAGATTCCACAGGTTATTTTCACAAATTAAGTTACCCTTTTCATATTTCTATAAAGAAAATAACAGACTTACTTATTGTTGTTGACAAAGCCAGTGTGGCTGGTTCTGACACATGACAGTATGATAACATCTCGTTCTCCTCCTTGAAAAGCATCAACAGTTGACACTTGGATACTCTTCATAGATTTCCCTTTCAAAAATCTGATTATGAAACAAAAATAAGTTGGTTGATGATTATTTTATTGTTATAATGTCAGTCAGCCATTGCTAAGATTTAAAAATAGTGTTCTATGTAACCAATCAAATTAATCAGATTTAATTAAAAAAAAAAAACAAATTGATTGAAGGTTGAATATAAGTGAAACAGTTTTTTGCTGATCTTGCCTTGGTAGGTAAGGTAGTCATAAGAGTTGTTAGTTCATTTATTCAGTCTATCATAATGGTGTGACAGTTTTGGAATTGCAACAAAAAGATGAACAAATACCAGTTAATAATTAGTAAAACCTCATCTGAAACATTCAAAACACAAATCTAAGACTAATAGAATAAAAGAGTAATAATGTTCTGAAAAGCTATGTCATCAAGAGTAATGTTATGTTAGCCTACATATAAAATATATCACTGATTATATTCTATATGCAAAATGGAGAGGAAGCAGGGTTGATTGATTTGTTTTTTTATGGTTTATCAACCCTTTGTGAGATATTTAAAGCTGAATCATATTTTAGATTGTAGGAGGTTGCTTACAGTAACCCAGTGTTTCTAAGTAGTTCCCGATCTAAGTACTGAATGGGCTTGACACTGCTTAACTTTGGTAATCAAACAATAACTGTTTTTTTTTTTTTTTCATTGTGAGGGGAAGAAAAAGAATAGAAAGTAGTGACAGAATAAGAGAAATATACTTGGTTGGTTGGTTGGTTGTTTGTTTTATGGCATATCAACCTCAGTGGGTCATTTAATGCCAACAAAATTTTGAAATAGATTCATAGCGATAGTTTGGTTTGTTTTGTTTTAAGGCATATCAACCTTAATGGGTTATTTAATGCTGACAACTTTTTTTCCTGGTAATATTTTGTTTTGTCAAAAATCTATTTCTGGTAATATTTTTTTTCCTCAAAAATGTATAGCTGGTAATATTTTTTTTTTTTTTTCAAAAACGTATTTTTTTGCTGGTAATATTTTTTTTTCAAAAATATATTGCTGGTAATAGTTTTTTTCTTCAAAAATTTATTTCTGGTAATAATTTTTTACAAAGTACTTCTGGTATTAAAACCTATTTTTACACTTTTATAATGGTTTCTAACTCAGTTTCGGGGTTAACTATTTACCCACAGCTGGGACCCTAACAGGTGCTGCCACCGCGAGTCAGGGTGAACCTGGGAACATCAGCAATTAAGAAGTGGTTCCATGCTCCCCAAAACCTCCTGATCAGAGGCCTTGCTGTTGGACATAGCTTATCATCTTACCCTGGACGCAGATGTAGTTTATTGTCATACACAGGACAGAGAAATATAGTAATTGTGCATATGTATGTATATCTGGGGACCACATCACAATTTTCTTACCCACTATCCTGATTTACTATGCTATACTTAGTAAATGTGTGTATGAGAGAGAGAATGTTTGTAGACTAATATTGTTAATTATTTGCAGATGTGCTTTATTACTTTATCATTAGTCTCAAATATATTTTTTAATGTAAGTTAAATAACAAGTATATATATATATATATATATATATATATATATATATATATATAATGAATGAGATAGGCTTCTCTTATTACTAATAATTTGCTGTTCAGAGATGCATGTAAAGAAATGCAGAGTAGAACTCACTTGTTGTCTTGAGGCTGCCAAGATTCTAACAGCTTTTTGTTAATCTGATATGTCTGAGACTTGTACAGAGCAATGACACCAATTGATGTGGGTTCAACCCCACAAGCCAGCAGGGCTAAAATTATGCTGATCACAAAGCCAGTTTCCTCTGTGTTGTAAAAACTACCTGAACTTTCACAGATTTCTTTGCCCTCACTGACATCATAGAAACATAGAGTTGGTAATTCATGCTGTAAATAATGATGATGAAAGTTAAGAATTAATGCTAAAAAAAAAAAATGAAAAAGATTTTGTCAAGAAAAAAAAATGCTAGCTCAAACAATATTTTATATATAAACATAAAAAAAAAATTAACTGTTACAAAAATAAAATAAACTGCAACTGTAAAAGGTTCTAATAAGTAAAACAAATATTGATGATTAGATATTACATAAACTTTGCAAAGATATAAAAGAGGTTAACATACGTTCTTTCCCATTGCTTAATAATTGATCCTTCAAATACTTGACTCTTCAAATTTAATTCACTTTCATGAATAAAAAGTAATTATTGTTGACATTTACTATTAATTTAATTTGAATTTTTCTTTGATTTGAAGTTTTTAATTTATGTTGCCCTTAAGTCCCTTAATTTATGTTGCCCTTAACATGTCCAACATTGTGATTTGCTTTGATCATAAGGCAGGCCAAGATCAAATTATCATCAGGTATCTTTGTATTGGGCTGTTCTGAGTGGGGTGAAGACACAAGGAAAAAGAAATATAAAACTTGAATAATAAAAAATATAAATGCTATTTTATATCAAATCCTTTGTACAATAGTTGGGTAATTGTTGTTAAAATCTAGAAGTTTGTATGCAGATGTTTATCAACTCAACCTGCTTCTTAGGTCAGACGTTACACTTTGTTAACTCTGTAAAGTTTGTTCTGCTGACTTAGTGAAGTTTTAGCATAAGGCTGGTGTCTGAAGTTCTCATTGGTAGGCAGTCACATGGGGTGTCTCATGTCCATTGGCTGGAATGGTTTCTTGGGATGATCTGGTTTCTCACTTCAAGACATTCATATTTATTGAGGTTTACCTAAAACTGGCATGTGGCATGACACAGTTGGGAAATTTGGTATTTCTCCAACTTTCAACAAAAACCTCTTTCTGCTGTCTGGGTTCTGAAAAATTAATTACTCCCCAATTTGGAAGTTTCCCCTTCTCCTCAGGTGAAGGTCACAGGCATTAATCCACCTCATAACTTCCACCTTCTCTTACTGGCATCTCCCACTAACACTCTTCAGTGGGTGTGGGTAGCCCCTCCACTCTCCTTGATGTTTCATCTGTGCCTGCTACCTCAGCCACCTCCCAACCAATGGTTTTCAACTGTTGAAGATTAATTCCAAGTTTGTTAATTCAAAAAAGAATTATCATTCCAAGCTTGTTGTCTCCAAGCAAATTTTCCAACATCAGTTTTAGGTTTTCCTTGTCTAAAGTTGAACACAAAAAAAACATTCTCCCAAAAGAAAACCTTTATTTCCAAATTGTTTTTAAAATCTCATCTGATTCTCACCGCTTCTGGTTTTATGGCTAGCACTCAAAGCGGTGGTCATCCGTCATATGTCAAAATATCACCATATGTCCCTGTTGTAAAAATTAAGTCAAGGAATTACTATTTCAAACCTGTCACCTCTGCAGAAAAATTTCCTATATCCATTTTATATTTTTCTCATCTGAAATCAGATACAGACCATTTAGCCCTTTTTTCTTTCAGTTTCAGTCAAGGACATTCTCCAAAGAAATCTTTATCTCTAAATTGTGATTTTAAATCTTATCCAATTCTTTCCACTTCTGGTTCTACAGCCAGCACCCATGGTGGTGGTCATTATTCATTTGTCTGAATATCACCATATGACCCCATTGTAAAAATTAACTGTTGCTTTTAGCTGTCCGTCTGTTTTTTTTTAGAAATTTTGGCTTTCTGAGAAATAAAATCTTTAATATTTCCCATGATAGTTTATTAGCATATTGTTCCTGTTATCCAAAAAGCTTTATTATTATTTACCAGTAACAAATAGTGCCACATCTATAACTGACAAGGCACTATAATGAAAACATTTTGTCATTAGAAATGTCAATTTCCTAATAACTGACATACAAGAGATGTTTGGCATGTAAGGTTGACTTAAATACCAATAGGGGGGGGGGTTCAGATTCCAAAAATCCATGGTCATAATCGCAAGGATCAAAAAACAGTCTTGCAAGTTCAACATCAGAAAATGCAAAAGGTGTAAATGAAAACCAGGAAAAGCCAAGCAATCCTGTGGTCCAAAGTAGAGTTCTTTCATTGAGGCAGGAAAGGTTGTGATTGGTTGATACTAATGAAGTGCAAACAATTATCATAACCCGAGGCCTACTAAAGTTGACATGATCTTGATTCTGGTTTTCTTTTTCGACAGCACAAAGAACAGAAATTCTTTTCCAAGGTAAGACATAGGTTCCTCCACTGCCACAAAAGTATAGCCATTCACTAATCCAATCGTATTTAACAGCACGATTCTGATTCTGCTACTTTTAGTCACCGTTGAGATTGATGTACTTTTCCTATTGGTACACAAATACTTAAAGGACATGGCATCATGTGACTGGAACAATTCTTTCATCCCTGAAACAATAGTATCACCTGAAACAAATTACTGGAGAAGTATAATTTGAAGAGTTTATAGTTATGACACGGCTCCTTCAGATTATGTGGTAAAATATCCCAGCCATAATACTAGAGACACTCTTCTATCAGAAGAGTGGCTCCAGCATATATGTGGTCTTTTTCAATGAATTGTTTTGGGACCCACTAAGATGACACTTACCAATATCTCAACTATCTTTGGATAATTTCATGATTAAAGGATCAAGTTTGACACACATATCACAAAATTTGTGACATTTGTCCTTTTGAATCAAAGCTTCAATGTGTGCAGTGTTGTCTTCTGTTGTTAATGAATATGAATGGCATACACAAGACTCATCCTGCAGATTCATACATAACTTTGTGAATGTACTACACCAGATTGATATTCCCTTCCTGCTCATTACATGTTTGCTATACAAAGCAACAAGTTCATAATGAATTTCTATTGAATTTTTTGCCCTTAGCAGGCAAAAATCTTATGACACCCTGCACTTTTTTTTTTTTTTTTTTTTAAAGCATTTCACCCCAAGCAAGGCGGGAAGCCACTAGGACGCAAGGGGTTACAGAAAATTTAGAGCAAGATCAGATAGGAGTGATAGAAGAAAGGATGAGAGTAGTGGATAGATCAAGGCAACTGGAGATGTCGATTGACATTATACTTGAATAGCTGGAGATTATAGCTCACAGGGAAACAGGAAAAGGGAAGGGAGTTCCACAGGCGAGAGGTGCGAGACATGAAGCTATTAGAGTAGAAGAGATGGCTACATTTAAGATTTTCGACAGTGAAGGGGTGAGAGCGGGCTTCTATGTCTATCCACTGTTTTATGGAGGAAATCATCTTTGTTGTATTAATTCATGTCAATTTATCCCTATTTGTAACTTACTTTTCAGGACATCCTTCATATTTATATATTTGACTGCACCCTAGAATATACAAAGAAAAAATTCCATTTTCTCTTACACTTCATCTTTATAACTCTTTGCTTTTACTGTCATTTTTTTTAAGTTGAAAGTAAATGTTTAATATCTATCCACCAAGATGACAGCTTAGCCTTCACTTAACTAGATAAGTATATTTGGTAGTCCACAAAGCAATTTCATATTTCACGCTACCTCCTATTTTTGTATGAAAAAAAAAAAAAAGGCCATGAATATTTTATCTTCATCTATCAAATGATCTCTACTTTATAATGCATAGAAGATCTGAAATGATCAGTTTTCACTTTGACTGACTGACACATCTTATCAATATGATTTTCAAAGCCATTGTAAATCACAAACTTTGATATTTTTTAAAAGCAAAGACAAGTGCTTCTGCCATGAAAAAGTATCTTGTTCATATAAGTGCTTATTTCAGAAAAGTAAATTAACATTATGAGTTATTCTCGCCAAAGAACAAAAGCAGTTTTACATGAAAGTTGGCTAATTCATAATAAGAGCTGTTTTAGCTTGTTAATGAGTAAACAAAATTGTTAAGATATTTCACTTGAGTCTAATGCAAACTCTTTGCTTTATTTTAGCTTTGATCAGTTGCAAAAGTTCCTGTACAAGAATAAATATTGTATATTTATTTCTCATAAGTGAAACAATGCCCATTAAAATGATTGATACCCTAACAATAAAATAAATTTGAAGATTGCAGTTTCAATCCTATCTTCCAGCCTTTACAGAGTACATAAAATTAGGTTATAACAGATTTTCATTTCTGTGCAAGTTTCAACATGGAAATAAAAACTTCTTGAATTTAATCTGAAATCAATTAATGATAAGTACACAAAATATATCAAAGCAGAAAGTTGTAAATAGCATATTAGAATAAAAAGTTATCTTCAATTTATTATTAATGAAAAACTTTCAACTAATTTTTATTTTGGTTACTTTTTATTACAACTTTTCAAAATGTTTTCTATGACTGTCAACAAACTGAAATTAAGATGAAAAATATACTAATTATTTTATCTACTAATAGATTTAAGATAATATTACTACTAATACTGCCAGTATGTGTGTAAACATTAAAGATGGTAGCAAATCTGGCTTTTGATAAAATAAGAGATTGAAAGTTATAAGGTTAGATTTGAGCTTCTGAAGTGGGAGTGAGCTTTCTCAGGAAAGTAGCTGTTCTGAAAAACAGAAATGAGAGTTTGTGTCTCACCTAAGACTTATTCTGATCCATCTTATTAATGGTCATTAAATGATGGGCAGAAAAGTTGCAATAAAAAATAAGTGAAATTAAGATGAAAGAAATACTCCATCCTCCTCCTTAATACCAGTAGATTTCCTTGCAGAGTATAGAGCCAGAGTCTCACCACACTAGGTGTTGGTGCTGTGTTTTCTGTAGCAAGTAGGCTTTTACAGGATGGAGTTGGCAGCCTCATACTCAATCAGTTTGGAATTCAGAGTTGTCCTTCTACTAGATCGGTTACCAAACAAGGTTAAAGAGCCCTGCCTATTCTATTATTTAACCCATATATTGGGAAACACTAGAATACAATAGCTAGAATGAAATACCAGTTAAAATTAAAAAATTAATTAATAATTGCATTACTCACTTCTATTAATTGAAAAATAATGCAAAGATATTTACTAAAACCTGAAATAAAAATGATAAATTTAGAGAATAGCAAATAACATACAAAGTCAGGACTATTAGATAAAATAGTAAAACTTTACAAATGTTACATATTTGGATAATAATCTTTTAAGTAATTGGTATGAGTATGAATAAGGTCAATACTGTGTCAATTTCTGATGAGCAGATAAAGCAAAATTGTATTTTATCTTTTTTTTTTTAAACTTGAACTATCTAAAAGTCAATTAGAATCAATGTCTTTTAAGAACAAAAGAGAATTTATTTAATTTTCCCCTGGCATGTGCGAAAGCAGCAAGGTGGAAAATTTTTTCAAATAGATAGTCTGCTGGAGTTGCACTGTTAATAGTTATGTTCTGTGAATGTTTCCCCCATCTTTCTTTAACTGTGTCTTAGCTATTCCAACTAAGTTTTGATATAATATAAAGAATACTACATGATTTATTCTGATTTTAATTTATTTGACCACAGAAACATATGAATGTACTGGGTGGGAGGAAGCATATCATGTTATTCTATGATACAAAAAATACTTTGTTCAATTCATCCAGTAAAGATACAAGCAATAGAAGCTTAGATCTTTGTGATTTGGATCCAAATATGCAAACATTAGAGTAAAGAATCAACAAAAGTAAAGTTACTCACCACAAGTTTTGGTCTGTCTTTTTCCTTGATTCCATCTTCAAGTTGTCTTTCATAAAAGAGTGTATTAGCAATGTGACTGATAGCAGGATGGCATCGATACTGTCTTTGTAGAAGAACCGATTCATGACCCTATTTAACAAAATAACCGTTATTAGTCAGCTGGAAACACTACATTTTACCTCTCGATGTCTATTCAACTAAGTTTATTCTTCATATATATTTCATTTGTACATCTTTAATAGACTGAGTTCTGTTTAATTGTTACAATTAACCAATGTCATTCCTGAATTGTACAAAATTGATTTTAATTGTTACAGTTAATATTATTCCTGAGTAATTGTAACAGTGCCACCCCTTGTGTAAAATTTACAGCCCCTCTAAACATGATTTCAAAACTGAACAATAACTACTTCATTACATGAATTCATCTAGATGCCACTCCCTAAAACTTGCCACCAGGGATAGACTATACCTCTCCTCTCTCTATATGTCTGCCAATAAATTGTAACCATTATTGATAATGCAAAAACTGATTTCAACTGCATAAATTAATCCTTACAATCACAATGATATAAATCTTGACTAGTCTATTAGTATATTTCAATTTGTTAAGTCTGTTAGATAACTGAAATATTAGTGATTATTATTATTATTATTATTATTATTATTATTTTTTTTTTTTTTTTTTTTTTTTTTTAGAACCAGTTATAGAGTTATGGTGAAACTTCTAAAACAGATGGCATTCCCTGGTGCTACACAATCTTTCTCTAAGAAAATCTGCAATATAAATGTAAAAAGATATAAGAGTTGCTCTGAGATTAATGCCTCCTATTTTATTATGTTGGCTCAGTCTGGTAAAATGGTGTCTGACATGAGAGTACAAAGCAGTTGTATGTCATTGAATTTCTATATGCAGAAAAAATAGCACACAATGATATTATTCTATACTTGCTAAACATTTTCAAACAGTGGATATGAGCATCTGAAATATGACTTTTGTTTCACCAGGTCAACTGCTGATGTACTGATGATAATTGCATAAATAGTACATCATGCTCTAGGTAAAAACAGTGAAGCCTGAGCTGTAGCATTGGACATCTCAAAAGCATTTGACATGGCCTGGCATTCAGGTCTTCTCCAGAAACTGAAAATTTATGGTGTCTCTGGAAACTTTTTTGAACTCATCCAATCTTTTTCATCAAATTGTGAAATGAAAATTATCTTGAATGGCCACTTGTTTTTGTACTAATGTGGATGTCCCCCAGGGCTCCATCCTTGGCTCTATTCTGTTTTTAATTTTCATTATGACCTTCCCGATGGCATCAGCTCACAACTTGGTATCTACACTGATGACAACCATTTACTCCTGCCTCAATAGTAAGACTGATCAGTTTGGCAAGGTTAAAAGGGCAGCTGATATCAAAAACGACATCAAGTATGCCATTAAATGGGGCAAAAGATGGCATATCAATTTTAACACCTCCAAAACTATTCTTCTCTGCATTAATCATGTGATAAATCATTCACCCACTTCCATCAACATGACTGATGCTAACCTCCAGGAAAGTGACTTGTTGTGCCTTCTCAGGCTCACATTCTCAGCTGACATGAAGTGGAAAGACTATTGAATACATTGCTAGGTCAGCTGTTAAGAAAGTCAGTTCAATGTGTGGGTGAGACAACTTTTCTCTCTAGAATCTATCTCTACATATCTATAAGTCTACCATTCATCCATGTTTAGAATATTGCTGCTACATAGTGTTGGGTATCTCTGCTATTTACCTTGAGCATCTTGATAAAATCCAAAGAAGAATCAGCAATATTATTGGTACTTATCTGGCAGTTGGGCTTCAATCAAATTCCATCATTTGTAAAGTTGCCTCTCTATGTCTTTTCTATAAATAGCTTCATGGTAATTGTTCAGATTTGCTATTGTACCTAGTGTTTTTTGAATTTAAGCATAGTACTAGACTGGTGTCAAAATCTCATCAATTTACAGTTGAGCTGGCTAGATGTAGCTGTAAATTCTATACTAACAATTTCTTCTCTCGCATGTCTTGTTTATGGAACTCCCTTCTGGTTCCATGCTTTCCAGCCAACTGCAAAAATTTAAATGCAATGTCATAAGCTTATCTACTGATTAGTCTTTTCTATTTCTGCTCATAATTTTAATGTTTTTGTTCCTAATTCTTCAAAAACTCTGTAACCACTTGTGTTTTAGCAGCTCTACTGTGTTGCATGAGGTGATACTGATTAAAGAAAAAAAAAAAAATAAATAAAATAACCAATAGTGGTGATTGTGTTCAAAAACAGTGTTTAATGGCTGAAAACTTATTCTATCCAATGGTATTAATGTGCTACCAATATCTCTTGATTCCATAGTGAAATAGGCAGATCCCTATGTTTGAATATTTAGCAATTGTTTTTAAAATCTGTTTGAGATTAAAATCATTTATTCATCTTGTTCAAGGAATTAACACTGATTTTTGTTTTACTAAGAAAGCATTATTTTTAAAGAGAGAAAAACATGAACAGACACACACACACACACATATATATATATATATATATATATATATATATATAAAGTAAGACAGCAAAAATTTGCTTAAACAATTGTTATTTAAGTTAACTGACAAGGTTTGCCAGTTTAATTTTTCCAGTATGTGTATAAGTAGTGTTATACACTTGGATCAAATTTCTAGAGAAACTGTTCATTGTGTTTTGTTTGAGTAATTTTAATCTCTAGTCCTCTAGCAGGAATATTAAGGCTATCGGATAAAATAGAGAAAAGTCTATATTATCTTCATCCAGGCATATTTCAAAATGTTATAATTATAATTTAAATTTATGTGCATTGAATACAACAGTTTATTATATATAAGAGATATATATTTTAAAACTTTAAGCACATTTTAAAATATAAGGAAAAATATTGTACAGGAATAGTTTACAGGAATAAAAAATTCATCCCTTGACCTACCAAAATACCTATTTCTATTTTTTTTTTCCATCAGATAAATTATTTTACTTGGTAGTACATACACATTTAATATTAGAGTATTATGGAGTTAGATTTGGTAAAGTATTTATTATAAACATTACTGACCTACCAAATATCTTAACTTTGTATATAAGGCCCAGAAGATATTTTTGAGAAAAAATGGGTGGAGAGGCTTTTATGTCATCAAATATAGTAGTTGTATTTAATCCTACATGCATGCAGAAATTTGTTGGAATCTCTAAAAATGTCAAAAAATTATCTTTCTATAATTCTCTTGATTTTGAAATATTTTTGTAAAAATTTCAATTTGGCTTTATGTACACACATAAATTCTATAGAATCTATAATTTCCTTCCAAATTGCAAAAACTGTAAATAAAATAAGAATATAGTCTTTTCTATAGTTTTCTTAAATTTTAAAGTTGAGCTTCTGGTAAATTTCTAAAATTCAACTCTCTACAACCAGATCTATGAAACCCTACAAAATGACATAAATGCCAATTTACTCTTAATCTTAAAATTTATTTCCATAGCTTTTATTAAATCTGATTTAACATTTGTTGTTAAAAATATTTTATTTTGCATTTAAGATTATTTAGAGTTTGACTGAAAAAAAAAAAAATTTTATATGCCATATGCATATACAAGGGATTCTCTGAAAGTAATGTCTCCTGTTCCATTCCATGGAAACTGCAAAATATATGGAGAGCTCAATAATACCATTAGATAGAGAATGTTTTTAGCTACAAAGCAGCATTTTCCCTATTTTCATTAGCAATGAACAATTGATCAGGAATTCACATGTTGCTATCCATGGGCTATAATTTTGATTCCAGCTTGTAGTGTTGACCCCACATCTCATCATCTGTAACAAAATATGGTTCTGGAAGCCCAACAGATTTGCATTCATTGATCTTTCGATTTTTTGGTGAGTGCCTATGGGATTCATCTGGTATGAACTTTGTGATATCTCAATATTCAATTCTAGACACAAATCCCTGATCATAACACACAGATGAATTGATTGAAACACTTTGCATTTCATGGCTTGTCACATACATCACTGTTGCCTCTTGAAACTTATTACCCACTGCCTAACTGTGCTGACATCCACTGTT
This sequence comes from Acanthosepion lycidas, assembly GCA_963932145.1. Classification (NCBI taxonomy): domain Eukaryota; kingdom Metazoa; phylum Mollusca; class Cephalopoda; order Sepiida; family Sepiidae; genus Acanthosepion; species Acanthosepion lycidas. The sequence continues at coordinate 21,325,509 of OZ010582.1, read as the reverse complement.
TTCTTTTTGTAAATATTCAATAAATGATGAATGTCAGTGGGTGCCATTTTTCTGCTTCGTAGAATTCAGTGGCACATTCATTTCAGATGCCATTTTGTTAGCGTGCCACTCAGCTGCTATTTGCACCAAGGTAAGAAATATTATGGCTTATTAAGAGAAAGGTTCAAGCACTACAACTATATCACTAACATCTGCTATGTTGTAGAATAGGACTCAGTATACTCCCTGCTCTTCCCGACTACTGTGACAATGGACTGTTCCTACTTATAAGGGTAAGTAGCTACATTAGAGTAGGATTTGAGTAGTATTTGAATTACTCAAGTTTTCCTGTTCTCTGTATGAATATTTAATAAAGAGCTTCTTTATTATTCCTCCTAACTAGTCTTCTGTTCCTTCGATACTCTAACTACAGGTTTCCTAATTCTCAGCTATTTTGACAACATTGCAACACAACATGAAATAGGAAACATTATTTGCAGAGCAATTCTCATATATCATGTCTCATGCACACACACACACACACATGGTGTTAGATTTTATTATGCAAGTCAATGTTTTCATAATAAAATTAGTATTAACCAACAGATGCCGATAAGATTTTCAAGATATATTTATATGGCAAAGATACCATATGAATTTCAGCTTGTGATATTTGTTTTTAGAAATATTTACAATAACTTAATTGGTTGTGTAAGATTATGTAACTAAAGAGTCACTTGAAAATAAATATATACTAGAGTTATTTTTATTAATTCAAACATTATTAAATAGTTACTGGTATTTATTTTTTAAATTCATAGATATAGAAAATATCAGAAAATTGCAAAGAGAAACAAGAAATTTTAAAGTCATTGAGTGAAAATTGAAAAAAGTTGACAAGTATAAAAGAGTAATCAAAAAAGAAATTGAAAACAGGCATGTATATGATATATATAAATGAAACAGGCATATATATATATATATTATATATATATATATTTATACATATATATACATACATACATATATATACATATATGTATATGTATATATATATGTAATCTTAAGTAAATATAGCAAAGAAAGAATGAATTATGATAATCCTTATTAAACTATAGAAATCATTTTCAGTTTACTTTTTCCTTAAGAAATTCAATGTTAAATGTGCTTTATGCAAAAAATAAAAGGGTTAATGGTTATTATGAAAGTTGTATTAATGCTATATAACCTTGCTAGTTCTTGGCACAGATGTTGCCCAAACAAGTCTATTTATTTCATCAGAATATTGATTTTTGTTGATCTTTTTGTTTGTATTAAACCATTCAACATGGCATACACACTTGGGTATTGTTGCACCAAATGTGTGAACAAAATCATTTCAATAAAGACACTACTCTGTGGAATAAGTCAGAATGGAAATATTTTCATTGCAGAGGTTTTCTGGACACATTCACACACAGCAGTGGGATTGATCACATTTCTCCTTTATTGAATAATTCTTTTCTCCAAGGATGATATTCATTGTCAGAACCTGTTTGTTTCTATATTTATAATGAATTAAATACTTTATTAAAAACAGAGTTCCTCTTGGGTAAAAGTTGCTTTTCTTTCCTCTCTAATCCTTTCTTTTTTCTTTTTTTTTAAACAAAGTTTGGAAATGAATACTTTTGATTACTTTAAAGAAAAGCTACTGAATTGCATGTTAGAAATGAAGACACTTAATTGAGAAAAATAAAGTGCCCATCAAAAGCAGCAGTGCAGGGATTTTAAAAAAATAGAGAAAATATTTTATGAATGTTATTTTTATATAAATCATACAGAGGAAAAATTCAACATTCCACAAATGAAAAGGATATCAGTTGAATGTTAATTATAAGCTGTAATAGTATATAAATATAAATTTATTTTTCAAAATATTGTACAAATTTTCATAATTACTGTCAATTGTTTTAAGTAAGGAAATTTTTAAAATTCTATCATTTATTCTTATTTGTACATTTCCAAAGGGCATAGTTGAATGTGAATGCAATTTGTCTCAGTCAGTGTTTGAACTTTGTTCACTAATACCATTTCCAATGTTACTAATCATTTGGTCACCAGCACCTCTCCTGATATTTTTTTTAGAAATAAATATTAAGGGTATTTCCAGTGTATGTGGCATGACGTAAAAAGATACCTGTTATGATGACCAAACTTAGTAGCTGTATATACACTGATTCAAAGTTACCTGTGAGCTATAGTTATAGCTCTTTTTATGCTAATTACCTATTAGCTAAGCCAATCCCATTACATCTCCCTGAATCTTTTGGGTTTCACGCCCTGTGTGGATCTATGGCTTCTACATTCCCTCTCCATCTCACTGGTTTCACGAATATTTCTCATTATGCAGGACCTTGATCTAGTTCTTCTATTGTCAGTATCCTATGTTTTGTACTCCAAGTCTTCTGAAGAACTTTAATTGTCCATTGATTCCTCTGCCCTGTTAACTTGTTCATCTATGGAGTCATTCAAACTAGCTTTGCTTTGAACTTCCTTGTAATTTTGGCTACCTCTTAACTGGTCTGCAATATTTTTATCTTGTATATTAATGTGATGTTGTATCCTTTTTGCATTATGAAATTTGCCTTTTCTGGCTTGTTTTCTTTATTTCTTTTGTACCATATATTTTCATTAATAGAGGAAGACATGGTTAATGAAACTCTAATCTGTCTGCCCATTAATGGGCAGACAGGCTCTCTAATCTGTCAGCATGTGGTATCATTCTGTAACTCAACAATAATCTTGGTAGGAAATTTTCAATCTTTTCTTGTTGAGAAGAAAAGGCTTTCAATCCCATCTTTATTGTTTGGACCATTTGTTCAGTAATCCCATTTGATTAAGGAGGTGTTTTACATGGGACACAGCCAATCTTCCTTAACAACAAGTATAGACTTTCATTACAGAATTCAGGAGCATTATCAGTTACTAATGTTTTTGGTCTCCATTTCTATCAAATATTATGCATAATATTTGTTTTATAGTAATAGATTTTTATCCTGAACTCAGAAAACTTCAGGCCAGGCAGAAAAAACATCAACCAGTATTAGGCATAAACCTATCCCATTAACTTGTGCGTAATCCACATGAATTCTAGATCATGGTTCTGTTATCTTAGGCCAAGAGCATAACTTATTATGGCAAAAATTCTTTATTTCGGTACATTTAAGACATTTGCATATGTAATTCTTCATGTCTTGTGTGTTTCCCAGTCACTATGCTTCCAGTTTTAAATGTTTTTGTGCAGCAGTTATCCCACAACGCACATCATCATGTACACTTATAATCACTTTTTTTCTACATTTTTCTGGTGGTATGACTAAATCCCCAATACAAATTAGACTATTTTCTATTGATAGTTTGTGTCTGGTTTCTTTGTATGTTCTTTCTGCTTTTGAACAATTACTCCATTCATTCTCGATAAAATTTGACTTTAGACTGGATTTTGTAACCTCTCGATAACTATGCAAAAATTCATCCTCAAATGTTTTTATGTTTTTTTTTGTTTTGTTCCTTTTCAAATGTAGTTGGGACAATGTGTCTATGTGTGGTATCATGTTTCCCTTCACATATTCTATGTCATAATCAAAAGCCATTAACTTCATAGCCCATCTTAATATTCTGGATGATGTAACGTTTGGTAATTCCTTCCTAGGATGGAATATAAATTCTAAAGGCTTATGATCGAATCTCATAAAAATGTTTTTCTTAATAAAAATTGTCCTGCTCTGGTCATACTCCATACAATCACAAGTGCTTCCTTTTCAATATTAGAGTAGTTCAACTTAGCTGGTATCAGTGTCCTGGAAAGATACATCACCAAGTATCATTCCCAGGACAAAATTGCTGATACAGACTGGCTACTCATATCTGTAGTTAATGTAACGTCTATTTTAGGGTCAAAAATCTTGACCACAGGTTTTTAGATAGAGATTCTTTTAATTTAATGAAGGCTGTTTGGTGTCTATTAGGTTGGTGCAAAAATAATGACGTTTTTTGGCGTATTTTTTAACGTCAAAAAACGTCATTATTTTTACACCAACCTAATACTAGCCCATTCAAACAACTTATTCTTCTTTTGCAACTCAGAAAATGCTTCAGCTCATTCAGAATATTTTGACAAGAATTTTCTATAAAAATTGGCTAATCTGAGAAATGATTCCAATTCTTTTTTATTAGTTGGAGAAAATACATTTCATATTTTTTGTATTAATGTTGGGTCTAGCAAAGTACCATTTTCTGAAATTTGGTAACCCAAGAATATTAATTCATTGCAATTAAATATACACTTATTTTCATTTATTGTCATTCCTACCATCTGCAACTTATCCATTACAAATTTAGTTTTTTGTTTCAGTCCTTCTTCAGTGGCTGCACCTAAACATATATTGTACTGATAAATTATCATATTTTCTACTCTCCATGCTAACAAATTTTCAATAGCTTTTTGAAAAATTGAGCTGGCTGTCTTAATTCCAAATGATAAGTGGGACCATCTAAGAAAGCCAATGGGGGAGTTTATTATTGTAATTTCCTTAAATATGTTATCTATTTGAATTTGGTGGTACATATTTTTTTTTAATCAATTTTTGTAAAATATTTCATTCCTGCCAGAGAATGTAATATGTTTTTTTATTTTTGGAAGAAGGTAAGAATCTGAACAAATTTTATGATTTATGCCTACTTTGTAATCTCTGCAAATTCTAAAATCACCATTAGGTTTTCTTAAAGCCACAATAGCTGATGTCTATTTGCTGCCAACAGGTTCTTCATATTGAAGAATGACTTCTACCATTTTTCGCAGCTTATCAACTACCATTGGCTTTATATGAATGGCTTTCAAATTATGATGGACTGATATTTCTTTTTAACTTAAGGCTTGCTTTATAGTTTTTTAATGTCCCAGTTTTAGGACTTCTCGTATTCATAGCATTAAGTAAAATATGCTATTAATATTTATCAAATCAGTTCATAATAAATCATGACTTTTTATACAATGTACAACCATAATAGTGATGGTTTCAAATCTATTTTTTGTTTCAAAATTGCCTTAAAAGGACCCTAATATTTTTATAGACATTCCATCAAAGTGTCTTAATCTTATTAAGTTTTCTTTAATTTTGGTTTTGATAATTTTCCCCCCAAATTCTTCAGAATAAGGGTCACTTTGCTTCCAGTGTCAACTTGCATTTTTAAGTCTACACCATTTAATATTTGTGAAGGTATTCTTTTTCTTTCTCCTTTCTATTGAAAAAAAATGTTGCCATCTACATATGAGTGATTTTTCTTTTTGCACTTATTACATGTATGTCCCCATGCTAGACATTACTCTCTCTTTGATTTATGTTTACAGTTGCAATATCTGCATTTTATCATTGTTCTTTTTATCACACATGTATTCATAAGCTCAGGTTGGTTTTCATTTGTATTAAATTTTTCAATTAACTCCTCTTGTTGTATGAAGTCAATACAAGCTTCTAAAGTCATTTGGTTTGTCTGTAGCAGCTTTAAAATCTTTACTCTATGAGAGATGTTCTACAGTCCTACCAATCAGAGTTGAATTAATTCTTCCTCTGTGCTTATTCCTTGTCCTAGTTCATGAAATTCATAATATCTGCTTATACTCTTAACCTTCTTAGATATTTCTCTATAGGTTCCCCAAATTCTTGTTTCAATGCTAAGAATTTGGTTCTTTCATCTATGACCAATCTTTTCTTTGGTTGAATATTTCTCAATATTATTCCTTTGACTTCCTTAAATGTCAAGTAAGGTAAGTCATTAAAGAAATCTGCCTAATGCTTCAAATCCTGCAGTGGCCAAAAATAAATCTGTGATTTCTTTCTGTCTTCCAGGTGTTTAGTCATCTCCTAACTTCTGCCTCAAAGCATTTTATCCAAATCTTTACGTTTTCAGGTTCTTCTGTGTTCAACAAAGCTCCATCAGGTAATGCCATTTTGTTATGATGATGAAACTTAGTAGCCATAGATATCCTACGTACACTGATTCAAAGTTGCCCATGAGCTTTATGCTAATTACCTATTAGCTAAATTAATCCCATTACAATACCTCTATGAAGTTTTAGACTGAAATTCATCTGTAGCAACCACTAGTAACTCCAGCTATTCCATGTTCAGCCTTAAAATTAAATCATTATCTTAGACTAATTTTCAGCACTCCCTCACCAATTCTTTATTTGAAAGCCCATTTTAATTCAATCTAAAGAAAGTTGCTTTGGACTGATCTGAAATCTGTTTTACTTTTTATATTTTTATATGAAACATTTAAATAGCTACTTATCTGACAATTTTTAAGGAGAATATTGTTTAACTTCAATGACTGTAAGACAACTAGTGTTTCAAAATGTCAGAACTATAAATCAATTGTATGTTAAAAATTAACCTCTCTACTTAGGACTATAAATTTAGTAAAGATATTTCTAATTTCTGGTTACATGGGCAGAGATTGACCACAGTTGGTGGGTGATATAAAAGAGTTGCACAGAATTTAGATATTATCCCAGAACCTAAAAACAGCTGCACTCATACTAAATTGATAAATTAAAGAACCAACTTATTTCATGCACTAATTCTAAATGAGGGTAATATTTGACTCCTCCACATTGCAGAATACCATACTAGAATAATTCTATTAAAATAAATGTCAGTAAAGAAAATAATGGTTTTAACATTATCTCAGCATGCCAAAATTGGGTGTGTTTTCATAATAGCTGTTTTTTTTTGCTGCAGATGGAGAATGTAGTTAATTATTCCATTGATATAACACAAGAACAGATAGTATTCATTATTCAAGTGCTTTCAAGCAATAATTTTTGTTCATGAAAGATATTCTGAAAACTGAGTGAATTTTGTTTTTTGCCTTTAAATCATCATAGTAGCAACATTAGAACAGCTTTCAAAATCAACATTAAGAGTCTCTTTATGAATTATACATCTGCAGAAAGCTGGAGAATAGATTGTTAAAAACATGTAACAACATATGGAATCACTTAAAGAAAACCTGTAATCATTTTGTTGATTAGTTTGATAATGTTGATAAGTTGCAGATAATAATAGGAAAAAGATAAATTGTTTTAGTTAACAGAATAAAACAAAAACCTTTTTATAGATATTTAATATCACAATTTATATCATCAGTTTCTTTCAATTAAGAATAAATATGCTTTTCTAAATTCCACATGATTACTTGTTCCCATTGAGAGCAACTTTCAAGATTTCTTGGCCTCAAATTTTTTTTAATTCATTTCATCCCAAACAAGGCAATAAAGCCACTAAGGTTACTGAGAGTGACAGAAACTGAGAAAATGTTATTGAGGAGAAAGGGCAATATAGAAACAGAATTCAAGGAGACAGAAGATGACAATTGATGTTGCATTTAAATTTTTGAAGTTCATAGTTACAGGAAAGCAAAAAGCCAAAAGAGAATTGCATAAGTGAGAAGTATGAAAAAGGAAACTGTTAACATACTACTTATGCTGACAGTAATTTCAACAATAAAATGATGAAACCTAGCTACCAATGTAGTACTACACTTAAATTCATGGAGTCAAGGTACCAAAGAGGAAAGCTCATCAGAATAATTGTCATGCAAATATTTATAGAAAAGGCACTGGGAAGTTAGGTTATAGCATTAGGACAGTTATTGAAGCTGAGATGCCAGGTTAGGACTGATAACATTGCTGATTCTTTGAATTTTGTTAAGAATTTTTAGATATATAAGAGAAGCACCAGAACAGATGTGGCACAACAAAATTAGTCCACATGTTATAAACATGCCTTAATATGTATACATGTAAAATTTAATTAAAACGTTTTTAATATTTCAGACATTTTGGTATTAAAAGATTAAAACATGAATAAAAAATAACAATGAAAGTTCTTAAAATTTAATAAATTCTTTTTAGACAAAATATAACTTTATATATACATAAAACAATTACTCTTATTTTGAATGTGTATTTATGCATAAGATCAAATAATTATTAGGAGCCACAGGAAAAGACAGAAAAAATGAGTGACAAGGAAGAGAAAGAAATCCAGATTTTGCAATACAGGCTTAGGTTTTGTATAATTTCAGAATTAAATTAGCAAAAAGAATGTAAAAATACTGTTGGAACATTGTCAATAATGATATATAACTATCAGAAAACTATCATCTGTTAACTTTTAATTGCAGTAATTTGAAAATCAAACCAAGCTGTAAAGAAAACAAATGGAAATGCATCATTTCTGAACTAAAACAACACAGTGATTCACTATGTTGGTATTGAAAACAAAAATGCAGTATTATTGTTTGTAAATTTGATATCAGTGTATCTCTCTCTCTCTCTCTCTCTCTATATATATATATATATAGATATATATATATATATATATATATTACAGCAAAAAACCCAAAGATTACCTCAACATAGATATAGTCTATTTCAAGCTGTTCTGTATATGGCTATTGGATAGGTGCAAGCTATGTTTAGCAGAAAAAATCAGGATAAAGATCAATGCAAACTATTAAATCAATGGAGAGAACTAATTACAAAATGTAGACATAGAAATAAATTCCAAATTACATAAGAATACATGTGCATGTATGTGGGGTGTATGTGTATGTATAGTGGCATATAAATATGAACATGTAAATGTACATATATGTATGCATGATGATATGTATGCATATAGGTGTGTTGGACAGCATGATTTATTCCATTGGGGTCTCTGGTATTACCCACAAGCTATAAATCTATAACTAATTTACATTAATCTTAACAGGCTTAAGTTTTAATCCCCCATCACTTATTAATATTATTAATAATATTGGACACCTGTAGTAAAAAACTATTTACTGTGAATCCCAGAAAAAGTCACTCCGGGCTTTTTATAAGAAATAACACATAGTAGAAATTGATATTAAACCACAAGCAACTAGTCCTGGCCACCACATAGTAGGAACTGATATTAAATTACAAACAACTCCCAGCCATAAGTAAACTCCAACCCCAGACCGCTTACCCTGGGATAAGATACCTTACACCCCCACCAATTGCTAACACAACCCCACTCTCATTAACAAGGTGTCTACAAGAGGAGGACTGACATTGAAAATAAATTTAAAACAATGTTCTGAGACAGACACTTAGAGACTGATGATAGCTGTATACAGAACGGCTTGAAATAGACAATAACTATGTTGAGGTAATTTTTGTTTTTTTGCTGTAAAAATACATATGCTCTGTTAAAATAAAAACATCAAGTCTCTGTGGATTGATTTCAATAATTAATATTATTTGGATCCACCCGAATAATATACCAATGGATTGAGTACCTGTACTATATATATATGTTATGAAGAGTAGTTGCATCTATGTAACTACAAAACTTTAAAGTAAACAGGAGTTAAATGAAATTTTTTTTTTTATCAGTTCTATTAATGCTCTATCCTTATCTTCAATATTGAGCACATTGCCTTGCCTGGGGTGAAATGATAAAAAAAATGTCTTTCATGGACAATATATTAACTAACTCACAGAACACAAATAGATACCTTACTGCTTCTCTATTCCATATCTTTACACTATATTTGCATGCAAGGTCAGGTCCAATCAGGTACTATTTTGTTAAAAACATCACACCATAAACATACACTTGGAGGCCTTCTCTTAGTCTTTCACCTACTGGACAAATGATTCCACATTTTAATCTTGTTTGCATGAGGATGGAAAAAAAAAAAAAAAAAAAAAACTAGGAAAAGCACAATGTATGCTCCCAAGGAAATAAAAGGTGAAAATAATACCATGGGGAAAAATAAAAATGTGAATCCTGTTTCCAGTATTGGTTAATTATTCAGGGATTCACTTGGTAATTCTATTCCCTCTCACAACAGAACTCTGACTATTTCCTACCCCACCTCTGCCCATATCTACATCACAACATGTAGCTCAAAACCACTCTGGCCATTCCAATTGGAGATCTGATTATATTAATCTGTAACTGGAACTTCCCAATATCCTGCCAAGTGGCATTTGATCCCAAAGGTTTTATTTATTTATTTATTTTATTTATTTCCTTTCACTCAATAGATGGCTGCTCTTATTTCTAGTTTTTATTATTTTCAGTTACAAAAATTGCCAAACTTCAGGCCATGGTAAAATCAATCACAGTTCATTTGACTTTGCAAGTGTTTTGAGCCAGTTATATGGGCAGCCTATTGTGTCACAACCCTGATTGTTTTAATGGTTGGAGGCTATTTAAACAAGAAAGTTATAATAAAAATGCAGCAATAAGAAAAAAAATAATGAAAATACTTTGTGAATTTGAATAGTTTTATAACATTGATTTAATATTTTTCTTTGGATGGTATACTTAAGTTGACTTTTGTATGAATACTCTTAGGGAAAGCATGAATCTAGCTCTCCTTTCATTCTGTATGTGCATTAAATAGGGATGCAAAGTATCCCTGAATTCAAAAGTATTTTCTTCCATGTTTAATCAAATGTTTTCATATCCCATTTTTACATTTCATTATTATGTAATATATACTGAATACTGAAGATAAGAAATCCACACTTACAGTTATAATCTATATTATTATATTTCTGCTTGTGGGTTTGTAATTGTAAAAAGAAAAGACAGTATATCACAGCAAACAAATTGTTAGTGCTATACCATTACTATGCTTTAAGTGGAAGAATAAGGCAATTCCCAGTTCAATTTACAACTTATAATTGTTTGGGGTCTGCATCTGTGAGCATACTGATAATTTGATCTTTTTATGTTAGTTTTTTACAGATGCTGAAAAGAAATTCAGAATGAATGTTCAAAATTCATTTAATATCAGACTCCTGCTGATTAGGGATTAACAGAAATATAAGTAAAGCTAATTTTACATTTTAAGTGTAGTTTCCTTAAGGATTAAGCATCAGAGTTGACAAATTAACTTTAATATCTACAACTGGTGGCTTTTAAGCAAATTAAAAAAAAATAGATATGTATATCAATATACACTCATTGGCCACTTTATTAGGTATACTTTTCTAGTACTGGGTTGAACCTCCTCTTCTCTTTAGAATTACCTCAAGTCTTCTTGACAGGGATTTGACAGAAAATGTTTTCTTGAAAGAACTCTTGAAATTTGGGCCCATGCTGTTATTATGGCATCCCAAGATTCTTCTAGATGAGTTAGCAGCACATCTAGGATTCAATATCTCCCTTTCAATCACATGCCAAAAGGTGTTCTATGGGATTGATATCTGGCAAACATGAAAGCCTCTTTAACACAGAAAACTCCTTGCTGTGTCTCATGAACTAATCTGGCAGTATTTTTGATTTCTAACTTAGTGTGTTGTCCCACTGGAAGTGGTCACCAGAAGATGGATACACCATAGTCTTAAATTGAAGTACAAGGTCAGCTACAATACTGAGGTAGAGTGCAGCATTTAAATGATCTTTTATTGCTACCAAGGGTCCCAATACATGCCAAGAAAACATTCCTTATACCATTACACCAACCTGAGCCATCAATACAAAGTTGGGTGAAGCCATACTTTCATGTTGTTTAGGCCAAATTCTGGCCCTGCCATCTGAATTTCTCAGCAGAAACAAAAATAGCAATGTTTTTTTAATCTTCTCTTGCCCAATTTTTGTGATCATTTGCAAATTATAGTATCAGTTTCTTATCTGACTTAATTTAGATATTTTGAGTATATTGTTTATGTCCTACATTGTATAACATTGATTATTCTGGTGCCTTTATTTGATATCTATCAACCTATCTGTCCATGAAGTACAAATCAAAGAGAAATCTCCAGAATAAAATTACTTCTGATGCATTCAATCATTTGTAGAGCCTTTTCCATACAACTTTTTTGTGTGCTTTACAATCACATTTTTACCATATACTGATATGCAATAAAAAAAAGTAATGTTTTTGAATAAAGTGAGTTAAAACTAGATACTAGATAGACCTAACGACAAAAAATTAACTCTAAATTTTGTTAGACAACCTAATATTTGATTGCTAACTTCAAGAGGATATTGTAAAAATGTATGGCATTTTAACAATATCAGTAATGTGTAGAGTAAATGTGTAAGTTTTTATTTTTATTGCCTTAACATAAAAAGTGATGCTTGATCAGATTTTGGGAAGTGGGTTGGAAACTTTTTAGTTTTGTATGCTACAGTAAGATATAAATAAATCTGATTATATTCACCAGTCTGCTAAAAGCAAAAAAAAGAAAAAAAAAAACACTAAATATTTTTTCTAAATTCTATCAGAACTGTAGAGAGGTGTAAAGTAAATCAAAACATAAATCTGTCTTAAGTCGTTCCATATGTCAAAAGTGTCTTCATATTGTAAACTTTTAATGGAATTTAATAGTCTGTCAGGGTCAATATCTTCATAACCAATACATTATCAGTAAAAACAAACTACATAACATAAAAAGAAGCAGAGGACACTTGAGAGCAGATTAGGCATGTGGCCTAAAGTCACTTACTGACAATTTTTTTCTACAAGATGTTTTGACAGTTTTAAAAGTTGTTGCTCATCATTGAATGACTTTTTCTGTACTTATGTTAGAAATTGATTATTTGATAGTTGTAGCATTTATAAATTTCACATACATTGTTTTCCATTATTAAAATAATAAAATAAATGTATAGTTTTAAATTTTTTTCTATCACAAACTTTCAAAATTATTTTTTTCAGAGGCTCAGTAAACATTAAAATTGTTGTTAAAATCCCATAATTAACAGTCTTCTAATTGAGCATACAAAACTAAAATTCTAAGGAAAACAAAACAAAACAAAACAAAAATGCTACTTGGATAATGTTATACAAGGCTTACTTTGCCTTGCAATGGAGTCATTGTACCATTTCAATGTTATTGACTACTGTAGTAAGTGGTAAGCTGGGTCCATATTGGTTTTATTATGCTTGTGGCCTTGTGAATTTCTTTGGTCATAGAGAACCCAAGTACCATCAATGCACCAACTTTAAGCTTAATAAATTAATTATTATACAAATTGTTGATTTTTCTTTATTAAGTTGTGAAATGATAATTACTTTTATAAATATCTGTTGTATATGGGATAAATGCTTATCTTTGACTCCGTAAATTTAACCTTCTCACAAATGATATACCTCACAGTAAAAAAAATATTCAAAGACCAGTGAAATGAACAAGTATATAGTAGTGATGAGAAAAAGTCAATGTATTTCTCATCACTACCTGATACAAACTTCACTTAGTATCAAAAAAAAAAAATGAAATAATTTCAACTAGAATATAAAATATATTAACAATAATACAAAATTCTTTGTTTAATGTCCTGCAAAAATACAAGCCATTTGAAATAAATAAAGTTTGTATGCAATTCAAAATGAAGGTCCCTGGATGTAATTTTAGTCTTTTTGTGATGAGGGTTTTGAGAGTTCAGTTGAGACAGAGTGGTGCCATATCTAATGTGGATGTAAACTCTTTTCTTTGTAGGTCACATATTTGACCCTATACTGATTAGCAGGTATCAACTCAGATAAATTCACACTGTCATTTCCCTTCAGGACATAGGTGATCATGGCTCTCCACATATTCTTCCTATTTATTATCTGTGAATTACCATGCCTTCTTAGGAAAGATAGTACTGTGGCTTCTCCTTGCCTTTTTTAATATAGTGTGGCAAAAGAGAAAGTCACTTACTGAGAAAAAGAGCATGTGTGTTCTGTACAATATGCCAAAGACAAAATTACCAAAAGAAAAACAAGTCAGTTGCAGCTGTGGTCATAAATGCATCTCAGATATGCTAACGTTGTGTGTCCGCTTTCACCTGTTAACCAATGAAAAAATTGTTCCATCAATAAAAACAATTGGTGTTCTCAAACTGGGAGAAGTTTTATTTTTTTCTGCCTTATCTGTTGGCTTGCATGATGATTTCTGACCATTTATGTGTATCAGGATTTGTTATATTGGATCTGCAATTCATGATTTCAACATTTCTTTCTGCCCCTGGATCTTCAAGTTTGGATTTGCAATTTTTTAATTTTGTTGTGGAATTGGGTTACCATATTAATTAGTTGAACACATTGTTTGCAAGGAAAGAAACAAGAGTTTAAAACTTTTTTTGCTACATATAGTATCAGTGAATTTGCATTTTAAAAAAAAAAATTGAGTATACACTCTCATTGGTTAATATATAGATAAGTTTTCTTTTCATTTTTTTTTAATCAAACCAGAACCAATGCATCAAAATCTATTTTCTTCAGTGTATTTTGACTGTTATCCATTTACATCCAGTTATCTCAGCTGTTTTTGGCAAGTTATTTTTATATAAAATTTTAAGAATTTTCATTCTAGTCAGGCCTTCTGAATGGATCAAAATTGATATGTATTTTTGAAGGTGATAACATATTCATGATCTATTTGAAGTATTAGGTTGGTGCAAAAATAATGTCGTTTTCTCACATGTGCAAAAACGACATTATTTTTGCACCAACCTAATATTAATCCACCAAAGCAACAATTAAAATTATCAATATCTGATACTTACATTTGTGGTTGTCAATTTTCTTTAACTTGGCACATCGCAAGTATGGGGTACTCAGTGTATAATGTGTCACTCTCGAGTTTACCTCAAAATTGTATTATAAATTATCAGCCACTCTATCCTTCCTTTTACTTTGGAACAAATAATTTTTTATAGAAATACTTAAGGAAAAAGTAGAAGTGATGTGCTGAGGGAAGCATTTTAAAATAACACTAAAAGAAGGCCTATGAAACTTATATGCTATTCCATATATCAACACACTTAGAACATACTTTTTTAAGTTTCTTTAATACTTAAAAAAATCTGATGTTTGGTCATTGAAATACTGCTTTCTTACTGCTATTACTTCTGAATCATTGAAAAATTTATTTCCTTTCAAATTTTTTTAATGTTTGGAAACAAGAAATAGTAAAATGGTGAACAGGTCTTACTGAAAGTAATAAACTTTGTGCAGCGTACTTTAGTTGTTTTTCTTTCAACAATTCTTTTAATAAGAGTAATATTTGCTACTAATTGTTTAGCTCTTCTGCAGATAGTCAGTAAAATACCTTCCTGATCTCTAAAAATATGTAACGATTATTCTTGCTGATTTAGGTGGGGGGGTCTTGAATTTCTTTGGTCATAGAGAACCCAAGTACCATCAATGCACCAACTGATATTTTATCTCCTTATCAGAGTGGAATAATCATATTTTACCATCAGTGACAAGTTGTTCCAAAAAAATATCATCAGGTCAGTGAAAATGTTGCAAAATTAACCTGAAAGTGTTCACTTGATGTTGTTTAACATTTCTGGTTGGTATTAAAACCTTTTGGCACCAACTTGGCTGACAGCATATGCATAACAAATTGCTCATGAATTATAAACCAAGCACTTTAGTTGGATATCTCTAATGTCCCAGCAATTGTTTGGGCCAAGATTTATCAATCAGCTGAAATTATGTCATGAACATGATTGGCAATTTCAGGAGTAGACATTATTTAAGACCTTTGAGATTAGGCTGCATTTTAGATTTCAAAATCTCCACACCAGAAGTTGGCATACCACTTATTCAGAATTGATTATAAGTATGGCACACTTTTCACCCAATATTTACATTATACACTCATGGATTTCCTTTGGAGTTTCTTTTGCAGGAAGAAGAATTTCAGGATGGCTTAGATTTGAACACTTAGAAATTTTACACTTTCCACTGACATCAAATCAGTCAAGGATTTGAAACAAATTCAAAAGTAAGCACAAGGAGGCTACAAGTTGATGCTTTACACTCTGCCCAGCTACAATGATGAAATACTGCTCAAATTTTTGGAAATAGGTTGAACTGAGAACTTTTCAGCATTGTATAGTTTAAAATCTCTGAAAAAAGAAAGGTTTCAAAAAATATAGATATGAAAAACTTCTAGCTCAACAGAAAAAATTAACAGGACAGATATGAATAGAACTGTGTATTTTAAGCAGCTTCAATGTTAAATTAGAAAAGATAAAGAAACAGAATTTGGACTGATAACAAAACATGGGAAAAATATTTATCCAAATGTGAACCTTTCTCAGAAGTGTTAATCCAATGCCAATTCAGAAACCACCTGTGCATGAAAACTGGAAAATCTCCCTTGAACTAGTTGCCAAATTGAATAACATGTTTACTGATGTGCTAAACTCTAACAGAGAGTGACACTATTACCACTTAGGAACATTCCAGTGAAACAATTAGTATAGTGGAGCAGTTGTCAGAATTAGCAGGAAACAAATTATTGATGTCAAAAAAAAAAAAAAGATTGGGGCAGGGATATAGCTGGCTAATAGCAATCTATTACACTGCTAGCCAAAATACAAATATTTCCAGAGACCCACTAACCTCCTCTAAAAGTACATCCAGGAAAAAGAAAGGGAAAATAAAGTGTTTGAAACTCAAGAATATTTTTGTCAGTTTGTTATTTTTGAAGCTTTAAAGAATCATGTTGAAATTAAAAGTAAATAGTCTTTCTCTATGTGGTTAAAAATAATTTTCAGTTGAAGTAATTCAGTGTCAACACTGTATTACTACAATTAATACTTAAATACCATTTCTCTACTTACATAACACATTTAATTTAAAAGTGAATTGCATACATTTCTTCATAATAAAAATGTAAAAGCATTTAATAGTTTTTAATTAAATATCATTTTGATATCATTACTTATGCTAAGTTACTTATTGTTTATGACTGTGTGCATAATGTAGCAGTTACTGGTTTAGTAAGTGGAATCAGTATCTCAAGTTTAAATTCTGGCTGAGGTTACCACATTCATTTCTACACAAATGCCCAAGGGAAAGGTATAAATCCGTCTCTTCTTCCCAACAGCTATGGGTTAAATAGAAGAATGGACTGGGTCATGATTGGAAACCAGTCTAGAAGTCAAAACATGCAATAGTTGAAATTAGTGCAACAGCCTGCTCACCCAGCTAGCTGGGTAGTGATATTTAATATCTAAAAATACTGTGACCAGCAGATCTGATTTGGCACCTAAAGTCTAGGAGATCAAGGTGACTAATTACTAAGATATTAATATAAAAAGAAACTTAATAAGCATCTAGTATTAATTCATATTTGTTATTGTTTTAGATATTGCGGAAATTTTCTAGTTTTAAGAATTCCTGCTACTTAAATTTCCAGCTTTCTTCCTTATATATCATAAACTATAATATAAATTAGATAAATTTATAAAAACTTTTTTTGGATACAGATGTAAAACAAAAATAAGTAAATATTCTTTTAGATACTCCACTGCCAAAGAGTTGTGAGTTCAATACCTGGTTAAGGCAGTGGAGAGGTGAATTAACTGATAACTGACATCCATTAGACATGGCACGTGGGACTAGAACAGTCTACTCCAGCGAGCGAAATAAAGGGTTCAGTTTGACATTCCAACCACCTGAAGAAGGCTGGAGCATACAAAGACTGAAACGTTGTGATAAATATGGCAACAAAGATGAGAATAAATACAACCACTCAATAACTTCATTCTATTCCTGGGTGAGTATACTTTATTTGTATGCCTGGAGTAATTTAAAAGTTCTGTATGTAATATATATAAGCATTAACAAAATTTCTTGAAGGAGTAAGATTTATGGCCATATCATGTTGAAACATTGGTTCTCATATGATCACTGCAGTTAAACAACATTGAGCCTGTTCAGTACCTAGATGGATGACTGCTTGGGAATACCAGGTGCTGTAAGACTGGATATGTGCGTGTGTGTGGAGGGGAGATTGTAATGGATAACAACTTGGAATAGGAGTGCAGAGTTTAAATTCCAGTCAGGTTCGTTATATTCATTCACATGCAAATACCCTTGGCAAAAGTATGAATTCACCTCTTCTCCTCCCCAGTTATGGGTTAATTAGTAGGACTTGTATTAGTAAATTGTTATTACCTCCCAAAAAATTTTAAAGTCTAAAAATATTTTCTGACTTTAAATAATCTGCAAAAGGTTGATAAACCATAAAAAAACAAATACAGAACTGAAGCATAGGATTCACTTTCAGTAAAATTTTATGTCATCTTGATTAGTATTTTACAAGATTTAAAAAGAAAATTATGGCCTTCTTCATATCAATAGGAAGTGGTCAGATAACAGAAAATAACTAAATTAAAGAGGATTATCATTGACATAAATCCTTTTCTCATCAATATTTTTAACATTTTGCCACTCATAATTATTATTGTGTTATATAATATTATCTATTTGGATGGAATTTCTTTTTCTCTAGCACTCCATCCTAGAGTAAACATCTTTACTTGAACCTTAGATTATCAATGTAGAGGAGCTATAGCTCTGAGTAAATAATTATAAACCCCCTAATGTTTATATATACAAAAAATACACGTAAAAATTAGAAACAGCAAGATGTGGAAAAAACTAAATGAGTATTATCTAGTTGTATTATGATATTGGGGAAATGAGAGACAGTAATACTGAGTAAAATTGTGAGTTTGGGGTCAAATGTAGATCAAATATGCATCGGAATCTAACAGAAGGATAGATAAAGTATAAGTAAAGTATATGGACTTTCTTGTATGTTTTCATAGGTGTGTGTAATGAGTGTCCAGATAATTTAGTTAGAAAATACAAAAATTATTTGGGATTTTCTTACTTTGAACTTTTGTTGAGTGCTAAAAGATGAATGTTACTATTATGACCTGAAAAGAAAAAGAAGATAAAATTTTTGTTGACACACATGTTAACAACCTGTCTGTGTGAATTGCTTGTCCAGATAGTGAGAATATCGCATTTTTTTGTGTGTAGAAGAGGAAAATGGGGTTGATTCTCACTGGTTTAGAATGAGTGAATTAATGATAATTATAATTGTTATAATTCACTATATATATATATAAATATAGACATATGGCAGCTACATGATTGGTATACAAAATGCTGGAACCAGTATGAATAAAAGACTACGAAACTGCCAAGTTTATGCTGCATGTGTCATGTGTCTAATTATATAACTAGAGATAGCTTACTTCAATCAGGAGGGATAAGAACAGTCATATGATGAAGAACAAGGAAAAATACAATGTTATCTCTGCTAAGCATTAGGTCACATTTCATTAGATTGCTTGGGAAACAAAATGGAGAGAAAAAACATCAGCATCAGACACCTCCCCCAGAAAAACATAAATGTGATTCCACCTGTAATTGAAGTCCAGATTGATGGAAAAGTGTGCATGATTTTGGTGGATTCTGAATGTTCTTGTTTAATTTTCAGCTATGTAGAAGGAAATATATGGATGTGCTAAGTGATAACAGAAAAAATGTGTTAGTATTGTGGAATTGGTAAGTATCAACCTTAGTAGATGTAATGTGGATTTAGTTAAAATTTAAATTTTGGTAGTAGATGGAGAGCCATTAGAATATGACCAATTCCTTAGAATTAATGCCATTAAGACACTAGATGGCATCCAGATCAACACAGAGCAAAGTGTGCTTTACTAAGGAAGAAATATATGTGTGTAGTCATTTGGATCAAAGAAGTAGAATAATGACAAGGTATCATAGGAGTGTCAAAAGAATTGATGTACAAGAAGCAGTGTTCTATACCTGAAGTGATGTACTTACAGCTAAGGATGATGCCTCATCCTCAGCTTATCCTATCAATAAGATCTACAAATACAAGGTGCATCTTAAAGGCATTGGTGCAGTACCTTCAACAGGACCTGTATGGTGTGTACAAGATGGGAGATATTGTCTGGATTGAAACAGCTTAAAACCAATGTGTCAAAATTTGGATTATAGAGGGTGACGCAGATCATCAATCCACAATCCATCATGGTTGTCAAAAGTTACATAACCTCAGTCAAACATTCTTCAGCAAGAAGTGAGAAGTTGATCATTCTGCTCGACATGGCAACATTTTGTGAAGCTCCAGAGGTGAGTGATGCAGTTGGTGAAGAGCATAAGCATTATGGAGTAAAAGTAGCACTCTGTGTTAAGCACTCCCAGGGGCATCAGAAAAGACCTTCCATATCTTTGCTGTGATCAGGAGATTTATAGCAAATGTGTTGGCAAAGAAGTGCTACTTGGGAAAAGAAGAGGAACAAAGTCTACACCACCTATCAACAAACAATTATAGGCACTTTAAGATAGTTGCTCTCTGGAGGAAAACAGCTATGGTAGATCTTTGTTATTTTGCACTGTGAAAGTTGCAGTGAGGCTAGCAACATTTATGCTTCTTCATCCTTTATGTTTTTTTTAACCATTTTGCAATACAGCAACTTACAATTCCAATTTCTACATGTTAAAATATCTCCATGAGAAATATAAACTTACTGTAAAATTTTCTATGTAAGATTTTATGAATAATGACCAGATTGAGTTTTTTTATAAGGCATAAAATGTTATTTATATATTATAAAAATAGTTCAAAATAAAATGTTGGTGAAAGTTGAAATAACCAATTCAATGTGTGTGACTGTAAGAAAATAATATAGTTTTACTTTAAATAACTTGTTCTTTGAAAGAAACAGTTTATAAAAAGAGAAGTATCCAACACAAATCTGAAAATAATGTTATGGTTGTTTTGCATTAAGTGAGGCTTGTGAGACTACAAGTAATATTATCCTTGGTTAAGGCCAAGTCTGACTAAATAAACAAATATCTAACCTAGAAGATTACAAGTATGACTGTATGGCAAACTAATTATGTAAAAGTCATTTAGTGCCAAACAAGTTTTTGAAATAGAGTCTTCTAGTCATTAATTATCAGAGATTTTTAATTCATTCAAAGTTGTTCCACACATATTCAAAAATCTGTAGCACCAAAGCATTCTCATAGAAATATTTTCATCTTGCCTAAAGATGATTTAAAATTGTAAAATTGACAGGGAAAAACTAGAATTATCTAAAAGAAACTTTACCTTTATTCACCAAATAGTTTTAATATATATTGAGATTAAACTGGCTTATTAAGAAAAAAAATCATTTTTTACAATCTTTTTCAGAGAGAAAAAGAAATCTAATTCCATTTGCATATTTATGCACATTTACAAATTAAAACAACAATAAAACCAGCAATTGCTTGAGTTAGAAATACTTTTGCTTTTTGATCCTTCTTTAAAATGACCCCATTATAAATTTCATAAATGATTGTATTTTCTGCTTGTAACTTAGTCTTGCTAACAAACTACTTTTTATAACACCTCAGGATTCATATTTTTTTTACTATTGTTCACCTAACACAAGGCCTAAGAGACACTCAAGATTGAGAGTTACTGAATAAAGTTGTTATAAGGGAGTAAGGGGAGGAAGTAAGAAGTGTATATTAGGGAGATAGGTAGGATAGATAACAGTTGACCCTAGATCTGAAGAGGTTAAGATTGTAGTGATTGGAGAAGCATCATCGCAGGAGTCTGTTCCACAAAGTAAGTTCTGGAGATGAAGCTGTCTGAATTGGTCTTCCTAAGGTATTCTGGCTAATTATTATTATTATTAATAATAATAATAATAATAATAATAATAATAATGATGATGATGATGATGCTGTCATTAATCCAGAAGATGATAAAGGTGGATAGAGAGTAAGAAAAAGCAAGCTATGTAATTTGATTGAATGTTTATGATGCTCTATGTTGTAGCTCAAACAGATTGTAATTTTGGTTGGTTAATTTTTAGACTAATCAAAGATTTTTTATTAGTCCACAAGTGTACTCTGAAGAAAGTCATTATTAAACACAAAGAATTGTTTTTATATTATTTTGCAGATAATATCAAATGGCTTAGATATATTGTGTTTTTTAATTTCCCACTAAAAATCCAAGGTCATATAGATATCATAGGACATATTTATTAAGCTTATGGCTATAAATGTTATATTCTTAGTGAGTCTATATTAATTTCTAAATTACATGAATAAATAACATTTGTTTAGTAATAATGTAGAACTGCCAACTTATTTTTTTCAATGGTAATTAAAACCTTGTAATGGAAGCATAAACTACAAGAAGACAGAATGCATGGTCATCAGTAAGAGGAAGAGCCCGAAATGCAATTTGCAGGTCGGGAACACTAGAATCAGGAAGTTTAAATATCTGGGAAGTATCTTAACAGAGGATGGTAAGTGTGTCAACATATTCAGATGGGCAAGGACACATTCCAAATGCTGGGCAGAGTATTGTGAAACAGGAGGATTACTTTGGTAACAAAGAAAAGAATACTGAGCTGTTACATGACATCTGTCCTTCTTCATGGCAGTGGATGTTGAATGATTTCCTCAAAGATGAAGAAGAGACTCGAGGTGACAGAGATGTGGTTTTACAGAAGGATGCTAAGGATATCATGGATTGAGCATGATGTGAGCAATGATGAGATCTTAGAGAGGTTGAAAACAAGGAGGTGACTTATACTTAACATCAGAAAGAGGCAGCTGAAGTTTCTGGAACACATAATGAGGAAGAAGGGCCTGGAGAATCTGATACTCATGGGTTGAATAGCGGGAAAGAGAGACACGGGAAAGCAGCGTGTAGCATACCTGACGAGCTTGAGCAGGTGGATGACAGAACATGGTTTTGAGGAGGAAGCAGAAGGAAGGAACTTGCTGAGAGCTGCAAGGGATGGAGGGAGGTGAGGAGCCATGATCGCCTATGTCCTGAAAGGACATGGCACATAAAAAGACAGAATGTTGTGATTTGCAAATGTTCACTTACCATTTTTAGAAGTCTGTCAAACAAAGACTGCTCAAGTCCATCTTTATTTTCTGCTTCACTGCCCTGAATAGTTGGATCCAGTTGCTGTTCAATAAACAACATTGTTTAAAGTAAAAATAAAGAAAAATCATTTATTCAGATTTAGATAGATCTTCAAAAACAGAAATTACAAAAATTCTATTTTTGTATAAGGAAGAGAAAATTATCAAAATTGTGACCTAACAGAACTGACTTAAGTTACCTATTTTTTTTACATTGAGCACATTCTGGCTTTGCAAGCTGTTAACTGTTAATTCAGTTTAAACTGGATATAACAAAAATATGATTTTGCATTTGATTTGACTCAGTCTAAATAAATTCCCATTTACGTGGATGTTAGTTATCTACAATAAAATTAAAAAAAAAAAAAATACTATTTACTTATTAGCAACTAAGGTATGTTGAGGCTATATCACTTTTCCCCATAATTTCATCCTAAGCAAGGTGATAAAACCACTAAGATGCAAGGGATTACTGAGAGTGAAAGGCAAAAACAATAGAGTGAAGGAAACTGAGAAAAATGTTATTGAAGAGAAAGGACAATAAAAGAATAGGATCCAAGAAGACAGAAGATGGTCATTGATGTTGCATTTAAGTTTTTATAGATTGTAGTTGACAGGAAAGCAAAATTTTGGAAGATAGTTCCATAAGTAGAAAATGTGAGAGAAGAAACTATTAGAATAGAACTTACAGTTACATCTAACAATTTCAACAGCAAAATGATGAGACCTATCTGCCAATCTAGTACTATACCTAAATTCATGAAGTCATTTTAACATATTAACATAGATTTATGCATGATTTATAAACTGTTAAAGTTTCATTAGAAATTTAAAAAAAAGAAAGTAGCTTCATGCAAAATACATAGTGCATATTCAAGTTGATGTTTTATGCAAAAAATATCTTCTTTAATGGGTCATATCAGTTCAAATTGAACCTGATGAAAGTGGAGTTGGAAGGATGATTTTTTATTTGGTAAAGATAGCTTATTTGTGGACTATAAACTTAAATCTTAAGTAACAACTTCCAAATATTAGGAGTCAAAATTATGAAAGATAGGATTCATCGTTACATTGCCTTAGGCAAACATATTGCCATAGCTGCAGTACATTGGTCCCCCAAAGACCCTGTTGCATGCATGCACTTGAAAAATATCTTAAAGTTTTCAAGTAATTAATTTTTTTTATAATATGATAATTAAAATTTTAAACCACCTTATATAACATCTCCATTAGACCTTACCTGCTAAACTATGTTGGATTCATAATTTCTGATGTTTGATTGACCAGACATGTCTGATTTTTAGTTCTTGGTCACTAAAACTACTCTAAAATGTCACAAATATAAAAAATGCAAAATATTTTCAAAGAAATTATAAAAAAATAATACAAACCATTGGATCTCCAACAAGCAGTAGCTTTTCACAGCCAAATCTTGCCAATGGTAGTAAAGACGCTGGTTCTGTCATCTGACTACATTCATCAAGGAGAGCAATCTACAACAATTAATTAGTCATTGTAATTTCTTCTTTTACAGTGTAGCAAAGTTGTTTTAGAAGCAGAGATTAATAAAAAAAAAGTTCTTTATTTTTTTGTAATAGAAGAAATGTTTGTTAACATTTTGCAGGAGTGTTCGGGTAAAATTTTGTTAAAAATACTGGGTAGTTTTAAAGCTTTAATATAATGAAGACTAGTTCTTATGAGTTGGACAAATAATCTTATCTGAGTTTGATTGAATTAAAATTCTCAGCTCAATAAAAGAAAAACAACTTCTTTGGGATGAGGTCCAAATAATAGATAAGAACCTAACTGGAGAGCGCATTTGAGTGTGTTTTTGATAAAAATCTATATAATCCAGATGAATATAGAGTTCAATGCAATTGTATGTGCTTATGCATATTGAAAAAAACAAAAATAAGAACTTCTGGTAAGTCCAGTGTTTCAAATGTAGAGATCATATATATATCTGCTTGTATATATCTATTAGGTTGGTGCAAAAATAATGACGTAATAATGTCGTTTTTTGACGTTAAAAAATACGTCAAAGAACGACATTATTACGTCATTATTTTTGCACCAACCTAATACTTTATATATAAGCAGATTTTTCAGTCCAACTACAAAAATTCATGAAATAAAAATTATCAATTAGTTTTTACAGTCTCATATAAATCAAAATGTTATATATGTTTGGTTGAATAATCTCGACATATGTCTATTTATTTTAATTTTAATCCTCTCAGATTCATGGATCAGTTTCTTAATGTTGTTATTAAACTCATTAAGGAAGGCACCATAGTTTTTTCAATTCTTTTATTTTTCCAATTACTTTCAATCTCATCCAAGATCATCTTCAGGGGTGAATTACTAAGACAAAAAATTAATGTAATTGATAGTTGTGAATTTTTTTGTAAATGCAGACGAAATGTGTTCTGTTAATTCATAAATTAATGTTACCTAACAGAGGTAACTTAATTTATATTTGTAAAAAAAATTACAATTTAAGTATTTTAAAAGATTGTTGTTATAATTGTAATTTTTAAAAAGTTACAAGTTAGATACATTAAAACCTTGCTGTTATAGACATTTTAAAACATTAGTACTATACTCATAATCAGTCTTATTTAGTGTTGGTTATATTTTTCTTATACAGAGGGCTTCAAGAATTTAAAATTTTTGTTTTTTATTTTCATGGTGGTGTATACTTGTATTGTCAATTAATATTTCTCTAAATTGTGAATGTGGACAGGAATGTTCCTTTAAACGTTGTGCAATAGAACTTGAATATATGTAATGTAAGTCTCCTCAATAATGTTGTTGTCATGAAACCAACATATATATTTACTTTTTTGTCAGAGATACAATCACCCAAAGGACATTTATATTGATATACAATGTTGGTCTTTTGCAAAACATTAGTTGATAGAAAAGATTTATTGCGGATGATTAAGTTGGCTGTATTAAATTTAGTATAGTATATAATTATTTTTTTTACTGGGATCACTGGGGTATATATTAGTATTTATGAGTTTTTTTAGGGTTTTTTTCATCTTTCATAGCAGCTGTTTCTGAGCCACAGACTGACTTTAAAGCCAACACTAAGAGGGCAGATCTGACCAGCAAAGGACCAAATGGCAGGCAAGCTTAACCAGACCATCAATAGCAACACCAAGGTGCTTCCACCAACAGTATTGCCTTTGATCAGCAACAAAAGCTGCAGCAGAGACTAACTACCAATTGCTCCCACAAGTCTATCTCACTCAACTACATATGTGTGTTGATTTTCTCTATGTGTGTATTTCGACTAATATCTTGTGTTCTACTCCAAATGATCTCTCAGTCACCCACTGCTTTTATACAGGGTGCAATGGATAAAATGTCATCTAAATTACACAAAAATGAAAATAACACTGACAACTCATTTTAATAGCTATATTTACCAAAATTAGACAAAAATATCTTGAAATACTAAAGAATAAATTTATTCAATAAAATTGACATTGGCTTCAACCATGGCTTCCAGATGACTTCAGAATCTCCTGCAGCTGTTACTCTTCTGGATGGTCTCCTTGTTTAAGTTGGTGAATGCTGCATAATCCTTGGATTCAGTTGATCTTTGGTGTTACCAGGAGTTTTTTTTGGTCTTTTGTTCACCTGCCCCACACATTATAATCAAGGGGGTTGCAGTTTGGGGAGTTAGGTGGCCAGATGTAAGGGGTGATGTGTTTGCAGAAATTGTCTGACAAACATAACTGGATTTTCCTGCTTGTGTGGCATGGTGCTGAGTCCTGTTGCCAAACATAGGGTCTTCCAGCAGCCACCATCTTGACCCAGGGCAGCACTACCTCCTCAAAGCATGATGTGTTGAGTCTGAGGCCCACACCAACTAATTCAGGAGTTCTTTTCTTATCAGAACGTTCAGAATGAGTTTTCCAAGCTGCTATACCTTCGTAATTACCATTAGACTCAACCAACTCTTTCCAAATTTTCTGCACTGTAGTCAGATTGACATCCACACACTTTGAAATGTTCATATTGAAGCTCCTAGTACAAATGCCAAGCAGTACAGCATACTATTTCCAAATTTCTAGGGCAGTGAATTTTGTTATGGTGCTTTTTCTCACAGGTGGTGCCCAACTGACCCTACTATACTGTGCAGTTGATGAAATCAAAAACAAACAATACATATGTGTGAAATTAAAAATATAAAATGGCAACAATTTACCCATCACACCCTGTATGATACTCTGGAATGAGTAAAAGATCAAACTTTTCAAATCTTAAAGAAATAAAACCCCTTTTACTTATCTCAACCATGTCTTATCTCCAATTGTTGTTTTGTCATTTCCACCTTTTTTCTTGGTAAGGTCGCCATTACAGATTTTACATTTTCTCTTTATTTTTAACAGAAATTTAAAAAACTTATTTCAAGGAAATAATATTATTTTAATAGATGGATTATATTATTATATGCAATAATTCTGTCTAAAGAAAAACTTAGAAAAAGTTAAGGGAAAAAACACTTAGAACTCACAGGAAAATTCATTTTTTCCAGACAGGTGAATGAACAGGAAGCACAAGTCACACCAACGACTTTGACAGCATGTAATTTCTGAAAGGATAAAAAGTAAAACTAAGAAGCTGAAGTAAATTTTCTTTTACATTTTTTATAAATTGATGAAAAGACATACAAACAGCTTTCTTTTTATTTTTTTATTTCTAATATTCACTAAGTGTAACTTAGTATAGGTTGTGTTACATCAATTAGCTTGGTTTTACCAGGTACACAGTCCTGATGGTGAACTCAAATAAAACAGTTAACTAAATGGAATTGATAAACAAACATACAATGCTGATGATTGTAAAGAATGAATTTAAGAAATAACAGCTAATAACTTAATAAGATAACCTTGCCTATTATTGTCATAGATCTGGCTTCTATAAACAATTACATTCAACTTAATTACAATTAACAAGAGATAAAAGTAGTAACAATAGTTCAATTATGGTGATCCAATTGTTCAATAACATCTGAGCTATACTTTTCAAAATATTATTATAATATTGCATCAGTATTTTAGTCAATTAGGCTTATTCTATTTAATCAACTGTTTTATTTAAGTCCTCTAACACAGTGTACCTGGTAAAGAATAGTTAAACTCACCAATTTTACAAGAACTAGATAACTGATGAAAAATCCACATACAAAATTCTGGGAAATATTTAAATACTAGATGAGGTAACCAGTATTGGTTGGAGGAAAAAGTAATGAAGACTCAAAGTTTATTGAGTAAACTGTAACATATCTTTAAAAAATGGATTAATATAGCAAACAGTATTGTCGTCCTGGGTATGACGATAAACAACATCTGCGTCCTGGGTAAGACGATAAACTATGTCCAACAGAAAGGCCTCTGATCAGGAGGTTTTGAGGAGCGTGGAACCACCTCTTAATTGCTGGTGTTCCTAGGTCCACCCTGACCTGGGGTGGTAGCACCTGTTAGGGGTCCCAGCTATTGGGCAAATAGTTAACACCCAAACTTGTGTAAAAATAGGTTTTAATACCAGAAATACTTTGTAATTAAAAAAAATTATTACCAGCAATAATTTTTGAAGGAAAAATTATCATCAGCAATACTTAAAAAAAGAAAAAATACCAGCAATACAGTTATACATTCTTTGAAAAAAATATGACCAGCTATAGATTTCTTCAAGGAAAAATATTCCCAGAAATAGATTTTTGAAGAAAAACATATTACCAGCAATAAAAATTTTGTCAGCATTAAATAACCCATTGAGGTTGATATGCTGTAAAACAAAACAAACTAAACAGTATTCTGACAAATTGCAAAAAGAAGAGGTTTTATGTTGATAATGCTTCTGGATAAACAACATTAGTCATCTTTCCTTCTGGGGAAGCAATGAATAAGTTTAGTTGGAGACCCTATTCTTAAAAAATCCACATAAAGCTGACTTCAAAAAGCACAATGGCATGAATTTAAGTTCAGGCTGGCCCTGAAACTTTTTGTAATTACAAAGCTTGGTTTCATTTAAAATTGTAGGCACCTGAAGTCAAAAGAAAGGTCAGTTAGAATTATAAGGATTCTTAGAATGAACACACTATTATCTCATTTCCCAATACCAGACAATCTGCTGTTGGGAAGGTAGAAGCTTGAGCTTGGCACAGAAAAATTTTATTGAAAAATATATTTTAATGTAATATGGAATATTAGGTATGCTTCTAGAAAGTTTCAGTTCACCTAGAAAATTGCATTTCTAGTGTAATACAAAAGTTCAGAGAATGTTTCAGATAGTTTGTTATTCTCTAGAAAATTTCATGATATTTCTTATATAAGATAGAAAGGGAACTTCCAGCTATAAAATTCTGTACCCACTTCTAGAAAGTTCTATACAACTAAAATCTGTCATATTTTCATGCATCATTCAATGATCTCAGCAGTCAGAACTAATATCATCTGCTCCCATCATTTGTGGACTTGGAAAAAATTTTAGTATTTCATCATAAAATCATTATTTTTCTCATTTCACCAGAAATAGCAGTTTTGCCCTAAATTGAATGATGGTAACATTACAGATCAGTGCCATTGATCCAATGTTCATCTTTAAGATAAGTTTTTCTTATAGTATAACTTTTAGTTCCTAGAGTCCAAGTGGTTGGTCACCTATAAAATGCATGAAACCAAGCAAATAATCTCTGACTTTATTAGTATATATAGTAGGAGTAGTGACATTTGTTCTGAAAACCACATGACAGTCACCAAAGAGTTTTGATTTCTATACCTACATTGTCTATATCTACAAATCCTTTTTCAATATTGAACACTCTTCACCCATAAATATAGCAAATTTTAAATACCATAACACACACACACACACAATATATATATATATATATATATATATATATATATATACACATACATAAAAGCTTTATACAGACGTCTGCTGAGATATATTTGTGTTTGTTCAACACCCCCAATATTAATTTAGGGTTGATAAGACAACTATGTTATGTGGACCTTAGTTATAGATTCTGGGATAGAGACAGCATAATCTCATTTAATCTTTAGTTTGAACAATGTTAGTATACTCAAGCCCATGGTCACAATGACATGTGACATGTGCTAGCACAACGATCAACAACTTTCTAACAGTCCTATTTACCTAAATCATGATATAGTTTTCAAGCACTAGCATGAGGCACTGTATAGTCTCTCACAAGTTTGGTTGTTTTGACTACTGGCACCTCTGTAACAGTGTGTTAAATAAAGGTAAATCCTCTCTTCAATCAAATTGAAGTGCTATCATCTGCCAATAAAGCAGAATGCTTTGCTCATAAATTCTCTTCCATTTCTTCTCTTTATTCATTAGGAGTACTTTTACCTGACTTTCTACTTAAAACTGAGTCTCTACTGTCTGATACACATAATTCCATCCATGATTTCTGCTATTATCTTCAAACTTGATTCTCACAAGGCATGTGGACTTCATGGTATTTCTGCAATTGTCTTTAAGAAATGTGTCCCTCAACTGAGCCTTATTCTCTTCAAGCTCGACAATAGATGTCTTGCCATTTCATGCTTTCAAGATTGTTGGAAATACTCTTCTGGAGTTCTTGTTTTTAAGAACTCTGGCAAACCAGCTGATCCTTCAAACCATTGACTTATTAGTCTTCTATTTCTTTTTGGAAAAGTACTAAAGGCAACTCTGAATTGGTTATGCATCTCACCCCAGAGATAAACTTTTCAGATAAGCAATATGGCTTCCACTTCTCTAGGTCAACTGCCAATGTGTTGACAGTTAATTGCTGAAAGTGTCTGTCAAGCTTCAGATAAGAATAGCAAAGCTCAGGCTGTTGCTTTAGATATTTTTGAAGGTGTTTGACATGCTGGCCTTCTTCTTCACAAGTTAAAGGGTTAAGTGCTTCCCACAGTTTCATTGATTTGATTCAATGTTTTTTTTATGAAACTGTGTAATGAAAGTTGTTCTTAATGGTCACTTTTTGTATTAATGAAGGTGTCCCACAGTGCTGTATTCTTGGGCCTATTTTGTTTCTTATTTTCATTAACAAACTTCCTGATGTTATCAGTTTCTGGCTCAGTATCCATGCTGATGACATATTTACTTCTGTCTTATTAGTAAGTCTGACAGGTTCAATAAAATCAAATTGGTAGGTGATCTTGAAAATGACCTTCATTCTGTTGTTAACTGGAGCAAGAAGTGGCTTATAAATGTTATTGCCTTCAAAATGAAGCGTATCTTATAACCATCTTAAAGAGCTTTTTTTGATTTCCATCAGCATGGTTGATGCTAACCTCCAGGAGAGTAAGTCACTGCATTTTTTTGGTCTGTTTTCCACTGACATGAAGTGAAATAATTGTATTGAAACAATTGCTAAGTCTGCTGCTATATCATGCAAGATAATTTTTCTCAATAGAAACTATCTTGTAAATTTATGAATCTACCATTTTTCTGTGCATTAAGAAGTGCTGCTACATCTGATCTGTTGCTTCTGTTATATATCTAGAGATTCTTGACAAAATCTAAAGAACAATCTGTAACATTATCGGTCTTGATCTAGTATCTTGGCTTTAATCACTTTTTCACCACTGTAACATATTGCTGCTACATCTAATCTGTTGCTCCTGTTATATATCTAGAGATTCTTGGCAAAATCCAAAGAACAATCTGTAACATTATTAGTGTTGACCTAGTATCTTGGCTTTAATCACTTTTTCCCCACTGTAGCATAGTTTCTATATTTTTTTCTGTAAATATTTTTGCAGTAATTGTTTGGATGAACTTTCCTCTTTGGTACTTCAACTTCATGAATTTAAGTGCAGTACTAGATTGGCAGCTAGGTCTTACAGTTTCATTGTTGAGGTTGATGCTTTTAACCATAATTTCTATACTAATAGTTTTTTTCTTCTGCACTTCTCACTTGTGGAACTCTCTTCTGGCTTTCTGCTTCCCTGTCAACTATGATTTTCAAAAATGTAAATGCAATGTCAATTGTCACCTTCTTTCTCTCTTTGAATCCTGTACTTTTATTGTCCTCTCTATTTCTTTCACTATCAGTAACAATTTGCATTTTAGTGGCTTTTATCAACTTGCTTGGGGGTGAAATGATTAACAACAACAACCAAAAAAAAACTACCCAAAGTTTCCACATGCTGGTATTATCTCTCCAGGCTGATATTTTCAAGAAATCACTTCTCTAGGAAATCAGCTATGGTGGGATTTGAACCTGAATCTCATAATCAGAATGCTGATGCTCTAACCACTCAGCCATCTATCTAGTCATGATCATTACCTTTTTATTTATGCCCAGTTTGTGCATTTCAATTGATTTTCTCACATATCTGCAAAAGAAGAGAAATTAAGATTATTTTGTGCATTAGAGAATCTTCAAGATAAATTTTGATAAATTCTCTAGTATGACAAAGTATTGGAATAAAATATAAGTTTATAAATAAAACCAATCCCAATGGTTTCATGTAGGTTTTTACTATACTATTATGGTTATATGCTTTAGAAGAACACTATAGGAAGAATGTACAATACTCGATAAATCAATTTATTTATTATATAGCAGATTATTGTTATATCTATATAAATATGTCAAATATTCACTTCTTATATTGCCTTGTTTTTTTAATGAAGATTGCTTAATGCTATTTTGCTTGCCTTTCTCCAAATAATTTATTAAAGTCTTCTTCTTACATAAGATCAAAATGGAAATAACTATTTCTGTTCTGTTAATGAATGTAAGAAGAAAGGTATTTGAATTATAAGAGTTCTGTATATATTTTGTATAGGGCAGGGTGACTGCTGTATAGTAGTAGTTATCAGGTTACTTTTTACAGATCAGCTTTTTTATCCCACTCTTGTAACATAAGCTTTTCAATGCAGGGTAACTTTCAACCATTATTTCAAAACCTTGAATTACTCAACATATTCACCCTTGAAAAAGAAAACATACCTTATTTTTAATTAAGTATTTTAGAAAGAATTTTATGAAAAATATCCTAATAGTTTTTGTGATTTTAACCTATAGATAAGATGAAACAAATACAAATTACCATTTATAGATTAGATTCCACTTGAAGTTTTCATTATTCCACAAAATATTTAACTAGTATCTATGACACAATGACTGGTGTCAAAGGTTGACTGGCATACTAATTTTTATACTTCTAAGGAAAGAAAAATAATTTTCATGTTGAAAAAAATGATTCTAATGAATTTTCAGGTTTGTATCACTTTTGGAGTATAGTGTAATAAAGTGAAATTGTAAACTTAGGTAAGATTGGTCCTTAGGCACAAACTTAAATCTGTTGAAATTGTACTAGAATATTGCTTTCATTTGATAAAATTGAAATAAGGGACACAAAGTAAATAATTAAAAGTTAGATTTGTTTGGATCAGGGATATGACACACTGTTAAATAGAAGTGACTGATGATACCTGTGATAAACAGGTCAAATGAGTGTAACACCTGTGATAAACAGGTCAAATGAGTGTGACACCTGTTATAATCAGGTCAAATGAGTGTGACACTTGTGATAATCAGGTCAAATGAGTGTGACACCTGTGATAAACAGGTCAAATGAGTGTGACACCTGTGATAAACAGGTCAAATGAGTGGGGGATTCCAGAACATGGAAAATTTTGATTGGCCCACCAATGAGAGAAAGGCTGGAATGGAGCTACTCATCGCCAATTTGATATGTATGACACAAGGCCATTATTTTGATTGGATCACCAATTATATTGGTCTTGTAGGGGCTTTTCTTCCTCCCCTTCAATACGTATGACACAAGACCATTGGACATAGCCAATCAGAGCAGTGCAACTGGGGTTTACATCCCCATATAAGCAGGCACCAAAAGATCAACATTCTTCCTACTGGATAACCGGTGGTGTTTCAATCAGCTAAAGTCCTGTTCTCTACTCCACTTTTTCAACTCTTTTTGGAAAACATCTTTTGCTATTCTAATCATGGTAGGAAGTAGGATAGGCCAAGAATTTTAAAGTAGCCTCTTCGCAATGTTTTAAAAATTACCATAGTTATAGTGAAGCATTGAATTCCTAAAAGTGTCTTGGCATGGGATAAGGCTTAGCAAAGCTATTGTAGGGACACAAAAGGCTATTATCTCTTTTTGGTCAAAATGAAGTGACATGGGTCATGTGACAGCTGCTTAGTGACAGCACTTCATAGTGACGACAATGGTGAGTCCTTCAGTCAGTTTCCAGGAATTAAACCGAGCAATTGCCTCACTTGGGCTTCTGCCCAGGGCAACCAGTTGCCACCTGGAGCAGCTTACAAGCCAATGGCGCTATTTTCCTAAGGAAATATATCTCCACCAGACATAGAAATTATCTCTGGCTTGCAGTCAATTTGGAAAAAACTCCATGGCTCACTGTTTCCTTGTGGAATATGTCCTCTCTAGCAACATAGCAGATAAATCTGTCCCACTCAAATCTGGAATCCTAAATATGGCTTCTCCAGGAACATAGAAGAATCTCCAGTAGCTCCAATCATCCCTTTAAGACTATCTTTTCATTCTCTTTTCACACTTGTAAATGTAAATATTCATGTATAATTTTGTATCCTTTCTGAGAATAAAGCATGTTTGTCATTCCTTTCAGTTATTTCGTTCGATCCATGAAATAAAGTTTTATTATATTACAGATATAATAGTGCCCATAATGGGGAAAATGCAATTGGGAGAGTTATTATCTGGTAACCACAATGTATTATATTATAAATCCTCTTAACTTGTGTACCTGACGTGAATTGATATTATTTAACTCTCACTATTTTGATTGACCATTACTAAGTAGTGAGTTTGATTCTCATTGGGTACTCCATATAAATATTTGATATTAAGGTAAGGTATTGTTTACAGGTACATCAATTAGATTTGATAGTAAATAATCCAATAAAGATTGACATGTTATAAAATCAACCAACCTAAACACAAAACTTTCAATTCCTAATAGGTACATTAAATATACAAATTGTATATGTTTATACAATTGTGGATTTAACACATACTAGATAGTGTCAATGTGAGTTTTTATCTATTATCCTATTTGAGATACAATGAAATAACCAACTCACATGGACAAAATTACAGAATAGTTAAAATAAGTATGAACTGAAGTAGGCACTAAAGACTGCAATACATGAAAGCATATGATGATGATCAAATTTTCACACATTGTTATTATAAGAAAAAACAAAACAAGGTTGAAAGAAGTCTTCTAAGATAGAATACAGATGAGAAGAGGATACGTCTTTGAATTCAATCTGTGAACAAACAAGCCTCTAACTAAAAGAAAACAATTATTAGTACTTTCTTTCAGGGTTTTCTTTCTTTTATTTTGTCCAGCATTCCAAAAATGTCTGCCATTCACACATGCAAAAATAATTATTAATTTGTTCTTTAATATTTGTATACCTATATACAGTCTACCAACAAACTTCTTTGGTGTTGGCCCACTTCTGTGCTGAACTTAGTATTCTATATCCTTCTGACGATTCAAACAATTATAGAAAGAAAAGAGTGTTGGACTAATAAAATCTATCTAAGCCCTTATATAGCAAAACATTTTATCACAAATGAAGAAAAAACTTGAGGCAAATGGAATGTGGCACTACTGATGAATGAATCATAGACAAGTATTGAAATTTGAGTGTAGAGTTACTGCCTAATATATAATTCCCTCAAACCATACTTTGGGAATTATAAAGTGTGGTCTGGCTATAAATTCCATGGTTATATAAAAGTTCTTCACATTCAATGATATGAATGAAGTACTCCTGTGAATATATGAATATAGTCATGCCAAAGATATCAAATAATTTGATGGTGCACTGAATCAGTTTGAGACATTATATTTAAACAGGTAAAAGGAAAGCAAGAGAACTTGTCTGTTATAGTAATTAATTGTTAGATGAAGTTGATGACATAGGGACTTTAAAATCAACATTGAGTTTCTCAATTGGTGCTATTGTATTGATCAAATATGATACAGCAAATCAATGAAAATATGGTTTGCACTCAGCACAAATCAGGTACAAGCTTGAAACTTTTTAAAATCCTCAACAGAGAATGGTAAATTCCTTGTTCTCATAAAGTATAACATCCATGTAACACCTAGATGACAAAGAGAGTTATGCAATTTAAGTACCACATCAAAACCAACATCAGAAGAGTATACACTAGACAAAGCATCTACAGTAATATTATCCAATAGTAGTACTTTATATCAAAACTGTGATATACAAATAAGCCCAATTCTTCATTTCTGAATGTTATCATTAATAGTCATTATTTTAATAGTTGGCTTAAAATCAGACATGATGACCACTGATTTCTGATCAGTAAGAAGAGTAAAGTGGCATTGAGTTAAGTATTGTCTATATTTGTGTAGGACTTTGACTATAACATATACCTCTTTTCTATTATCAAGTGATTTTGCTCATTAGTATTTAATAAACTTGAAAAGTAAGCCACTGATTTACCAGCTTAATTTAAATTGGCAATGATAGTGTGATCAGATGCTTCTGTCTCTATAATAAAAGGAATTGTTTAATTAATATAATGTCTCATTGGCTTTTCTATCTCAGCCTTCAAGCATTTGAATGCCTTTTCAATCGTCTTGATTTGTGGACATTAACTTGTCTGAAAAGAGTGTTCTAATACATGTTCTTAGTGTAATTAGCAGTTAGTGTTTATCTGATGAGTGATATTTCCTTTAAATAGTGACAGTTGCACAACATGAATTGATAAAATTAGCAAAAAGTCAGAGAGAAATAGAAAAAATATAATAGACATTTCTCAACACTGAAATTTCCACAGATGATGTTGCTTCATAAATTTCTGTTCAATTATGACATCAACAGGAACAGCTGATAAAACAGACAATCTCACATTCTGGGAATGACATTCCCTTAGCATCAAACAATAGCTAGAATGTCTTAGGGTACAATGAAGTCAATACTATAGGTGTAGTATTAAATCCTGGATGTGTGTGCAATGTAATCTCCCAACAAGAAGAAACATTTCTGACCCAAGAACCAATCTTTAAAACTAAATATTGGTTTGTAGTTAATAGGGTGCTCAGAAAAAGAGAGGAAATATCTTAGTCTTCTTTGCTCACCAAGAACCCCTATAAGCATCAGAAAAGCCACGATATAGTGATTTTTCTGTATCATCACTAGAAGCTGCTGCTGCACTAAAGATTTTCTGTGATGCACTCTAATTTTGAACTCTTTAGAACCAGTTCCAGAACTTTTACTTGATCAAAGGCAATTGCAAGATCAAGTGTTTTATTCTCAAGCAGCTAATGACAGATGGTATTAGACCACTTATAAAAATATAGTCTCTTCACTTTTTCAGCACTAACAGCCCTGTTTATTACAATCTCTACTGAGATGTTTTAGTAATTGTAGTTATTCATCCAGTGTCTCTCCCTGACAGTTGCTAACAAGTGATTTATAAATGCATTGCATGCACCTTTTTTAAGGCTCACATACAAGTTCTGTAAAGTACATATAAGTTTCCCAAGATTAATATAGGAAATTTTAGCATTTGTTTTTGTAGTGAAAAACACACTTTTTTGAAAATTCTTGCAAAAATGCAATAATTGTTGGATTTTAATGAAACTTTCAGGACTTATTCACAAATGAATGAAATTATTTTAGAAATGTTTCTTTTTTAGAAAATCTTGGCATAAACCTTTTTTTTTAATATTTGTGTCTACCACTTATTTAATTTTAGGAAATTTCAAGAAATTAAATATTGTGATGCTTAATGTTTATATTAGTTATATGCAGAACTCTTTGGAGAATTTAAATCATTAATATTTTTTTGCAAAACAGGACCACCAGTTACTGAAAAATAAAAAATGCAATAAAACTAAGACATTATATTAAAAGCTTTTAATTGCTTTTATGAATAAAGTATATTATGGACATTGTTGTATAAGAAAAATTTTTTTTCAATGAATAATGAATTTTTGCAAAAATTGTTTTCATTTTTAAAAATTTTAATTAGAATAATTTAAAAAGTTTTAAAATTCTGTATTAATTTGCAGTGGCTGGCTGATATTGTTTTTAAGTATAAAACATATTTACTAATCATAAATGGAAAACCTTACTATGATTCATCAACCTCCACAAAATTAAAAAAAAAATTAAAAAATTTTTTTGTGTATAAACATCCATACATGATATTATCAGAAAATAAGAGCAATAACTATAGTAAATTAAAAGCCAAAATACCTAAAATTCAATAAAACATTAGATTATGGAGAATATTTTCATAAATTTTTAAGATTACTGGACAGTTAAAAATTATATAAAAAATGTGCTCAAGTTATATTTCTCAAGTAATTTTTACAGATCTATCCACTATAGAAAAAAATTAGATAAACTTCTGTCTGTCAGTCAAGCTCTCAACATTTTAAGTAGCTACCATAGTGTACAAAAAAAGCATTTCTGTA
The DNA here is from genome assembly GCA_963932145.1 of Acanthosepion lycidas. Classification (NCBI taxonomy): domain Eukaryota; kingdom Metazoa; phylum Mollusca; class Cephalopoda; order Sepiida; family Sepiidae; genus Acanthosepion; species Acanthosepion lycidas. The sequence continues at coordinate 21,287,184 of OZ010582.1, read as the reverse complement.
ATATTTTAAACTTTAAGTAAAATTTACTTAAAATCAGATTAATTAAACTTTAAATCAGCTAATATTCCTCAAAGCTTCAGAAAAGTATATTTTACTTTTGAATGATTTTTTAATAAAGAGAATTACATTGTGATGACAGATGACTAAAAATGGTGCTAAAATCAGCAATGTTTGGCAATTTTAAAATGAAAACTCCTTCCAGTAAATTTAATTTAGTTTTGAAATACAGCAAAGTATTTTGCTAATTGAAAATATTAAATTTAATCTAGTAGATTGAAATTAAAACTAAAATAAAAACTTCAAGGAAGATTTTTCATTTTTAAAAATTCATTTTAAATCTTAGGTATTTCATTTCTGTGGAGGTACCTATAATTTAAGGATTTGCTAATTTCCAGCTTGCATATATTTTGTTACAGATTTATTTTTTATTTAATTTGAAACTCCTTCTTTCATATGCTATGTCCTTTCAGAACGTGGGCGATCCTGATTTTCCACCACTTCCTATTTTTTGTTGCTCTAAGTAACTCTTGCTCCTTTACTACTCATTTTTTCTTTGTGTTCCTTGTTCCTTGTTCTCGCTTCTATTCAGTGAAACTCATTAAGTAGGTTACTTGCTTTTATCCTTTGCTTCTCTTGCCTTTAATGTGCCCTGTGGCTGAGTGTTAAATTAAATTTGAATACTATTAGATGTTTATGTAAACAGTGATATCATAGACAGGATTTATTAAATACAAAACTTTTATTCATTTTCATAATTATATATGTAGCATCACTGTAAATATTAAAGGCACAGAAAACAAGCAGATATGAAAATTGCCATTGAAGAATGTTAGCAGCTATAACAAATATAATATTAATTAATAATTCAGATCATTTAATAGCTACCTATCTTCTACTGGAAAGTAGAAAGGGCACATTTTGGGTTCCTTCACAGAAAAATTTATAATATTCCACTCTTGGGGAATGATTGTGTTATAAAATAAAATAAGTCATATCTCGGCTGATTTACAGGCAAATACTCAAGAGCAAGAACAGGATGTGAACGGGACAAAGCCCTGTCACAAAATGAACATTATCTTCGTTTACAAATGTTCCCGACACTCGAGTTCCGGTCGGAAAATAAAATAATATTTAAAGTGCTCTATTTTTCGTCCAATAAAAATGCTTCCCTCCTAATTATACTTGCTTCGTTTTTCGAGCCTGTTAAGCCATAAAAAACGCTATAAAAGGGGTCACACAGAAGTTCAACAGGCAGTCAACAGGTGCCCAGTGTAGAGACCTGTCACGGTCAGACTGAGCGACACCACTATGAGAGATCGACCTAGATCCGAAGCCGGCTTATGAACTTTACCTCAAGGGAGCTGTCCCTAACCCTCACATTCCTGTTGAAATAAACCACGTAAATCTATTTCTGCTGTTGTCGTATTTCTTTCTTGCAACCATACGCTTATCTATAACAATTGTTTTGGTGCAAGGAAGGCGTCCACAAGACTATGAATAAAGGAAAATCACTATAGGAACATTAGAGAAATTTGGTGATTTAATTTGATGATTTTTGCAATTCTAGACCTAAAATTTGTTTGAATATTTTTCAAAACTAAACCTGTACATAGAACTTTGACAATTAAAAAGTAATTTCTTTTTAGTATTTAGGATGAAATACAGACTATTACAATATATAATTTAAATGTACTTTCAAAGATTTTATAAAAGAAATGTGTTGAAAATCATAGAGAAAAGGGATTATCAGTGTTCAGTAATTAATGCAAGCATTATTGACAGAATAGAGCTATTATATATATATATGTGTGTGTGTGTGTATGTGTGTGTGTGTAATACTTTTGAACATGTCTTTTAAAACGTCATTGCAATGCTTTGAAATTTACTTCTGTAGTGTGTTTATGACTCAACAGAGATGATTAGTGGTAAAAAAGATATGTAATAATAGTAGCCAGCAGTCTGGTAGCAGCAGTAGTTTACTTGCACCTTTGAAAACATACTTTTAAAAAAATCTTTTTTCCTTTACGTAATATGTAGGATCATCTCTACAGCTGGTCACGCAAGCTGAACTTTTTTTTATTTTATTTCTGAAACATAGACACTCAAACTCTGCTGTTAACAAAAGTCATACCTTTTCATCAACCAAACCTTTATTCTTTTATTCCTACTTTATGGAATTTTTTTTTTCAATAAAATTTCAATCTGTTTTATATATTGTTTTATTTGTATCATTTTGTTGAGAACATATAGTGTGCTATAGACAGCTCTTCAGTAGATATGCATGCCACTTTATTGCTAGTGTGAAATAAAAAAAAGTCTAAACTTACTGTTTCTCTATTTTGGAGAGATTTTCTTCTTTCAGCATTTCCTGCAGTTCTTTCAAATTATGATTATCAGTACTTGTAGCATGAACACTATAAAAAACAGCAAATTATTTGAAATTGTAGCATGAAAAATATAGAGATTGTTCATCAGAGTCTATCCAGAACAAGAGTTTCTGCTTTCAAGTGGTTAATGTGACTAAGTATAAAATGTAGAAGAGTATGATGCCAATACAAAGATGTACAGATACATGTATAGATTAATTTTTAATCAAAAGATAAATAATAGGAAATGTCATAGATAATGAATAAAAAAGGGAAAATAATATCAATGATTACCTGAATGGCAAGATGGGTTTTGCAATTTTCTTTACACTGCCAACACGAATAAATTCACTGCAGCCAAATTCCAATAAACTAAAATAAACAACAAGCAATCATCATCACTGAAAGACTATCATTGTCATCTAATTAATAGAAGCATACACTGAGTCTCACATTATTAACCACTTTATATTTTATCCAAATATAAAATACATATTGGAATCTAAAGATTTATTTGTTGAATGATGGCAACATCTATCTGTGCAGTTAGCATAAGAGCCAGTTAGTCCTGCACAGATGTAAACAACAAACAAGGCCATAAGTGCAACATACACTAGAGGCCAAAAGTTTGGAACCACCTTCTGGATTTTAGTTGTGTGCTTTTTACTAGTTTCCTTCAGGCCAGACGGGGCTTTCTCTTCCAGAAGGATTTTATCATATATTCAATAATAATGAAATTAATCTATTATTTCACAACATTTCCTCAAAACTTCAGCACTTCTTGCCAAATTTACCTTACTGGCTAATGGTAATGTTAGGGTGGGCAGATTTCAAATTTTAGGTAATCCCCTCTCTACAAATTGGATACCATGCAATAATGGGTTAAATAGTTTAAGTATTCTTGCTTAGTATGGATTAATTAAAACAAAGAAGTTGTGGAAATTAGTAATTATTAAATTCAGGGGATGAGCCAAACTTTTTACCTATAGTATAAATGTTTTTATTTGGTGAAATGTTTCTACAAATGAAACAGGCTTACCAATGTTTGTAACAGACTTGATCTTTTTATAAAAAGAAAAAAGGGAGTTATTGCTTTTACTTTCAAAATAAGTATCATGCTATCGAAATAGATATCTTAAGTGATAATCAAAATCCATGAGGGTTTTACAAAGTATGGCTTGATGAAAGTTTTGCTAAATTTGCTTCTTTTTTTTATTGTGTTTACCTACATCCACAATTATTTGAAGAAGAAAACATTGAAGTATCCCTACTAGAGCAGGATCCTGTCCACAGCAACATTTGTAGTGGAAGATATCAAAATCTTTTCATCCTTTATACTGTAAGCTGCTGATTTCATTGCTTGGTGGACCTCAATAACATCCAATAAATACAGTACAATGATTGCTAAGAGGTAACTTTTGCCAGATCCAAATACACCTGAAAGAAAAATAAAAGGTATGACAGAGATTTAAAAAAAATGAACGTCTTTAGATATCTATTTTTGTTTTATGCCATTACTTAACACATACACACATATGTATGTTACAGTGATGCTCACTTTATATAAGGTCCAAAAGTAACTCAAGGTGGAGGGTTCCAGAGTAAGAGTCATCACCCTGTGCAAGATGATAATGTCACCAAGATATAATGGGTCACTGGAAGTGAAGACAAGGAAAAGATTTTAGAAGGAAACAGAAAACCAATCCTTAACAGGAAACAAGGAATAAACCCTCTATTCATGTTTAAAAGACTGGGGAAGTTATGAAATGGGCAATAAGTGAACCTAATCCTATTGAGGATAAAAAATAAATAAATAGTAAATAATTAGTTCAGTGTTTTAGGTGAAGCCATTAGAAATATAGAGTTGAAGTAAACTTTTAAAGGGACCAGAAACCCAATCCTAAACAGGAAACAAGGGATAAACCTCTTCAAAAGATTGTGGAGGAGAGTCAACCAGATAAGAGTATATATATATATATATATATATATATATATATATATATAGCAAGAGAGAAAGTTAAATATCAAATGCAGATCAAAAGTGATGATACAACAGGATGATAAAATAAAGAACAAATAGGAAACATATATCAATCTCATGTTTCACTTTTATTAAAGCTTCATCAGAGATTGAGAGAAAACAGACAAAAAGACAGAAACGCTGGTATTTTCAATTATGTTTGGGTCAATTCTCATTGGTCAGACATGTGTCACGTGTATTAAAACCATGAATAATTCTATATGTATGTAAGTTTGGGAAGATTCTTGTATGTTTAAGTGGTCATCAGATGGTGATGTGTATTCAGAATTGTCTATATTTGTCTTTCTTTTTATGTTTTCTTTGAGGAAGCTTTAATAAAAGTGAAACATTAGATTGATATATGTTTCCTATTTGTTCTTTATTTTATCATATCTGTCTCTGTGTCACACTTTTCAATAAAAGGGATACATCTCTCTAACTTTTAAAAATCTCATCTTCTATATAACTTTTTCAATTTTACTCCTAGAGACTATAGCCAACATATTATACCATTTTGAAATCAGGACAACTCCATGAGCTAATTAAAAACATTCCAGGACAGATCTTGACACACAATCCTGAAATTTGGTATTCCCAAGTTTTCATTACTGCAATTGTTTTCGGCAGTTTTTTAGGTGATTTTTTTGCAACAAATTTTTTTGTATGATAACCATTTTGATAACTTGGAAATAAATTTGAGAATAATCAAGGAGAGCCTCTAATGCTGAGAATATGCAAAGACATAGGAACACTCAAACTCTTAAACAAGCCAAAGGACCCAATTAAGAGCCCTCTGCAGGAGTTAGCTAAAATGCTGCCTAATAGGGTGGCTTTTAAGCTATGCAAAAAAGTTTTATTAAATTCCACAGGCAAGTTCTGTTTATTCAACTTTTTATTATATCTTTCCAATTTCCAAATGAGGTATTGTACATCAGGTTTGAAGTTATAAATTGTCCAAAATTCATGCTCTTTCTGTTATATTTAGGTACTTTTAACTATCACATTCATTGTCAAGAACATGTGTTGTGAGTATGGTAAGCAAAATGTATTTCACTAAATTCTGTCCTTTTTAGATTGCTGGAAATGGAATTGGAATCAGTTCAAATTGATATCATAGATAACAGTTAAACAGAAGAGCATGTATCAAATTGCTGGTCAATTAACTTTTCTTGCTTATTAACATTTATGTTTTTCTCAAGTTTCTTTCTGCGACATTATGAAAAGCAGTTTTTCTTTGTACGTTGTCAATGTTTTCAATCTAGAGTCATCAGTGTAAAGGAGTTGACTGGTAAAGCAAAATGTTACAGACAGAAAAAATAAACATAATATACAGTTCATTACACAGTAAAATTATAAAAATTAAAGTAGAAAAAATTATAAATGTGTAGTAATATATCTCTTAATCTGTTTCACATTTCTTACTGCCACATCTTTGTCCTTGAACCTCACAGCTGGCTCATTCACACATATTCCTTGTTGTCTGTAATCCTTGTTTCTACCAAAGAAAAGTCTGCTGGCTTTTATGTGTGCCGCCTCAGTCAGTTATGAAGATTTTTTTTACGCCCAGCTACAGGCATTTAATTAGACCTAAGACACTAGGTAATTTACATCACTATGTATTGTACAGGAAATTTTGTGCCTCTTCTGTCAGGAAGATAGGGCATGTCCATTACAAAAAAAAATATGACTTTTATAGATTAAATAAAAGAAGCAAAGACTAGGATGAGTCTTACAGGAGTTGATGAAAAAGAAAGGTCAATAAGAAAATTATATTTGAAGAGGAGGAGCAGATGCAAATGAGAAGGCAGGAGAATTCACTATAGGAGATCACAAACAAACAATAGCAAAAATGGAAAAAATTAAGGTGATAAAAATAAAAAAAAGTCTTTGGATTTGACTTTTATATCCCTGTTGTGAGTTACTGGACTGATTCCTGGAAATGCTATAAACCAGGCCAACCTGTAGCAAAGTCAGAGGTAGTCCATAAAACTTTGCTTACTTCCAAAAATCAGTTTAATATTGATGTCTTTAAACAAGGGACCTATTAGATATTAAGCTGATAAGAACAGATACTACACTTTGAACACCACTATGAAGCAATAAAGTATTATTTACATAACCTCCCTACTAAGTTAGGATGTGACACAAAATTATTTTTATATGGAGTGCCCATACATATGGGCCAAGGACAAAAATGACCCAGTCCTTGTGACTACTGTCATGCTAGCATTGATATTACACTAATCTCACCTCTCTTAGTGCAATGAAGAAAGTGTTGTCACGGGGGTTGGAATCCCTGAACTGGGAGATTTCTCCTATCTTAAATGAGGTGAGAACAGATACTATGCTTTCATTCTGGCCAAAAGGCCAAGAAGCATGATTTACCTGACTTCCCCAGTACGGCAGGATGTGACATAAGGTTTTCTTTTTTATGTGAGGTGTCCATATGCATGCATATGGACAAAGGTTAAAAATTGCCCCATCCATATTCATGTATCTACATAAAAGACAATGTGATAGCCTTTGATAATAGTCTCATTCAGTTAGGGTAGTTCTAATTGTGGCAATTCCATTACTCTGCAGAAATTCTTTGAGCTCTTCGGTTATAAAGGATGAATTCCTTTTTGAGTGCATAAATGCTGGCATTTCAAACAGAGTGAAATGTTTACACAAATGTTTCATGGTATATTAGATTGTCATGTCAAGGCAGGTGTATACAAAAGGGAAATAAGAATACTTGTGAAAGTCAATAGGTATTTATTCTTTGTACTAGAAGGCACTTTAAAGTCAAAGTCTTTTAAAGGGTTTGGTCACCTTGACTAGTGTTACATGAGAAGCCTGGTAGAATCTAGAATTTATTTCTGTACATTTTACACCAAAAAGCCACCCTCTTAATGCCATCTATTGAGAAAGGTAGATTCCTTGATCTCATGAAGTGTGCCATTCCAGTCACTCTTGGAGGAGATAGATTGTGATTTAGTTTAGTCAAGTCCAGAGATTGGGTTGCTGTGGAGCAATACCACATTCTTGAGAAGCTGTCTGCTTCTGTATTGCTTCTACATGGTCAGTACAAAATATCATATTTCAATCAGGAAAATTTTACTTTTCAGTGCTTACTTTTTTTTCACTTTTCCTTTATGTTCATTGCTAAATATAAATATAACAAATCTCTGATCTGTAATTATCTTTAAATGATTTCCCAATAAATATAGCCTTCATTTCTTCAACACCTTTACAATGGCCTTTTTAATAGAGGAATGGGTTTATTTACTTGGTGAAAGTGTTCTTGAAAAGAAAACCATTGGTCACTCATTCTGACTGAGAGTAGCACCAATAACAACATCAGATGCTTCAGTTTCAACACCTAGGGGACATTTGAGGTAAAAAAAAAAAAAAAAAATCACTAAAACTGCATCCTCAAATTTTTTCATGAGAGTCATAAAACAGTACGTCTTTTGGTTGTGAAAATGTCTTATTGTGTATGATTAGCTACATCTTCCTTAAAAACATAGAAACCCATTGAGACTAATGGGTGAACATATCTACAACTCGATGTTGCAATTTGAGGTCAGCTAGGGGTGCCATTCTTTTAGAGGTTTCAATCTTTCTGCAGTCAGGTTTGATTCCAAGCAATTGGATAACAGCTAATAAAAGGATACTTTTATCATTATTGAAGGTTATGCCATATTTCTTAGCAGCTTAGAGGAACTTTTTTGAAATTCTTTTCGTGTTCATCCTTGTTCTTACTATACGCACTGATGTTATTGATGTTAGCAAATGTATCTGAGTTTTTCAGTGTCTATTATGATTCTTTGAAAACAAATGTCACCCAATAGAATTGATAAAGATTTCCACATGGCTCAAAGGCAGTGAAAGACTTATTTTCATTGATGGGAATTTGATGATATGCACTTTGAAGATCTAGTGTATTGTATTTTGGTATTTTGATATTTTTTTCAACCATTTCATTGACCCTCTTTTGGGGGATATGCATCTAAGTAAGTGTACTTATTTATTGTCTGACTTATTTTCATAATTGTTTTTTATGGTGTTCATGATTATGATTACTTGGGCCCTCTAAAGTGATTTGGAACATTCACTGATTTGCTCTCAGAAAAGTCATTGTATCTCAGAAGAGATGAATTTCTTATCTTGCGGTGAACATCAACAGGCCTTTGTTGCTATTGCTTGGAATCTGGTGCCAAGTTCCCAAACAAAGTAGGTGTTTGTACTTTAATTGCAGCGAAATGAAGCCCAAGCTCTATGAAAGGGGATTTTTACCTTCTTGTGATAATGTAAAAAGTTATGCCCAAGAAATCTGTGCAAAGCTTTGTAAGTATTGTAATTCATTTTTATCTATCATATACCCTAGTATCTTATTGATGAGATTGTCAGTTGACATAGTGATAGTACTTTGAGACACAAGAACTTTCAATTTCTTTCTTGGAACAATATCTTCACTAATGTAATATTCAGAGCTTGCTGTATCTATAAGAGATTTTCTTGACATTCTATTGATAGTTATGTCAGTGGTAACCTTCGAGAGACACTTTGGAGTAGCAGTAGCAAGGAAAGACAAGTTTGTCACAGCCATATATTTTGTTGAGTTATCAAAAAGACAAACCCTACAAAAATGTCATTTTTTTCACTTCCATTACAAACTGCATTCCTTACAGATCATATGACACATGGGTGTTTACTGTACCCACAGAAGCAGTATTTTGAGTCATTGGTCACAGCCGCTATGGCAGCCTCCTTGTTTTTGGGTGATGATCCTTGACATGCTTACATCCACATTGTTCAGAATAGTTTCTGCCACAGTTAGAGGGACATTTGGTTGATAAGACATGTTTTTCTGCCATTTGAAGTGATGTAACCATATCAAAATCTGTTTGGAAATCCAAAGTGTTTTAAAAAGTCTTTTACACATACTGAAGTAGAGCTAGAAAAAATTTTATGCTGCATAAATATGGAAGTATTAGTATATATTTTTATATGATATCAGCACCCCCTTGTGTCAAACTAAGTTAAGCTTAATAAATGATGACTGCTCCAAATTGAGAGTAACACAAGATTTGAAGCGGTGGAGAACCATGAATGCTCATGTTGTGAAAGGACATGGTGCATACAGATAGAGAATATATATCTGCAGAAAAGAAAAATAATTAACAAATTAGTCTTGCAGATAATTGTCAATATTTAGAGTTCAGTTCTGACCATGGGGTCAAGTCGAGTGACTCTTTTTTTCATGCAAAAAACAGTTCAGTGTTATATCTGCATTTATTGCTGCAATATAAAATTCATTAAAAAAGGAATCTAGATTGTTAAAAAGCATGTATACTAGAAATATATTGTGAAATACCCTCTGTAATCCAAGAGTAGATCATGGTGATGATTTTCAAATAAGGTATAATTCAATGAATATAGAATTAAAATCCATGATCTCTTATTGATACCAAAAGATTCATTTAGATCAACTGTATAAACTAATTTAAAATCCTGCTCATAGAGCAAGATTTTACTCAGTATATATAATACAAGAAATGGTTGCAAAAAATAATTCATTCTGCCAGTTTTCAAAAAGTCATTTATACTGTATGCAATAAACCATACACTAAAAAAAGATTACAAACCAAGAAATAATTTTCTGAGAGGGTTTATGAAGTGCCTCTGCAGTACAATGGAGGGAATCATTCCTGAGCCTGTGAGTAGCAGCTGCAGCTGCAGCACATAGCCCTCACAATGTGTTCCTGATCATCATACCAGCTTCAAAGCCTGCTTGCTTCTGACTAGCCACTTGTGGCAAACTCATTTCACTGTAGCATGGGTATAGGATATAAACCTCTCTGTGCACCATTGGTCATGCTCTCTCCCAGAGCATATCTTGATGGGAAGGACCAACATTGACACATTTTTTGATAAGCAAAACAAAAAAAAAAATACTTCTCTTTTATCTAAGTTATGTATTGTTTTAAGATAGTAATGTATGATGATAGTTACAGAATTAATAATGAGGTAATCTCTTACTTATACTTATAGTGTTTATGACATTGTAGGAAATACCGTTAAAATATTTATTTACAGTTGTGCTTTTAAATTCATTTTAGTTATAGTTTTCAAATATTACAGAAACATTCTAAGGGAAGTAACTCAATATTATTAATTTAAATGTTATCCCCCTTGAATCTAACCTCACAATCATATATGAGAGAAATTATTTTGAAATTTAGCAGTTAATATTTTGTACACTTCCAGAAAACAAAATATATCTGCGGTAAATACAGCATTGTTTCAAATTTTATAAAAGTGATACTGACATTATTTTATTGTTATGTCAGTTATTTTTTTTACTGACGAACACAGAAGTTCTGATATCTATAATAATTCTGTACTTTGGTTTGTAGGTGCTGATAGGTTATTTCTTTTTAAATAAATATATAAATAGAATTAACTTTTCCACAAGAGCAAAATGAGATGCTAAAAGTTGAAAATGTGTAATATACCTTTGAAACAAGATCAACTTTTATACAAATACAAAATACTTTCAGAGATCAACAACCCTAGGTTAACAAGGACGCTGTAGATATAAATGATTATTAGTATCCATTTTATCTGTGTATAAATAGTTTACTTGTAAACATTTTTGGAATTATTTTTCATGAAACTGTTGATATATTGAAATATATTAAAATGTATTACTTTTTTCCTTTGAATATTTTAATGTTATCAAACCTGATTTAAAATTTCCTGTAAATAGAAAAGATTAAGACAAAAGTTTCTCTTTCTCCCACAAACTTATTCTTGAAATGTAGATAAGAGAAAAATAAAATTTATACATCTGTATTCTTATGCTTCACCTATGAAAAAGTATATTTAAAAGGAGTTTGTTTTTAAATCTTCATCCTTACCATGGATCAGGATTATAGGTGAGTTGTCTGACTCACAAGAATCCAACATTGAGGCAACATTTTTCAAGGCTTTAGCCTGACCAGAATTTAGCTTCCAAAATGTCACATACTTTTCAGCTAAACTGGCCTGTAATAAGAATAGACCATTTTTATTTAAAGGAATTTTAAGATGAGTTAGTAAGCATAAAGAAGATAAATAATTATGTCATAATAAAAAAGGAATTATTTCAGGTTTAAATTTGCACAAAAATTAATAAAACATGTCCAAAAGATTTACAAAAAAAACAAATAAATAGGCACAATGTCCCATATTCGCCTATATTCTATAATGATGCATTTAAAAATTCAACAACACTAATCAAATACTAAAATCTGTTGAATAGAAATGACTTATTTATAATTGAGGCTGACTGACTTGTGGTATTAAAACTTATAAACTTGATATATTTTCCAATTTTTAGTTTAAATGTTATTCATTACTTGTAGTGTTTGCTTTTTGTAAACCTTATTCAATAAGTACTAAAATAACAGTAAATAACAATAATAAAGAAAAATAACAAAAATAAAATTAATAAAAGAACAATAAGTTTAAACTGATTATGTTTATAGATTTCAATTTACATTATTATAGATTTTTCTTCTTGAAGACTTTGATAAACTTTTATAATGTTCTCTGTAATGAATTAAAACAGGTCCTTTAGGTCATGTAAAGTTATGGTCATGTAAAGTCCTTCAAAAGGACATGTGTAACAAGGAGAATTTAAAAGAAAAAAAAAATGGTCTCAATTTCCATTTTCAATATAATCAAGGAGCTTGAGTTTGGCTGATATATTGTCAGGAAAGATGACAATTTTCCCAATATTTTCATAATAAATTAATTTTAAACATAATAACATTGATTAAAAACTTGTTACATTTTATATGTAACAATATCAAAGTTATTCCTAAATGTTAGGATACCTAAATGACTTTAATTCTGTCCTTATTATGATTTGATTAAAATTGACTTAGATTTTAAAAACATGCTTTATGAAATGTTTTCTGTTTGTACATGTCTGTAATAATGAAAGCTTTCAAACCAACTAATCATTTTAAAATCCAACAGAATCAAACATCATTTAAAATATATTTCCTCGTTTGAAAAAAATACAATGTCATAACCCTAGTAAAAATGACTGAGAAAGATTTTGTATTGTATTATTGAATTAAACAACTTAATCTTATCTTGAAAATGATTGAATTGTAATATTGTTGGAACTCACCAATTCATGACTAGAATATTTTGGTAATTTTTGACACTGAAATGGAGTCTTAAATCCAGGCATCATCCGGGTCCATTGTGTTGTCATATATTTTCTTATAAGGCAAACCAAAAAATGAAATATAAATTAGAAGATTAAAATGCTTGCTGCATGAATTAAAATAATGATTCATTTCAAAACTCTCTAAATAAAAAAAAAATGAGTTAAACACTGAACTTGTATCAGTCAAATGTTTCAATCCACTGTAGTTCAAATTATCTTAATTAATTTGTTCCTTTAAGGTACTAAAATCTGAATTGGTTTTATATGAGTTATTACTTCCAGACCTTATACGAAAATAGTTTCAATAAGAATTTTCTATTGCCTTTATATATTAGTCATTGTGGTATAATAGATTTAAGAAGAATAGTTATTTTATAAAATGTGTTTAGTCAAATTAAATCTAATCTCCTTTCACCCCTTGACTTCAATAGTCATAATGTAACAAAATGTGTCTTTATAATGTTCTGCTTTGCGACTGAAAAAAAGCACATTTTTTTTATAGTAAAAGCATTTATGTAATTTGGATTTTGTTCAGTTTGTAGTGGTCTTTAGTCTAAAAATGAAACTGATATAAACAATAATAATATTCCAGCCAATATCTTTTAAAATCTTAAAATGAAGATCATAATTTTATTAAGAATTTTTGAATAAAAGTAGTAGTAGTAGCAGTAGTAATAAGAAGAAAAAAATTCTAATTTTTCTTAATGAGCAGTTAATTATTTCTTGTTTAATTAACTTATCAAATTATATTTAAATTGTTTATTATTTTGTTTATGAAAGCAGAAGAGTAAAATTACAAAATGTTTTCCTATTAAATAAAATCTCAGCTTTTTGAATGAATTTGTGTTTTTTAAAACTGTGACACTGTAAAAAAAAAAGGCTTAAATTGAAAGTGAACACAATGACAAACAAGTAATATATAGATTGAAGGACATACTGAAAACAAGAGAAAATATAATCCTATCTTGTTTTCTCATTTTGTGAGTATGAAGAAGGCAGTCGATAGATTGAAAGACATATTGAAAATTTTGGACAGAAACCACCAGATAATTGTATGGCTACAAGTAGGTGAAGAAAACGGTAAAGAAATGATTCTATGTCACTTGTTGATAGGGGTGGAAGATGCATGTGTTGCTAAAGGAACAAGATTTTCTCAGGCTGGAAAATTTTGATCAAGTGGGAAAAAGAGGAAGAGTTACAGACCAAACATGATAATTAAGAATAAATAAATGCAGATAATAATTTTATGATGATGTTAAAAATAAGATCTGTTTTGTGTCAGGAATCCATGGGTCAGGTGAAACAACTATTCCTTGGATGGTGGCAGTGTAGTGGTTTATCTTACCATTTGTAGTAGTAGTATGGTCCTACAACGAATGTCGGTGTTGCCATTTGTAGTGGTTTATCTTACCATTTTGTTGTCTAATTCCGACAGAATCACCAAATATGTAATGGCTAGTATATTCCTTGAATGTCGGTGTTACCAATATATGTAGTAATATGTGTTACCAATATGTGTGATGGCTAAGAAAAATGTAATTCAGGACAATGTGTGAACACAATGCAATTTATACTTGATGTAAATAGCACATAGAATAAAATACAAAACTGAACTGAATGATTCCAAAACATAACAATTAGATTTATTAATGTTTGATGTACATGCATGTGAACTGAAAAGGTAGGACAGAGTTGTGTTCCTTTGATTTGGTAATATTTGTACTGGAATTCATATTAAGAAGAAGTAATATTGAACTTGTAATTTAGAAGAATAAAGTTTGGAATTGTGAGTTCTAAAGTTGGTAAAAGTTCAGGAGTGATTTGGTAATTATCTTTAACGTCTGGTCAGCAATGACTAAGATGGAAGTTCCTGATGGTTATATCTTGGCACTTGGTAGCAAGGAATGAGAAATGCAAGAGAGATGAATGAAAAACTACTACTCAAAAAGTTTACACGTGTTCGGTTTATATAATGGCCGTGTACCACATGGGAGGCTCCAACGGAGAAAGCGGGAAAAACAGATTGGCCGCGTGCAGGTGGTTTGATTGGTCGAAACTGACCAATCAGCAAGCAAAATTAGAGGTGATTGACCAATGAATACTTGTTATATTTATGTGAAAGTAGGATTTTACTTACCAGATAGGAAGAGTGCATTTCCTAAAAAGAGGTAAGGCTGGTTTGTTGTGGAAGATCCCACAGCAGCATGAGGAGTTGATATGAGGAAGTGGGAGGAAAATTAATACTCCACTGAAAGGTACTGGTGTGAGGTGCAAGCAAGAGAAGTGGGGAGAACAAGATGGTGCATCAACGTGTTGCTACCACCATTCCCACAGGAGGAGAACCCCCCATATTTGGACATGCAAATTGCTTACCAGGGTAATGTCTGCAGAGAGTTCTGATTGGATATTTGGAAAATCCTGGAACCTTAGATCACATTGAACCCCATGCCTATGTTGAGCAAGAGATGCGCTTCCATTGTGCCCAGAGGAGGCAATTACTTTGCTGATCCCCATGTGATATGCTGCCACAGAGAACTCCTGACTCATGCCTTGTTCCAGACTATTAGATAAATTAAGCAGAGTGCTCTGATGAAATTGCAAAGTGGAAGAATTGAAAGTCTCTATATAATGACAGAGAGAAACAGAAAGAGGGAGATGAATGCTTTGTCAGAATTCCATAATTTGTTGCTTGAAGAAGTCTCTGACTTAAAGTTTGAAACCTTGACTCCAAGTTGGAAACAAAGAACAAAGTGTCATGAAATTAGACTATGAGGGAATGGTCATTAGCCTGCATGCTTGTAGATTTTTATATGAAAAAGTGTTCTTGTTAAACCTCAGTTATATAAACCTTGTTGATTTGCACAATTTCTTTTTTTTTTTGTCTTATAACATTGTCCCACCTGAACGACACCAATTCAGCAATATCTGGCAATGATTCGATTGTGATCGAAACAAACACAATGTGGGACAGGGCTTGGATCAAAGTGACCAACTTTACCGTTAGCCGCAAGATTCAATCACGACATACCAGTGATTGAGTTTGGGACAGCATTGTCATGTAGCACAGGGGCCAGGATGCCATTCAGGATTATAAAACTATTTTATGACTTTGGTTATTATCATAAACAATACAAGAAAATCAGAAGAGACATTCTGTGAATTAATTCAATGAATAGAAAGTAAATCTTTTCAAGAATCAGACAAAAAAATGAAAAATTTAGAGAATTTATCCCCCAAACCAAGGAAAGAATTTGGGAATTATTTTATCTCTGTTTTCACTTAAAAAAAAAGATAATATTACTGCCTACATAGATGTTGATATACCAGAATATTATATTTCTATGTTTCCTTATTCTGCAATGGGCTTGGTTTTATAAGAATTGAGATAAATTCAATCATACAAAGACATATTAAAACAAATTGAGAATATTTTGTCTAGATAAAAAGAAATGCAAAACTATAAAGGAATGAAATAATCGAAATAAGTAATGTGCATAAAAAGAATATTTATAAAATTGTCCTTCTACATCCAAACATTGGTGTTTTTGCTTTCAGGTAGCAGACCAAAAATTAATCACTTGTTCATTTGTTAATTAAAAAAAAAAAAAAATGAAAACAGAAAAAGGATACCTGTGAAGTAGGGATGATATAATTGAGGAAGAGGAAATAGTCACATGTTCTTGTAAATTCATTAAACAACTGAGCTCTGTTGATACATTACCAGCCAAGATAGCATGGCAGACAGCTAAAAATAAAATGCAAAAACAAGAAAATATTGCAAATAAAATATGATTAATGTTAGTCATATAATAAAAAAGCTTTTTTCAAACCTTCTGATTTCAATGACATGAAGTTACTCTGAAATTCTTTACAACTCTTTATTAATCTTCATATATGCAGTGTTAACCAAAAGTTTAGAGATTCTGACCATGAAAACGAAAAGTTACTTTAACACTTTATTTCTATTGTTTCCTTCCTGTCTGCTGTTTCTACACTGGCTCATAAAGAGCGGTGTCAAAAGTTCATACTACACTTGGTTTGTGCACATTGTCTAAAATCTTAGAAAGTACTTTATGCATATGCATACGCACACACACACACACACACATAATGAATACAGAATCCTTAAAATTCCATTTGGTTATAATCTATTTTGTGGACTTTTATATCCATCGATTCAGATCAGTGTTTTGTCAATAAATTGAGTCAATTTATCCAGATGAAGGGAAAAGGAAAAAAGAAAAAAGGACAAAGTTTTAATATTAAAAAAGAAAGAAATAAAAATATAAAATTTCAATATAAGGTTTTTAAAAAAATGGGGGGGGGAGAGAGATGGAGAGGGGAAAGGGAAGGAGAGAGGGAGGGAAAGAAGGAAAAATTAAGCATGAGCCTATAGGGTGACCTAGAAATTTTTTTTTGTGGGGGGAGAGGGGGCAGGAGGACTGGACAAGTTAAAAATAGGGTTGGGCAGGGAAGTGATTAGATTCAAACTAGATACATTGGATTATCTAGTCATTTTCGGCAACAAAATCATCATCATTGCATTATAACTGTCACAATTACAATTTGATGATAATAATAATAATAATAATAATAATAATAATAATATTAGGTTGGTGCAAAAATAATGACGTTTTTTGATGTATTTTTTAACGTCAAAAACGTCATTATTTTTGCATCCAACCTAATATTTGACATCAGTCAAATGAAATAAATCAAAATAGAATAAATTAAAAATAAAGTAAGTTAAATAAAAATTTAAAAATATAAAGAACAAAAGAATTTAAAAAATGTATATACAGTAGCGTCCAAAACTAAGGGACAAAATTTTAAAACCTAATATTTGTTAGAAATAACAACTGTGAAAAGCTGAAATTTTGACAACTGCTAGTCGTTATCATCCATAATAACATACTAAAATTTGAATCATTTGCAAAGGATAGAAAAAGAATTATAACAATTTTTTATTTATTTTCAAAATAGGATCGTCCAAAAGTAAGGGACAAAATTGAGAAAAACAAAGTAAACAGTATGCTATATTAAAATTTTTTGATTTCCTCTAAAGAATAAGTCTTACTTAGTCATTTGTAAACGTTGCATCAACTGGCACCATGGCGAAACGCCAAAAACTTGATTACTCTGTGAGACAAGCTATTGTGAAGCTACACAAGGAAAAGCACACCATTAGAGAGATTTCAGAGAAAGTGAAACGTTCCAAGAGTGTTGTAGGCAGGGTTGTTAAATCCTACAATGATACTGGCAGAATAGTTAGTGCTTTTAAAACCGGCAGACTCCGCATATAGGGCTGTTTAATCGAACCCCAGGGAAGAAACCACTTGTTAGTTCGAAGAATAAGAAGAAGAGATTAGAGTTTGCAAACAGGTATGTAATTTGGACATATGAAAATTGGGCAAAAGTATTTTTCAGTGATGAAAGCAAGTTTAATTTATTTGGAAATGATGGAAAAAACAATGTAAAGAGACGTATTGGTGAAAGATTAAGTGCAAAGTGTACTAAGAAAACTGTCAAGTTTGGGGGCGGAAACGTCATGGTATTTGGAATGTTTTCTAGCCAAGGTACAACGCCTCTTTTCCGGTTACAAACTGGTGTAAACACGCAGATCTATAAAAACATTGTTCAAGATCATGTTGTGCCAATCATACAGAATTCAGGTTTCGATAGGGCTACCTTTATGCAAGATAATGCCCCATGTCACAAGGTAAAGGTGGTAATGAGTTACCTTAGCAAACAAGATTTGGAAATTATGGATTGGCCACCGCAAAGTCCTGACTTAAATCCAATAGAAAATCTTTGGAAAACCTTAGGAGTGAAAGTTATGGAAAGAAATCCCACTAACAGGGAGGATTTGTGGGTGAAGCTTCAAGAAGAATGGTCTAAAATTAGTATTGAGGATTGTCAAGAACTGATTCGTTCTTGTAGTCGAAGATGTGCAGCTGTCATTGAGAGCAAGGTCTCATTTACTAAATATTGATTGTACATGTATTTTTGTTGTTTTCTTTGCTGTTTACATTGTTTTTCTCAATTTTGTCCCTTACTTTTGGACGTTCTAAATTTGAAAATAAATAAATAATTGTTATAATTCTTTTTCTATCCTTTGCAAATGATTCAAATTTTAGTATGTTATTATAGATGATAACGACTACCAGTTGTCAAAATTTCAGCTTTTCACAGTTGTTATTTCTAACAAATATTAGGTTTTAAAATTTTGTCCCTTAGTTTTGGACGCTACTGTATATAAATACATATATATGGAAAAACAGTACTTAGATTTTATTTCTGTCTGCAACCAGAAGTTTCATGTGGGCATAAAGTTGGTTAATGTTACAGTCACACTTTACTTTTTTTTTTAATCATTTCACTCCAAGCAAGGTCGTAATGTTACTAGTATGCAGGGGGCTATGGGGGATGAAAGTAAAAGAAAAAACTGGATTGAGGAAAGGACAAAAGATGAACAGGGTTCAAGAAGACAGAAAGTGATTGACATTGCATTTAAATTTTTGAAGATTGTAGTATTCAGGGAAGAAAGGGAAGGGAGTTCCACAAGTGGGAAGTACAAGAAAAGAAACAGTTGGAGTAGAAGTGGCAGTTAGCCATTTTAACAGTAAAAGGGTGGGATGTAGATGCCAATCTAGTATCATGCTTAAAATTTATGTTTGGGGCACCAGGAAAAAAAGCTCATCAGAGCAGTTTCCACGAAAATATTTGTAGAAAAGTCAGAGAGAAGCCACGTCACAAGTCGAGATGCTTACAACATGGAAATCATAAGTTCAACTTTAATATTAATCAATGTTACATCTACATGAAACACAAAACAACAGCAAAACCTAAGTATTGTTTTTCCTTATCTGTGTATACATATTACACGGTTTCAACAAGCACTTCTTGTTTCCACTGACTAATCGCAAATGATTAAATCAACTTATTAATGACTGTTGACTGATTTTTGTAGCATTATTAATATTTCAGTCTTATAAACATTTAGACTCTTCATTTCATAATAATAATGTAATTTCAAATATCTAAAAGAGCCTAATTGTTATCTCTTTCAGGAGCATTTATTTTTACATGTCAAATAACAATCCAATTTACCAGACTGTATCTGAAAACACTTTTTTAATTCCTCTTTGTTAAAGTAAGTGTCAAGCAAGACAATCATATAACTCTGATTTTTTCTTTTTGGTATGCAACGTAATCTGGATTCTCTCTTTGACAGTGTAAAATAGATCATTTTGAAGATGAAATTCATAAACAATTTATTTGAGGTAACTAATTTGTGTCTGAAATTCAAGCACTAATATTTTTTATGGCTAAAAATAATTACTGGTATGATATTATGTATTTAATAAACTAAAGAGCATATAAATCAAAATCCTTATTTTAGTTGGATAATCTCCATTATTCTGGGAATTATTTGGACTGGTATCCTCATCTCTGTGATTCTGAATGCAATGTTTCAGACAAGACATTCTCTGACCTTTTTCTAGTGAATATTCCATCTAGTGAGTTCTTAATCTGACCAAACATTTTTCATTAGCTTCTATCATTGCTTAGAACAGTTCAGATCTGTTTATCACAGATATGTGCTGCAATATAAATTATCAATTTGTAAAATATACAAACAGCACACACACACACACACACATACATACATATATATATATATATATATATTGTAACATATGAATAAAGATAAAAGGAAAACTTATCTTCACCAATGTGCTTTCTACTAATGAAGATGAGGATAACACTTTGAATAATGTAAGTAATGATTTTTTTGTTCTCTCTTTTAAATAGAGTTCATTTATTAGCAATTACAACTGGCTGCTATGAATATTAAGCCATTCCATTATTTTGATACTCACTATCAGTATTCCAGTTTGAAGGAAAATATCCAGCCAAAGGTTCTATTTGAATTTCTGAATTTGAATTGGGTCCATAGAATACACTTCTGGCAATGAATGTAGCTGATGGCTCAAAATTCAAATTCTTTGATATAATCCACAAATCATCTACAAATAAAAATAAAAGGCCATAACTTCACCAGTAGTAAATGTAAAGAAGCAAAATTTTAAGAAAAATTTAATTCCTTCAGTATATTAAGTTGGTCAATATACAAGATATACAATAAAAATCAATCTATTTTAAACTTTTCCATTGGGAATAAAGAACAAAAAATACCTGACTGATAGAAGAGATTAATTTCTTTGATTAAAATATTGTTAGTGTTATACTACATTGCAATTAGTTCTCTTTCTGTTTCATTCTGCATGCTGGTTGGATATAAATGCCATGAAGGTGAAGAAAAAAATAAAAAAGTAATTTTCTGTGCATAGGCTCCATGCATCACATCTGGTCAATGAAGCAAGCTCTGTCAATGAAAGTGACACTGGCCAATCATGAATGTTACCACCAGAAAAAGAGATGCCTCTGAGAACAACCAAGTTAGTTGTATCCCACCAGGCCACCAGCCATCATGCAGGGTGCTGCTGCTGCCATGACCTTGTCACCCTGACAACCACAGTTGACCGTCACGCAGTGTGCTACTGCTGCTTCTACCATGACTTTGTTACTTTGGCAACCACATATGTGGGCCAGCAGGCCACTGGCAGGCCACCGGCTGACACATAGGGTGCTGCTACTTTCGATGCCATCATCGCCGCTCCTCAACATAACTTCTCCTCTAAACGACTGTTACTACTCCCAGCTTTGACAAACCACCTCAGATATTCAGCTTCAACATGATATCTCAACTTCAACACCACCCAGCTACAAGCTTTTATTGTTGCTGATTCTATCACCTCAGCAAATCCAACTTAATACATAAGCTGACTAGCCAGTTTTAATGGCACTCAGCTACAAGCCTTTATCGTTGTTGATAATGTCACCTCAGCAAATACTAAACCAATGAAATCGACCCACCACTGAACCTCAATCAACCAACACATGCAAAGCATTCACTTTGCATTTGTCACCACAGCCCATTCCATAGAACAGGCCTACCGACCACACCAATTCAATACCAACCTCATCACGTTGGCAACCCATTGCTGTCACCTCAGCATATCCGACAATACAAGGCATTCTCTTTGCAGTTGTCACCATAGCCTCGTTCCATAGAATAGGCCTTCTAACCATGCCAATTTGACACCAACCTTTCTGACTTCTGAATACTTATGCTCCCACACTTATATCATCATAATCAGATTCGTAACTTTGTTAACCACTTCAGGACAACACCTTGGCAACCTACCACTAAACCTCGGCATAACCAACATGTACAAAGTGTTCCCTTGCAGTCATGACCATGGGCCCAATCCACAGAACAGACTTACCAACCAATGAGATTGACCCATTTTCGTGAACTTGATCAACCAACACATACAGTGAACAAATCCTGTGACCTCAGCCAGCTCAGTGTAAAAAATAGGTCAACTCCCGGTTTTTCTCTTAACTCTGATCACCATCCTGATAATACACCAGAAATTAACATTTCACCTATTTTGCAATACCTGTATGACACCATATATACTAACAATAAATGTTATTTGAAAATTTAATGCTCGTTATTACTTTCTCTCACAACCAAACGCTTAATATAACATTAGCTTGCTATCTAAATGAGGCAGGCTAAATCATTAAGTTTTTTTACTGACAGTAATTATCTCAAAGCATACTGAACCAATTTGCCTAGGACATTATCTCATGAATTATTCAAATGAGTTCTTTGGAGCACAAAAGCTTGTGTTTTATTTTTTTTTATATGAAACCTATTGAATAATTTTATTCTGGTGATATATGATAAATTTTTTGTAATTACTGTTTTCTTAAACAATTTAACAAAGTATAAAATTGTTTGGGCTATTGCTTTTTTTAAAGTGACAAAATTTACAAATCAGTTAAATTCTAAAAATAATTAAAAGTTTGTTCAATATTTTAAAACAGATTTTAACTGACACAAAATACTTCTTATTTACATCAATTGTGGTTGTTCAGTAAATGTTTTGTTGAAGTGAGGACAAATAAACAGCTGTTTCAAATGTTACATATATACACCTTTGCAAAAAATAAAAATAGTAAATGGGTCAGGCAGATTTCATTAATGTTTTGTTTATAAGTTGAAAATGAATGCATCAGTAATGTTATAAATGTATAAACAGGATCATTATAAAACATAAGAGAATGATGTTTTATATGACAAAATTTAGTAACGTTTAGATATTGCAAAAGCCTGTTTTCTGAAGCCCATGAGATCAGTGTACGTATTCACCAAGGTGATCTCCTTGGTCCAACCCTCTTTCTGCTTTATATTAACAATCTGCCTAAGCACATTCTCAGATCATAAATAAATATATATATGTAGAACACACTTTATAAGTGCACCTCCAAAAATCTACATGACCAGAACCTGGCTGATCTCTCCACTGATTTAGTTTTAACAACTCAATGGGATGAAAAACTGGTTTGTAAAATTCAATGCCTCCAAAAGAAAGCTAGTAACATTCCATCATCACCAAGCAGGTCCCAAATTTTGTCCCCCAAAATTTAACTCCTATATACACTCCATTGCTAAAAATGTTGGAAAATGGTCAGTTATTTGTAACATTCCAGAAAGTACATGACTCCTCCTGCCATGCTCTATCTTTAGAATGAGATCAGATCAAAAAAATGAGGTATTGCTGCCATATATGGGCAGGAACTACCCAATCTTTATGTTCAAACTTTGATAGACTATAAAAGACTTTTATAAATTATTTTTCACCTTACAACCCCTTTCCCATAGATGAACCATTGCTAGCCTCTTGCTACTTTATTGCTATTTTTATGGCAAATGATCAGATGAGCTACATTCCTTAGTACCACTAGTTCAGACCTTCACAGATAGGACCCACAATACCACATACACAAGGTTAACACATCCTCGATCCCTTTGTATTCTATTAGTAAGAAGGAAATTCCATTCAGAGAGCTGTTTCCCAAGAATTGTTACTTTATGGAGTAAGCTCCTGAGAAGATGCTTCTCCAATCACTATGATTTTAACCTCTTCATGTCTAGGATCAACCATTATTTATCCTATAAATCCACATAACATGAGCTTCTTACTCACTCCTCTTATGTCTTTTCAACAACCTCATTCGGTAATACTCTGCCTTAGAATAGTTTTAAGAAAACTGTTTCATTCTGGTTATCATTGTATCAGTCAGATTCTGCAGATCACCAAGAGATAGAGAACCCCAACTGTTCCTGGACAGTATTTCTAACTCTCTTTTTTAGAGACCTTCCTATCTGTTTGTTTTGATTATATAAAATTCCAAAGATTCTCAACTTGGTCCATATCTGGAGATTAGCCAGGCTAGAAGCTGATTTGAAAGCCATTTTTAGTAGATCTAGCAGAAATTACAAAGGACAGTGTCTCACTGAAAGACATTTCCATCAGGATAGTCTCAGGACAGTAGGAAACAATCGAGAATGCAAAATATCCTAGTATTTTGTAACATTTAAGTTCTTTTCACACTTAAATACATGTGAAAGTCACTTGGCTGAGAAAATAGTATTATATTGTCTTATGAAGATTTGTGTAGGGCAGATAATAATGGACGATTAAAGGAGAGAACAATGATAAAATGTAATTCAAAAAATTGTTTATAACAGACAAAATATGTGCCACAAGTAACAAGACGTGCAATAAAGTAGACAAAAGTTAAAGGTTGGGATGCAAATATGGTGTGTATCTACAGAATTAATAATCTTGTTGAAGAAGAATGTCCAGTTAACAAACAAGATGACATCTTGTGGTTGTTTAAATTCTGTTTCTTGATGCCTGGAGACAGCTCTAACCCAATGTTGAATTCTCAAATGTTAGCATGAAAAGAGGTCGAGAACAGGTTGAAGGAAGAGAACCCCTAAATTATGGTGTGTGATTGATCAGTCATTGACCAATGGGACCCCAGATTTTTAACAACTGAAGGGCATAAGAGTGCTTCTATTTTTAGAAGGTAGTGGGTTTGAAGTCCTCCTTCCATATCTCAACAGAGAGAGTGGAAATCTTTATAGTTTTCCAGTCAAAAGTAAATACACAGGATGATATTTTTCACCAGATCTTCTAAGACACCTTTCAGGTGACCAACTCAATCTGATTTCAAGGCAAAAAAATCACTTTGAAAAAAGTCTTTGTGTTTTTAACACTGGACAAAGTGGCACAAGTTCTTGACATTTTAGGGATTAATGCATCTTGTAAGCTTGGTGAAGACCTACAAGTGATTTTTAAGAGCTGTGTCAACATGGTACTTGATACTTGTTTGAAGGCAGTTTCTTACTGAATTACAAAATGACACTTTAAATTAATGTTAGAAATTATAAATAATCAAATAATATAGCCGAATATAAGATTTTTTTTTATCGGAAAATTGATTTTATTTTTAAAATATGACTTGGTCCATTTTTTATAAGTGTGTACATGATAGTTCAGATTCTTATTACAGTTGAGTAAAAGTCAGTATTGGTAATAATATTTTCATTAGTATTAAGAATAAATTATTATATATTCACTTCTTTTGATAATTGAAAAAAGTTTTACCTTTAGAGTAACATCCTGAAGAGTCTTTGAAAGATAATCTGATGTAGAGTCGATCTTTCTGCTTTTCACACTGAAATTGTTGCTGAAAAGAAAAACAACTTTAAATGAAAAGTATTCATGACTGTAAAATTAAATACAATAATATTTTGCCAAAAAAAAGGCTTCAATTTTTTCAACTTATGATAATATAGGTGCAGAAAATGTTTATAAAATTTTTTTTTATCTATTATTCTGTTATAAACACTCTAATAAACTGTACTCTGTAAAAGAAATAGGCATTGTTTACGTTTACAAATCAATTTCAATTAATTGCATAATCCCAAAGTGATCCTTGTGTACAGCTTGTTGACATCTCTTTGTTGTTTCTTTTTGTCCAAAGAAATTCTTCCAAGTGTTAGAAATGGCATTCTAGTAACCTTTCTGATTTGTGGTTTCCATCTCTTAGTGTGCCTACCATATGCTGCTTTTTTTTTTTAACCAGTGAAGAACTTGTAGGCTCTAAGGGACATAGAAACTTTGTTTCCCTTTTCTGATTCCATGTTCAAATCAGTTTAGTTTCCTTTTCCTAATCAGATTAATTATGCCAGTTTTTACATCTAGTTTTTTTTCTTTATGTCAGTCATTCTGATTATGTTTGATATTTTCTCAATCATGATGCAGTTGTTTTTGAAGACTGTATATCGTTTTTTCTCATGTTGCAGATTTCACAGGCATAAACTGCTATGGGGATAATCAGAGCATAGTAGAGCCTGGTCTTGATCTAGAATGGAATCTCTTTTCTCTTCCAGATCTGTTTTTGATTTTTTCAGAAACAGTTGAGGTAGGTGTTATTCTTTGATTTATATCATCTGATGTAGCTGGGACAATTATTCTTAGGAAAATGAAGTTTTCAACATTTTCAATAGCTTCCTCATCTATTTATGGTGCTATCATTTCTATCTATCATTACTTTGCATTTGGTTGAGTTTACTTTCAGTTCTTATTTCTTGCAACATTTTCTATTTTTTTTTTGTGAACAGTTTCAGTTTGGCAGAAATTTATGAAATCAATGTTGTATCATCATGCTGTTTAATGTTAGTTGAAATGCTCTCATCCAAGTGCAGGTTTGATTGTAGGCTTGTGAGATCATTCATGACAAATTCTAGGAAAATGTTGAAGAATGTTGGGGATAAAATGAAACATTGTCTGACTCCTCCCTCAACATGAATCCATAGTGCAAGGTTTTATCTATCACAGTAGTACATCCATTATCATTTTACATATGCTTGAGAATTTTGATAGTCCTTTTGACCAATGACTTTCAGCATTTCCCATTGAGCCTTTCCCCAGACTATAGCAAAGGCTGATTTGGAATCAATGTAATGGAAATCTAGAGGGAATTACTTTTCTTTTGCATTCTCAAAGATTTGCTTAACAATAAATATGGCATCAAATGTTCCACAACCTGGGTCAAAATCATATTGTATTTCATTAAGCTTAGTACTGACTCTGTCTTCCATCTTGTTCATTACTATTCTAAGAAATATTTTCACAGGAATAGAAAGAAGTGCAATGGCTTCTTAGTTTTCCCTGGCTAGTTTGTCTCCTTTTCTTGTGTGATTGAAGATCTTAAGTAGCATATTTGTTAATATCTTGTCAATTCCAACACTGAGGATGTTGAAGGTTATATGGCCATCTATACCTGATGCTTTCCTTCTTTTTCTTTTCTTCATAGCATCAATGACTTCATTTCAATTTCTTCATACTCATCTGGTTCTGGATGCTCTGTTCGCTTCTTGTTTGTTTACAAATCATTTGGTGTTAATTCCAATAGCAATGTGTAATTTACTGATTTTATTTTTTTTTTAGAGTATTTGTTTTGATTATAAGAAAATCCAATGTTATTTTATTTCTCATCTGATTATAAAAAAAACAACAATTCTTTTGCAAGTTTAACAAGATGAAGTAGAATAATGAAAAAAAAAAAAAGAAAAAAAAACAGATTAAAAACATTAGAATTTACATGTGCCACTTAAAATTTTTCCGGTATGAAATGATAGAGTTAGCAAAGCTGGAAATTAGTTAAGTTGGTTCATGAGTTTTATTATTCAGTCAGTAATTATTTTAAAATAAGTTTAAGAGAAAGGCATAGAAAGTATAATGCTCATATAAACAGATTGCATTTTGACATCTATGTAGTTGCTTACATTAATTTATTTTTGCCAGTCAATACTTGTATCAGCTGCCATCCTTTCTACAAGTGCAAACACTCAAAAATCACAAAACAAAATTCATTATTCTTTTTTTTTCTTTAACTATCAGAGCTAGGACATCATTATTATTGACCTTACTGCTACCCCTTGAGATTTTTTGCATTTTTTGACATTTGGTTATAATGCGATAACATTCTTTTTCTTTCTAGGTCATTATCATTATAAGTTGTTTTTTTCTATTAGACATTTTATCTATATCTAAATTCTAGTATAGGTTTGGATAGATACATGTTTTCAGCTTCATGCTTTTCCTTAAGGCATTAATTTGAAATTAAATTAATTTTTGGCAATTGTTAAAGCAAATGAATATGTTGAGAACTCTTTGCTGTTTCCAGTGAGAGTCAAGTTGAGAAACTACCTCTGGAATCAGTTCACCTCCATGTGTAAGTGGTCTGTTTTGGCTCCATTACAAAAGAAAATGTCCTCTTCTCCTTGGCAGAACACAGATTAATAGTAGTTTGGACAGAAATCTGGGTAACCTCAACCAATTGCACAAAAGTGTACAAATAAACACAATAATTTAATTGTGCAGTTCAAATTCAAAATGTCAAAAAGAAGCAGACTGATTTTCTACAATTGCAACTACAAATAAGACTAATTTATGGTTTCTATAATAGTCTAATAGAGAGTATTAGTACCTAGTTTTACTAAGTGACTACTTTATAAAATAATCAAGTATAACTAATTTTAGAAATAGACTTGGAGAAACTATGTTTACTAACATAGAGTGATGTGTTTTTTACGAATTGATTTGAAGTGACTACATTTTCAAAATCATCTAAGTGATTATTTTTATTAATTGATCTTTGATAATATTTATCAACTGACTTGAAATGACTACATTTTCTAAGTGAACACACATGATTATTTTTACTAACTGATCTCAAGTGACTATTTTTATCAGCTTACTAAGTAGGACTAATTTTACTAAAAGACCTGGAGAGACTGTTTACTAACTAACCTGAAGAGACTACTATTACTGACTTGAAGGGATTATTTTTATGAACTGATCTGGAGTAAGTACTTTTACTAATCGACCTGGAATAGCTCTCTTAGAAACTTATCAGGAGTGACTACTAGTCTAATACTTTTGGAGGAGTCTGTATATATATATATAGATAGATATGTGTAAATGTACCAAGGAGAAAATAGCTTTCTATTGTATTTTTAGTACCTGTATTTTTTATATAAACTGTATTCCGCAGTTTTGTCAATGGTGAATATACGAGAGGCTGATGGAAGTTCATGGCCTGCCCTGCTTTCCAAGTGTAATGTTTCTTGGTCGGGCTGAGAACTTTTCAGTATTTCATTCATACACACATCCAAACAAAGAAACATATACATGCATAAACGCACACATATATTTCTATTTTTTTCTTTTTTTTTTTTCTTTCTTACCACTTTTCCATATGCTACTTTTCCTTTGCTTTCTTTCTTTCTTTCATCCTTTCATTCCTTATTTTTTTCTTTCCTTCATCATTTCTTTATTTCTGTCTGTCTTTCTTTCCTTTCCTTTTTCTAAATGTTGTTCTATCTTTTTGTTTTACCAATTTTGATTCTGCTTTCTCTTCTATTCATCTCACTATTATTTTTCTTGGCTTTTTTCATTACCTGCTTTTTTCCTCATCCACTTAATCTCTCTCTCTTTCTTTACCCCATTTTGTGCCTTTCTTCTCTCTTTTTTCTTATTTTGTTTGATTTTTTGTTTTTTCTACATTTTTTGTTTTATTCCTTTGTTTTGAATTTTCTTACTAACTCACCTGGTATAATTAACGTTACTGACCAAGCATGATTACTTTTACTAAGTAACATGAAGTGATTACTTTTATAAATTGATCTGAACTACCTACTTTTACTAACTGAACTGGTGTACCTACTTTGACAGTCTTGAAGGAATTACTTGTACAAACTGACCTATCAGGCCTACTTTTACTAAGTCCTGAAGTGATTACTTTGTGGAGCAAAGACAGAAATAAAAAAATGGTTTCTGAGTCAGAGGATCTGTGCATCCTTCCAATTAATAAATTAATCCTTTGAAAATTTAACATTTTCCAACCAACAAGTCTCATTCCTGCCAACAATAAAAAACATGCTTCGTAATCCCTTTGAAGAGTATTTAAGCAAAGTCCCTAGATAGATAAAAGCAGTATAGAGATAGAGACAGCAACATATGACAACAGTTTATAACCAGATGTGCTCAGCTTCAATGCTATGTGATGTTTACACTTTCCCCCTCACCTCTTTTTTCAGATATACACTCAAAGATATTACATTTCTTTTCATCTTAACAAATAGCTACAAAAAAGGACTTAAAGAACTTTAATATTCATACATGCTACAAAATATTTAGATATAAAAACATGAAAATCAAAATATTTTATACCTTTATATTTAAAAATTTTTCTTGCTTTTTTCTTTGTTGTGGGTTGATTCAAGTGGCTACTTTTATAAACTGGCTTGAAGTAGCTACTTTTAATGTCTTGAAGGAATTACTTTTAAAAGAGGACCTAGAATGATTGCTTCTATAAATTGACCAATATTAAGTATTTTTGCTGACTTAGAGTGATTATTTTTATTAAATCACTTGAAATTATTACCTTTATTAACAAGCAAGGTGTGACTACTTTTACTAATTGTCCTGAAGTAACTACTTTTATGCACTGATCTATCGTAACTACTTTTGGTAACTGATCTGGTGGGACAACTAACTGACCAGGTGTGATTATTTTTACAAACACAGTTGGAAAGACTATTGTTTAAAAACTAACTTGCAGTGACTAATTTTAGTATTGTTAACTAACCTTGCATGACTATTTTTAGTAAGTGTCCTAAAGTAACTACTTTTACTAACTGATCTGAAGTGACTACTTTAATTACTTCATCTGGAATGAATTATGTGGCTTGTTTCAGTTTTCAAGAGTTACAGAAGAAGTTATTTCATACATGAAAAGTTAGTTTTCATAAGACAATTTCAAATCACAGTTATATCTTTAACTGATATTTATTCAACAAATAGAAGTTATCTTTGAAAGATTATAGAAGAGTACTGAACTGTTACATATTATCAGTCTTCCTATATAGTAGTGAATGCTGGACAATATTTTCATAGATGAAGAAGAGACTGGAAGCAAAGAAATGTGGTTCCATAGAGAGATTCTGAGAATACCATGGACTGAACATGTGGGCACTAACGAAGTTTTAGAGAAAATGGAAACAAAAAGGACACTTATACTTAACCTCAGACAGAGATAGTTGAAATTTATAAGGTACATAATGAGGAAAGAGGGTTTGGAAAATTTGATACACATGGGAAGGATTGAAGCAAGGTGGGCAGAGGAAAACAATGCAGGACCTACCTAGTAAACTTGAGTAAATGGATGGCAGAACAGGGTTTAGAAGTGATAACAAAAAGACAATATTTATTAAGAGCTGCAAAAGATAGGAAATTGTAGAGAGTCATGATTGCCAACATCCTGAAGGGACATGACATATAGAAGAAGATTGCCTTAAAGTAAATGTTAAATCACAGTTTTATGTTATATTCAGTTGTCCTCTTCAAGACATTTACCCAGGAGAAAATCTGCAGCTTTATCTCCATATAAGATAGAAATTGGAGGACAGAGAGATTACTTGCATTAAAATGGGTATCTAAAACTGTTGTAAAGGAAATGTTGTAAGTGATACATGGTTGCTACTTGTGTTTTAAATCTTTGTCAGTCTTCTTGAAATTCTGTTTTATGAAAATTTTATTTTTCCTGCTACATAAAGTACTTAAGTTTAAATTTTCTATAAAACTAGTTTTACAGAATCAATTTTTATTACTATACTCTAAAAGGAAGATATTAACCCTTTGGAGACAGAGCCTCATTTAAAGTTTCAGTGCCAAGAATATGGAGCCCTTTTCACAAGCCCTTACTTGGAACACACACAAAAAAAAAAAGATGTGCAAGAAATGCGAGAAGCATTTGGATTGGCTGGTCTTCATACCAGCCAGCTAATCTCAAGGCTTGTATTATTGGGCTGATGGATCAGCTGAGCTGATGGATCAGCCCAGTCATCTTCTTTGTCATTCAATTTTTCAGCTGATAGATCGGCTATGTTGTCTTCTAATGGTTAAATTTTATTTTTAGCTATATTTTTATTTCTAAAAGGTACAGATTTTGGTCATTTAGGATGATAATATACCACATCTTGATATTACTATGTAGATTCTCCACAGTGACTTTTACTGTCAAAGAATGACTACTTGGATTAACTGGTCTAATGACTATTTTTACAAACTGGGAGATTTATAATTTGCTTGTTATTATTAATTGAATTGAATTTAAAACTGGAATCTCTTGAACTCAACTTGTTTTTCTAATAGCATCTAAAGTACATATATAGATGAATGAAACTGAGTTTTGTCATAATTAAAAATACATTATTTAATTAAACTTTAATGTGTTAATGGTAATCCAATGCAATAAAATACTTAGTATTTTGTATTTATATTGGACAGATTTCATACTGTCAATAGAATATACACATCGTTCTACATATATACAAATTGTATGTTTGAAAATAATCCAGACATTAAATATTAATCAAAATGTAGTCTACCTAGGACAATGGCAGAGTAGTCCTCTTCAAAGTACTCTTCTTAAAACCTCACTCACTTATTACAGCATCCTTTGCACTTTTCAAAACTTTTGGTAATGCCATCATCTGTTTTGTTGTATTTTCCTTAATCTTGTTCACTCTCTGAAATATCCTTTCTTTCATTGGGGATTGTAAGTTCTGGTTTTTCCCACAGGGAAAAACAAGAAATCACATGGAGGAATTGACAGACTATAGTGAAGCAAGATTTTACCAAACAAAAAAAATGCTACAATGTGAAGAATGGCCAATGAAGATATTCAAAATGAGTCAATACATTCCAGGAAGTTTGTACAATCTGCAGATCTTCTGATTCTGAAATTGTCATTTTCCAATTTCCTTTGATTACAATCCACACATGTCCAACATTATTTAATGTTCTTCTTGTTGAAAGCTTTCCAGAACATGGATTGTTTTTAATAGTTTCCTGGTAAATTTGAAGTATCAATACCAAAATTTTATATTTTATATTTTAAAAGGGAGAAAGAAAAAAAGGGAAGAAAGACAAAGATTTCAATATAAGGTTTTTTGGGGGAAAGAGAAAGAGAGATAGACATGGGGAGGGGAGAGGGAAAATGAGTGAGAGACGGGAAGAAAGGGAAGAGGGAATAAAGCATAGTCGACAGGGTGATCTAGAAAAGACTTTTTCTTCTGTGGTGGTGATGGGGGACTTGATACATTAAACAACAGGGTGCAGGAAGGAAGTGATCATATTCAAAATAGATACATTGAAGTTGTGTAGTCATTTTAAGCAGGGAAACCAGCATAACTTTATAACTGTCACAATTACAAATTGATAATAATAATAATAATAATAATTATAATAAAAATATTAATATTAATAATATTTGACATCAATATAATGAAATAACAAAGTAAAAAATTAAAGTAATACAAAAAGAAATTTTTTAAAAATTTAAAATTTATAAAAAATATACATCAAAAATATTAATTAAATTAATTAAGAGATAAAGGATCATTTTAAGTAAATAAAAATCTAAAATATGCTAATATACATATATATTGGTGCAAAAATAATGACGTAATAATGTCGTTTTCTGACGTATTTTTTAACGTCAAAAAACGACATTATTACGTCATTATTTTTGCACCAACCTTATATGTATGTATATATATATATATATATATACGCATATATACATATATGCACATACATACACACATCCATACATAAACATATACACACACATATACATATATGCACATACATACACACATCCATACATAAACATATACACACACATATAAATATATGTGTGTGTGTGTGTCAATAATAATAATAATAATAATAATAATAATGATATTATAGATAAAGAAAATAAAATTAATTCATAATTTAAGATTACAACCGATGTAGGCAAGAAAACCACATAAATAATCATATAAAAAAAACATGAATGCATGCATATATGCATGTTAGTACCCATAAAATATAGCCAACACTTTAAGTATAAATTCTCCAAAATCAATGTTGTTAGGGAATTTTAAAATGGATTTTGTGTCTAGAATTGAAAATAAGTTTGTTTTGTTGGTTCAATAATTCATCAGCATTTTTATACATAATCATTATGATTTTTTCTTTTATGCATAGATTGCATCTGTCCCTGAAGTTGTTGGGGGTCTGTGATTGACAGATGATCCACCATTTGATTTGTGGGGTGAATCCTTCATCTTTAAGGTTTCAGTAAGGTTTAGATAGAGCAGTTTGATATCCCAAAAATGCATTGGTGAAGGAATGCTGGTGATTGTAAAATCTCTGCTTCCAACTCCCAGCAGATATCCCTATGTATACCTTTTTTTGACTGATATTTTCCTTCAGAAAAACAGTAGCTTTGTATACTTAGAAGAGCAGTTAGTTCTGGTTTTACAATTACAAGAAGATTTTCCTGTGTTTCACTGTCATAAAATTGTTTTAATAAAAGATTATTGTGTAAGTTAATGATACTGTGTATATTACTAGTGCAGGAATAACTATTTTTTAGAGTTTTTCTATTAAATTTTTTTTTTTAAAGAGTTATGATTGAATTGTTTTTCAAAGTTTTCTGGTAACTTAATTCTTGTCTGAAATTACTTTTTTTGAGGGCTTCATTATAAGTTATTTTATTCTCATTGAAGATTTTTCTGTTAGAAGATAATTTATTAATTCTAGTGTTTATAGTGTTATGGATTTGACTAATTATCAACTTAGGGTGCTTGAAGTTGACATTTAATATTAATATAAATGGGAGTTTGATTTTTTATGAAATGGTTTGAATGTGTTGTTAGAGAGGTTGAAAGTGATATCTAAGAAATTAACTATTTTAAGGTTAGATGAGATTTCAATTTTAAAACCC
Organism: Acanthosepion lycidas; assembly: GCA_963932145.1. NCBI lineage: Eukaryota > Metazoa > Mollusca > Cephalopoda > Sepiida > Sepiidae > Acanthosepion > Acanthosepion lycidas. The sequence continues at coordinate 21,252,746 of OZ010582.1, read as the reverse complement.
AGTAATTGGAAAGCTCTTATAATCTTTTTCTGAAGATAGAGGACCATTACTATATGGGATAAAAATAAGTCCATCATCTCTGTAAAGACCTATTTGATTGTGATCAATAATTCTACTGAGTGTGACTAATATATATATATATGTCATTTTATCTTTCATTGTTATAAGATGACAATCATGCAAGAACCTAATCAAAACATTGATCCTATAGAAAGTTTGGTTGAAATCAATTTTTCATAAAAGAGCAAAGCACACATGGATTTATTTTTTAGGCATAGAAAAACTGCAGTAAAACAAAATATGTTTTATTTCTAAAGTTTTTCTTCTTATACATTTCATATAGAAAATGAAATTAATTCTAAAACCATATCAATAAAGATTAACATGTTAATAAACTCAAACTCTCTTTCTGCTTTTTTGACGATCAAGTATTGATTGCCGATAAGCAGACATTTTTAGTTTTATTTTATTCTTTATGTTTTAGATTTGCATGATTTGATGTCATATTAAAATAAACATTTTACCCACAAAAATGACAAAGAAACCTATTCTGTCATCGTAATTAACCAAATATGTAAAACATTTCAATATAAAAGAAATGCTGTTTATAACTAAAGGGAACCTACTTGATATTTTCTGTTTTTCTTTTCCCAGGGGCTCTGCCGTACAAAGAGAGATTCACAATAAAACATGATGTGACAATGTCTAAAGTAGATATTAATACTGTTTCCATCACACAATTTAGATGACTGTAATCTTAAGGGAGTCAGTGGTGAAGATGATGTCCTGGGTGTCTTCTGATCAAAGTGATCTGCCCACTGAAAAAACTGGCAGCCAATGCCAAATGAAAGTATGAATAATTAGAAAGTTGTTTGCAAAGACTGCAAATAGTACAAACAAATAAAACATATGAATAACAAGAGGATAAAATTATACAAGTTTAGAATTCCACAATCTTAAACATTTGTTTGGCTTCTGACATTTTAACACTGATGATTAACCTTTTGTCTTTTTACAATAAATAAATGAAACGTATTTATAACAAATCTTATTTGAAAATAGCTAACTTCTTTTTCATTTTTACTTCCTAATGATAGATATTCCCAACAGTATGCATTGAAATAATACCTACATTTATTAACAGATAGAACCCCTATTTTATTTCATTCATGACAAGTGACTACTCTCAATTCAAATAAATACAGTGAAAAATATAGAAAAGAAAATCACAATGAAAAGAAAATCAAGAAAATTTTGTTTCTAGATTTTTGTAGATGAGAATACACATTGCATTAATTAAAAAAGATGGATTTAGACTCTACAAATAGTGGTTTGGAGGTTAATAAAACAATTCAATGTTTTCTTAAAGAAAATCATTAAATAATACTTTATGGTAGTAAGTTTAGATGTTTTATCCATTAGAAATTATGGATTAGAGACTATGCAATATTTTCAAAATAATTCTGAGATACAATTGAGATAATAAACAAACTGATTGTAACATAATTTGAAAAAAAGCACAAGACAGTGAGAAAAATATATGCCAATACAGCTGTACTTATTATATTTTGTAATAACAATAACCAGAGCTGTCTTAATGTATGGACCCAATGGGCACTTGCCAGGAACCCCACAAGCATAGGGGCTCCTTGCTAATCTGTGTATATTAAGTGACTTGTGTTACAGAAGCCTCTTTTTAGTAAGATATTAAAAATAGAAATTAATACAAGCCATGAATATTGTTATTGGTGAAAATATATGTCATAATTGAAAGATTTGTTTCATTTGAGATGGTTCTTGAATAAAAAAGAAAGTGGAAGAATATTCCTCTTTTGACCTAGAAGACACCAGAAGCCTCCCATCTACATACAGAAGGGTTGGTTTGTCTTGCCTGTTCAGCTCACTTGAAGACAATTTTGCTATCACAGAAAAGATCAAAGAACTGACTCTGATTCCTGATGATTTCTCTTCAAACAGTCCTAGCACAGACTCGCCAGTAAAACTCATTTCTATCTTCTAATATTTATGAACAAGACTACTGTTGACTTTCTGTTGGCGATAATATTATCTTTTATTTTTTCTCTAGTGTTTTAATTCTTAAATTTCCCCTAGACTGAATCAATATTGTTTTGAATGGTTAATTGTAATATATTTATAATTTTACTTTTCTAAATAATTATTTTTATCGTTATAAAACTCTAGTGCTTATAGTATTTCTTTATTCACCTTTGTTTTCACCTTCTCTCTCTCTCTTTTTCTTTTTATCTCAACCATGACAAAATAGGAGTTGCTCTAAGCTTTGATGTTCATTTAAAAAAATACAGCAATTCAGTTGTCTTAACTAAAACAAATAATTTACTCATTCAATATTCATTTCAAAACAACAACAACAAAGAAAGTAATTTATATTTTTCTTCAGATATTTTTTTTGTTAAAAGTGACTTTGTATTTGTGTTTGTTTAAAAATGTTGTTTTCTGTTGAGGAATTTCTTTCTTCACCCAGTTTGGATGGAGAGATTCACTTATTAAAAAAATCAGAATTATTGCAACTAGCTACATATTTTGATTTAAACATCAATGCAAATATGAAAAAAAACCAAGGTAACATTAGACCTACTGTAGTACTATTAATAGCAACAACATGATTATCGGATATATACAGGTATAGGGCTATTCACAGATTATTAGTGATTGAACCTGAAATTCATTCACAATATTGAACACTTGTACAGTAAAGATGTAGTGGTTATTTAAGATTATGAATTTATGATGCAGTACTAATTACCAGGTATTATTAGTTTGTGGATATATGAACGGATAAGCTTTTTAATTGTGCAAACTGAGAAAAGTATTGAATATAGTCTTGTAGACCTATACATAAATGAGGCTAGATCAATGCCAGACACCCTAGCTATGCTACTAAGCTACATCTAGATCTTGTCCGGGAGTTTTGTCAATCAGCACACAGTAGAGAGTTTGTAATAAGAATAAATACTGTTTGTACAATTAAAGGAAGAACATGTTCATTATGGAAGCAAAATGTTTAAATATTTACGTCTTGTTGCAAGTACACTTATATAATATAACCTTACATCCTGGTGTGGGACTAAATACTAAATATTTAAGATATATATTTCCAGGTGAATAACTCTTTCAGCAGAAATGAAACATAATGTTTTAAGTGGAGCACAGAAGAAGAAAGCTGCAGAGGAGAAGGAGAAAATGGGAAAACTTCCAAAATTAACATCATCGCTCAACACAGGTACAACAACAACAATTCATACTATTCCTTCAAATATAGCAATCCACATTAGTATCCACTCCTGCAATGTCAGTCACTAGTTTTGTTACTTCAGATATAGCATCCACATCTACATTCATTCCTGCTACCGATCATTCAGTTTCAGCAGATATCCCATCATTGCCTGTTGCTGCTGCTGGTGACATTTTACAAAAGGAAATACCCAAATCTTTAACAGAGAAGGAGTTTGCAATCCAAGAGACAGATCTAGGGCTATGGAACATTAATGATACTAACACAATAGGTTACTGGATTCATAGTGGGCCCTCAACATGTCAGAATCATGATAGAAACCATTCAAACTCACACAGAGCATATAAAACAGTCTCTGAAGTAGAGAATATGAAGTCAAGGTATTTATCAAACAATATGTTTAAATGTGAACTGTAGAATGGTAAGTGTATAAAATGTGAATGGCTACTCTATTCACCATCCCAAGGTCGTTTGTACTGCTTTGTCTGTTGCCTATTGTCCAATAAAGAATCTCCTTTTGCTACATTGGGGTTCAATAACTAGAAGCATAGCAATGTTATTGTAGAAAATAAAAATGGAGAAGAACATTGAAAGTGCATGACAGCATATTTGATAAGGCTTAAAGAAACTGGAAGTGTAGATTCTTTATTACTTGAGCAACACTGCTCAGAGAAGGAATACTGGCATAAAATGTTGACATGTGGTTTCTGTAATTCACTTCCTTGCCTCCAGAGGTTTGTCATTTCATGGAGAAAATCAGATTATTGGATCAGAAAAAAGTGGCAACTATTTTGGTATACTAGAACTGCTGAGTGAATTTGATACTTTCTTGGAAGAACATCTCAAAAAGTCCTGAAAAGGGGAATCTGTCATATTTTTCTGCAAATATTTGTGAGGAATTTATTGAATTAATGAGACAACAGGTTCTTAGTACTATTCTTGAAAAGAAAAAGAGTCAAAGTATTATTTGATATTTCACACACAGACATTTCATACACAGATCAACTGACATTTACTGTCCAATCGATTGAAGGCTGTGAGATTGTGGAATGTTCCTTGATGTTTATTCCCATCTATTCTCATGGAGCAAAGGATCTAACAGACTGTTGTGGATTTTCTTAATGAGAACAAAATTCCACTATCAAACTGCTGTGGTCAGTCGCGCGATAATGCCTCAAATATCTCTGGATGATATACTGGATTGCATGCACGGATTCACCAACTGAATGAGTTTGCCATCTCTGTCCCGTGCTGGGCATAGCCTGAACTTGGTGGAAGTAAAAGCAGCAATGTTGTCTACAGACTGTAAAATTTTTTTACTTTGTTCAGCATCTGTATTCATTTTTTCCTGGTTCTACTCATCACTGGAATGTATTGACACCATCTCTAGGAAAAGATTTTATGGTCAAACGTCTGTCTGACACACAATGATCAGCACATTTTGATGCTGTTCATGCTCTGTATGGGAGTTTTGAGAAAATAAAACATTCACTACCAGCTGATAATGAACAGCAAGTAAATACACAGTGAGAGGAAGAAGAAGAATGGAAAACCTGTAAACAATTTCTTTCTTTGGAATGACATGCTAGAAAGAATGAACAAAACAACCAATATCCTGCAATTACAGGGTGTGAACATCCTTGTTGCCATGAATCTTCTTGAGTCTATGAAGACCTGTTTTCAGGAAACTGTCAAAATACAAATTACAATGATGGTAAAAAACAGGTACAAAAATGAAGTGTGAATCTTAATAGATAAGATGGATCAGTAGAAAAGGTACTTCTCAGTAAAACCAAAAAATTCAAGGTAGAAACTTTCCTCCCTATTCTGGACATTCTAATCTGACAAAACGTGCAGAGGTTTATTCACAGATTAGAAATCTGTTTTTTTTCTTCAGGGAATTGAAAACCATTGCTTCTTGATGCACTAAAGAAAAAATGTGAACAACTGGCTAATATATATCACAAAGACCAAAATTATGATGACCTTTGAAATGAATGTGAGCATCTCAAGAACTGCATTGCTCTTGATGAAAATTGTGAGACTCTCTCTGTACTAAACCTGAAAAATAATTTCAGACAATTTGAAATCTGTATTCCCAAATGTTGAAATTGGACTCAGAGTGTTCATGTGCATGATGGTAACCAACTGTACAGAAGAACGTTCTTTTTCAAGACTGAAACTTATAAGAAATCTGCTTTGTAGCACAATGGGGCAGCATCATTTGAACTGGCTTTCACTCATGTGCATAGAAAATGATATCCTATTCCTGAAGATCATTGACTTCAAGCCAATAATAAAGCAATTATCAGAAAAGAAATGTTGCAAATGCTTTTTATAATAAGAAGTTTGTAGTAATTTCATACTATGTCATCTAATCTGTGTGGCTTACTGAGTATTATTGTGTTTTTTAAGCCTTGTGTATTGTTCAAATGTTTATCATGTTGATTAGTTGCTGGTGTATAGAATATTGTTAATGCTTTAACACCAGTTTTGTTGAGGTGTCACTAAAATAAATCTATGTTTAATATTATCGACACTTTACTTTTTATTCTTGTGAGTGGTTGTCGTAGGAGTCACAGCACACTGTTTTGCCCAGGGGACTATAATGATGTTAAGACGGCCCTGACAATAACAATTCTTTTAAGTGAAAATTTTTAATAGAAACTTTGTGATTATAATTATGTTCCTAAAAAGATGATACTACCTTTTTTGCTATTTGAAGAGACTTTGGTTCAAAAAAACATACAATTGGCAAATCAAAAATGTGTCATTTTCTACCACAGCAACACAAGACCACATATTGCAAAACAAACCCTTGTAGAAGCTTAAAGAGTTGAAATGGGAAACCTTCCAGTACCCATGGTATTCTCCTGATGTTGCTTCTTCAGATTTTCATTTATTCCCATTTCTACAGATCTATTTAAATGACAAAATATTTGACTGTACAGTCAGTCAAAAACTACTTCACAAACAAAAACACAAAGTTTCTATGAAAATGGCATCAATAGGATTATAGAACGATGGGAGGCAGTTGTTAAAAACAATGGGGACTATGTACTTCACTAATAAATATCTTGTGTGTATGTAAAATTTTGTTTTTAATTTTCTAATTGGGCACAAACTTTTGCTGTGACATTAGTTATAATAAGAACTTGCTGTATTAGAGGGACTGGGGTTTTCAGTCAACGATGTTGGTTGTAGAAATGTAAAATATATCTGAAGAAATTGGAACATGCATTCTTTAAAAGGTTTTAGAAAATTTCATTTAAGGAAATGAGGTTGTAAAAAATTTATTAAAATCGATCATTAAATGTGTTTTCTTTATTCTTTCTAGATCCATTATCAGGTTTTTAGACCATTTATCAACTTGGTCCTTTAAAGGACTTCTCATGTGTTGTAATATCATATCAAAATATGTTCGAGAGCCTCCAATTTAAGTTTCCAATAACTGTGCCATGGCACAGTTATTGGAAACATTTTCCAATGTGCCATGGCACAGTAATTGAAACATTTTCTCCAAATTATTGTACTAGATGATTATATTTAAAAAAATGATTTGATTTGATTTTTTGAAAAGTAGAAATCAGTCAAAATTTTGACTAGAAATTGTTTTACCTTGCACTGATGATTCTGGGCTGATGCACATGTATAGAAAAATCTCCCCTGTAAATAGAAAAAAGTAGAAAATAGAAGTCAATGTCAATATTTATAATAGATAGGCTTGCTTATAAGAGATTTTTCATTAAAAACAAAAGTGAACATTAAAATTCTTTCTGTCCATAATTGACAATTTTATATCTTGTTAATGTTATAATATTTTCATGATTTTTTTTTTATTTTTACAAAAACTAGCCAACATCTTCCTTCAAATATTTTAAAAACTTGAAAATATTCAATGAAATCTTAAAATTCAAGTTAAAAAACTCCTACTTTCAGCTTCCCAGTAAGAATAACACATGCAACACTTTTATTTTAGGCAGTTATAAGGCAAAGAAAATAGGATTTTGTACAGAATAGTTAATTCTCAAAATAGGAGTTGGGATGTAATTCTATTTCTGTGGTTTCTCAGTTAGAATTTTGTTGCCATTTGATGTTACATTATCACACAATAAACTATTTTTTATTTGTTGTTATTATGGAAAAAAGTGACTATCATCAGGTGTAAATTGTCCTTTTAGATTATTATGAAAAAAAGAATGAATCATTGACTTTGTGTGGATCAATGTGCTTGAGTCTTCATGCCCAATATTTAATCAAATACTTAAAAGTACTTACTTTATTTTTGCCATCTTTTCGTACTTGTACCATTTTTGAGGACAAGCCACAGTTGCAATTAGGATATTGGTGTCGAGATCCTGTGGCCAGGGGATATTTGTTGGAAATGGCTAAAAACATAAGTGAGATGATTTGAATGAATTATCATAAAATCTTTTGAGTCAGATATAAATGAAAAATGGTATATAGGTGAAAAAGACATTCATAAATGTAAAAATTAGATGCCACATACTTATCAAATCAATTTCTCTCTCTCATACACACACATAATGGCTGGTTACTTATTTTAAGCAAAACTGTTTGCTATGGTGGTAGCCAATCCCTGTTGCAGAGGCCTGCTCAAGCAGATTTGCATTTGTTCAACACCCACAAAGTCCACCTACGATTTATACAACATAGGTGCAGTATAAATCACAGCCTCTGAACACTTTTGTCTATCTAATTTCATATATTTATAACTGTTTATATTGATTATATATATATATATATATAGATAAAAAATAGATTTTTGAATAAATTATACACACACACACAAAAACAAAAGTAAACATTGAGGTCAAACAGTCTGTTTCATGCTCTAACATAATCTTCAGGCCATGTGTGTTATGTTTGGGCTTCACTATTTGTATATGCTGGTCAATGGTGTCTTATCCAAACAGTTGTTTTGGGGCAGTAATGGTTATGTTTCAAATTATTCTAGAGGCTATTGATAATTGTTAATCTGAATGAAATTATTTTGTAGCTATCTTATAGTGTTGTTTGTTAACTTATTTATATTTATTATTGATTACTTTATCATTTGTATTATTAATATGAAAATAAATAAATAAAAATAAATAAGTAAAATAAAATAAACAAAAACCTTAATAAGTAAATGAATTACGTAAATAACAAACAAATTAACTAAATTCATGCATGAACACAAATAAATGTTATAATAATAATCAACAACAAATAATAAAGTTAACAAAATTAAAAAGTTATTTATGTACTTTTGTTTACTTGAGTGAGCACTTTGACCCATAAATATAGCATACCTTAAAACTATATTTTTATCTTGTGTGGATTTCTATATCTGCACTATATCAATAAACACTATCTTTGATATAGAGTAATCTTCTTCCCCTATAAATATACCCAATTTTGAACCATATACATATATATATATATATATATATATATATATATATATATATATATCTCAAATATGTGGTGCAGTTCAATTTACATTACATGAATCATTCATACAAAAAACAGATTAGTTATTTAAATGGTGAGAATACATCTTCGCAACAAATGTAATAAAGTACATTAACCCCGAACCTGTATATGAATGTTATGATCCCTGTTTATAAATTCCAGTTGCATAAGGTCTTTTTTTAGTTTTTTTACAAGCTTTCATCTGTTCCTACAGACATCCTCAGGCATGGAAATAGATTTGTTTTTGTTTTTTACTTCTCGGTAATAACAGGACAACGAAAATATAGATGTAATCTGAAAAATGTTTTTAGAAATGTGTTATTGTTAATTGTAAGAAATTTTATTATTACCTGTTATTGTAAAATTTATTAATCCTCTAAATACCAATGGATCTACTGAATCATCTTTTTCATCATGTCCATATAAAGGAGCTTCAAAGTTCCCACAAAATAAAATACAGTTTATTATTTTGGATAAAATTTCATGGTTCTTTTTAACCTTGATGTTATGCTCATTGATTGAAAGTCTGTATGCCTCATTAAATTTCTCCTTAATATTTACATTTTGTAAAAGTGACAGTGAAACCACATTTTCAATATGCCTCTTTGATTTTTCATATTTTTCAGCTTTATCTTTCATTTTGTTTATATTTTTAAAACTGTCTATTGTCAATGTTACATCACTTTCAACTTTTCTGTTCATAACATTCCAAATTAAAGCTTTGAATATACCTCTTTTTGCTTATTGCTGTCTGAAATATTTGAATATCAGGTATCTCTTTTCTTAACTGTAAATTTCTCATGGAGAGACAACTGTAAAAACTTAAGCTGTTGAAGTTCATTTACTGCCACATAACTTATTTCTTGGGGATTCAAGGAGGTCAGGCCTAAATTTTTTAAATTTTCTATACAATAAAACAACCGAAAACAAAACAAAACAATGAATTAAATAGAATAGCTGGAAGCATGATATTCATCTACAGTTTATCACATTCAAGAATATAGAACATGGTTTTTATGGACAGCACTTTCTGAGTCAAAAATAAACACTACCTTACACTTGGACAACAAGGTCAGCACTGCGTGAGTGACAGTACTCTCTCTAACCAGTGTTCAGTTTCTTTCCTCAGAAATGTGCGTATGTGCACAACAACCAAATACTATATTACTGGAACTGTGAAGCACATGGTTCCATACAAGTATTTTTTTAATTTTTCATTAAAGAAGAGATGGCTGATGACATTAAGCTTAAGGATTATATAATGTACAAGTATAAAGAAAAAATAAAAGAAAAAAAGACACTGATGAATGTTATCATTAATATCGAGTAAAAATAGGGTGTGCTGCAGTTCTGCAATGCCTGTACATGAGATGCCACACCTATGAACTAAAGCTGATTTTCAGCCTTATAATATAAATATTAACAAAAACTTGTGTTTTGTTGTTTATTATTTAATCTTGATTTCATCATTAGTTAGTCCCAAATTTTCATATTTTAAATGTGATACTATTTCCAAACTGATACAGTAAAAATACTTGTTCATACACTGAATCTATCACAAAAATTGTGTTATCTGCTTTTAGTATTTATTATATCATCATATATGTAATCATTAGAGTGAATCAAAGTTTTGGCATATTAATAAGGGCATAAAAATAATTTTACATCATTTTTGATGGTATGGATAAACTAGCATTTTTCTGTATTATTTTCTTTCTCTGTCTATAACTCCTGTTGTACTAAAGTAAACAGATAAAGTTAACAAGTGATTTTTGTCCTGATTTGAATGTAAGCAAACAAGTGACTAGAGTCACTATAAGTAAAGAACTAGCTTCACTACAGCAGTGTTTTGCTGTTTGAACAGCATGGTAAAATTAGCTTACAAATATTAAGTTCGTCAGAGTGCACAAATACTTGAGTAGGGAAGTAATGTTTTGATTCCAGGTAAAATACACAGATGCTTTAATCCTCGGCATATGTAAATAATTCTGACACTTTTCATAGTTACTATACTAATAATAAATGATACTCTTATATCCTTTTTAATGGCATTAATAGTACACAATACCCTTTAATAAAGGAGTTTCCCCACAAAAAATTTAATATTATGACCCTGGCATAACTACTAAATCTGCTGCTGGTGGAGACATCAATTCTATTACAAGAATTCATTCAAAATTGTTTTAAGAATTACAGAAAAAAATAGCACCTATTTTTTTCTGTAATTTTTTCAAGTTACCATCAACTCAAAAAATCCAAGAAAGCTGAGAAATAAATTTAAATTAAGCTGATAAATAATCTTTCAAGATAACAGTAAAATAAAAGAAAAACTCACAAGATTGTTGGTAGGATGACAAATCAGCTTTAGACACGGAATTGTGATAGTTGCTGGATAACTCAAATAAAATAATATTCAAATGCTCTGAAAAAAAATACAAATTTTTTTTTTTTACTTACAAATTAGCTGCATATCATAAGATCTCTATGTGTATAGTATTTTATTTTACAAGTTTTACAATAATTATGAAAGAGCTTTGCAATTCAGACTAGCATCCTCATCTTGGCCATTATGCTCATATTTTGTTGTCTGGCTTTCTTCAAGTAGCTGTCTTCATACTTAGTAAATTTCTTGGAATTTTGAACAAAACCCTTTATTCAGTTTACAGTGGTAGGTTGTTCTCATTCTGATTTCCATGCTTAGGAAATATTTCTTATCAGTTAATATTCACTAGTCTTATTCACCTTTGTTCCAAAGGACAAATAATCTAGTAGATTAAAGTGTTGGCTAAAACATATTAAGTTCCCTGGCAGTTGTGATTTCAATTGCTGGCTCAGGCAGTACTGAAAAGTTACATAATCTGGTTCAGTGGAAGAAATGGACAAATGACACAAATGAGTTTAAAAATAATAAGTATGAACTTATATGAAATATTCCCTAAGAAAGAAGAATGAGGACAATCCACCCCCACCCCCAATGGATTGAATAAGGGGTTCAATTTAAAATTATAAGAAGGTTATCCAGTACAAAGACAGAAAGCTGAAGAGTACAACAGCCAAAACATTGTAAGCATAACAAGATCGAAATGCTGGCCTGAATAGCAAAGTATATAATGATAATTCCTCATTCAAAAAATTCTGTCACAATGGTTAAAAGTAATATTATCCTTAAAAAATAATAAGAATTTTTTTCCCTATATTATTTTTTTACTTTCTCTGACAAATTTTGTTTGTAAGTTGTAGTTAGATAAAATCCATTTTTACAGTATTTAATATTCTAGCATAGGTATATATATTTGTCATCACTTCATCAGCATACTCTTTTGTTAACTGTATTAGCTAAATCTTATAATTTTCTGTCAAAAAGAGATAAATCATTATATGAAAATCATTATATTTTCAATGAATGCAGTGAATAGAAAATTCTGTATTTTATCATTTATAAATCAAATTTATTTATATAAAAAGGATGACTATTTCTTAAAGATTTTAACAATCAGCAAATTCATTTTATCATAAAGAGAAATAAAACTCATTCCTTCAAGTCTTTTAGTCGTAACTCAATTTCAACTTCTGAGATATTTACATTTTGGCCCTTAGCTTGTTGTGGACAGAATAGGAAACAGTTTACAAAGTATCAAAATAATTTTTTTTATCAATTACTGTTGAGTAAATTTGTAAATCATCAAGGCTGACTTGATTTAAGACCTTGCTGACTTAATTTCCATCATATTATTAATATAAAATCTGTTTCATTTCCATTATATTATTAATCTGATGTAAATGAAAAGTAATGTAGATGGATCCATCCCTTGGAAAAGGCATGAATGCATCTTCCTCCAGCTCTGAGTTAAATAATAGGGCAAACTGTGCTCTCTTGCTTTGGGTGGTAGCTATTCTAATAAGCAAACTGAATTCAAACTTTTGTAATTATTAGTGTAGACCTGGCTATTTGGCCTTAGTAGGGGAACCAGTCTAAGAGAGGAGCAACTCTGAATTCAAAACTAGTCTGAGGAAGGATGAGCTCTGTTGGTTTTACATGCCCTAGACACACCCACTGCTTGTATGGCTGCAGTACATGTGGTATCCCTATGGCACCAATAGATTACAGGATTTTTGATTGTGATCTACAATGCAATCATATGTACCTGGTTCTAATTCCATGTGTGTGTGTGTGTGTGTGTGTGTTTAATTTCTTCAGTTGTGTAATTAGCTATTGTCATTATAATATTTTATGAAATCAATTTTAAAATGCTGATATATTTATTTCAGAGATCCAATCACAGAAAAGGTCAAATCATAAACCTATGGCTTTTATGGCATTCACATAAATAATCACTTACCTTTTAGCACAGAGATTAGAATGTTTTTGTATTCTGTTACATTTTGAAATGTAACAGGAATGACCATTCTTCTTTTCGGAACCATATTTCCTGCAACATCTTGCTGACTTGGGAACTTTAGTTCATCATGCTTATGTTTCTGAAATAAAATTAATGTTATTTTTTTTTGTGTATTAGAAACATTTAGAAATTTATTTTAACTTAAGTTAATCAATTTTACTACTCTCCATTAATTAATTTTATACTATCCAATTAATGCTTTATTGCAGTGATACAATATCACAGCTTTTATATATTTTTTATACAGTTTTTCTATTATTTCAATGATTACTTATATTAGTTTATGACCTTTAAAAAGTATAATTTACTGGCAGTATGAATCCTTTGTTTGTGTGAAGTGGTATGCAAACTTTCTAATGTAACTTTTATTTAACAAAAACATATGAGAAAAAAATTGCTTTGTTAAAAATGGCTTTCATAATCATTAACTTTTAGTAATTTTATTTTGTCCAGCTAAATTAGAAAACAAAAAAAGAGGAGTATTCTCTTGCTTTTTTTCTCAAATTAGTGCCAACTATTTGTTCTTTTTTATTTAATATTGTTTGGATATTTTATCAAATTAGTTTTATTTGAAAAGATTAAAATATTCAGTAGATAAATAAAAATACACCATTTTTACACAAGAAAAAGACTACATATACAGGGTGTAAGGGATAAACTGTTGTCTAAATTATGCAAAAATGAAAATAACATATCATTTTAATGGACATATTTACCAAAATCACACAAAAATATCTTGAAAGATGAAAGAGTAAATTAATTCAATAAAATCACCATTGGCTTCAACCCTGGGCTCCAGATGACTTCCACTTATTGATCTCTCACTCAACTGCACCCCACATGTAATAATCAAGGAGATTGCAGTCTGGTGAGTTAGGTGGCCAGATATAAGGAGTGATTTGGTTGCAGAAATTGTCTAGCAGGCATGATTGGGTTTTCCTGTTTGTGTGGCATGGTGCAGAGTCCTGTTGCCAGACATTGGGTCTTCCAGTAGCCACCCTCTTGACCCAGGGCAACACTACCTCCTCTGGGCACTTGATGTAGGCCTCTATGTTGAGGCCCTGTGGGAAGATGAATGGAGGCATAACGTTACCATCACTAGTGATCACTCCAAACACCTTCATAATCACCATTACACTCATACAATTTTTTCAGAATCCTCTGCACTGTCCTCAGATTGACTCCCACTCTGAAATGTTCATATTAGAGCTTCTGGTGTGAATGCCAAGCAGTACAGTATGCCATTTACAAATTTCTGGCAGAGTGAATTTCATCATGGTGCTCTTTTTCTCACAGACAGTGCCAACTAACTCTACTATATTGTGTAGTTGACAAAACCCCAAACAAACAATGTGTAAGTGCAAAATTAAAAATATAAAATAGAAACAATTTACCCATCACACCCTGTAAAATTTTCTGAATGTCATCAAATAGTTTAAAATATTTTCTTGTATAAAATCAGATAAAATGTAAATTTAATTGATCCTGTAGGGTGTGCTCTAAAAATATATTCACTTATCAGTGTGTAATTTCATAATATTTTGTAATTTTCAGTTAAAAAAAAGATTTTACATCTTTACTCTTAATTACAGAATTAAATTCAAAACATTGAACATAGTAATTATTAACAAAATGTGGATATGTTTACATGCATATTTTTATGTATGTATTTCAGGTTTTCACAACTGCTATATTTAAAACTTAATTAAAGCTCTGTCTATATTTCTGAGATGGGGTATTATGTACACTATTTACATTATTCGGACTATTGTCCTCAACTTTGTCACCATATTTATTACAACGTCTTGGCTGTTGTATGTTCCAGCCTTCTTCAGGTGGTTGGAATGTCGAACTGAACCCTTTATTAAACATGGCATGTGGGACTAGAACAGTCTACCCAGTTTGACATTCCAACCACCTGAAGAAGGCCGGAGTGTACAACGGCTGAAACATTGTAATAAATATGGCGACAAAGATGAGGACAATAGTCCAAATAATGTAAATAGTGTTAATTAAAGCTGTTTTTAATTTAATAATTTTAAGAGTAAATATTAGAGAAAGGGTTAGAGATAAAAGAATTACATTCTCATGATTAAACAATTATGAAGCTGATTAAGTGTATATAAATTTGGTGAGAAGCACCCTGAATGCATTTTTGTTTACCTTTGAACTTTTATCTGAGCAGAGAATATCTGGCAATATTTCAAATTGGTTCTTTGTAAATTTTGTTGTTGCAAGACTAGGACTTTGGTTTAGAATCATTGAAGAATGTTGGTTTAATAAAGAAGATTCAAATGACTCTGCCACTTGGGGAAGTAGGGATGAAGAATTATGCATGATCATTTTTAGATGTGCTGATGAGGAATGAGATAAGTAAGAGTTTGGTGTTACCAAATTTATAGAATTGTTATCTTTAGTATTCAGCTGTGAGCATTTTGGATTAAAACTTTCAGTTTGTTTCTGATTCAATGAAATCTCAGTTTCAAATAAAGTATTTTGACTTCCATTGTGTATCTGATCCAAGATTTTAAAATCTGGTTGATTATGAAACTGTCTGTCATCTTCATCTTGTCTTTCAGATTCATTAGGTATTTGTTCTTGCTGAGGCAGTAGATCAAAGGACTGAGAAGAAGAATTTGAGCATAAAATAGAATTATCATTTTCTTCAGGTTTGTCATATTCTCTGATATTGTCAGGTGTGGATTTCTTACAAAAACCATAAGAAGTTTGTTGAAACTCACTTTCATGAAACAGAGTAACGGCATCATGATCTGGATCAGAAAATTGCATTGAGCCAATTTTCTGTTGCGAATGAGTAATTACATGATTTTCTTTAATAAAATTCCAGTCTCTTATATTTCTCTGGCTCCCAATCTGGTTAGATACCCCATTGTTTCTATTTATCAATATTTTTCTATCAAGGTTCAGAGAATTGTAAACCTGTTTTTCTTTTTCTAGACATATTGATTCCTGAGATAATGTTAAGTGTTCATCATCAGAAAAATCATTCTCTGTATTAGTTTCCATATTTTCCAACTCATTATTCTCATCAGGGTGGGTTTTAGGAGAATAATAATATAAATTGTAATTTTCATGAGTAACACTATCTTCAAATGGTTTACATTTTACTGGCTCTGTTTTGCTTCTTGATGAAAATGGCTTCATATCAGAATGAATTCCTTTATGCTCATATTTAAAACTTTCTGAAGAAGAAATTAACTGACAATCAGATGAGTTAGACTCTTCATTATCAGAAACAAGAATTTGTTGAATTTCTAAGTTTTTAGGTTCTGTGGAGTTAAACTCGCCAAGACAATCATTATTATTTGAAGTCATTTTTGGTGGGATATCAAGATCTATATTTTTCATAATTGTTTTATTTACTTCATTATTTAAGGTTCTGGTAATTTTATTGATTTCATGAAGACTATCATTGGGATTCCCATTTAGTGAATCTAGATTGAGAGTTAAATTTTCTGGAGAATTAGAAAAACCTAAGTAATGACTTTTGGTCTGTTCAGTTTCTGGAAGTCCACTAAAAGCAAATGTTTTGCCAGAATCTTTCCAATGGGAGTTGAAATTCACTTGTGAGCCCCATTCTGTTTTTGGATAGTGTTCAAAACTTGATTCTCCCAAGCCTTTATAATATTTCTGAATTTTTGAAACAAAACTAAGATTAGGAAATGCTTTGTGTGATGATAAAGGAAACTCATTTGAGAATTCTTGAAATGTATTTTCTGAAAAGTCATTTTGAAATTCTTCCAGAGATAGGCCACAAGGAGATAAACCAGGGCTATTTGGTTTCCCATCAGCAACATTGTTAGGAAATGATGGCACTGTGATATCAGTTTCATTATTTGGACAGTATGTAATATCTGAAATATCAAATACAAAATTCTTTATTCAGTTTAATTCCTCTTTTTATAAAACTATAATTATATATTTGAAAATGAGAGACAAGTATGTTTTATTTTATAGTTTATTATAACCTATCAATACTTTCATAGGCATTAAGAAAATCTCTATCAACAATTTATGGCTACATAATTTAAGAGCAATAAGTTATCCTTACTTATTTTCCTAACTTTGTAATATAGAATTATAGATGTATATACAGTTGCATTAGCCATCATTAGAGAAAAGTAACTACTTCTTCAAATTATTAAATAAAAATAAAGATAAATGTAAATATATGAATGTCTATGTAGCTTAGGACTACTGTTAGTAATTTTATTGTAAGTAGTTTACATTTTAAGAGATGTTTTTAAAGAAACAGCTATTTTAAAGGTTTATAATTGTAAATTAACCAATATTTATAGATATATAGAAAAAAATTATAATAATTTCTCAGTTTTTATTATTAGACAGGATTACAGATGCATAATGAGAAGTGTTTGTTACCATTGTGGCTTGGTACAATTAGATCAAAATCATTGTACGTTTCATTGTTCTGGTCATTGCAAAGATCTTTGCCCTGTGATAAGAAGAGCAGAAAATTATATACAGTGTAACCCGGATATAAGAGAAACCCGGATATAAGAGAGGTTTTATCTGGTCCCAAATTAGAGCCTGTGTAAATGTAAACAAAATAGACCAAACCCAGATATAAGATAAACCCGGATATAAGAGACTTCTTCTCCGGTCCCGACAACTCTCTTATATCCGGGTCACACTGTACAAAGATATCTTTACTTAGATTAGAATTTCCTGATACCATACAAAAGTTGTTCTGTATTATGATTCAGCATGTATAATACATTTTTCTGCATACCTGTGCTTGTATACATGCTGAGTTGGCCCAAAACAAATTTTTGATTTATTTAGTAAACATAAAAGAATTTTTTTTCTAAACATAAACTTTATCAAACAACATATTTACTGTTTTGTTATGGTATCTTCTATCATCTTTTCTGTAACTTCATAATTCTAGTCTCTCAATTTGTTTTTTTTTATCTATTTTGATAAAGAAATGTTCTAGATGCTTTTTGCAGTTATCCAGGGAATTGAAATTTCTTCATAAGAAAAATTCTGCAAAAACTAAATTAAATGTTGATCCAAATGTGTAATAGTTGCTGAATATGCTGGATGAGTGAAATACACCCAGCTCTGAAATGTAATAATTTCTGCCTGCTCAACACACAGTTTAGCATTACTCTGAAAGAAAATTATGCCATTTTAGCTAAGTAATTCTGATTGCTTTCCATTGATTGCTGCCTTCAAATGGTTTTATTGGGAGCATTACTTGTTTGAATTAATCATTTGTAAGAGCTCATAGAAATCTAATCCTACCATATTTCCAGTATCACCTTCTTTGGATGAGAAAGCCAGCTTTTGGTATGGTTAGTGGTGGTTCATTTTGTTTAACCCAACATATCTTGCTTTCCACATTATTGTCAAGTATCCACTCTTCATCATCAAATAAAATTTGTTTAAAAAACAAAACATTTTTGTTATGTTCAAATCATGAATTGCACATAGAAATATGTTTTTTTCTTTCATTTATATGGAGGCATTTAAAAAAACAATACTGGTGAGAATGATTTGCAGCTTTTGATTTGGATAGTTTAAGTATGTCTACCTCTCTTTTTTAATCATTTCACTCCAAGCAAGGCAATAAAGTCACTAAGATGCAAGGGATTACTGAGTGTGAGAGAATATGAGAAAAAGAAAACATTATCAAAGAGGGAGAACAATAACATAAATAGGAATTAAGAAAACAGAAAATAATGATTGACATTGCATTTAAATTTTTGAAGATCAAAGTTGACAGGAAAGCAAGAGGCCGGAAGTGAGTGCTGCAAGTGAGAAGAAACTGTTAGCATAGAACAATTACTATTAAAATATTTGTAGAAAAGGTGTGGGGAAGCCATGTTATGACAATTGGAAAGTAACTGAAGCTGAGATGCCAGGTCAGGACCAATAGCATTGCAGATTCTTCCTTTATCGAGGATTTCTAAATAAAATACAAACAAGAATCTGTATATGACATGATATTCATCATTCTTAATTAATGTATTGATTTGATTGCTTATCAATGTCAACTGGTCTACCTAATCAGGAAGAATTGTTCTACAAGAGATCTCCGTCATAAAATTTTACAAACCACTTTTGATACATTTAATTGTTCAGTTATTCTCCATAATTGTGCAAATCATTTTTATACAAATTAACACTTTTATCTAGCTTTAAAAACAATGAAGAACATTTTAATGTTTGTTCTTCTATTTTCAATGTCAGAATCAATAAACAAAAATAAACCAATTTTGACAAAGTTTTTTTTCAAATATTACAGTTATCACAATATAATCAAAAGTGATCTTTTTAAATGAAGCTAGTTAAAACTAATTCAAGTTCTGTAGACTCTGCTGAGGAGTATGGGGCTATAGGAAATAAACCCTATTTCCAACACAATTACATACTCATCTACATGCCATATTAAAACATGCCCAAACTTAATTTTCTAGCCAAAAACATGCTAGGCATTGATAGTGTGGTTTCCATAGAAAGTAGGTTTTTATGAGATGGAATTGCTAGCTCCATGCCCAATTCTTTTTTAATTCAGAGTTGTCCTTTTCATAGAGTGGTTGGTCATGAAGAGCCCAATCTGCCCTA
Source organism: Acanthosepion lycidas (assembly GCA_963932145.1). Classification (NCBI taxonomy): domain Eukaryota; kingdom Metazoa; phylum Mollusca; class Cephalopoda; order Sepiida; family Sepiidae; genus Acanthosepion; species Acanthosepion lycidas. The sequence continues at coordinate 21,232,982 of OZ010582.1, read as the reverse complement.
CTATTTAACCATAGCTGGAAGGAGAAGATATGGATTCATACCTTGAATCTTGGTATTTGTGTGAAAGGGAATATAGTGAACTCAACTAGAATTCAAATTCTGCTCTCCGATTTCTCATTCTGAGTTGCTAACCATTGTGCCACTTACACATTCACTTAAAATGAAATGCTTTTAATATTATCTAATAATAAAAACAGAATAATCTTTTTGGCTAATCCAATATATATATAGCTGGTTTGTCTATATCAGTAAAAGGTAAGAAACTATGAGACAATTTTTCATGAAATTTGCCTGGGACTGATTTGTTTTTTTTTGTTTTTTTTAAATAGAGATGATATTTGTCTGCATTGAAATTATGATGAACTTTCAAAGTTTCTTTTCTACATTTCTGCATTTAAAGTGCAGATAATTGCAGATGAATAAACACAAAAATTAGTTTCTCTTTCATTAAAACACATGTTCTCATTCATTTTATCATTTGATTGCATCTATCAGTTTTGGCATTGAAAAACTGAATCCAAAAATTTTTCTGAGGAAATTTGATCACACAACTTACAGAAGTCCTGCATTCATTACAATGATTTATTCTAAATTTCATTACCAGCTTTATCATTTTTCTAATTTTCTACATCTATTTTACAATGCAAAATAATTACTTTCCTGAAGTTTGTTTTGTTCATTTCTAACCAAAGATCTGCCCTAAGAATTATCAGACAAAAAGAATTAGTCAAGATTAACCCTGATCTCAAATGAACAGGAGAACATCAATATTGAGTTAATTCATTTTTCATTTTTTTTTAAATTTTGCTATTATTACTAAGTTTGTTTTATATTGATATTTTTGTTATTTTAGTTGCAAGTTGTTATACATGTGGAGAAAGTTGCTATTAATTATTCCTGGTATGGACTGAACATAACTCCTGTCTTCCACTATGTGTTATTCACAATAACTTTCTTCTTTATTGACCAAATTAAGTATTACTGATATTACTTAGCTACCAACTTAATCCTCTGACCCTTAGCCAAACAAAAGGTGTATAAGGTAATATCGCAGTAACAGTGAGAGTGGCCTTCATTTAACTATCCAACACTTTGTTACAAGTATATTTCTCTAAGCATTGCTAAGTCAGCTGCTAAAAAAGTCAGTTCACTGTATCATGCTAGACAATTTTTCTCTCAAAAATTTATATCGTACATCTATGTCTATCATTTGCCCATGGTTAGAATATTGCTGCTGCATATAGTCCAGTGCTCCCACTATATATCTAGAGCTCTTTGATAAAATCCAAAGAAGAATCAGCAATGTTATTGGTCCTTATCTGGCACCATAGCTTCAGTGACTTTCCTATCACTGTAAAGCTGCTTCCCTGTGTCTTTTCTGTAAATGCTAATTGTTTGGATGAGCTCTTTGCTATGTTCCCCAGATTTTTTTAAATTAAGTGCAGTCCTAGACTGGTGATGAGGTCTCATTAATTTACAGTTGAGTTGGCTAGATGTAACCGTAAGTTCTATGCTAACAGTTTCTTTTCTTGTACTTCTTGCTTGTGGAACTCCCTTCCGGCTCCATGCTTTCCAGCCAATTTTAATCTTCAGAAATTTAAATGCAATGTCAATTATTATCTACTGTCCTTCTGATTACTATTCTTTTGTTCTGGTTCCTTAGTAATGTTTCTGTTTTCTAATTCTTCCACACCCTGTAACCACTTGTGTCTTAGTAATTTTACTACCTTGCTCAATTAAAAAAGAAAAGCAAAAAATAAAAATGAGATGTGATCCTTGTAGTAAATATATGTGACTATATTTAGAACCTACTATAGAATCAAAAATATCAGGTTAGAATAAGTTAATACAATGAAATTCAACCAAGTCTTCTTTCTTGAAGAATATGTATCCATCCCAGTCCTCTTAATCAACTTTGCTTCTGTGGAATTAAGGCCAATTTGAAATTCTTCTGTATGCAAAGCATCATCCTTTCCATGTAGAGAAACTGAAAGTAAAATATTTAATATGACATCAAATTATATCATGACAATTCTATTCTAAGGTCCCTCATCTAAGTGATCTAAACAACATTGCAAAATATTTTAACTGTAAATGTAGAACAAGTAAGAAGCAAGATTATCATTGATAAAGATCAAAACATCCAGAGATCTTTTAAACAGTGTTCGCAGATTATATGTATGCATGTATGTACATATATATATATATATATATATATATATATGTATATACACACACACACACACACATATATATATATATATATATATATATATAAAAATTATTAAAAACAAAAAATTTTTTTTTTAAATTATTATTTAAAATAGACAGGGTTTATATTTTATATTAGACATAAATGAAAATTATTGCATTTTTTAAAAATTCGTTTAAAAATAAACAAACATAAAAATGTTTTTTTCTAAATATTCTATATTTACTTTATGGTTGCTTAGTCCTAATATTTTTATATATTTAATATTATTATTATTAAATATTTCCTTATTGCTGGTGTTAGTAGATAATCTAAATTGGATGGATTTATGAAAATTATTTAGAATAGTTTAAAACAAGTTCAAGAAACATAGATCAATCAAGAAAGGGACTAATCATGCTAAACTCAGTGCAATAACCAATAACATACATGAAAAATTTCTTTAATGCTTTTTATATAATTCTATATGGACATATTTTGAGATCATAAATGCAAAATATGAAAAGTGTATCTGATCTATATTCTGAGATATGAACAAAATATAGTATAACATGTTTTATGCATTATAAAACAATGCTCACTAGTATTATATAATTCATTAGGTATTCAGAGAATTAAAGATTAAAAGAATTTGATGTGGCCTGATTAATCTCATATTGATAAATTTGAATAGCAAGTTGAAAACTTTTATTATTAGAGGATGAAATTAATATCCGAATACATCAACTGAACAAGAGAAGAAATTGGTATCTTACATGAATCAGTGGAATTGTGAACATTTTGAAGATCCCGCTTCTCTTCTTTGAAATTATTAACTTTGGTGTTGTTTGATGCCTTGGTACGTTTGACCATATCACTGAATACGCTACCATGCATTCGATATCCATTTAAATCAGCTGCCCGGGATAACTGAAAGAATAAAAAATGCAGAGAAATATTTCTTATTATGTTAAATCAAAATCAATATGAAAATATATAGTACCACTTCTCTTTATTGCTGCAATCTGTTAGAAATATACAGGGTGTTCATAAAGTCTCATTACAATTTAAAAAAATATATTAAAAAGGTAATTGATGTAGCACCACAACTAGATGACTTTCAAGCAACCATCATTTTCCAGCAAGATGGTGCACCACCGCATTGGGTAGTGAATGTTTGTGGGTTCCTAAATCAAACATTCCCAGACTGGTGGATTGGAAGGGATAGCCCAATTCACTGGCTATCTTGTTCACCAGATATCACTTCCCTGAATTTCTTTCTATGGGGTTATGTTAAAGATATTGTGTATCGAACAAAGATATGGAACATCACTGATGCCATTGCCACCATTGATGAGGCTATGCTACAGAGAACATGGAAACTGAGTACTGTCTTGATGTGCTTCGTGCAACTAAAGGTTCCTATATAGAGGTGTATTAATTAGTTAAAAAATAATTCAATGTCTACTCCTCATTTTGTAACAATTTCCACATATTTGTTCATTTGCTTTTGTAATAAATTTTTTAAATTGTAAAGAGACTTCACGGACACACTGTATTATAAAGCAGTCATTTTATATTTAATCAATATGTTAAAAGAATTACACATATAATACTCTGGTCAGTAATTTTGATATTAACTCTTAACCCGTTTTTTCTCATTTTTACTGCACAACATACAGAGTACTAAAACTAATTTTAAGTAAAGAATTACATAATTTAGTGCTTATTCATTAAATATTTTCCTACTGTCAAAAATATTTAGTTATTGTATAGAGCTACCAATTGAATTGGTGGAGTAGTGATAATAAAATCTGAAATGCCTACATGTTTGCAAGTTCCAATGTGATTACAATGTGATTTACAACAGATTTTGATTGTAGAAAAATTACTGATTAGTAATTTTTCTACAATCAAAATCTGTTGTGTCACTTTATAGGTTTTTCCTTTGGTATACAAAAGTAGAGTATTTCTATGAAATCTTTTGCAAAGTAAAATGGCAAAAAGTAAAGAAATAATCATCATTAATTTATACAGGAAATTTTTTATCATTTTTCAAATCCTAAAAATAGCGTTCATATTTTTGTTATGGTTAACAGAGTTGCAATGATTGCAGAAATATACTTAAATTTTTAAAATGTTTTTGTTTTTAGGGCAGGATTACAAGCTTTTTTGATTACCTACAAAGAGCTGATTGATTTATTGATTGATTTGATTTTTACGGCTTATTTAAACCCAGAAAATATTTTCAGATTGCAAAATATTTTAGACATAATAATGATTTACTGATACAAGTCCTACTAATAAACCCATTTCCAGAGGAAGAAGAAGTGGATTCATACCTTTTCCAAGGGTACTTGCAAAGTAAATATAACAAACTCAACAGGAACTGAAACTTAGTCTTTTGATTTTCAATTGAGCCATTATCCATTATGCTACCTGCACAGCCAAGCTTACAATGCCTGATATTTCCAAGAGATCACCCGTCTAGGTGCTGACCAGGCTCAATGTTACCTCACTTTGGTGATTGTTCAAGAACTAGTGTTTCAATGAGATATGGTTGCAATCCCCAAAAATGGAGTGATAGAAAACTGTATGAGGTGAAGCAATCAAACATACTCTAATATCAGCTACATTAGACTACAAATCTTAGCATTGATATAAGCAAACATAGAATAATTATTTTGGAGGTCTGGGAATGCTCAAAATATTTTCTATATAAATTAATGGTAACTTCTTCATTTGTTTCATAGAATTTAGGATCATAAGTAAAACCTGTACTCATGTTAGTCTTTCATAAAAGTAAAGTCCAACTATAAAAAAGAAGATACCTTTATAAATAATTATTAAAGTAAATGAAAACTGACATTTATTTAATATATTCCTATCCAAAATACCACAGGTTTTATAAACAGCCCAGTAATAAAAATAAAAATGTTATGTATGACACTTCTTATAACGTTTGAAACAAAATAAAAAAAGGAAAGATTTTTGTGCTAACAAACTTTTAACAAATATTTTTCCAACTCTAAATTAAATTTAGGAGTAAAATTGTAACATTCTAAAAGTATCTTTACATGTTTTTAATTTTTAGGTAACAAAGGGATAATTTCAGCATTTAAATAATAAACAGTATCCACTTTATATAAACAGAGATGATAGTTAATGCAAATTTTTCTGTGCAGAAAATTACCATGAAATATGGTAAAATATTTCTTTTTTTTTTAAATATAGGAATATCTACAATTTTTGAATTAAAAGAGAAACATGGAAAATAAAAACAAATGTCTTACCAAACTGTTTTTTGGAAGATCCAGTCTTAGTATACTTTTACCAATATTTCTTTTGAGTCTGGAAGGGTGAGGAAGGGAATTTTCACTTTGAAGACTTACTGCTAGAAAAATTAAAGAAATTTACAGTGCCTAAATCAGCTGACTGAAATAACTAATTCAAACAAAATATTAGTAAATGCATGAAATAAAATGTTAATTAAAATATGAATATTTTAATGAAAAACATTTCTATATATACATTAACAAAATCAAGTTTTTAAAAAAGATGACTGAGGAAACAGAGAGCAGAGTTCGAATTCTAGTCGAATTCATTATATTCACTTTTGTGCTAATACCCTTGGGAAAGTATTTACATTATGCGAACTATTGTCCTCATCTTTCTTGCCATATTTATCACAACGTTTCGGCCGATGTATGCTCTGGCCTGGTTCAGGTGGTTGGAATTTCGAACTGAACCCTTTATTTCGATCACTGGGGTAGACTGTTCTAGTTCCACGTGCCATGTTTGATGGATGTCAGTTATCAGTTATCTCCTGCTAATTTTCCCTTTGAAAGTTCTCCACTGCCTTAACCGGGTATTGAACTCACACTCTTTGGGCCTGTCACTGGATCTAACCAACGCCTTTATCCGCTGTGCCATGTGTCCTTAGGACACATGGCACAGTGGATAAAGGCAGGAGATAACTGATAACTGACATCCATCAAACATGGCACATGGAACTAGAACAGTCTACCCCAGTGATCGAAATAAAGGGTTCAGTTCGAAATTCTAACCACCTGAAGAAGGCCGGAGCGTACATCGGCCGAAACGTTGTGATAAATATAGTGACAAAGATGAGGACAATAGTCCGCATAATGTAAATACTGTACATAATACCTCATCCCAGAAATATAGACAGACCCTTGGGAAAGGTATGAATCCTCTTCTTCCCCACCCAGCTATGTGTAAATAGCAGGACAGACTGGGTTCTATAGCCTTGGATGGCAAATGGTCTACCACAGAAAGAAATGGTAACCTACTACAGGAAAAAAATATCTGACTTGTCAGTCACGTATCGAAAGATACATGATCACCTAAGCATGTATCATGTATGGCATATAACTGACTTTTTTGATATTAATTACAAATAAAATTATAGAAAATATTCTAACACAATCATGAGATTTAACTGAATTTGCAGTAGAGATATGAAACTCTTAATCTAAGTAGATAATTCAATGTCATTTTTATTCATGGTAATTGAAATTAACATTAAAATCCTTTTGTTTGCATAATACAGTATTTACTATGGATCCCATACCAGTTATGTATAATTTTCAATAAGGCTTTATATTCAGCTGATTTAGTCTTTAATTATTTAAACAGCATTATTTATACAACAATAACTTATCTAGACATGGCTTTGAGCTATAACAAGTCTGAAAGCCAGATTAGAGCTAAATCTCTTTTTAGAGGGACCAGTTGTATTAAATCTTCACTATAAAGGTTCCTTCTCATTCAATGTGAATATGAAGGTATTTACTAATTAGCAAAGTGTGATTACAGTAATAATCTTGCACTCCAACAGAACAGTCTATTCTTAATCATGAAGAGAATTTAAAACATCTCATTGATTTACTTAGAATAGTGTCTTCATCTTGGTTGTAACAGTGTTATACTCATTGTAGATTCTTCTACAAATGTCTGAAGAAAGGTGAAATGTAAAATGATTGAAATATTGTGAATATAACAACCAAAATGATGATATTATCTTGAGTAAATCACTGTTTACTGAGAAATCCACATCTAAAAATTCCCACAAAAATTCATGTCCCATCAATTCAAAATATTAGCAATCATTCCCCCTTGTCTGTTTACTATTTACTGATCCAGCCATTGTGAAGATACAACTAGTATGATATATTACAACAATGATAACAAATTATGATAATATATATTCTCCATGTAATTAAGTTATCATCTATATTAATGGATTAAAAGCTTGAGGAATTATGTGGCATGTCCTTTCTAAGAAATTTGATATCTTTATAATGCAGCTTAACACAAGAGATTAAATAACCCAAAATAAATAAATTAAAAAATTAATTAACCCAAATTGTCAAATCAGCCAACCTAACCTTAACAACACAGAACTTGCCATGAGTCCACCCTTTCATCACATATAAATTCACCCAAAAACATCTCACCAGCTCTGGCTTGTTGGTGTCTCAACTTGTGAGGGTAGTTTCTGTTAGTAGACACCCAGTCTTTGCTCTGTCTGGCCAGTTGAGAGTTGTATGTATTCTGTTGTCTATTTTATTTGAGTTTACTTATGGACACATGGTCAATTGTTTAGAATGTTCGCTTTCTGACTATGTGATCTAGGTTCCAATTTCACCATGGTCAATTTGTCAGGAAGATGACTTCTTGATATTTCAGTCTGGAGACGATCTCAGAATGTGGCACTTTTGGAAATGCCTGAAAACCTACACCACAAGTTGACCCAAACCATGTGAGTGAAATTGGGTAGACAGAACCCTTTGGGAGCTGTTGATGAGTATGCTTGCATAAAGGCACAAGTCATTGTGACTGAGGGCTTGAATGCATTGGTCTTGTTCAGACTGTTGATCATGTTAGATAATGCGCTCTTTCCCAGAAATTCTATGGTCGCTCAGTATAGTTGCAGTATAAACCATAAGTGGGCTCTGTGGGTATTGAACAAATGTGTTGGAGCAGACATCTGTAACAGGGATTAACTAGCCACCCTAGTAGAAGGGCACCCTCTAAATACAACTGGACAGCCACCAACTTATGGATATTGTTTTGCTTTTTTATTTAAATCACTTTTCCTCAAGCAAGGTGATAAAGCCACTAAGACACAAGGTATTACTGAAAGTGAAAGAAACTGAGAAAATATTATTGAGGAGAGAGGACAATAAAAGAACAGGTTACAAGGAGAAAGATGATGATGACTGATGTTGCATTTATATTTTTGAAGATCATAGGCGATAGAAAAACAAGAAGCTGGAAAGAGAGTGCCACAAGCGAGAAGTACAAGAGAAGAAACTATTAAAGTAGAACTTATGGTTTACATTTAGCAATTTCACTGATTTAGGATAACACACTTTTTGCATATTGACACTTCCTTGTTTCCACAGTGCCTAAAAATTTCATAACTTGACAAATATGGATTTTTTTTTTCATATGGAACACAGACCTGTAAAACAAAGTACTTAACTTGCCTTTATGAGACTGTCATCCAGGATTTTCAACAAACTTTTTCACAACACAGTGGTATCTGCTGATCATTTTTGCCTTTTCTAGCATTGTTTTACCTTTTGCAAGCTCTGAAGTTATTAAACATTTCCCTTTATCCATCAAAAGGGTTGATATTTTGGAAAATGAACCAACACAACATTATCATGACTCATTTTAAAGCTTCAAACTTACAATATAACCATTAATTCACAACATCAAAATTCAGAACAATTCACACAATAGCTGTCATTTGTTTACATATGCACAGAACAAACTAACATTCATCCTTACTCTGCAGACAAATATTGCTAACATTCAGCAAATAAACTTTTAGATTCCAATTAGTATTCATAAAAAATGAAGTGAGATGCAGTGTAGCACAAAATGACCTTCAACATTTAGAACATCTAAAAAATGGCTTTCATGAGTTTTGCAATGTTATTTTTGTACAGCAAAAGCTTTTAATGAATCATCATCATCATCCTCCTCCTCCTCCAACTTCCCTATGGTTGGTCAGAACTCCATTGACAATTGCTTTCCACACAGTTCAATCTTACATTACTGTCCCCATATTACCAATGTCCAATGCTGAGTCCCAAGCTGAGAAAGACAATTTTTGTGAGAAGTTACTTCCAGAAGGATGCTATAGGAATAAAGATGACATGATTTCCCTGTCTTGCTTGATGGCAGTGGCCAGCAAACAGTAATTGTTTTTGCTTGAGCTTTCAGTTCTGCATAAATTGTGTTAAGCATTGCATAGGATCTTCAATTTATGCTCTGAATTTTTCGAAGTCGATTTGTATATGTTCCATCCAGTCGTCATTCAAGATGAGCAGATAATGTTCTGATCCATACAGTAGGACTGGTTCAATCAATGTTTGAAAAGTTTGGACTTTTAAGGAGGATGGAAGGTTTGAGCACCAAATCTTGTGATGTTTGTTACATGCACCCCATGCAATGAATCTTATTTGTTCTATCAAACTTTAGGATCCCCTCTAAAGCACACAATACTAAGAAAAAAACAAGGAAAGATAAACAACATTAAAAAATAATGAAAATTTATTTATTTCTACAAAAATCAATTTCTAAAAAAAAATTAATTTAAACAGCTACTCACATTTTGTTTGTAGAATGAGTCTTTGTTGGTGTTCAAAATCTTGATGTTTTGGTAAGGGTTGGATTCTTTTTTCTGGGATATTTTGATCAATAGTCAAGGGGAAAAGCTGCCCAATTCTGCAAACTTTAGGCTTTGTAGATAATGTAACTGAATTTTGTGTGTGGTCTGAGATTGAATCAGTAGAACTAAATTCTAACTTTGCTTGTACCTTTTCAACATGTGATGTCTGAGGAAAAATTACTTCATCAACATCAGTTTTACTTGAGGTGCTTATTTTGTCCCTTGAAAATGAACTCATCTCAAAAGTTTTAACTGAAGAATCAAGAATATTTGTAAAACTTAAAAACTTAGGAATTCCTGGACCTAATGATGGAATAATCTCATTTTGACAAGCTATTTGATTTAAGCCCGACTCAAATTTATCAAATGGATCAGGGCTAAAAGATAATTCATCCAAACTAGAATAGAGATTATTGCTATCTTGAACTTCTTGGTTTATGTTCTTTGCATTGTCTGCATTTGGTATTTTACTTTCACATATCTCATCAAGCCCTTGAGAATTCATTTTTGATCCACCAAAATCCAAATGTTTAATTTGAGCCTCAGACAAATTATTTTCAAGAGGTTTGCAAGGATCATCCAAAATTGATTCATCTTTTTTAACATAAATATTATCTGACAAGGATTCCTTTTGGTTATATTCCTGAATAGTTTCTTTCTTATTTGACGAAAGTGGATCAAAAGTTATATTAACAGGATTATTGTACTCTAAACTGACTTTTTTTTTAGCTTTTAAAATACAGTTGGAAGAGAATGAGACAATTTCAGCTTCATCTTTGTTTGCTGGGATTGGATGACTGTTAATATCAAAATGGTCATTCTTCTCTTTTAGTTGTGGATCTAAATTATCTAAAATAGAGGTTTTAACATGGAGTGAATCAGAAATGTTTTGTTTATTTAAATTTCTATTTGATGAATTATCCATTGAAATTGACTTTGGAATTTGCATAGTTTCATTTTTTTTCTCTGCTTTAGTTATAGATTTTTCTTCATTCTGCACTTGAGGATTAAGAAAAGAGGACACTGATTTTATATTTTCAATCACTGAGTTTTCTGATTCTTCATTTTGATCTATTTGTTTATTGTTTTCCTGGTGTGAGTTATCACCAAAGTCAAAGCTGAGATCAAAATTTAATCCGTCTTCAGATGATGAATTGTCCCAACAGATTTCACCTGATCCAACAATGGGAAGAATCACAGAATTTGACAATAAGGGCTTGTTAAAAGTATTGGAAAGAGTACATGTGTTTATTTGATTAGTATTATCATTCTCATATTTCTTCTCTTCAGTAATGTTATCCTCAGCTTGACAACAGTTTGACACATTATCCTTATTTGCAAGTAGTAATTTGAAAGAACATTTTGATGTACTTTTATCATTGGAAACTTGAGGAAAACTGGAAAGATTCACATTAGTAAGTTTGCTTTCATCATTTGTTCTTGGATTAAAGTTATTGTTTGATAGATGAGCAAAATCAGAAATACCAGATTTATGACAATTATCTTTTGCTGGAACTAGTCCAAATGCTTTTTTAATAAGGGCATTTTTTGACACTTCATCAACCAGGATATTTTCTGACACTTCTTCAACCATCACATTTTCTAACATGTTTTCAACCGGGACATTTTCTGACACTTCTTCAACTGGGACATTTTTTGACATTTCTTCAACAGGGACATTTTCTGACACTTCTTCAACCATCACATTTTTTGACACTTCTTCGACCATCATATTTTCTGACATTTTTTCAACCAGGACATTTTCTGACACTTCTTCAACAACATTTTCTGTCTGGTTTACACTTGGTAATTCCACATTTTCAGAACCTTTTGCTAATGTGGATACTTTAAGAGATAAATTTTCTGTGATATCATCTCTTTTGTTTTCTATTTGTCTGTAACTTTCTACCCTGTACAGCTCATCTCTATTTATTGTTGAGTCAGTCATACATCTTTCTGCTTCAATTCTAAACCGCTTTGAGTGAGGTTCTTCAGTTGTAGAAGCAAAAAGAGAACGTTTACTTTGATTATCTTTATTATAATTTTTGATTATTATATCTGTTTGGCTAATGGAATTAGTTCCTGTTGTTAACTCATTTTCTTCTTTATTGATAAGATTATTATTTGGAGAAGATAAAACAACACCTTTATGAAGATTCAAATCCCTTTCAAACCTATTTTTGATGTTAGAATCAGGTTCTTGAAATTTTTCATAATCTGGTTTATTATTGATATTTAATGATATTGAATCATGCTTCTCAGCTAATGTATTTTTCTTTGTGATAAAGTTCTTGTCTTCTGATTTATTGTTGAATTCTAACAAAGGAAAACTAACTTCATTCTCAGCTTTTGGAGCCTGTAGGGAATTTTTAGTAATATTATCTAAAGAAACTACATGATAAACAGTACTCACTAAAACGGGTGAAAGTAAATTTTTCTCAGAAATGTTTTTATTGAAATTTATGTCAGTTTTATTTCTAATGAGGGACCCACTTAATTCTTCTACACTGAAGCTCCTTTTAAAACTTTCACTTGAAAACAATATATTTTTACCATCAATACATTCATTTGGCATTGTATAACCAATTCCATATGATGTGTTATCATTTTTCATATTAAAATTCAAGTTGGATGATATATCAGTATGTAGAGGACTTTCATCTAAAGCACTACATGGGCTTTTAATTATTTTCACACCAGAATCTTTTGACAGATTCTCGGGAAACTGAGGATCAGTTTTAGTATTCTTAGATGAACAGAGTTCATTATCTGTTTTTTTAGATAACTCATGAAGTTGTACAATGTTTATATTTGGTTCCAATAATTCTTGGTTAATAAAATCAGCTTCCTGCTGCTTTTCATCAAAATTCTTTACATCATTGCAATGGTCATTGAAGGATTTTGGATCGTCACTTTTAGATAAGAAGACATCAGCAGAATGTGGCAGATTTCTTGTATTACTCTCTTTATTTTTGCTTATTTCACTGGTACTTGTTTTAAATAAAGCCATAACCTGACTGGTTGTCCTTTTATTTTTTACTTTAATCAACGGGTTTAATTCAGAAATATTTACTTTTTTTTCACAGCCATTTATGTTTTCTGAAAAATTTGTATTAAATTTCTTATCTGTATCTTGAACCATTTCATCTCTAGAAAAATTAACTGTTGCTTTTTTTCTATCAAAATGAATGAAAGGTTTATTATATTGATGGATTTCTGAATCACAAGTAAAATTTTGTATATTGTTTTCTGTGTATATTCTTCCACAGGTTTGAATTCTGTCTTCTGTAATTAAGTCTGTAGATTTTTCTCTAAAATTAAAGGATACATTGTTAACCTGTGTTTCTGAATCTACTACATTTGTATTTCTGTCTTTATTTATGTAAAATTGGTTGGCAGCTGGAAGCTGAGCAGAAGAATCACTCATTCTAGAGATTATTTTCTGGAAGATTCCAGAATGCACTGGACTGTTTCTATCAATGTTCATGCTACCATTTTCAACAGACCAACTTTCTGAAGAGTACTTTTTTGTTTGGTTGTCTTTGATATTTTTATAATTCAAAGAAGCAGAAGCCTCATTTGGCATATTTTGCTTGGTCACAAAAGTATTCCACACAGATGGATTTGGGTAAGAATTTTGGTTCTTATTTTTATCGGATTCCCTTATTGTGTCAGAGATAAAAGGTGAAATTTCATTCTGATTATTAACTTGCATTGGTACCTTCAGTAGTGGTGGTATAAATCCATTCTGAAATTCATAAAAAGAAAAGAAAAATAAACATCATTAATATAAAATGAATACCAATTAAGTATGACTTGCCAAACTCTGAATAAAATGACTAACAAAAATATACACAATAATAACAAAAATAATATAACAGACTTATTTTATTGCATTAAAATTATAAACAAAATGGAATATCCATGAGGAATAGAACTCATAAATATACCAAAAGATGGTGATAAACATATTGTTAATCATCTATTATAAAAAAATGAAAAACTTCTAACCTTAATAGTTACAAATTATACTAATAAAATAAAACCAATGTGATATACAAATTTTCTTGCCTAATAGGAAATCTCTAAAATTAATAAAAAACATGTAATATATACAATTGTCAAATGACAACAATGCTTTCACATTGACCAACATCTCATTTATCAGGCAAATGTGTCACAAAAAATTATATTAATCAACATAGCACACAAGGTCATCATATTCCTTTCAATATAAGACAGATAATGGCAGACAACAGAAAGATATTTTACAACTTAAACTGCAAAAAATGATTACAAATACTTCGTCATAATCTTAAAATAAAAATCCTATATTATATATCAGTCAGCTAAAAAACTGATATAAAATATTCAATAATTAATAAAAACACAAATTTGAAATACAGTAAGTTGACTTACATCTGATGGCATTAAGATATCAAAGATGATTTAAATATTTAATGCACAAAGCACCAAAGTTTTCTTGAATTTCAAAACAATAGCATATTCTTTTCTTGAAAATGACCAATGATAGTTGAAAGAAATTAAACATATGCATACAATTTTAACATGTTCTGGAGCCAAACATTGATTAAACTTAATGAAAACAAAAGAAAATCACTAAAATTGATCAAGACAAACCTTGTCTGGTGTCTTTAATAAAACGTGGCTATGTATCCTATTTGGCTATTAAAATACTCAATGCCATAAGAATTTCTACTTATATAAAATTATGGTTGAATTTATTTCTATGTATGACTAGTGCACTTTCGAAACCATAATTTTGATTTTAAAAAATACTACACTCATAAAAAAAAGAAAATAACTCACTCAGAAGGAAAATTCTGGAGAGTGCCGCCATAGTAAACTACCCAAATATTAATCTACGCCCAGGTTTTTTCCCTATTTCACCTTTCTTAACAAAATTAATGCTCTTACAAACAAATATACACAACAGATTCATAAAATCAAAAGAAAATGGTTGAATACATCAACACAGTTATAATGACAATATTCTCCACACGTGACAATTACTGACGTTATTTTTCAGTTAAAAATATGAAAATAGCGTTTCTCTACATTCCAGTTGCTAAGTACATTCTGTTTTTGTTTTTATTAGTTACTTTGTTCATTTGATTTCATTTTCGTATTTTGCTTTGATAAAGTCCACATTGGATGAAACGCGTCAGCAATTACCAGTTTTCCTATTGTCATTTTTATTCATAAATATTGTCTCTCTACTGATTAATTCGGAAAAATTTTCATATATATATATATATATATATATAGATAGATAGATAGATAGATAGATAGGGCAGCAGCAGTGCGAGAGATAGGGAGAGATAAATAGATTATTGGAAAAGGATGAGATAGATAGATAGATAGATAGATAGATAGGGTGTATTTGGGCAGCAACTTTTCAATGATACAGATATGGTAGAAGACCAACAAAAGTTCTTTATTTAAGATATATTTTTATTTAATTTCTGTACAGTTCAGATTATTTTTCTGGTTTCTGAGCCTTTTTGTCTTTTAAAAAGCCTTAATCAAAGAATTTTATTTTTGTGTTGATAGGTTTGTGTATGCATATGCATTAGTGTCTTTAATAGTTTTTGAGAGTCACATCCTTATGTAAAGTATCTTTGTGAAATATATGTTTGTTCTTAAATTGAATGGAATGTTATTGATGTTGGGTTGTTTGCTTTTTAGGCTTACAGCTTCTGGTATTTGCAGTTAATTTTTATAGTTTATGTGATGTAGTTATTGTTAACGACTGGCTGAATTTCTTATTGTTGCAATGATTGAAAAAAAAATACTGACTATCAATGCATGAAGAGGAGTCATTCAAAAACTCACCCCCACAAAAAAAAACAAAAAAACAATGCATACACATAGACAAAACCCTATCAAAACAAAAATAAAGAAGAATAGAAAGAGAAGTTGGAATAGAGTAACAGGTAACAATAGGGAATGGGTTAATATTGAACCAATGAGAACAGAATAACAACTATGGTTATTTTAAATTACATGATTCTAAGTAAAATTTTAACAAGATAATGAGAGAAATTTGCAATTATAAAATAAAGATTGGTCTTAAAATTCTTAAAATATCAGGATTTATTTACCACCACACAAAGCAAACTATAAAAAAGTTAGGTTTTACACATAGTACTACACATATACATGTAGGCAGTGGTAAAAATTGCAGTTCTTGAGGCCTATGCTGCAAAAGTGTTAAAGCAACTCATGACCCCTCATTTTAGTGCAATGGAGAGGTGCTGCACCAGTTAGGGCATTCAGAGAGATCTAGGTATATCTGTTTAAATTTTGTACTTTGTAATGCTCAAAAACTAGAACAAGGTTGACATAACAATGAAATATTTTATATGTAAATTGTTGTAGAAAAAGAGAAAAACCTTCAAGACACAGAGTTGTAATTGCAGCAACAAGCTTTGTATTAATCACCATGAAAATTGTTATATGTTTTCTATCAAACTTAGTGCACTTTTATTGCAGATGAAACTACTTGCCTTTGCCCATATTATTATTCTTTTTTTATGTTGAGTGATGTTATCAATATACAAATATATACCTCAGATAAAAGGATAATTAAAATTTTCTTTCATTTTTAGTTTTTATTGTTGTTACCAAACCATACTTAACCGATTGGTGTCTCTTTTGTTGCTGACCATTAAGGTCTATTGTTTTCAGTTGTTCTTTTACATTCATGCTCATTCTTTCCACAAGATAAAAACAAACATTATACTAAAATGACATACTGAGATTATGTAATTAGTTACAAAAAGGAGTTAAAAATACAGCTTAGGAATTTCTACGATTATTGTCATATGTTTGGATCAGTGTAAAAGCATTAGCCTGGTCTATTATTATTAGTGGAGGGAGTAGGAGACTGAGATTGTAAACATAGATGAAGAGAGTTATAGGTGGACCCTTTCATTCATTCATATATATATATATATATATATATATATATATATATATATATATATATGAGGTAAAATTAGGGAGCAAGTATTCATCCAATCAAGTTTGATTAAAAAGAACTGATAATGTCTGTTTGTTTAATGTTTGTGTGACATTATGTGTAATGACTATTGGAAATGAGGCAGCATAAAAGAATGTAATTTATTTATTTTATATATGAGGTATATTTTTATTTAATTTATTTATTTTTTTTATATATATGTGCATATTAATGATATAATATGCACTACAATGATATAATATGCACTACAAGATACAGTCTCCTGTCATGAATGATATTTTATTTAATGTGGGTTGTTTATTTTGTATAATAATAGCTTCTTGTCTTTTGAGTCTTTCCTTGGATTGGATGCTGTAGAGCATTTTGGTGTTATCTACTAGTATTTGTCTTATGTTGATAGTTGTATTTGGATTATCCCTTATTTCCTGTTTAGGATTGGGTTTCCAGTTCCTTCTAATGTATTTTCATTCTCTTTCACTTCTATTAGCCCCTTGCATTTTAATGGCATTATTGATTAAACAAAAAAAAAATTACAACTCTGAAAACCTGTAGATGAAAGTTTGCTAGCTGAAGGAAGAGGCAGATGAAATTTCTGGGACATGTAATGAGAAAAGAGGGCCTAGAGAATCTGATACTTACAGGTCAAATAGAGGAAAAAAAGAGACAAGGAAAAGCAACACATGACAATGTGGTAGGCTTAAGCAAGTGGATGGCAAAACATGGTCTGTGGGAGTTGGCAGAGGCACAAAACCTATTGAGAGCCACAAGGGATAGGGGTAAGTGGAGAGCAATGATTGCCTATGTCCTGAAAGGACACAGCACATAAAAAGAAAAGAAGTTGCCACACTATTTAATATCACCTTAGATTACTCTGTTGAGCACTTTTTATCTTTTATCTTTTTACATCTTAAAATCCTATGTTATTGACATTTTATTTATATATATATATATATATATATACAATGAAATAAAAAAACAGGAAAGTAATGTGAGTTTAGTCAAATATACTTACATTTCTTTGCCGCTTCAGGCCAACTCTGTTCTGTCTTAGACAATTCACTGCTACCATTGGCTTCAGGTTACTCCTTCCTTGCATATGCAGTGATTGTTCTTTAGGACTTGTCTTTGTAACTGGCAATGTGGGAACCTCATTTGAAGTGTAATTAGTTCTTTCTGTACTGGAAGGCAGAACTTCTTCGATGGTAATCAGGTAATGGTCACTTTCCAATTGGTCACCAATCTGAATGTCATCTTTGACAAACACAGAATCAAGTTTGATGCCTTTGTCATTATATAAAAGGCCCTAAAAATATGAAAATAGGTTCCCACTAAATATCTTGATGACAATACATTTTCTGTCAAATCTTATTTAAATCTTAGTGCATTTAAAGTCATTTAAAATATATATGTATGAATATAATTATATACATGCATGCACACACACACATATATATATATATATATATATATATATATATATATATATATATATATATATGTATTATATAAATAAATAAAACACTGAATAGATTCATTATTAGCCAGTAGCTGTGGTTATGGTGCTTTGGGTTGGGAGTTAATTCTGGTAACACTTATACAGTTACTATTCCATTCCAAGTATGTAATATGATAAGATATCATGTTAATGAGCTGAAAGTGGAAAGTAATTTTGATATATGAGAATATTATTGGCTATCTGTAGAGAACAACAATCAGAAGAAACACATAGAATGAAAACTTGGGATAATTCATTAACTGCAAATACATGAGCTGCTACTCAAAAGTTAGAAGAATTTGAACAGCAGATGTGACCTGAAGTTGGACTTTTACTATGATTCTTTGTGAGAAGTATTCTTTGAATGAGCACCATAGGTTTCTTCAAAGAAGACAATGGAAAGTAGTAGGTGTTAGGATAAATAATTTTTTCCATGATCAAATTCCCTTTGGTTTTGGGTAGCATCTTATACAAGGTTTGTTCAGAAATGATCCAACAATATTAACATTTAACATTATGGAGGTGATTTTGTTTGCAAAGAAAAAATTTTATCATGTCACTGCCTCAGATGAATGAATAATAGCATGTTTGAATTTTGCAGTTGTGTTGTCATATCCCACTATGGCAATGGAAAATGACCATAACTAAAGTTAAGTAGTGCAGTCGAGGAGCTTTGAAACAGAGTGCAGTGGAAAGGAAAGTAGTGAATAATGCAGTGTCAAAGGTTAAAAAAAAAATGCTACCATGATAATGATGCTTAGTTCTCTTCAAAGTACCTCTCTTTGGGACCTTGCAATCTTAAAATCCTATCCACTTTTGAAAACAGCCTGTAAAGACTTTTTCAGGATTACCACATTCTCTTTAATGTCATCTATGATTTGAAATCTGTTTTCTTTTAATGATGAAAGCCAGATTTCACTGACAGTTACTGCCTTGTAACAGCTGCATATGTCAGAAACAGATGCATATAACCAGTTAGGTCAGCCTTGAATATGTTATGATGCACTGAATGATGCTGTTACAGACAAGAAAAATATTTGAATGACTTTGATGAAGGCCAAATTGTTATGGCTAAAAGATTAAGTCAGAGCATTTCAGAGGGCATGGCTTGTGGTTTCCTGTCAGCAGTGGTCTAAAGAGGAAAGAAATCACAAATCATTATAAGGCATTGGAGAATGAATACTGCAGATAGATTTAATCAAGAAGAAAACAATGTATCACAATACACAGTGTATTAGTCCTTGCTGTATATGGAGTTGTTTAGTCATAAGCCAGTCAAGTTATCTATGCTAATCAATGTCTATTTGTAAAGGTACTTTCAATGATCATGTGGGAGTTGGGAATTGACCCTTATATCAATGAAGAAAAGTCACCTGGTCTGACGAGTTTCACTTTCTCCTGAATAAGGGGTACATACTGGGGATGCAATAGCACCAGGATAAACTTGTCATAATCTCTATCCCATTGACCACTTATGGAATGCCTAGTATTTTGCAAGTATTTTGAAGGGATATGAAGGACTAACACAGGCAAGGGTTTATAATATTTTGGCTTATCAGTTTATGTAAAGTATTCAAGCATGTTTAAAAGTAAATTATTTAAAAATAAAGCGATTTATCATTTACAATAAAATATATAATAAGTGACAACATGCCTTGTTAGTACTTGTAAACTTCAATGTACCATCATGCCATACTTTGTGCTTCTTTTTAGTTTGCTTTGTGTACAGTATCTGAAATGGAATGTATTGGAAAATTATATAAACTAGAAAAATATTGATGTTAATATAATTAGTATTTGAACCATGTTTAAATGTGTTTGCATGTTTTCAAAAATTGTTTGCTTTCTTAAGACAATAATGACAAATAACAATTATGAGGTCATTACAAACAGTGAGGCAAAGAAGATACCTACAGTGATAATTTGGAAACATGAAAGGACAGATTTAAAAAAAAATATAAGTGAATTGTTGGAAAACATTTTTTGATTGACACAAAATCAGCAAGAATGAGAGTGATCTTTTTAATGCTATAGTCTGGTTGTCAGTGATAAGATAGAATGTCTGAAAAAGAAAAAAAATCCCAAATGAAACTGATCATTTCAATTTGCTTATGTTGTATATAATAAATGAAAAGGCAAACATGTATTTAAGGGAATCATAGAAAATTCAACATTATTTTTACAACTGGGGAAAATTAACAACTGGCTTTTGAAAATGATGGTTATACAGCACAATATACAACCAAATTCAAATTTCTAAAGATTAATACAATTAATCTTTGTTGAAAATCCTTTAATTTTCTAGGCTTTTGGAATTAATGAATGGATGTGATTTTATGACTCATCAATTCCAGATATTGATTATGTAATGCCTATAAGAATTTTATCTTATATTTTTATTAGATAAAACATTATCAACTATTATTAATTTTGACTAGTATTTACTTTCATTTTAATTTTTAGATTCTTTTTACTGCTTTTACTTTGATTACTAAACTATGGCAGTGAGTATACAGCATAAATTGAAAACAAGGGATAAGCTCTTGGTGAGACTTGAACTCATGCCCCTTTTGCTTAAAGGAAGCCTGGTTGAAAGCATCAGCTGCTCTAACCAACTGAGCTACAAGTACTCAATGGCTTGCAGAAGATCAAACCTAATATTTTAAACCCATTCCTCATTAGATGACCTCTCTTAAAATTCAGTTGTAAAGCAATCCAGTTACCCATGTAAAAAGGGATGTAAGTTCAAATCTCATTAAGAAATTTATCTTTCTTTTCTGATCTGTACTGTCTTAATTGGTATTGTAGATAAATAAGCCAAGTAACAAGTTAAGATAAACAAAAATAAATACAAAACAAAATTATGAATAATAATACACAAAAGGGTTTGTATGTCATTATAGACATCAAAAGTTTTAACTCTTGAAACTTTTAGTTAAATGCTTTCAGGTGCTATATCCTACCAGAGAGTGATTTAGTATCCTTTTGTTATCTCTAATTAATAATAAGTAATAATAATAATTAAAAAAAGATAATTAAAAAAAATAATTCTATCTGCATTTGGATTGGCTTTTAGAAGTAACACAAATTTCAGTTTTTATGAATTTGTCTTTTAATGCAAGGATTTATTTCTTAGAAATTTATACCATGTGGATGTTAACAAGCTTGTGGGTTTTGTGTGTATTTTCTAGATGAAAGTGTGTGTTCAATATATAAACAAAGAAGATAGAAGAAGCATGCAAAAATACTGTTTCTGCTATGGATGTTTATTTTTTTTATGTTGTCTTTATTGAAACAAAGTTAAATATCTCTTGAGTATGTCCATTCTCCTTTTTGGTTCAGAAATTATTTATGGGATGTAAGGGTAAGAACAGGTAAAGTTGGTCGAGATCAAGTCAGCTTTGCAGTGAGTTGGGAAGACTGAACCTCTACTTCATGAATAGGGCTGCTGAAACATATATGATTATGTCATTAGAAAGTGGAAAGAGTTCAGTCGTCAGTGGACCAGAGAAACTAATATTCTCCACTGGGAACACTTACTGCATGGTTGGTATCTTGAAGCCAAGAGGAGAAAAAGAAACAGTCTGTCTTTTCTGGAAGTGGGGTCATAAAATCACACATGTGAGCAGAAACTTTTTCCAGTCTCTTGCATCATGGGAAATTAATTAATTAATTTTTTTTTATTCATTATTATTATTTTATTTATTGGTTTTATTTCATTTCCCCAACAACCATAAGTGTGTATTGTGTTTATCAACAGACTTTTTCATCTATTAATTCTACTAAAACCACTGATTAATATAAATACGTACCACAAAATTTTTGTCTCCCATATTGTGCAGATCCTCTTAACTGTAACAGCCTCATATAATTTATTCACTGGAAAAAAAAATGTTTAAATTATTTTTTTAAATTTCAAAATTTGTGTAAGATGAATGAGGTATTAAAAACTGGATTCAAGTTGTAGTGATAAACAAAACACATCTTTTATGGTTCACAGAAATTTACATTCTTATAATTTGTTAGCAGAAATCTCTGCTGATAAAATGATATATGCCTCAAGAAAATAGGGGGCAACCAACACTTATATGAAAAGTGGTGTTGACATCGAGAAATGAGCTATATATTAGGAGTATGCTAAGTTTCTGACACTCTCTTTTCAAAAACTCAATTTATTTTATATATATATATATATATATATATATATATATATATATATATATATATATGAATCAATTAAGTTGTCAGGTCCATGTGTGTATGGATGTATGAGTAGTGTAACATTTATAGGTGCAGAAAGGACAATTGGTGAACCATAGTCTTTTCTATTACCTTTTGCACAAATGCCTCTGCAGCCCCCCCACACACCCCACCCCAGGCCTGGGTTCAATAGCAGGATAGACTAGGCTCTCTAGCCTTGGGTGGCAGCCCATCTGGGAGAAGGAGTACTCTGAATTCAAATAGCAATTCGCAGATAGAAAAAATATAATCTGTGTACATCCATGATTGCAAACATCCTGAATGGACATGGAATTTATATATATATATATATATATATATATATATATATGTATATATATATATATATATATATAATGTGCGTGTGTGAATATTATCTTAAAAATATATAACAAGCTTTCCAAGCTATCATGGTTTCACACACACATATTCAGACAACAACTTTTATAATTTTATTACTTGTTTGTATCTGCAGATCATTCAAAAAATCAGCAGATAAAAAGCAATTCTTTATAAATATCTCATATTCAGAGGTTATATTTTTTATTTCAGCAGAAGTGTTCTTGAAGACAACAGATTAATGTATGAGAAAACTTAGGCCTCTCAGCTTCCATTTCAATGCTGTGTTAATGAACTAGAATCATATCTGCAATATCTGCATATCAAAAAATGCTGATGTAATATGCACCCAAATAATATGTTACAATAACCAGATAAACATGAATTATGAAAAAAATTCTTAGATATACTCTGTCAGGTACTAAAGTCAAAAGAATCAGTTGTCTGAAGACAGGATATTGAAATTTGAAGTTTAAAATAATATAATTACCTAGTTAGATAGCATAATTTGGGATCACTTGGGAAAGGAGAGTTTTTTCATAGTTATCTTTACATGTAGATCAATGATGGCATCCCAAATTTCCAGAAACTGGTTATATAAGGGCAGGTAATCTTTAGGAAACTATTCTGCATATTTTCCTTTTTAGTCTGAGAATGGAAACAAATCATGTTACACTATTAAAAAGAATTAAACCATTTTAATAATTTAATAGTAAACATTTATTTATTAAGATATTTCCAGATTGAAATTCTGTTCTCATCATATTTCTGTTCAGAAGTATGATGCTTTTTGACTCTTTGTTATGGTTTCTTGGCCATATTTGAACTAAATTGCTGCAGTCCCAATGGAAGTCCTAGCAAATTTATGACTAGAAGATTTGCCACATTTTTTACTTCAAGATGATTTCTTTTGTCAGACTAAATTATGTTCATCACAGAAAACCCTCTTTCAGCCACTATCAGCTATTAATATATAACATTATTTTCAGATAATCCAACAACAGGTTTGCTAAGTTTTTGTAATTTTATGAACCAGTTTGTGTGAACTAGTAGATGTATGTAGATGTATTTCCTTTTGTAATGAAATGTTTGCATATGTGTAAAAGTCAAGGATCAAGAAGATTTTAGAGGAATGTGCTATAATAGTAAAAAGTATTTCATTTTATACAAATAAAATCTATTGGTTCACTTAACCTGCTAGTAAAAAAATCAATTAATTAAAGGTAATATAAAAATTGGATAAAGTAATAGCTGAAAAAGAATATATTATCTAATGCAGCAGAAACTTATTTAGTATTTAAATTATCAAGTCATAGAAGATCATAGAAAAGAAATCTTTAAATGATTATTACACCATTAAAAAATACAATTATTCAGGTGCATATAAACTGAATTAAATTTTAATATGCACACATGTATATGTGTGCATGTGTGTAGACATGTGAGTGGTGTAATAGACAGTAGTTCAGAATAAGAAATCGGTGAGCAAAATTTGTATTGCAGTCAATTTTGCTACATTCATTTTCACAAAGGTATGAATCTCATCTCTTTCTCCTAGCTATGGATTAAAGAGGGCCAAATCAGCTCTTCAGCCTTGATTGGCAATCAATCTAAGAGAAATATAACTTTGAATTAAAAACCTGTAACTGAAATTATCACAGGTCAACTTCTATTCAAGTATTCTTGTCATTGGATTATGGTAGCTGATATTCAGTGAGTGGTATTCACATTGTACAAGTGACTATCACTAGCATTTAAATTACACATACTTTTACATGTAAGAAAGTAATCATGCTTGAAATCAAGTAGACAATGATCTTATATATATATATACAAGAACATGGACACAATATCTTGACCATGTTTTGAAAATGAAACATTATAAATACATGCATACAACAATCTATTTCTAGTTAACAATTAATATATTTCAACCTTGAAAATGGCTAAATGTATAGCTGAAAGTACTCGGAAAAAAAAACAACATTTGGACAGTTTTTATATAATTTATCTACAGAAAAGGAAAAATTATGAGATACATGAGAAATTATATAAAAAACTTTATCAAAGCACCTTATCTGTCATATTTAATAAAATTTGCCTGAAAGAAGGATTGTTGCTTAAATACACAATATATATATATATATATATATAGATAGATAGATAGATAGAGAGAGAGAGATTTTGTAAAAAATATTATATATCTATCTTAAATTATTACATATCTGTCATCTTAGAAGTCACATATATTGCATTTTATTTTTGATATTAATATAAATGTTAAAATTTCTTCAGCTAGTTTCAATGAATAAAAACTGACTTTAAAATCAATATGAACTTCAAGATTCATAACATTTTTATGATTTTATGCATTGAAATATCTTTTCAAAATGTTATCTCATTAATTTTATGAAAATAAATACCAAATTTTCATTATTAATGTTAAATATAATTTTTGCTTTTATATAAATTAAATATTTTGTGCATGACATAAAAATTTAATTCAAATGAAAGCTGGTTATTAAAGTTGTTACTCAAAAACTTTATGAACTGCTACTTTTATTGGATTTTTAGTTTTAAAGAGGTATTTATAAAAACAAATGTATGTAACAAACGGTTTAAATTAACGTAATATAAATAATGCTGAATATTCTTCTGCGAAAATACTTGTTTCCCCGATTAGAAATACCTGCATACCTTATTTGAGGAAGAATGGTTCAAACACAACTTGTCAAAAAAAAAATCGATGTCGTCTGTTTCAATGAAGTTTTAGCGCTTTTATATAACACCCATGTTGATTGGTCGGTTCATTTTAAACTCCTAGAGAATAAGGATACCTTATTGATATAACAACAAATTTTATTAGTCGTCATCTCTTTCCCGCGACAATCGATTTGATGTAAGAATGAATTTGATTGGTCAGTACCAGCTCTGTACAACATGGCAGTACATAGGGAAAGTGTTCACCTTCGCCGATCATTGCCCACTTGAAAATAATAATACTTTGTTGACGCAACAAATATAAGTTACGATTTGTGCGTATTTAACTACACGAGACACCTGTAATAATAATATTGTAATTTATCAACGTGAGATTTATTTGTTTAATTAATACTGAAGATACAGCGTACACTTGCGTGAAGTGAAGAGGAAGAAATCACTCTCTTGCTTTTTTATTTACAAAACATCTTCCTACGGAAAGAAATCATGTCAACATACTTGTCGCTACTACTCTTTGCGTTAGCTATTATCTGGTTTAGTAACCATGCTAATGGCGATAAGGTAATCAAGAAAGTTTTTAAAAACTTTGAAGGTAAGTGATTCGGTATTTATTTCCGATTTTTTTTTTTTTTTTACCAAGCCTTATATTACATACAACAAATTCAACTGAGTTACCAATGGTATTTAATTTATTGTAAAAAAAAAAACAAACATTTAGTTCTGTAATTTAAGAATATACAGTAGGAGGCATATCTTTAAATAAATCGGGGCTTTTTTTTTAAAGTTCACTACTATTTCAGTACTGTAGTAAGTTTGCGGGTGCAATCGCGTTCATATGATCAAAAAAACATTAGGACTTCTATGCCGAGGTTACAGCACATATGTCACTGACAATGTCAGAAAATGTGATTGTGTGGTGTAGTATGTGTTTTTTTTTTTTTTTTGGGATTTTTTTACACGTTCTCTGACATTTTGTCTGAATTTTTATGCAAACTCCTCTGACGTTGTATATGCAAATAAAACTTTGATGGCACAATTCTAAAAACATAAAATTGATTTTGGTTCTACTTGTAAAAAAAAAAAGTAATAAATTATTGAGTGTTGGACTGTTGATAAAAAATAAATAAATAAATATACCTTTGAATTCCTTAACTACAAATTCTGCAAAACAGGTAAAAAAAACATTTTTTTCAAAAGAAAAATAGCAAACATGCTTTTTTTTTTATTAGTGTATTTTTTTTTACTCTCATTTGCTCATCAAATGACAACGATTCTAATTGTAAATAAATAATAAAGGTTTGTTTATTGTTTTCAATCTCTATGATTTAAAAAAAAAAAAAAAAAAGATCAAATTACCTCTCAAAACCTGAAACCAGGAAATCTCTGTGTGTATGTGATCTTGAACATGATTACTAAAAAAAAAACTAAAAAGTCTATTTGGTATAAAAAGGCATGAATTTAAATAAAATGTGTTGCCTAATTTTGATTCACGTGTAACGAGATTATAGATAATCCTACTGTGTAAATGTAACTTTAAGATGAAAATAAAATTAAAAAAGAAATAAAGATGCATGACACTTAACCGAAGATTTTTTTTTAACATATTGACTATGCAGAGTAAAATCCTCTTTTCTGTGAGTATTTGTGGTGGGAGGATTGTTCTGAGAAGTCATTTTGGCAGTGATTCAGAATGATCCATATTTGTAAAAATGTTATTTCGACTATCTTTGTACGACTCGTGAAACTTAGTTCATTGAGTAGAAAAATATTATTATTCAATTGTATTAAAAAAAATGCATGGTAATGGATTTGGATTTGATTGTTCCTTTGAAGGAAACAGTTTTTAAAAGATTCAATATGTAATTAAAAAATGAATACTGAAGTGAAAAACAAGAGAAAATAATATAAAAAAAAAAGAAACTTGAGGCTTTCCCCCCCCTTTTTCTGTTTATTTTTAACACTATTGATGTTTAATTAATAAATTCTTGCATTTCATTTTTTAACAAAATTTTTATAACCTTTTTGAATTGCCATAAAAATATTGAACCTTGCAGAATTCTTGTAGTTATGCATATATATTAGTTAGTAGAGGTTAATTTTCAACATTGAGTTATAATACTACATGATTGTTAAATATTAAGGTTAGTTCATCATTCTAAATTTCTCATTTCCTCAATTATATAATAGACATTTTTTTTTACTAAGATATGGGGTGTTCTAAAGATTTACCAAAAGATTAAAATTTTAAAATAATTCTATAATAATTAGTTAATCTGGTTTGAATCACTGTAATTAATAAGATTAGAGTGACATGTAAAAATTAAGCAAAACATGCTCCACACCAGATCAGACATTTACAGCTAGAACTTGTCATACTATGTCCACCGAATTGAAACATCTTCATTTCCTCCATATTCTATTTGTATGGATGACTTTCCGTTCTGTTTTTTCCTGAGAACTGCTACTTTGTGAAATGAACTCCCATATGGATGCTTCCTTGAAAATTACAACCTGATCACCCTCAAGTCAAGGGACAATGACTATCTCACTTCCTTCCACCTAATCTTACATTCACACTTTTTCAGTAACCCTTATATTGGGTGAACTTTACCATTATTTTATTTTTATTATAGGATAATGTAGAATATTTTTTGTGATGTTGTTTATATAGGTTTTTTCTGATATTGATTAATTAAAAGAGTATCTAAACCCCTGCCCCCAAAAAAACAAATGGTGCTATTATACTCTTGCCCTCCTCCACAAAACCCCATATATTTATTACTACCCATACACTAAACTTTGAGTCTTTGTAAATCTGTAATCTAGGATATACTCTGCAAAGTAATCATCTGTCACATCACAATTTGTTAGTACATGCATTACTTTGATTTTTGATTTGCATCTCTGTCACAGAGCTTCCATCTGATTCTTGGTTGCAACAGTGTTTGGGTCAACAGATTGGTACCTGTCATTTATGGTTTCTTCATCAATAACAAACTTTGTTAGTTGATTATAAGCAACTTGTATATTGGACTATATTGTTGTTCCAAATGTTGGCTACTGTTGTTTGATCAAAATAACTTTTGTAGCATCATATTGGGACTGCAAAAGTATAAGCACCAAAAAAAATATGTATATAAAGAGTATGCATGAAACTTGTTGGCTGCTACAAAGCTTTGATCTTTTTAATGATAAGAATTTATCAGTTGCTTTCTCATGCATGTTAACAAAATGGTTTATTTCATTACATGCAGTTAGTGGATGTTTATACTCATTCTCATGTCATTATCCTACATTATTATCATAAATATTCACTGAGTTTAACACCTAATTTACTTATGAACATTTTGTTTTTTCCCCAACTTTTTCCCCCATCTAGCTTTGTTAAAAGTTTGCTGCTTTTTGGTTTTTCTTTCATTTAAAATTTAAATTTTTGAGAGAAGTATTTTGACATGTAAAATTTTTGATACAACCAAATTAGAACAAATTTATCAAATTTAAAACCTACAATGAAAAGTTCATCCACCTTAAAATCTCATTGAATTACTTTTATTAAATAAAAGTATTTCATAAATGTATTCCAATTAAGGCTGATTGTAAATCTATTCTGCACTAACTTCATCATTTATAGAAAACATCTTCAATATATTTGTTTCTTTTTACAAAAAGCACACACAGGAAGTAGATAATCCTAAACTATATCCTTAGAGAATGAAAATGAATATTACTTTGCAATATTTTTTAATTAATTTTTTTATCTTATTCTCGTCATCTTTGTTGCTATTATCACAACATTTCAGCCATTGTGCCCTCTGGCCTTCATTAGATGTATCTGAGTAACCTACAGGGATTCTGAACTTAACCATTTATTTAATCAGGTGAGGTGAAGACTGTTCTCATTCCACTTCCCATGTCTAGGGATATATTATCTATTTCTTATTTTTGTTACTGCTCAGTTATTGCTTGTTTATTTACACTGAATACACTGATTGACTGAAAGATTGAACTCACAATTACTATGTCACCAAATTCATGAACCAATGTTTTTATCCACTATGCTATTGTCCCATAGATTAAATAAAGTGTTAAGTTCAAAATTCCCTGTAGGTTACTCAGATCAATATACACTTGGACATTGGAGGGGACAATGACTGAAAAGTTGAGATAACAACAAAGATGAGGAGGACAGTAGTCCAAATTAAATAATGATAATACCTCATCCCAGAAATTAATGTTTTCACAGTTTACTTTTTCAATTTACATTTAATAAAATAAATATACAGGATGTTTTTGAGCTAGTTTAAGTTTCAATAATGATAGTTTGATCTGTTTTTGTAAGGTAGTTGTTGTTACTTATCAAATTCTCTTGTACTATGAAGGTTTTTTTCTTTCTTTTAAGAAAAATATTAAATTTGCTTTTATAGATTTTTACCAAATTATATTCTCAATTATGGTTTTATCTTTATTTTGCTTTCAGAATTTTAGGACATAAAATAGTTCTCCTTTATATTGTAGTATTCTATTTGTTGAATTTTATTTCTTCACATGCATCATGCTTATTCATTTTTTTCTTTATCATGAAGTACTTTGAAATATTTTATTTGGATTTTTGTTTTTAGTATTTTTTGAATTATATATAGATATATATTTAAAAAAGCCCCAAATCATGCACAAATTTTAAAAATTAGCATTGAAAAAATATTTCAAATAAAAATAGAATATGTTTTAGTTTTTCTTTTAATATAAAATATGGAAATTGTTTTGGCTTCTTTTTTTTTAACATAAATATTGTAGAAGGCAAAAAAATTCAATCCTATATGATTTTTCTGATTGGAATGGCTCCCATATTTTTTTTCTTTTTCAAAATAAAATTTTGTTCACACTGCATCAAATTTGTTATTGATACATAAAAAAAATAAGTGCTTGACATAGAACACAATTGCTTTATAAGATAAACTCATAACTTTATAAGTATTTTGGGAAGTCATGTTTTTATGGAGATGCATTGACTTTCATTCAGAAAGTCAATGTATCTCCATAAAAACATGACTTCCCAAAATACTTATAAATCAAATTCCTATATATGTAATTTTAAGTATACACACTTGATGATAGGGCTGGTCATATCATTTAAATTGAATATAATTTGGGATAAGCAAGTTTCATCTCATTAGCTTTTTTCTTTCCTACTCTTGATAATTATTAGCTGAGAAAATACATTGAAGATCTGGAGAATATTAATGTTCTTGAAGAGATGCATGAAAGTCTTGTTTTTCATTGTATGTTCAAGAAGAGTCCCATGGTATACTTCTGTGTTTCATTTTCAAAGTGTGATCACTTGAAATTCAGGTCATTTCTTCATTATCATCTAATGAAGAAGACATGAACAAATAGAATTTGTGAAAGTGTCTCTAACTTGGGTGAACCTTTGGTAGGCAAAGATCATGGAAGATAAAAACAACAAAAAAGATATTTGTAGTTGAAAGTTGTTTTAAAGTGACATCATACTGTAAATTAACAAGAATATTTCCACTATAAGATGGTGTGAAATCTGGAATCTTCTAGATGTGAATGTTTAAATATTTCTTTGTCTTTGAATCTTTTTACCACCCTTGCTATCCTCTCCCACTGCACCAGTGTAACTACACCCTTTGGGAGTTGCTGGATGAAACTTCTTATAGTATGACCTTATGACTTAAGAACTTTCTGAATGACAAGATAAGAGAATTTACTTTTATCTAAGTGCAAAAAATTAGGAATCAAATTATTAAACAAACTTAGTGTATTTTATTTTCTGTAGAAATATTTCACCACCTTATTCTCTTTCTTGAAATGAAAAAGAATCATTTAAATTAAAACTGAACCCTTTACTAAAATACATTGATTATTAGTTTTGATTGATTTTAATGTTTTTATCTTCATAGACAAATAGGTAACCATTTTAAACTTTCATCTATTTAGAGTTTGAAGTGAGGCAGAATGTTAAATATGTTTATTTTTTATTGATTACTTCATATTGCCTTGATGAAAACCTTTCAGAATTTATCACTTTTGTTGGTTGTGATTTTTTTTGTTTTCTCACATGAATTTAATATAATTAACTCAATGGTTTTATTTGTCATAGTAATTTTATCCCTTACTATTACAATACTAATTGGCTATCTAATTTAATAATGGCAACCTATTCAAAAGCATTTAGTCTAAAATTCTGTGAGAAATTAGCAGATTCTGAGTAAAGACTGGTGACTTTTAATTGAAATCTTTGAATTTGTTTTATGAAATAGTGAGACTCAGCCTATTTAGAAATAGAACACACACACACACAGAGGGTGCGAAGGGTAAATTGTCTCCATTTGATATTTTTAATTTTGTGCATTGTTTGTTTTTGATTTTGTTGTCTGCACAGTATAGTAGGGTCAGTTGGGAACCATCTGTGAGAAAAAGAGCACCATGATGAAATTTGGAAAGAGTTTGATGAGACTAATGGTAATTACAAAGGTGTTTGGTGTGATCACTAGTGATAGAAACATTATGCCTTCATTTATCTTCCAACAGGGCCTCAGACTCAACATAGAAGCCCACAGTGTGTCCTGAGGAGGTAGTGCTGCCCTGGATCATGAGGGGTGGCTGCTAGAACACCCTATGTTTGGCAACAGAACACTGCACCATACTACACAAGCAGGAGAACCCAGTCATGACTGTCAGACAATTTCTGTGACCATATCATTCTTTACATCTGGCCACCTAACTCCTCAAACTGCAACCCCCTTGGTTATTATGTGTGTAAATACTAAAGAGTTATTCAATAAAATCACCATTGGCTTCAACCACAGCCTCCAAATGACTTCAGAATCTCCTGCAACTCTTCTGGACAGTCTCCTCATTTAAGTTGATGAATGTTGCCATAATACTTGCCTTCAATTTATCTTTGGTGTTAAAGATATTTTGTGTAATTTTGGTAAATATATCTATTAAAATGAGATGTCAGTGTTATTTTCATTTTGTGTAATTTATATGACAATTTATCCGTTGCACCCTGTGCATAATACATACATATGTTTATATTGCTGTATATGCACTGCTTTTATATATTGGTAAAATACTTAATAAATGCTATCATTATCAGTTAGTTATTTCATGTCTTCAAATGACTAAATTATTTTTCTTTATGACACACCCAATTATATCTCCCAGTTTTGTATGATACAACAGTTATTCCAAACCTGTCTCTTGATTAGTTACCCAACTGCTCTTATTAAAATTTGTAATTTATTTATTTTTAGATGACGCTAATCCTTGAGAAAGCTTCTTATTACACTCTCAGATTTTATTATACAAATCAATGTTTTCACAATAACATTTCTATTAACCAACTGAAGTTGGTAGATTTTGCAGGATATATTGTTGTGTAAGTTCCAATTTAATAGCTATCCTTGTTAAAATTATTGATAACTTGTTTTGGAGAAGCAAGCAAAGTTCAACATTAATTTTTATTTGTAAATAAATCCAGAATAAGTTATTTTATTAATTTACATGTTGACTTTTCTACTTTTTTGACTTTAACTTTAGTTCCAGCAGTTTTTATTGCTTCCCAGAGATTTTTTTTGTTTGGATATTGTTTTCCATCTTTCTATTCATCTCTTAATAATGATGAACTACAAATTTTCTATTAGATTTGGAAAGGCTTGAAGTTTGGTCCATTAACTTTGTGTCTTAACTTTGTATCTTTTTCCTCTTGGAGAGATGTTAAGGTTTTTTTTTCTCTTGTTATATTTTGATAATATTTGTTTTGCAGACTACCTCACCAAACTGGATGAATTTACACAAACTATTCACCAAAAGAATGTGTGCTTTCTTATTTCTAAAATGTTTGGTAGTAAATTTAATAAATGTATAATCTTTCTATCAGTTATCTTCAACTTAATTGTCTGTTTTATCACATGACTTGGAATTTTGTATTTTACCAATATCAGTAAAATAGGGTGTTTATTTTCTTTCTGAGTTTGAAATATTCTTCATTCAACTTTTCATGCTTTCTCCTCTTTTAGTGGATAAGGTGAATACACTAAAGATAAAGTTCAATGATCACGTATTTGTTGCAACTCCTATTACTTAAATTAAATTCATTGGCAACTTGAACAGTTTGTGTTCTAACAAATTTACACTGTAATAAATCTATTGTGATTATGATACCTGATAAAGGATTGGGGTGGTTATTTTGGATTGTAAGGATAACATAAGTAAGAGGATAG
The DNA here is from genome assembly GCA_963932145.1 of Acanthosepion lycidas. Taxonomy (NCBI): domain Eukaryota; kingdom Metazoa; phylum Mollusca; class Cephalopoda; order Sepiida; family Sepiidae; genus Acanthosepion; species Acanthosepion lycidas. Next base: position 21,199,031 of record OZ010582.1, on the reverse strand, counting down.
TCATACTTAATGGTGAGGAGACATTCATCAAATTGAAACCTGTTGAAATGTTTTTTATAAAATTAAAGATAATGAACACTATTTACATTGCTTGGACTATCATCCTCATCTTTGTTGCCATATTTATCACAATGTTTCGGCCATTATACGCTCTGGCCTACTTCAGGTGGTTGGAATGTTGAACTGAACCCTTTATTTCACTTGCTGGGGTAGACTGTTCTAGTTTCACATGGCATGTCTAATGGATGTCCATTATCAGTTGTCTCCTTGTTATGGCAACAAAGATGAAGATTTTAGTCCGAGCAAGGTAAATAGTGTACGTAATACCTCATCTCAGAAATATAGACAGATACTAAAGATAATGAGTTCAAATTTCAAAAACATTTACTCAGATTAGTTAAAGAAATAGTATTCCCAGCTGATGTTGAGGTTGTCAAGCTGTTGGGCTCTTTATATGGATTACCTCAGACCTATAAGGATACTGTCCTGGGTATGAAGATAAACTACATCCGTGTCCTGGATAAGACAATAAACGAGATTTTGAGGAGTGTGGATCCACCTTTTAATTGCTGGTGTCCCCAGGTCCATCCTGACCTGGGGTGGTAGCACCTGTTAGGGTCCCAGCTATGAGCAAATAGTTAACCTCCAAACTGTGGTAAAGACACTGTGAAAGTGTAAAAATAGGTTTTAATACTAGAAATACTTTGTAAAAAAAAAAAAAATATTATTACCAGTAATACATTTTTGAAAAAAAAAGATATTAGCAGTTATAGTTTTTTTTAAAGAAGAAAATATTACCAAGAATATATTTTTGAAAAAAAAAAATACCAATAATAAAAAATTTGTCAGCATTAAATAACCCATTGAGGTTGATATGCCTTAAAACAAATCAAACCTATAAGGACAATGTTCTGGCGAAGCCTATTTTGTTTATCATCTAGTCCATACAGTATAAATTAGCAAAATGGTTGACTGAGGTGTTGCAACTTGTATTTGATAAGTATGCAGAAAATTGTATTAAAAATCAATTTACACTTGCCAATTATGAATTCTGATAACAAATGTATGTGTTAATTTGAACAAGTTTATTTACTTGTGTTCAGCTTCATGAAGCAATAACTATTTATGCTGCTGCTCTTTAGTGCAGTAATCTTTCAACTTGTGTTCCATTGTGTTTTTGTTGAATTGCTGTTTGCTACCTTCTCTGTTGAGTACAGCTTTGATAATGCCATGTAGAGACAGATTAATGGGCTTTCAAATGGTAGCTCTTTAGGTCCTATGATGGCAAACATTTTTATGACCAAACGTTATTTGCTGGTACCAGATGGCCCAGCTGCTATTTTCACTATGTGGAGGAACTTTTTGTGTTTAATAGTGAGTTGAAGTTGTTTCATGAAACCCTAAATGAGTTACATCCAGCTCTCTGTTTCACTTGGGAAAAGGTAAATTTTTCCTTTTTGGATGTTTTGGTACAAAAATTAAATTCTATATTTGTTACTTCTGTGTACTGAAAACCCACATTTATTGGCTTATATAACTGTTTGGACTCTTTGTCCTAAGTAATATAAAATCAGGATCTTATTAAGATGTTAGTCCTTCATGCTGTAATGATTTGTTCTAAGACTAATTTAGAACATGAATTAGAATTTATTAAGAAAGTCTTATGTGATAATGGCCATCCTTTAGATGTAGTGCAGTCTGGTATTCATGCTAAGATTGCACAGTTCCATAAGCCAAATTTGTTGGGGCCCAATAAATATCCTCTTTATTCAAGATTACCATGGATTGGAGAAGTTGGTATGAGATTTACTAAACAAATCTCTACCAGCATTAGTAACTGCTCTTTTGCTGCCAATTCACATCTCATTTACTCTTCTTAGCCAATGTTAAAATAAAGATGTAAAGATGGCCTACCTATCTATCAAACTAGTTCTGATACTTATCAGTTTAAGTGTTGGGTGCAAGGTTGACTATATAGGTAGGACCACCCAGTTATTGAAGAAAAGAATTAAAATATGTCTGCATGCATTATAAAAGGTCAGCTTCAAAATTTGCATAAGTGTTCTGGTACATCCAAGTCTGCAATCTCAGAACATTTGAACAATAATCAGCAATGCACATTGGCCTATCAAGAGGATATATTTTCCGTTTTGAAGAGATTATAATTTGAGTTTCATTTGAAAGTTAAGGCTCTCTTCTTTTTCTTTTTTTTAATCAAATCAAAGCAACTTTCTTTGTGAAAACAAAAGGAATGTACATTGTGTATAAATGTGGTATATTTATAATTCAAGTATTTCTTATCCTCGTTCCCCCCTTCCCTTTCTATTAGTCATTGTGCACAGTATTTTATTTCCCTGGTGAAAAAGGAATAAAAACCATTTAGCTCTCTAATATTCTAATATTTTTTCTTTTCCCAGTTGCTATTTATAGTAATTGTATTTTCTTTTCATTCAATTTCTTTTTAATAAATGCCTGTTTTTATAACATTGATTAAATTTTATACCCCAATAAAATATTTTAGCAAATTTTCTTAATATTTTCCAATTTTTTCTATTTATATTTGTAGTACAAGCTTCAAATATTTTCTTTCTGGTCAGTTAAATTATCTTGCATCTTACTATTTTAATTTTTCTCGAATCTCGGTGACATTCTTAAAGCCAGTTTTTTTTTTTTTTGTTCTTATCTTGCCAATGTTTTTAGTTTTTTCTTTTTTTATTTATTGTTCTGTGCTTTATATGCAACCTTTTTTTATTTTATTTTTTTTTTTTATTTTTTTTTGCGATTTCCAAAATTATTTTCTCATCAATCAGTAACTTACCACTATCCTTCTTATGACCCATGACAACCTTTATATACCTCAAATTAAAAATATCATTAGCACTATACTATTATATATATTTTAAATATTTTAAAAAATCTTGTATTACCAAAGGAGTTATTATAAATTAGAAGATCATGAAAATTTTACAAACATTGGTTGATTAATGTCAATTTAATTGTGAAAATATTGACTAGCATAGTAAAATCTGACAGTGGATTTTTGATTGGAATTATCTATAGAATCTACTTGATTTTTTTAAAATTTATTTTATTATTAAAATAATATAGGACTGATATGATGTGTTGTTGTTGTATTTCCAAGTTGTGCACAATTGCTACTCATAAAACCTGCTCTCCCAATCATGACTGCTCAAGTTTATATAGTGTCTCTCATCCATTTGCCGTCCATAAGATCACACTCTTACATATCAGAAACTAAGAGGTTTTATGCTTTTAGTTGATCTTTTGTTTCTTTTACACTCTGTTCCATTTTCAGGATTTCCTTGTTCTACTTCTCCTTTTACTTTTCTACCTCTGTTTCTGGCTATCTTCTTTAAATGATCTTCATCAGAACTTTCATAATATTTGGAGATATAGATTTTCTCCCTCTCATTTTCATCTGCTTCCATATTCTGAATATTTTCATTATGATTGTCGTTCTTTATGCCCTTTGACATTTGTTCATCCATTTCTACATCTTTGTCTTGGGATCTTATTTGACCTGCATGGGCGGGTATATACTTTCTTTGTTTATCTTTTCAAGATGTGTTCTGGATTTTTTTGCATTAGAAAATTTGTCTTTTCTGACTTTGACTCTTTATTCTTTTCATAACACATTCTTTTGTTTATAAAATATGAAATCATTTGGGGAGCTCTAATTTGTCTTCCCATCAGTATTGGTGGACTCTACTTTTTCTGCATGCAGTGTGGATCTGTAAATTAAAAGCAGTCTTTTTAAAAAAGGTTTCTATTTTCTCTTTTTGCTGCAAGCATGTTTTAGGTCCAATTTTATGGTTTGTATCATACTTTCCACTGTACCAGAATTTTGGGGAATCCATTTCTTGAAAATATGACTCTTAACATGTATCACCATTTTTAATTTTGTATACAACTTGGAAGTGGTTCTTTTTTGTGTATTTTCTATATATCTTTCCAAACACTGGGCACTTCTTTCTTCCTCTTGTGTACATAACCACAATATTGGCATTTGTCTTTTGTTCCCTTTAATAAATATGTATTGGTAATATCAATATCTTCCTCTTGAATTTCTCAACCATTTCCAGCTGTTGTATAAGTTCCATGGACGTATTTAAAGATGTTTTCTAATTGAAGTTTTTTTTGCATTGATGTATTTCATTCTGTAACCCTACGATAATTCTCATCTGTATTAATTCATCTCCTACAGTCTGTTCTTCATTGTCAAGTTTTTCAAAATCAGAGAACTAGTTAGTCTCACTTAGTGTAGCTATTTAATGACTGGTTAACCAGGTTCTTGTTTCATAGATATAAATTTTGTCCATTCTGCCATAACCAACCTCTTTTTGGGTTGTATGTTCCTTAATATCATTTGACTTATTTCCTGAAAAGTCATGCCTTCAAATTTCAGGGGTGAACCTTTATTGAAACTTTTCTGATAACTTCAACTCTCGTATTCACTATAAAAAAAAGTCCTTTTAGCTTTCTTGTCTTTCATCTTCTTGGTTCTAGTGCTTGTATCAAAGTGCCTCAATCAACAAAATCAAGGTCCTCTAGGGATAACTGGCATCCTATTGGCAATGCTGTTGTTGTTGTTTTTGTAGTAGTAGTAGTAGTAATATTATTTGCAAGCCTTTCACAATCACTACTCACAAAATCCCCAACCCACATAACTACTAGAGTTTTTATAGAGTATCTCTTGTCTGTATGCAAATGAGCAAACTCTTACATTTACATATCATTACAATGACAATAGGTACTTCCTTTGAAAACATAACTTTTTCCTTTCTGTTTGTTAAGGCAAACATTGACTATTTCTTTATTTAAATGCCTTTAATAGACATGGCTTGCCATTCTCTCATTCTTCTACTTACTTTTCAAGTTTTCAGTAACCAATAACCAGTGACAAGAATAAAAACAAAATAATGGTTAAGAATAATAAAGAGCTTATATTGTCTTTTTATTAACAAAGTAAAATAGTATTTCTGAGTCTTTTATGATAATAATGGAAACTGGCTTAACCCTTTGAACCTGATTATACCGGCTGCTGTGTGAAACTGCATATACAGTACTCGTCAGGGGTTCAAAGGGTTAAACAATTGCTGAACAGTTATTTTCTGAATATGATGTACTAACTTATAATAATGATTCAATTCTTAATAATTCTAATTACATTTAAAATTATAAAACAGAATTTGATTTATTGAAGTTAATTTCCCAAAAGTTTAAAATGTAATAGTTATTGCATTCAGAAATAGCATTATCAAAATTTGAACCATGTTTTAATAACTGAAGTGTAAACATTATTATTAAATATAAATTCACATGTCTTAAGACAAGTAACATTTTTAATTGTAATTAAGCTTCATTTTATTTATTTATTTTTTACAGAAAATTCATCAAAGTAAATATTAGATTATCTTATAAAGATTTTAAAGCACAAAATATTTTAATGTTAAATACCCCAAATATGTTAAAAGTCTCTATTTAAAGAAATACAAAATAAAAATGTTTTACAAAAGGAAAACATTAGGACTGACCCGTTATTTAGGATATGAATTATGTTTTTGGATGATGCAACATATGTTGAAAATAAGTCTTGAAATTTTAATTAGTAATATTGTTGAAAAGTTTATCATACCAGTTTTCTTTTTTGTCCTGCTCCTAAAAACAAAAACTTGTTTTGCCAAAGTATTTTTCCAAACAAATCAGCTTATTCAAATTTCATCGATTGGTTTGCGAAATTGAACAAAACATAGAGTTTGTAAATCTTGACAAAAAATGTGAGTGATAATTTCAACAATGCTAAATACTGTGGGGATTTCAATACATGTCAGCATGTTGCAAAAAAATTCAAATATGAAAAAAAACTTTAAAAATTCTGTGGAAAAGTAAAAGACACTAGTTTCATGTAATCATTATCATTTTATATTTAGTTCTGCATGTTTGAACGTGGAAGTAGGATTTTAGCTAATTTTGTTGTCAATATCAACTAGAAAATTTGATCTCAAACTTTTCCCAAATTGTAAAACTATTAAACTAATGAAACGGCAAAAGCTATGACTATTCATACATGATGTGTGTAAATTTAGCCTGTAATAGTAAAATACTGACAATATTAATGAGATTACTTTTGTGAAAATTTCTACTGCTTAAAAATCTGTTAATTGAATAATTAGTTTAGGCAACAATTTGTTTTCTTTTCTTTTTTTTCTTTTAGACAACCATTTGCTTATATATAGTTGCTATAAGATTTATTTAAAAAAAACAGACTCCTGCTTTTGCAAGTATATATTTATAAATATATTACATTCTTCATTTTCCATGGATTTTTTTTTTTCTTAAAGGAATATGTATGTTCTCCCATGGGTATTTATCACATCTTTTGCAAATAAATTGTTTGTTAGAATGTACATAAACAGGCCAACTGTAGTAAAATGTAAAGAAAGAATTGCTTCAACAAATAACTTTTACTGTATCAAAAATTGTTTTTCTCTCAAGACGTTTATAGTAAAGGGTTTTTTGGCAGCTCTACTTTTATCAGTTTTATCTTATTTTTTCTTTGCTTTTTGTAATAAATGTATTTATACTCAATGTCATCCACAGAAAGAATATTTTTCTAAAACAAATTTTGGTAGCATTTTAATCCCACCAAAACATTTCATTTTATAGTTGAATATCAAAATAAAATACATAGGATCAAAATGTGTGATCCTTCAACTTTGTAAACTATTTTCAAATACATACCAATATTCGTTTTCTTACAGATTTTTATTATTCTATTTTATTTGTTCCTTTATTTATTTCAGAAAATTTATTCCAAGAACTAGACCAGTTTGGATCCTTTTCAGATAAAGATAGCAAAGCTATAAGTGTCCATCAAAAACTGGAACCAATACTTTTTAGTAGACGCAGGAGGAGTTTTCCAGATGACCCAGGTGAACAACAAACAGGGGATTTTTCTGACAAAACACATTTGAATGAAATACAGAATAACCCCAAACATGTATTTCCGGATTCTGTTTCTAATATCGTAAGTAATATTTAAAAACTATATTTAATCCTTTTGCTAAAAAAATCTCTGACTCTAAACTGTTCAGTTTGGTGTTCATCAATTTAGATATAACTTTTAGTATATATATATATATAATTTGACAGCTTCTACATTCTCTTTCTCTCTCTCTCTCTCTCTCTCTCTCTTTCTCTCTCTCTCTCTCTCTCTCTTTCTTTCTCTTTCTCTTTCTTTCTCTCTCTCTCTCTCTCTCTCTCTCTCTCTCTCTATATATATATATATATATATATATATATATATATATATATATATATATATATATATATATATAATTTAAATAAAAAACAGACCACTTTAAGGTTTCACGTTTTTATTTAAATTATTTGCTCTGGATTTACATTGAGCTCTCTGGATTTTATCCTCCTTAGGGATTACCTAGTTTTTCATAAACTATATATATATATATATATATATATACACCTACACTTTATTGTATCCAGTGCACAAATTTAAACATGTTTCTATCAATATTTTTAGTTACTGGATAGGTAACTAAATGATCTTCAATAATCCAGTGTCCACTCTTTTTTATATTTTTTTTACTCTACTGCTTTGGGAAATAAAACTACTTTTCTCATTATCTGGTTGGTTTTCTTAAGCAAGTGATTGAGGACTAAGTCCCATCCAATATTACAAGTTTTCTTTTGATTATATAAGCCACAACTGTGTCTGCATTAATGTTAAATCTTCAATGAAATGTACATATGAAGTACTTAAATACCCAGATTATTGTGGCCCTCAGTGCAAACTTTTTTACTCTGTATATCTAAATAACAGCAAAAGAACTTTTGTACAAATAAAAGCAAAAATATCATGTAAACAATGAAGTATTAAATTGACAAAAAAATAGTATATTTTTCTCTGTTCATGAAAACTCAACAGAAGTTATTTCAAAAGAATAAAAAAAAAAACTCAAAAAAGCAAAATCACTCATGTTAGGTTCAGACTTCATTACTTTAATTCATAACATTTTATTGAACACTGTTGTTTTTTGCTATTGTTGTCTTCTATATAATTTGACCAGTTTGCATTCATCAGTTGAACGGTACATTTCATAACGTTTTGTATTCATATAAAATGTCACAGTTTTCAAAATACATCATATGTTCTTTTTATTTCATTGGTTCATTGAATAGAAAAATTAACATATTTTGTTTAACAAGCAATTTGTGGTGCTTTATTTTCTATTATTATTATGGGACAGGTTTTCTAATATAGTTCAGTTTCTTTAAAAGTTCAAACAGCCTTCCTTTTAGAACATTGCTTTTCACACTATTTTAGTTTTTATAAAATGTCCAGAAATATTTTTTTTTAAGTGGCACTAAATATTTATACAAGAGTTAAATGAAAGAATTTAGAGATAAAAAAAATCAAATCTTAAAATGACCAAAGTATTATAAAACATTGTTAGTGATTTTTTTTTTTGTTTGTTTTATCTTCCATGTCTATTTCATTAAGCTAAAAAGATCAAATCCTACACTTTGATTCCACAAGCAAATGATAGGCAATTATGTTTTTTATCTGTTATTCCCAGCAAATAAATAAAATCCTAGATGCATGTTGCTATTCCCATCAAATTTAAAATAAAACTAATTACACAAGCTGTTGTAAGCTATCCTAGTTTGCTGGGGTATTATTTACTTGACAGACTATAATGTAATTGTAATTTTTTTCTTTCTGCTTTTGAAATGTCATTGAAAGGAATAAGCTTTTCTTTTTCAAGCAGCAGACAGTGTCACTGTAACCTTGACATCAGACTAGTTTAAAAATACAAAACATTACAAAATTCTTATAATCTATCTCCTCATGACAGACAAACTTTAAAAATATTGCTGAAAAGTTCTCATCTGTATACACTTCCCCAAATATGACTAAATGTCAAAATTTTGGGAAATTCTTTCTTGACTAGGTTGAGGAGTTTACACCACCCCCTTATAAATGACCTCTGAAGGAAAGAAGTTTTTTTTTTTTTTGTTTTAGAATGCTAATTATTTTTAGAATTATAATATAGATTAATAGAGTAATATTTTAGACATTTGAATTTTTTTTGTAAAAGAATTGAAACTGAATCTCAAAAATACAAAATTACAATTTGTATAGTCTGTTCGAACTTCTGGGATGAAAAGTTATTTACATTCAGACTGATGTTCACTTCTTTGTTGTTCTTATCACAATGTTTTGGATATTGTGCCCTCTGGACTTCTTTAAGTGCCACCTTCAGGGAATTTCAAACTGAACTTTTTATTTAATTTATGGAGGGGCAGATTTTTCTCATTCTGCTACCCACAGCTAAGGATATGTTGGTCTTGTAAAACAGGAATTTGTTCATTACTGATAACAAAAAAAAAGTTCACTAAAAATTTTGTGCTTGTTTTCTTAAAATCTCATGACAAAAATTTGTCTTTTTTTATTAGCATTATCATTCTTTCTATTCTTTAAAAACATTCAGTTTCTATAGGATCTAATTTATATCCCAAAACAAAGATCCTTCTCTTATTGTGGAAGATACTCATAACTCTTAGAATATTTTCAATTTCAACTACAATATGAACTAAAGGAATGAAATTTCATTATGGCCAATGGAATACAAAAGAAAAAAAAAACAACATAGTCCTGACATTTAATAAAATGAACACTCAATTCAATCCTGAAAATGTTCTGACTATGTGAATCACTTTTTATTTAAAAATATCATGATGTACTTTCACCTTTTTATAAAAATATCAATATATGCACTTAGATTAATCAGTTCATTTGTGTATTTGTTTAATCAAAGTATTGATGGCCACTTATGGGCTCAAATTCAAACCACTATGTTTGTAGAAGAGACTTCATATACTGCAAAATGTAATTAGGAAAGTTTTTTTTTTTTTTTTTTTTTTTTTACTATAATTCGAAAATTAATTAATAATAATCTAAATTATCAAATATTTTTAAGACATATTTTTTATGTAGTCTTAATAGGAAGATGTCAAAACATTATAGCAGCTTAAGAATCTTAGACCCATCTTTCTAGCATCTACTCTCATTGTACTAAAAAGGGTGGAAAATCAAGATATTCCCTTATGTTTGAAACTTTATCAAAGTGCTTAATATACTATCAAAATACTAAATAATAAGTCAAATATTTTACATCTTGTGGGGAGGCAAATTAAATGTTAGGATGAATTTTAATGTATTACTTTTCCAGCCTTACCTGGCTTTCAATCATTTATCCATTGTCTTTTGAGATTCAACCAGCAAGCCTGTTTTTTTCCCTTTAATCTCTAACTCCTATCTATCTATCTATCTATCTATCTATCAAGAAATATACTCTTAAGGTGTGCTATATTTATGGGATAAAGTGCTCAATATCAGAGATAGAGTATGTGTAAATATAAAAGTGAACATTGAAGTCAACACTTAGAGGCGACAGTCTGTTTCATGCTAGGCGCAATTGTCACTTTTATATATATATATATATATATATATATAGAATGTGTGTATGTATTATAATAATATTAATACAGTAATCAAAATATGCTACACAGTTTCATGTGGTAACACAATCATCAGGCAGATAAATATGAAATCAATAGCTATAATCCAGGGATGGCAGGTATCTACTACCTCTGGGTGTATATTTTTAGTTAAATACTTATTCCTATCCCAACATATGGCCATCAGCTTGTTTCTTATATTTAACAGCTGGTTGCTCATTTACTGTAGAATTAGTAATTTTTCACTTAGGCACAAATTACAACATTATCCAATTCTATTATAAGCTCTGGTTTTAGCCAGTGTTTTCCAAGTAATAGCTGGCACTTCATTTCTATCATCCCAATTGTAGGTGTAAACAGTATGGCTACCTTTTTGTATTTTCTGCTCAAACTTATTGTAAAAGCATCTTTTCCATTCACCATCAGACACTCCATTCCTATGTAGTATTTGATTTTACCTTCACTGCCTTAGCTTTATATATATATATATATAATATATATATATATATATATATATATAATTCATGTACTGTTCTAAGGACACTCGTTTTTTACTCTGCAGTTGAATCTGCAGGTTTCCTCGCTGTTATACTGTTCAATATTTTTCTGTTATGTTTTTGTTTTTTTTATTTACCCAGTACAAGTCCCAAGGTAGAGGGTTACTGTGTGGAGTTAGCATAAGAAAGGACAAGTGTTAGAAGTATACAGCTAAAGTAGACTTTAGAAGGAACCAGAAACCCAATCCTAAACAGGAAACAAGAGATAAACATCTACTCCTGTTTAAAAGACTGTGAACTGAACAATATCATGATTTTTTTTCTATACTTTTGGTGCACCTTCAAATTGTTTCTGTTGAATAGCTTTTCAACTCCGGTCAATTAGCAAAATGTTTAACAGTTTTAAAAACGTTTTTGTTAGACTATTTTTAATGTTAATATTGTAGGAGGGATTAAACCATATAATTTTTTCTTTTCTTGTTTTTCTTATATTTTCACCAGTACAACACCCTCCCTCAGATTTTTAAGCAAGCATTGTTTGCTTTTGATTAATGCATTGGAGAAGTTTGTGGATTGTTTTCAAGTTATAAATCCATGAAAATATAAGTTAGTAAACACATTGCCATTGAAGCTATTATTTGGATTGTATGGGAAATATAACTGGTTATTTTGTTTATTATTTGTTAGGCACTCTTCTATATAATGACATTTCTGGTTACTTAGTGCATGTAAAGTTAATGAAAGGCTTCATAGATTGTCATCAGGTGTATTTTTCCTTTTTTTTTTTTTCTTTTCTTTTTTTTCTTTTCTTTTCTTTTTTTTCTTTTCTTTTCTTTTTTTTTCTTTTCTTTTCTTTTTTTTTCTTTTCTTTTCTTTTTTTTTAATAAAACCTAAGAATTAAATTCCAATCCTATTTTATTTTCTGCTCAAGGTGATGTTTAATTTTTCTACATTTTGCATTCTCTATTTTCTTAAACTTTACTGGATATTGACTCATTTTCAGTGTTTAGTTTGTAAAGTGATCTTTTGTCTAAAAAGGGCTTCACTAGTTTCGTTCCAAGGAAGAACAGTTTCAAAATAATAAATTTAGAAATAAGCATCAGAAAAAAAAATTCTTCATGATAAACATATATGACAATCTTTTTTTTGCCTGCAGCAGCAGGAGGAAGATGGCATGTATACAGAAGCAGTTGCATACAACCATTTGGTTGTTCGTGAGAAACTCCTTGAGTAAATTTTGAAAAAGGACATTCATCTAAGTATCTGATTAGCTTTGATCTTAGTCAAGTGAGTCTGATGGGTTTGGAAACTGTTTCAAAACTTATTAAATAGATTTTATTTTAACTTCATGGTGCTAAGCATTATGTTAGAAAGTGTTTTCCCTCATTATCATTGTAATTCTTAAATATTACGTCAGTCATAAGTTTGAGGATATCATTCAATTTGTTTGTATGGTTATTTTGTAAACTTAACCATGGCACATGACTACAGTGAGGAGGAATCCTGTATAGTCTCAAACCACTATATTTGTAAATTGGTTTATGAGATGAGCTTTCTAATGTTGAGATCATAGGATGCACCCTATTTGGGTTTGTCAAGACTTGACTTTGCAAATTAGGACAGGAAGATTTTACATGATTGTTATAGAGCCCTCTCACATTATAAAGGAGACAAGGGGAAATATTCCTCAAGCTTGTACGAGTGAAGTAAGTTTGAAGGTGGGGAGCAGTGTGTGCAATGTCGACTCCACCCATTAAACCAGGGGTTCATGTGCTTTTGCCACAGCAAGGGAGACGTGTACACATAAATCTGAATAATCTCCTTTGGTTAATAATTAAGTTTTATAGTGTAAAATTTTTATTTGCCCCCCCCCCACACACACACACACACATTATCAATTGCCTTATATGGCAATTAAAGTAGAAAAATTCTGTGTAGTATGTTTTGTCCTCTAAAAGGACTTCATTAGACTTAAGTATTGTTCTTATAGATAGAATTATATATGTGGGAAGGGAAGGTGGAGATATAAATATGAATAGTTGTTATAATTAAGTACCAACAAGATGTGCTGAAGATGTAGGAACACTAAATTTTAGATTTTTGAGTTTTTAAATTTTTTTTAAATAAGATTTTTGAAATATTGAAAGCTACAAATTCTAAGTGCATTTTACATGAAGAGGGAAAATTATTTGAAAATCCTTTTAAGCTCCTCCAGTATTCAAATTATTTGTTATTTAATGCAAAATAGAAAGCTCATCAGACTTTTAAAACTAAAAGAATAAATAAACTTAATAAAATAATATACTCCCTACCAACTCTATCACAACTACAATGGAAAAGAATTGATTAAAACTTAACATAAAATTTGTTACAAATCTTTATTAATAATAAGATGAAACAGAAAAAAAAAACAATACACAAACTTTCACAGGAAGGTGCAAAGTGATACCAAAATGAAACTGACAGCACAAAAACCAAAAAAGTAATAATGGCTTATGGAAAGCATTTGGACATTAGACAATTTATAATTTATATGCACACAAATAAAGCGTAATACTAGATTGACTGTTTTGTCCAATCATGTTACTATTGTAATAAATAGATATAAATGTAAGTTCTATTCTAATAGTTTCTTCTCTTGCACTTCTCACCTGTGGAACTCTATTCTGGATTCTTGCTTTCTTGTAAACTACAATGTTCAAAAATTTGAATCTTTCAATTACCATCTTTTTTTTTTTTTTTTTTTTTTTTTTTTAAATTCTGTTCTCACTAAAGCTTTCTCATTTTCTTTCACTCTCAGTAACCCCTGCATCTTAGTGTCTTTATCATCTTACTTAGGATGAAATGATAAGAAAAAAAATATTCAATCTTTTCCATATTTCCTACAAAACTGAATTATGTCTCACTCCTGTCTCTGGAGTGGTGATGTTTTTGTTGCATCCTTGACACTGGAGATGGTTTGAAATTGGAGAATTGGTCATATCTACTTCAAGGAATCTGAATTAAAAAAAATTTATATTGATTCACTCAACATTTTTATTTTAATCTGTTTTTTGTTTTTTTCAGGGAAGTAATATTAAAATTTTTTATTGTTGGTGGTCATATTTGATCTTGTTGACTAACAAACTTTATATTTAATGGTGACAATTGTCCTTATCCTCATGAAAATGTAAGATCTTGTATATAAATTTAATAGACCTGTCTCTTGTTAAAAGCAAGGTTGTTCTTAGTTGGAATGTATGGCTGATTTGCATAGTGTAAATAACTGAGGTAAGTTGTTTATGACTTGGTTAGAAGTCATAGCGCTTATTTGCCATTAATTTATCTTTATCCACTATATAAATCCTATAAGATATCAGAATTTTCACAACTTGAAGTAATATGATATTATCTGAAATCTACTTCACTGTATGTTCTTCATTTCACTTTTCTAGGACGGAATGCCATTATTGTCAGATTGCAACCTGTTTCATGATTAGCATCTTTTGTGTTGAGCTAAGGACTTTATACACACGCACACACAGAGTATGTAGAGAATAGTAATTACAACTTACATTTGAAATTTGGGACACACATTGTTTTCTTAATTGTTCTAAATGAATGGCTGACAGTAATAAAAATAATGTACATACTAAACAGTTATATAATTTTGCTGACAATATTGCAATAGGGCATTAATTAAACATTTCTGATTAATTAAACTTTGACCTTAAAATACAATTCTAAATAATATCCATGATTTCAGTATAGATATTTGTTGCACAAGGCTAACTGGGTGAAGGTCATATTCATGGTGCACCCAATGAGAAATAAACTCACTAAAAATAGTTTACAAAACTAGCATCCTGTCTTAATAAAACAGGTGTTGTTTGATTTCAATATACCAAAGTTTAAAGTATTTCCTTCACATTTGTGAAAGATGTGTACAGAAATGTTTAGTTAATAAAAATACATATTCTTTAATCAGACCAGAAGCAAGCAACAGAATCTTGAATAAAATTCCTTCATTTCAGCTTAATTTTATGTACATAAAATCTTATTTTCTAAAAATATTTAGACGGGAATTGGCTAAAAAGCTCTGCTTGATAGAGCTACACTGTAATCATGAAAATAATAGCCCTGTTCTGTCAATAACACTTGCATTGATTCCTAACAACGGACACTCAATGCTTTTTAGTATCACAGTTATTTGAAATGTTTTTGTTGTGTAATCATGATCATTGCATTTTTACATATAATATCCCTTTGCATTAATTTCCAACCACTGACAATCCCTTTCTTCTTGATTTTTCAATGTACAAAATAGATTAAGCAGTAAAAATTAAAAACAAATATATTTTAGGAATAAACAAAATTGAAAAATTCTGTGATTAATAATTTTGCCCTGCAAAAAATAATTTTCTAAGAAATAATTTTTTGGTATAGCAGATGACTGAAATAAAAAGTGTTTATGGTGGAATAACAGTGAAGTCATTGATCAGCAATAAGAAAAATTGAAAATTTTTATATATATATATATATATAAACTAATAAAATGGTTTATGTTGCTATGTACCTAATCTACTACTTAGATTTTCATGACATTATAGCAACCTTCAGAAAGAAATTAAGCATTAATCAGGACATTTTTCAATTGGTCCAATTTATACACTAATATGTGCTATAAATATTTAAACATTCAAATTTATTTGCACGTTACTATCCTGGATGTGTCCTTTTTATTATGTATCATTTTCCAATGTGTACATACTGCTATTTGCTCACTCTTTATTTAACAAATATTTGCCTATTCCTGACAGACTCACGTTTTTTGTTAAGCTCAGGTCATATCTCACACCTCTCCTCCTGTAGATCTTGGCCGTTGTCAATATTTTCCATTTTATTTTTGTGATCTCCTTTCCATTTCCACCCTCTGCTCCAGAAAAATGTAGAATGAGCTGTGTTGTTCTCATAATTTTTACTGTTTAAGCTCATGCTGTGGTTATAAAACTGTTTTTTCCACTCATCCTCAGCTGCTTTTATGGAGTACTTGATTACATTTCCATTTACAATTTTGGCCTTATCTATAACATCCTTGGCTAGACATTCTCTGTTTAATGGACATACATTATTCACCTTGGAGTTAAATTTTCTCACACACTTCTGTTCACCCTCTTCCAACAGCTTATAATTTTATAATAATAATGTCCTAAATAATGATTAATTTCCAACTGAAGATTACCTGAAAAGATAAAACTCCTAGTAGTGGATTAGGTATGTAGCAACAGAGACCATTTTATTCTTTAATATGTGATAAGCTCTGGATTTTTTTCAATTAAGCACTTTTGTTGTTTCCTTTTATGTGCATTAGCACACTTTTTGTTTATTGTTATTTATATATGAATTGCTACCACTTCTAGGGAAAGATAGTGGAGGAGTTTCTTGGCTATTTAATCCATAGCTGGTGGGAGAGGAAATGGATTTATGTCTTTCCTAATGCTATTTGTGCAAAAGCAAATACTGCAGTCTAGACCAGAATTTGAACTTGACTTGTTGATACCAGTTTCCATGTTAATAATTGTTACACACATGTTATTGTAATTATTTTTCCCTTTCTGTCAGTATTTGCTGTATTGTTTTATTTGGAATTATTAGGGTAAATGAAAATTTTAACATTTCTTTTATAAATCTTACTTTTTGATATCAGAAAACAACTATTAAAAAAAAAATCTATTTTAAGCCATTTCTTCTTATCTTATTCAGGAACAATCAAAGCCTCTTGAAACTAATGCCTTGATATCAGATCAGATGATAAATAAATCCTCTGATCTAGACAAAATAGCAGTTCCTCAAAGTGAACCAATGCAAAAATCAAAATTTCAAAGTGTTGGAACTGGACAGCAACCAGGAATGAATTTGCCTGGTGAAACACATGGTAATTCACTTGGACAACAGCAGCTACAGCCGTCACTTGTCAAGGCTGAAAGTAATGTTGCTGTGAGGCAACCAATTCAATCTCAAAATAATGTCAGTGTGCTGCAGCAACTGGCCCAAGCTCCAAATAATTTCAATGGACTAAAGCAACCAGTCAAAGCACCAAATAATGTCAATGGACTACCACAACCAGCCCAGGTTCCAAATAATGTCAATGGACTACAGCAACCAGCCCAAGCTCCAAATGGACTACAGCAACCAGCCCAAGCTCCAAATGGACTACAGCAACCAGCCCAAGCTCCAAATGGACTACAGCAACCAGCACAGCCTCCAAATAATATTAATGGAATACAGCAACCGGCCAAGATTCAAAACAGTTTAGCTAAACAGCCTATAAATTATAATCTATTGCAACACCAACAACCTTCTATTCAAGTTCAATCTAATAATGATATAGCACATGTTTCAGAACAAAATTCCCTAAATAAACCTGTTTTGAGCCCAAATCGACAATCTGCTAATGATTTGAATCAAGTTAAAAATAATGTGCCAATAAACCAACAGGGTCAGTTTGAAATTGATCAAAATCTTTTGCCTTTAAATCAACAGAACAATGCTGTTGCCAAACCAAATCAAATTCAGCAAATGATTGACAGTGGTAGTCCTTCTGATGAAACACAAAATCATCTCATTGATAATGGCGGCCTCTCTGCTGACCAGCAGAAACCTGCTTTAATTAATGGCAATGACCAGTATGTTGATCAACAGATAGCTGGCAAATCCAACATGCCAACAAATAAACCCAAATCTCCTTCAGAGTTTGGCATGAATAATAATAATAATCTTCATCCAGTCCACATCACTGACAATGAAGGAAATGTAAATCCACCAGACAACCAGCCAAAAGTGTACATTACCTCCCAGGCTGCTGCCCGACCAGGACAAATATCAGTGACACCATCAAAAGTAGATTCTTCTTCAAGCAGAGCATCATTTTTCTTAAGTTCAGAAGTAAATAATGTACAAAAAGAGCCTGAACACAGTCAAGAGTTTGGAAAGCAAGGTAAGCTGATGGTTAAAGAGACTGAATTGAAATGCAGTTTCTCTTCCTGTTGCTTATTTCTTTATTTTTCTAATTAAAAATTTTCTGATAAAATCTTTAATGATTTCTTTTATTAAAGAAACTTACCTGCTATTGTCTATAACTTTGATCTTAAAATACAATTCTAAATAATATCCATGATTTCAGTATAGGTATTTGTTGCACAAGGCTTACTAGGTGAAGCTCACATTTATTATTCAAACAACTGAACCTTTTCCTCTTGTTCTTTAATACATTTTGGTTGAGCTCTTCTTCAGACTTTGTCAGGTGTACAAGCCATAAAAATGATGATAGAAAAGTTATATTAATGATCACCATCTTCTGGCCAATAACTTTTTTTCTTGGGGAAAGTTTTTTTTTTTCTTTTTTTCTTATGTATTGTACACCTGACAAAGGCTGAAGAATGTGTCTGCCAAAACATCAGCATCATGCATGTAAAGAAGTGGCTCAATTGTTCAAATGAAAATTGGAAATTTAAATGTCATATTTATCCTTTTATGTTGCAGATTGTTAATATCTAAAAAAAATGTTCAAAATACCTTCATCTGCTGTTTTAAACAAAACCTTTTGACCTTTTTGATAATACAATTTGGCATGTAAACTCTCACCTTTATCTGATTGGCTTTGGTCTGTGTGATTTGATTCAGAACTTGTTTTACTTTTAACTTATTAATGAAATGATATTTCATTCTACCTAACAGAGAATTCAATAGGAGAAAAATATGAAGATCATAATGTAATCCTATTATTCTAATCAATTTTCTATTAATTTGATATTTTCTGACCTTAATTTCATAATAGTGTTAACCATTATTCAATTGAAAAAAAAATTAATGTATTAAAAATATGTTGGGTTGAGGCTTTGGGTTATTTATTAAATAAATGTTGAACTTATTACAAATATATTATGGTTTATTGACACAATATAATTCCTGGTAAACCACAAGTTTCTGTCAAATGAATCTAAAATGAATGCGTATAATGTCACTTTGAATGAAGAATTATTTTATATGCATGGATGTAATTGTTATATTAGAGGTTTTTTTCCCCCCTGTTAAAATAAAAGATGATAAAATATAGGATAACAAATTTTTCTAATAGTTGAATAAAATTGCATTAAACATCATTGAGAAAAGACAAATTTGAAGTGCAAAAAAAGTATTCTTTTGTATTTTATACACAAATCATCTGCTCTCTTTTACATTATTTACATCATTTGGACTATTATCCTAATTTTTGTCGCCATATTTATTAGAACGTTTTGGCTGTTGTACGCTCCGGCCTTCTTCAGGTGGTTGGAATGTTGAACTGAACCCTTTATTTCGCTCACTGGGGTAGACTGTTCTAGTTCCATGTGCCATGTTTAATGGATGTCAGTTATCTCCTGTTAATTTCCCTCTGAAAGTTCTCCACTGCCTTAACCGGGCATTGAAATCACGCTCTTTGGGTCCTGTCACTGGATCCAACCAATGCCCTTATCCACCGTGCCATGTGTCCATGGGTTCAGTTCGATACCTGAAGAAGGCCGGAACGTACAACAGCTGAAACGTTGTAATAAATATGGTGACAAAGATGAGGACAATAGTCCGAATAATGTAAATAATGTACATAATACCTCATCTCAGAAATATAGAAAGATACTCTCTTTTAATTAATATTTCTAGTCCTGGGTATGACGATAAACTACATCCAACAGCAGGGCCTCTGCTCAGGAGATTGGAAATTTTGAGGAGCATGGGAGCCATCTTTTAATTGCTGTTCCCAGATTCACCCTGACGAGGTGTTAGAGTCCCAGCTATGTGACCCTCCCCCACCAACAAAAACAAAACACTATGAAAGTATAAAAATATATTTTTATATAAAAAAAATTACCATCAATACCTATTTATAGTAAAATTATCAACAATACATGTTTATAGTATATATTTAGTTCAGGCCATAAAATTATGTTCAAAATATTCAAATTTGGGCATTAAATAACCCATAGAGATTGATATACTGCCAGACAAAATCAATCAGCCAACATGAAAGGACTCTTTTGTGACATTAATCCATATAATATCCTACAATTTCTTAAGAAATCAAACTGTATTTAAAAAATATAACTTCAACAAAACTACAACATAATACACACACTTCACCATCTCTGGTAATTATGTCCACATAAACATGTATATACACAAAGGCTGAGTATCATCTACCATATATTCAATTGTGAAAACAGAATAATATATATTATATGTTTATTACTTCGAAGCCCCCAAGAAAATTAAATTTTGGCATTAAATTACCCATAAGGAGTTAATATGCTATTAGGCAAACAAATCACATATATATTTCTTAAGAAGTAAAATATGACTGCAAAAGTAAAACTGAGTATTCAGGAAAAAAAATTGATTTATTCTCCAGTTCACAGGAATTTGTGATATCAAAATTTAATGTGAAAATATACTTTTTTCTCAAAAAAAAAAAGATATAAATTTTATTTGTTGAAACAGCATATGACTAAAAAGAAATTCATTTGGAATTCATCTTAGCCAGTAACATTTGTATGTCAGTAACATTAGTATAGATTAGCAAGTAATTCTTGGCTTTGTAAGGTTGAAAGCTTCAGTATGCATGCTGCTTGTGAGAGCTTAAGTTAAGCTTAAATTTGATGACAGAATAAACTGACAGCACTGGATATTATTGCTGATTAATATTGCTATGTTGAGATGGGTGGTTGCCCACTTTGGGTGTGAAAGTAGAAACTCAGATGCTTGACAGCCATTGATGAAAATTGTTAAATGTCAAAAGGCCTAATTTTATTGTATAGAGATAGGGAAAAATGTGAGAAAAGACTCAATTCATATTTAATAATTATTGGAATTAAATATGCAAACTAATGAAAAAATTGAGTTGGATTCTTAAGGAATTGAACCTGAATATTAACTTAGAGGTAATTTAGTAACTTCATGAAACTAGGTCCATTCCTGTACCCACCTGCTACAGTCACTAAGTCAGGTGAAATGATGACAAGTAATAAATTACTTCCTTAGCAGTAATTATTATAAAAATAATTATCCGTAATTAAACATTTAAGATTAAGTTGTTTATATAAAGACTTATTCAGAAATTGAAAATTATAATGACAGGAATAGCAAAGCATTTACAAAGCTGGTTCAGTATCTAGATCAGTGATTCCTAAACTTTGTTTTTCTGGGTTGCATTTTTGGGATGAAAATCTGCTTGTGTCTCACCAAATTTTATGGGATAGAAAGTATATTTAACAATATAAAACAGACATAGGGTTAAAGGGGGATAATTGCAGATTCGAAGTCAGAACATTATCATTGTTAACTCTCTCTCTAATGTGGACCGTAGTTACAATATTATTAATACTTGATATAATGTAAAAATATCACAATGATAAAATCTGTCAATAATTATTTGTAACTATTTATACTGGGACTCATGCATGCAATTATAAGTAATCCATAATAATATTTTAAATTTTGAAATTATATTTATTTTTAGCATATGAATTTTTTAAAAACTTTTTCTAAATTTTTGATTGTTTTTCAATCATTTCACCTCACCTGCTATCCTCTTCCACTGCATCTATCTTTTAGTAACCACTGGTCTAGATGATAGGAGCCTTGGTTACTCACAATGTTAAGGACAATGGTAGAAAAAGCATGAGAAAACTTGAGGGAGCACTATGTATAAAAAAGAAACCCCAAATTCTCACTATACAGAATTAGCTTCTTTAAGAAAGTGTCACTGGCAACTATAAGAGCAGAAAATTCTGTTTCTTTGAAGATGTTGAGAGACATAAACAGTAACAACCTATTGTCATGGTTTTAATAACAATTCAGTTTGGATTCAAACCTTTTATCTTGGTCATTACTCAAAAAGAAAACTGTTTCAAGGTAGTACTAAGTTTTTAGGAGATGAATAGAACAAATTAGAATTTGAATGGAAACAAAAATAAGCAAAAGAATTGTGTTATGATAATCAAGAACATATAGCTTCAGACTGTCAAAGCAAAAAGAAAAATTCTGTTAAAAAAAGAAATTAACTTTGAGAGTGTTCCATTCCTTTTTTTATTTTCTCTCAAAATAGATGCTATATATGATGTTAATGATATATTGTTTGACTGAAGATTGACATAAGTTTAAATAATAAATTTTAATCTTCCAAATTGCCTAATCAGTTGGTAGAAGACAGTATAGCAAAGCAAATAACATCACTTTGAAAAGGAATAAATCCTCTGCCTCTTTGATGGATTTAAATGGGAGTTGTATCTTGAAAGTACACTTATCCTATCATTCAAATGGGATATTTTTCCTGTCAGAACAGCCAACTGGCAAAAATGCATCAGTTAAGATGAGCAAAGGTGATGTACAAGATTTAATATTTAAAGAAAATGAAATTGTTGTTTTGGATGTCAGAATCTAAGCAGCATGAAAGTAATCCTACTGAGAAAGGCAGTGTCTTACTTGATATCCAAGTAGGAATTTTATTAGACTAAAATATTCAGAGGATTATATTGTTGGGAGTAGCATTAACAGTCATGTGAAATGAACTATAGACTATTATTACTTATTAGAAGAAGCCATCAAAAAATTTTAATGACTAAAACCAATGAAATAGGAGTGATGAGCAATCTATGGCATATATTTTCTAGGATTAAAATTCATCAATATAAAATAGTACTTTATTTAGTCTGAAGTGCAGAAAGGTATTATACAATTTTGCATATATTTTATCTGTAGAATCTATTCAAAATGTTGCCAATATATTCACTAAATCTGTGAGTGAAGTTAAGCTGAAGAATTTTTGCCTATGCTTTCAAAGGAATCCAATCCTAAACATAAATTTTTACCTTGGATTTATTGCAAATGTTGAAATAAAGTCACTATAAATTTAATTTGTGGGAGGTGTTGGATTAGAAGTATATTTATATTCCAACAACTCTTCTCATGGCTATTGATTGTTGAATTTGAAACCAAGCTGTAAATGTTACCATTTTACTGTCTGTCTCTGTCTGTTAATATGCCTACTGCTGCATTGTGCATCTTGTAACAGGTTGCGTATTGTCTCTGATGCACATTTGCATCTATTCCATATTAATTGAGTAGATCACTTGGAACTATGAAGAAACAAAAAGTAAAAAGAAACAAAGTTACTGCTGAGGATTCACTTTAGCATTGTTCTTTACAATGAATATAATTTTACTTAACAGAATAAAGCATAAGTGCTCTTTTAATAGTAATTTCTACTGGTAACTAATAAAAACCGACAACATTATGTAAGGGTTCAACTATCCAGGATCGAAGTGAATGTGTTAAATATTGTCTTACTACGGGGTCTGTTAAACACTTAAGTGCTAAAATAATTTTCTTTTACATTTTAAGACCCAAATCAGTTTTAATCACATTTCAATTGCAAGAAAAACTGGCCCATAATATTGTATTTGTAAAAATGAGAGTAACAATTTTAAATTTGAATTCTATTAATTACATTGTTGCCTTAACTTCTTATACTATATTACACTTAAATGTTTCAAATAAGCAGATTAAATGTTCTTCACTCTTTTTAAATGCATTTCTCCAAATAGTATGTGTCGTGAGAGACAATTTTTCTCTCCAGAATCTATCTTAGATATCTATAAGTCTACCATTCATCCATGTTTAGAATATTGCTGCCATATATGATCTGGTGCTTCTGCTATTTACCTGGAGCTCATTGACAAAATCCAGTTTAAGTGCAGTAATAGACTGGCAACAAGATCTCATCAATTTAAAGTTGAACTGGCTAGATGTAATTGTAAATTATATGCTAACAGTTTTTCTTGCATTTCTTGCTTGTGAAACTCCCTTCTATTTCCATGCTTTCCAGCCAACTTTAATCTGCAAAAATTTAAATATAATGTCAATTGCTATCTACTATCCTCCTGATTATTTTTTTTTAAAAACAATTTTTTCCTGCATTAATATTTTTAATGATATAAAACCTTTACTTGAATTTTATTGATTGTTAAATTATAACAATTGCTATTTATTAGAATTACAAACAAAGAAACTTATCTGCTTTGTATATTATTTGTTAGCTTGATAGTATATGGCAAAATGATTTTAAAAATTGTGACAAATTGTAGAAGTAAATATCTGTTAATATTCAAAAGATATCATTTTACAGAATTTCTTTTATGACATAAAACGTATATAAGGAAGAACATATTTAATTTTCTAGAAATGATTTAAATTCTCGCACTAAAACAAAATTCTAAAATTATTGCAATTCACATAAATTTTGTGATTTCAGATGATGGCTGGTATTATAATCAAGAAATTGATGATTCTTTGCACCAAGGTAAATAATTTTTCCATCATGTTTAAATAAAAGCTTTCTAATATTGTCTAATCTGATTTTATTAATCAGAATTAATAATTCCTTCATTCTATCTTTTATCTTCTGAATGAATCTAACAAAGTTATTTGATTGTCCAGAAGATATTAACATTGTAAGGTTTAACTGATCCAATGATTATCAGCTGATCAGAATAGTTCATTTGATAAAGAGTTTTAATTTTCCTCAAACACTCACACATATATTCTCTTATGTGTGATTGTTAAGATTAAGCCAGGCACAATGTTTAACTTTGTTGATTAAACTTTAATAATGTGCAATTGCAGTAAGCCAGAGTTTGGAGACAGAATCCTTTCTTTGTAATTATTCTTGTCAAGCTTACACTCCATATCTGTTAAAAGGAGCAATTTTCTCTGTAATTAATGACAAGAGCCACACTTGTCTTTATACAGTAATCATGTTTGTGTCTGTGCAGGTGTGACAGAGTCGGAGAAACATGCAGGCAAACAAATGTTGATGAGTGCCCACCATTTTGACATCCCCTTAGGAGCATTGGCTGGTGCCAAGAGTAAGTAAACCCAGGTCCTTGCACCAATTCCCCACTCTCACTCACTTATTCCTTTCATCTCTCTTCGTCTCTTTTTTTATTTCTCTCTAATTTCTTTCTGTCCCTAACCTCATTTCCAGTGTCTTTCCTTCATTTCTCTTTTGTTTTCCGAAATCTGATTCTTCAGACATCTTTTACAGTTAGTTATTTAGAGTGAATTTTCTTTTTGTTTCCTTCGTCATTTTTGTTTTTTTAATTTTTGTTTTCTCTTTTTCCATTTTTGTTTTCTCCTTTCCCGTTTTTGTTTTCTCCTTTTTCTATTTTTTTGTTTTTGTTTGTTTTTTCCTTTATTTATTTATTTTTTTTTTTTCTTATTTCAAAATTTCAGGTTATAGGGTCCCCAGCCCTAATATTTATAATCTATCCCTTTCAGCATTTGACTGCCTTTTTCTCATCATAAATTGATTACCAGTTGTTAATGATGAGCCTACAAGGTAGGCAGTCTGTCTCCAAACCCTTCTTACGCTGCAAATGATTTTAACATGTATAATATATGCTATCTTTAATTACAAAAAATTGTGGATTTCTTTTGTAACTAACACCTGAAATAACATAACTTTGCAAATCTAACATCAATTTTTAAAAGTTTAATCTTCTATCTTATTTTTCACTGACCAAACAAATAGCCCAACGTTATGCTTCTGTTCTCATTTGTATTGGTGTACACAAAAACCTGGGAAAGGTCTGCTGCACTTTCACAAGGTAAACAAAAGGTGAAATTAACACCAGACTGAGAAATGAAAAATTTCAATCCTGTTTCCAATATATTTGGTTGTTTATTCAGGGAATCATTTGCACAGTGGGATATGTACATGCCAGGATGGCTTTGAATATATATATATATATATATATATATATATATATATATATATATATATATCTCTCTATATATATATATATATATATAAAATAGGCAGCCCGGAACTATCTTCCATTTTAACTATGTTTATATAATCCTGGAAATTTGTAACCAAGTAGCACTTTATTTTATCGTTTTTTAGTCAAATTGCTAACAACTTTGAATATTATACTTCATAGACTTTACTGCTGGTCAAAAAACACAACATACTTCAGACACAAGTAAAATCATTTAGGGCGTTCTTGATTTTGTGTGGGGTACCTATTATATCACATTAACTTTATATTATCCCTTTAAAAGGCATAAACTTATTCTGAAAATAAATTATTTGTACTACTGTTTAATAAAAAATGTTTTTATTTGCTTTTATTTTGAAATTAAAACTTTCAATTCCTGATTTGTATTATATATTTTTTTGTCAGTGTTCAATGATCCGTGGCAAAAGAACCATAAACAGTACTTGGTGAATAAAAAATCTGAAACTTTTGAACCAATGAGCATGGCATTGTTTTACAGCTGGATTGCACTTGCTACACTTGCTGTTCTTGCAATCCTCACAATATTCAGACACAGGCATAAGGTATGTTTTATGTTCTTCCATCTTATTTCTCTTGTAATGTTGTCCATGGTTAATCTCAATTTACACATGTTTAATTGTTTTGATTAATACTAAACATTATACTTGACAAATTCAGAAATACAAAATTTCAATAGCATGAGATAATAAAAAATAATGTATTTCTTATTTATATATGAAAACCTGCTTTTTAGGTGTGATTTTAACCCCAGAGATGGATTTGAGTTTAATATTTATTGAATCATATCGTATTTAAAAATCATCACCATCATGAACTCTTAAATCATGTTTAATTTAAAATATTCTGCATAGATTTCAAGTATACACATTTTTTCTTCTTTCAAAATCTAATTTTTTTATTTCCACAATCAACATAGGCATTTTGTGAGGATATAAATTAATAAACATCATTGGGGAGTGGTTAATGTTTATGGCCCTCTAGTGACCATTGATTGTATTACAAATGTTTTGATTTTTTTGCTAACCAGAAAAAGTTCATAACTTTAGTTTCTGGTAAGGACATTTTAGTTAAATGTTTACTTTATGTAGTTAAACAAAATGATAGATTCTGTTCAGTTAAACTGATGGACACAAAGTAGAGAACCAGTCTAGCATTATATTCAAATTGTAAATAAAATCCTTTGTTAAAAACTTAAAAGCTTTTGGAATTTTTAAAAACTAAAATGCTCAAAATATGTTCTGGGTT
Source organism: Acanthosepion lycidas (assembly GCA_963932145.1). Taxonomy (NCBI): domain Eukaryota; kingdom Metazoa; phylum Mollusca; class Cephalopoda; order Sepiida; family Sepiidae; genus Acanthosepion; species Acanthosepion lycidas. The sequence continues at coordinate 21,171,850 of OZ010582.1, read as the reverse complement.
CCCAATAGTAATCAGAGAAAACCTGGTGGCCATAACTCCAGCTGTTCCTGAATTATGGGATGACAGACTGCTGGACACAAATCATTTGATTGACCTACTGACCCAGAGCTTTAAAGTATAACTAAATAAATACATGTCTGTACCAGGTAAGACATCATGACAAGGATCATAGCCAATTATAACGACATGACATTATTCTATTATGATGATTAACTGTTAAGACTTATTCAAGTAGATCATTTCCAAATGTTGGAGATTATATACACACAGACAGATATGCACACATCCTGAAAAGTAGCCCCCACAAATTGATAAACTGAAAGAAATGAAATGTCTAAGAAATGACAATTTTTTTCAATGTGGTTCATTTTCAGTACATTAACTTTATAATGGCATTTAATAACTTACAAAAAAAAAATAAAGATTTAATTTGTTCTTGGTAAATTTCCAATGAGGAAATACTATGCAAAAATAGAAAATATATTTTTTCTCTGGAAATAATTCTGTGAAAGAGATTTTTCAAGTTGCATAGATTTTTTTTTGTTATCTTACCATTATTAATAAAAAATAATTATAAACTTAAACCAAGCGGTTAAATGGTGACCTACTATAAAAGATCTTTTTGCTTAACAGAAAAGTGATAGTCTTCTTTTCCCAAGGATGAAAGTTTGTTTTTTTTTTTTTTTTTTTTTTTTTTTTTTTTTTGACGTTAAAACCTTCCCTGGGCCCAACATTAAAACCTTCCCTGGCCTTGGTATTCATGCCAAACTTGAGGGCTGTACATGAAAGGATTAGGTCACTTTCTAATTCTTAGAGTCAGGATTATGATGCCTATTTAGTATGAGTGCAGAAGGGCAAACACTTATTTCAAACCAGAATGAAAAGTGACCATGCTCTTACTTAATAACTGTTATTTTATGCAAGAAATTAGTAGTTGTCTCTAACAGGACAGCAAGGCATGCTTTCAAGGATTAAAGCTCTTTATTGCTAACCCAGGATGTCCTCATATTATGCCTCCTATTATCCTCACTTTGTGGATTTACAATCAGTTTGAAAATATTCAATCTATGTAAATGCAGTTTCTGCTTAATCTTACAGTTTCTTAATATATTCCTTCTCTTTTAATGTAGTCATATCAAATTTAGAAACATATGCTAAAGTTCAGTTGACACTAAACTTTAAACATCCCAATTTTATAGGAAATCTGTTTATCTGTTTTCTAACATTTCCAGAAACCATATAGAATAAATATAAGTTGCTTTATGAGCATAATGATCACTAACATGAAAAATATTAGAAAATCAACATTATAAACTTGATATTCACTAAATTTTGCTATGTATAGCATAAGATTAAATAAATGTAAACGTGACTGAGGATGTTGTTGTGTGCTAATCTTCCAAGCAGGAAGGCTTTGCCTGTCTTGAATATCAGCATTTGAAATCATCCCTGTTTTCATTTTCTCTAAACACCAGTGAAAAATCAAGATCACTAAAATATTTGATATAAAATATCTGTTTTTTGTTTGTTTACTGTTTTAGGTGTTTCTAATCATTGTTGAACTCTTGTTCTTGTCCAGATTCTCTTGTAAATGTTTTTAAATATTTAAAAAGTATTCTTACAAAAACATTTCAGTTGCAAACAACATACCAATCTGTTTTGCTGTTCATTACAGAAATTTTTTCATGTTCATTTTATGCTTTGTGTCTGTTAATAATGTTAGAGTTGATCTGACAATACTCCTCAGAGCCAATTTCAAATTCCACTTAGTTCCATTACATTCACTTACATGGAAATACCTTTGGGAAAGATATGAATCCATCTCTTCCCTTGAAGCTATAGGAATGGTATCTGGAAAAAAAAATTGTTAATGTAATATTCAGTTGCAAAAAAAATAGAATTATTCTTACAGTCCAATCTCAACATCTAAAATGTTTTGCCTTTAATTAACCTACAAAGTTGTAATAAAAAAAAATCAGTTAAATGCTCTAATGAAGATCAATTAAAAGAAGTAACTATTTAAATATGAACTCAGTTTTTCCTGCACTTCTAAAGTTTTGTAATACTCAACATTGATATAAGAATGCAAACTGTTCGGTTTGAAGACATACGTTAAGAACTAATTAGAAATATACTAAAATATATTAGAAATATTTTGTTTCTGCTGCCAACATTTTATCAGACCAGAGATGTTTTTTCAAGTAATAGAAACCAAGATTATTCATAGCAGTTAATGTGGAATGATATCATTCTCCAAGACGGTTTCTTTTATTATTGAAAATTGTATTTCATTCTTTCTTTAATATCTGTCGATATTTCTGGGATGGGGTATTGTAAATATTTACATTATTTGGACTGTTGTCCTCATCTTTATTACCATAGTGAATATGGCAATAAAGATTAGGACAACAGTTCGAACAATGTAAATATTTCTTCCTTTTTTTTGTGTGGATAGTGAATGCAATGACAAATATAATAATGTGGAATGATACAATGATGCACCTGATCTTTTCTGTTTTTTCTTTTTGCAGGTGACTGGCTATGTGTACGATCTTCGTTACTGGCATAATGGAGGCTATGTGGAAGAAGGTCGACGATTATTGCACAATGCCTATGCTTGAGTGAATTCAACTTTTGTGTGACTTCCATGTAGAGGGAGTGTGAGTGTCTTGGAAAAAAGAGAAAGAGAGGTGCCTTCAGTGTCTACATTTCTTGTCTACCATCTTCCTCAATTTCTTCCAAACATGAGAAGGGACTGTAAACATATATCTGATGTGTACCCATTCAACTGACCTCTGTCCTATTATTATTATTATTATTATCTACTAACAATTCAGATGTGACAATTATATTGACTATTTTTTACGATGTTTCTCCCATGTCCAACGTCCACAGAATGGAAGGAGAAAAGAGATGGAAATTGGAGATATGCTGTTTATTTCTTGAATTCTGCCATATTGTGGAAATATTTAAAATGTTGCTTTTTTTTTTTTCCTCCAATATAAGACAAACAGTAAAACAAATTCTACAATTGTCAGCTAAAATGAATAATTATTAAGCATTATGATTTTCTGCATTTTTATTAAGCAATATAATGTGATCAAATAGAAACTGTTTTTCTATCACGTGATTGCCCCACCATTTAAGATAATATTATTTCTTTGTAATGAGACTTTTATAAAATTTGTTTGACATGGTGGTGGTGGTGGGGGATTTTAGCCACCCCACCCCACACCCACCATCATTTTTTTTAAGTTTAGAAAAAAAAAAGGAAAACACATTAAGTAATATTGGATTCAATTGCTAAAAATGGTAAGTAATGTAAATATTTGACATCTCTCATAAGAAGTACAGTCCCAGCTTTTTTGTTTGTTTTTTGTTTTTTTACTGAGAACTGGTGATATTGCTATGGTAAATATTTTTTTTTAGTTTTATTTGGGCTTTATATTTAATTTTTGTTACTTATTTGTAACAACATAAAAAAAAACCTCTTGCTCTTGTTATAAAACACAAGGGACAAAACAGATTTTTTTACTTTGTGGTTATTTTATTAACTTTATTTTACTTTCTATTTCTATTTGCAATTGCCAATCCTTTCCAGTTCTGTAATCCCACCTTTGACAATGTACTATGCTGTAGATTCTTAATATTTACACACAATTCTTCAACTTATTTAATCTTGCATAACAAAATACCAGGCTGTGATATTTTTTGGTCTCTGTATTTTTTAGCTTTGATTTTGTTTTATTTTAATGATTCTTAGGCTGCATATTCTGAAAAGATATTCTTACTTGAAAAGATATTATTTGAGATGTATTCTAAATTGTATATTTGGGTGTTAAACGATGTGGGGGGATGAGCACTGGACTTGTCTTTTCAAATTTGAGTCTTTTCAATTGAACTTTATACTCTAAGGAAGGTTTTACCTGGACATTGTCAAATAAAATTTTTGAAATTGTTTTCATAATTTCATAAAAATGATTTATTTTTAAATCGGTAGAGAAGAAATATTTTGCATTTTATTTTTACTTTTAGTTTTGATTAGAAATAACATTAAATAAATGATAAATGAAGTGAACTTTTATAAATTATGAAATTTGTGCAATGTTCTAGTAATTCATTTGTATTCATTCTTTGTTTTACTTCTTTTCATTCTGCAGATATTGCATCAATTTAAACATTGCAATATCCATGTAGAATTTCACAATGTCTATAGTAACAACAGCAAACTACATTGATTAGACTTTGTCCCACAATACCAAAGTCACTGTTTCACTCTTTGTGTATGTAAATATATAACCATTAAAAAATGTTATTTTATGGCTTAAAACTTGAATTAAACTGTATCTGTTTATGCTTATTGTATTTGTCAATTTGAAAACCCGTTTATGAGGGCAACATTTTCCTTCACTCATTTTTTAGCATTTTGACATTCAAATGGTAATGTAATTATATATTTTTTAATTTAATCTATTTTAAAATAAAGTTTTCTTGTATTTATTTGTAAGACAAATAATCAGTATTCATTCAATAGTATTTTAACAATTATTTCCTAAATAGTTTAATGCAATTATTTTGAAAAAAAAAATCTTAGATTTTTAATATTTAAAAAAATTTTTTAGGTCTATATATTCAATTCTCACTCAGTGGTAAAATTATTTTCACATATATTTACACTTTATAGATTGAAATCTTCATATGAATATTTTCACTTATTTTTGTTTGACATGTCATAAGGATGAAAGCCAAATCTGAAAACTGTCCAGAGAGAAAGGTAGCTTTTCTTCTCTCTCTCTCTCTCTCCCTTCTTCTCTTTCGCCTCTTTTCTTCTCTCATCTATATATATATATATATATTCTCTATCTCAGTGTGCAACTCTTGTTAAATGGTTGCTTGACATACTTTTCTCTCATTTATAAGGGAAATGGCTATTCTGTAAATACAATTTTGGGTTGTGATGGTTGCAAATTTCTTTTCACCAATTGATTACGTCCACGAAGAAACTTAATATGGTTTCATTTAAGGTATGCTGACCATATCTTATTAGTTACGTTAAAATAATTATATTCAAATTTAGTGCAAAAAGGGATTTCTAATGTTGAAATGGAGTCTAAGATAAGTTTATCTCCCTTTGATTAAAATAGCACAAACGATTCAATTTTGTTAAGTGTACCTGTAAATGAGTACATGAAATACTAAAGAATTTTTTTTATTGAAGGCATTGTGAAAAGCGCCTCACTATTTTCAAACTTTCTTGCAAAACTTTTTTTCACTAGCAGAAAGTTCCCCTGAAAGCTTTAATTTTCAAGGAAGTTTTATTCCTTTTGGAGGATTGTAGAAAAAAATATCGAATATGTGACGGGTTAAATTTTAATTATTAGAGGTAATGTTACATTTTTGCTTAGTATTTTAAATTTTCACTTGATAGGAAAAAGAATAATCAATTTTCCTATCTCCTACTAACTTACTGATGTTCCATTTAATTCTTGAGCATTAGCGGGAGAAAAAAATTTCACCAACCTTAGAAGTATACGTGAATTTGGTGTAAGGGAGATAACCTAACGGAATGTCAGATTATACGCGCGCATCAATACATATATTTTCTTATAAATAGATAAATTATTAAAAGTCACAAAATAGGAATCCACTTTCCAAATGCTATTTTTATTACATGCATGCATATATGTGTGTATATGCATAGACCAGTTCAATTTTCAAGGAAATTATTTTGAAAACAAAAAGCCCAGCCATTTACCTCACCTTTAAGAAAAAAAAAATTTCCAACACTTATACCTTTTGATTTCCACCTTTTTTTCATTTAAGACAATTTCTGAAATTTTCTTGATTATTTTTTTTTTTTTTTTCCAAATTATAATTTATGTGGATCTCAGGCAACTGGATAAGACAAATGCATAGATAACATTTTTAAAGAACATTGTGTTTGTAAAATAGAACTGTTTAATAATCTTTTTTTTTCTGTAAAAGCCTAAGCAAGTTTCAATTCTCTGAACTTTTGTACTTGTAAATATTGGGAATACATTTTTTAATTTCCCAATTTTACTTCTACAAGTTTTCTTCTGCATCAATGAAATTTCATTCCATTAATACTTTGCTAACTATTAAATTTGTTAAGTTATATAAATTTCCTTTAGACATTTTATCAATTTCATAATTTTTATTTAATTTTTTCTTTTCTTTTTTGTTTAAAAAAAAATATTTAAAACTTAATACTTTAATTTGCCTTTTCTATTTTGTTAAACATCTATTTCTCTCCAAGGCTTAGTTTTCTAAATGATGTGTTTAAATATCCAATATTTCATAATATTCATTATTCAAATGTTTTCTATTGGATTTATCATTACTATTAATCTCTTTAGTGAATAATATTACACAATATTATATAATGTTGATGCTGTGAGTGTGGTAAATTAAGCAAAACTAATTTTGGTGACAACATCAATAAACAATAAAAAACTTTTTAACTTTGGGGATTCTTATGTGGTAACAGTGCCATTACTTTTTATTGGGGTTTAAATTTCTACCTATATTTTATATAATTCTGTAGGTGGGAAATAAATAATGGCATTTTTTGTTTTTTGTCATTGAATGTATATCAAGAAAAACAACCATGTAAATTTTTTTTTTTTTTTTTTTTTTTTGGTTCATTTGCTACTTGCTGTTGTCTTTCTGGGGCTAATTGGCTATGAATTTAACAATAAAGGGATGTATTTCTGGATTTTCTGTCTTGTATTTTATTTTGTAATGTTGTAATTAGTCATTTCCATATAGGATATCTTCAACCATCATTGAATGAATAGTTAATGTTTGAATTTATAAAATGTTGAAATTTATAGGTTTTTTTTTTTCCTAAAACAATTTTTCAAGAAATTAGACTACTCTAGTCCACTAAATGTTATAGCTCTTTCTAGTATTGATGTGAATTTAATTCCAAACATTTTGTTTTTGGTAGTATGCAGAATTAACATCCTGACTATATAATTATTTTTTCTTTTAGTTATATATACTACCTATTTTTGTTGTTGCTGTTGGAAATGTTCAAGTGATGTAGTTGTTAAAGTTCTTTGTGATTTTGTAATGCCAGGCTATAGAGTCTGATAAAAGATCATCTTATTGAAGGATTTATTTGCTTGAAGCTATTTTTAATCATTGATCTGAGAAAATGCTTGTATATAGATGATAGTTTAGACATTTCTGCCTGGAAGCCACATATGACATCCATATGAGAGCCTACATCTGACAAGGTTATTGAGTTCTTAGGTTAATATCTTGGTTCTGTAGTATTTACAGTGTTTAACAAAAGTCCTACTAGTGCAACATATCAGCTGTCATAACATATATCTGCTCAAAATTGTAAAGGAATATTAAATAAATCTATTTAGTATTGGAAGTGCAAATTGACACACTTGTAAGTATTTAGATGTGAGTTTGATGCTGTTAAAATGACATTTTGTTAAATCCTTAATATTACGTTTTTATATGTGAGTCTTGTATCCTTTGCACTGGCAACTTATTCAACACTCAAAATGTTAGACATTAGAGAATAAAAAAGGAAAATATATTTTCTACGCACACAGGAGAAAAAAAAATAAGCCTACCTCAAAAAAAAAAAATAAATAAAATTGTTTAATTTTTACTAAGAGGCTGCATGTTCAATGTATTATCAGTCGTATCTGTGGTCATTCAGGACTATGACATTGACATAATAAAAGGGGAGATACTGATCTGAAAACATGGTGATGCTGAAAATAGGGCATGCAAAAGTTATCAGTCATTTCTACCTCACCTCCAAAACAATGTGAAACATTTTTGTAGATTAAGTTACATGTGCTAAATCACATTAAATTGGACCAAACACACAGTACATAATTTTTTGTCATTTTCAACTTGATGATTTTTTTTTTTTTTTTTTTGTTTGTGTAATTGTTTTAGATTCAAAAAACCTCAAGGCACTGTCAAGTCAATCAGAAGAAGCAGGCTTACATTGGTAACATTTTGAACAGGATAAAGATGGTAAACCTTTTGAAATTAGACAAGAGATCAAAGAAAGCTAGTTGGGTAATAACCTAACTCAACATCTCAATAGGAATGCAATATTACAATTGAAGTATCTGTTTATACATACTAGGAACATTGTTTTTGTATAATGTAAATGGATGCATTAGACTCTAATAGGACTTTTTTCTTTTTACTCTAATCATTAGAGTAAAAAGAAAAAAGTCCTTAGGCAAAACAAAATGACTGGATAAAATCATTGTTATAGGATAATGAAAAATACACAAATGTTACTTAGTGACAAAAACAAAAACTACATTCTAAGTGTTGTAACCTAGGGAATGTTACTGAATAGAATAATCACATAAAGGTTGGTAATGAACGATAATAGTTATGACATAAACAACATGTAAGATTAGCCAGCGGTGCGTAGAAGTAGTCAACTGCTAGAAGTGAGTCAAGTGAATTCCACAATGAATCTCCAACTGCAGAATATCTACCAACTGCCCCACGTGGTCAAATGTGGCACAGGGCTGAATTTAATATGTATCTGAGCCTGTAAGCTTGGCCAAAAATTCCCTGTAGACACCATATAAAATGGGGTTGGGTAGCTGTTTCCCAAAACTAGACTCTGCCCATTGACATAGCCTCATCTGGGGATCCTCTCTGTCTGGATGCAGAGTTTGACAAGCACTGCTGGAGATGAATCTCCAACTGCAGACCAACATACTGTATTTACTACTGTATTTATGTGAATGGGGACATACCCATTATCATCCATAGGTATGCTACGACACTAAGGACTAGCTCGTACAAGAAACAAACCAGAGTATACAAGGAAGACTAAAATTTGGTGGTGAGAGTTTAATGGTTTTCTACATCAAAAGTAACAATGCAAGAAAGATAAAAATCTAATAAAATACTAAACTCAAAAATAGGTTGCTTTGTTAAAGTCCCACCTATTACCTGATATAGTAGGTAAAATATTCCAACATAATGGAACACCTGGCCATAAATTGCATGCAGCAAATGAGTTTCTCTTTAATGAAAACATTGCATTGTTACAATATTGACCTGGCTAAATTTATATTCTTCCCTCCTATGTCAAGTTGAGGCAGTAGTTCATACCAGTGGGGGGGGGGGGCATGCAAAATTCCAATGATGATTTGTAATGCCCTCTAAACAGAAAAGTAAATTTAAAGTTACTTTTCCTCTAACAGCTCATAACTCTTGATCACTGTATTTTCAGTATCACAATGGATTCAGATCTGTATATTATTTAGTTTACTGTGTAGATGTTAATATAACTACTTGTACCATTGACCTGAGTAACTACAAAGACGGATGCCAAAATGTACATTGTTACACACTGAGAACTTAGTAAAAAAGGATTTTTTTTTTTTTTTAACTATGTAGCATTTTTCTTTTGCTTGCCACTGTATTATAAGTCTTTAAAATTCTGTTGTGGTAACAATACTTTCTGAAAGTGACAGTGAGCAAACCTTGGGTTACCATCACAATGGATATTCTCATGACTATGTAACTCAATAGTTAGTAAAACCAGGTTGCTTTTAATTTTCGATGGTGAGTCTATCATTGCAAACAGGGAAACAAACAATATTTGCAAGCTTAATATATATATCTATATATATATATATATATATATATATATATATATATATATATATATATTTTTGGGTAAATGAAACTTGGATGAGTTCCACCACGGAATTTGTGAATGAGCAGTGCAATATCGAGTCTAGTTTGCTACCTCTTCGTCACTGAGGCCTGTTAGTACAGTTGGTATGACGTTTGCCTGTCAATGTAACTGTTCGGGTTTCAATTCTCGGTAGTGGATGCATACTGCTGATGAGTCCCAAATATAGGTCAAAACAGCCATCCAGTGCTTTCTGCATTCTGTTGAGGTTTCTTCTAGACTCGAATTATATATATATATATATATATGAAAAAATATAGTTTTAAGGTGTGCTATATTTATGGGATAAAGTCAGGTGGCCTGGATTGAGTCTAGCATGAAACAGCCTGTCGCTTCTGAGTGTTGACTTCAATGTTCACACACATATATATATGTGTGTCTGTGTGTGTATAATTAAATTTAAACTCTTTTTCCTGGCTCAGACTTTTGCAGATATAGTATCCACTTGATAGTTGTTTGGATACCATAACTAAGAAACCCTGGGTCAGTAAGATAAGTTTGAGCATTTAATTTTATTATTTATGCTCTATTTCTTCAATTACAAAAACTGCATGCCTCAAAATTGTTATTCTCTTGAAATATACTGGAGCCTACTCTTTTTTTAAAAATTGATTTATTTATTTACATATATATAAAGTTATATATTACCAAGTTATATAGGGATCCATATTCTATTTACTCTCAACAAGAAAAGTAGCAAAGAAAAAAGCAATTGTCTTGTTTAGTTGGATTAACTTCTAATCATTACACATTGAGACTAAAAGATGAGATACACTCATCTACTAGGCTTAGAATCATATTAACCAAAATAATTAGGCGTCCAGGTCAGAAAGGTTATTAGGTACATATAAAACAATCTTGCTAAAGGCAGAAATAAAAAGTGCAGAAAATCTTTTTTCCTTTTAAGTTAGAAAACTTTCACATTATAATGACCATATGGTAAATACTCAGTTACTCTTTACCTACTTTGATACAAGGCCATTTGTGGTATATCCACTTTAAAATCAATAGTCTGTTAGGTTAGCTTACTAACCATTGCTTCAAGGTAATACATTCCCATATCTATACTCAGCTGAGCTTTTCACAAGCGAAAGCCTTAATTGTGATGCCAACAATAGGTATCTAACTCACTACTCTAGTAAGACTATCTGGCTAACCATTGTTTGAAATGAAATGTCCTTAATTATTATTCAGATAAGACATGAGATAACAAATTGGCATGACTTTTGTTGGGTTATTTGGTGTAATCAGTCTGATCATAAATTCAAATTTGAAAGAATACAGAATTATTAATTTAAAAAATGGTCCCAGTAAAATAGATATTGATGATTTTTTGCTGGTGTCAGTCAATGTGAAATTAAAACAGAAAATAAGTGTTACTGGTGGAGAGAGAACAATCGTCTTGAAGTTTATTCAGAAGCTGGCATACGCAGGATCTGAAGATTATGAAGAATTCAGAGCTGCACAATGTGCTTAGGTACTATACTAACAGGCATCATATGAAAGCAGTGAGTAGAGGGACACGAGCACCAACAGATGTCTCTGGGTGAGAGGACCAATATGTTTATAATGCCGTTACATCATCAGTGTAGTGGTTGTGTGAGCCATGCAAGCAGGAATTGAATTCTTAGGTCTGTGACTATTGTCTTCAGTGGGTTGCCCAAGAGAACCGTGCTCAAGGGCAAGTTTGTGATTTGCAGAGACTGCTATGTTTGAAGGGCTTAAAATGTTTAGAGACTTCTATATTTCTTTTAATAATTGATGATGAATAAATGATTTTAATGTTTGTTTTAACAACTGATGGTGGAAAAGATTTTAAATTCTCTTAACAGTTGATGGTGGAAATAAATAAACATCTGTGTGTTGTTATTTTTAACATTACCTGCTTTTATAATAAAAATATTTACGGGCAAAATAGTCTGGGTGTTTATTTTACTGAGACCAGTAAAATAAACTTAAAAGCATGTTTGTCAATATTACTGGGATTGGAAAAGTAGCCTCTTCCGTCCAAAAAACAGTGTAATTCATAAGGGAAAATAGGTTAAAAGTGCACTAATCTTAGAAAATTATAACTAGGATCTACAGCTTCTCTCCTTTCCTCACAAAACAACTTCTATTAGTATGGGGATAATTAAAAACAAAAGCTAATTTAGATAGGCTAAAATACACATCAAGGTCCACTGAATGCCAACATTTAAATTTAAAGCTGAGAGTTTCTGTATCTTCAATGTTTTGATGCAAAACTGTTTTATTTGTATTTCACTCTACTCACTTTCTGCAAATATATATACAAGAAAGACTGTCTACACTGAATTAAAAAATATTAAACTAACTCTCATTAAAAATGACTTTCCTAATTACAACATTGATGAACAAATTAGGCAAGCTATTGTGAATATAAATATAAATAAAAAAGAACATATGAAATAATTCTAAACATATCAAACTACTATACTGTAATCAAATGCATTTTAACTATAAGCAAAAATATAAGGAAACAATTCTAAAAAGACTCATAAACACTAATATATCCTCCCCCACTGATCCAAGCCAAAAATATAAAATTAATTATATACTATACTAAATTTAATACAACCAACCTAGTCATCCAAAACAATTCTTCTCCGTCAACTTGAATCTTACAAAAGATCAGCATTGTATATCAATTTAAATGTCCTTTGGGAGATTGCATCTCTGATAAAATGTTAATACATATGTTGGTTTTACAACGACAATGTTGACAAGACAGTTTACGTTTCACTTGAATGAGCATTTAAAGAAATACTCATGTCCACATTTACAGTTTAGACAGATATGAGTCGAAAATACATTATCACTTCATCAAAATAAGCAAAAACTTAAAATTCTCGAAGCCCTTTATATAAGAGAATTTCAGCCAAAAATAAAATCAACTATGAGTATAGCAACAAAGTTCTTAAATGTTTGTAGCAGCAAGGTTTTATATAAAAATGCTAAATTAAAATATAATTAAAAATCTTTTTTAAGAAATTACAAAAGTTACCTCCCTTGCATAATTAAAAAGTTTTGAATTTGAAACACTAGTATAAAATGATCAGTGAAAAAATTAGTTTGAATTTATGGAGCTACTGTATATGCATCCCCAGATGATTTAACCCCCAGAAGATGGTCTCAGATGACGTTGAAAGTACTTGGGAAAATAAAAATTATTTGAAAGAAAATCTTGGTACTTTTCTTTTTTTATCAGTTTTCTACAGCTACCAAGAAATTAATTCATGGACTTGAAAAGATTAAAACTAAAATAAATAGACATATGTTAGTTATTTCACCAAGCCTGCCTAAATGACAATATGCTGCCTATATATATATATATAAATATAAAAGGTGAATATAGAAGTCAATCAACACTTAGAGGCGACAGTCTGTTTCATGCTATATGCAATCGTCAGGCCTGACGATTGCATATAACATGAAACAGACTGTCGCCTCTAAGTGTTGACTTCTATGTTCACTTTTATATTTACACACGCTCTATCTCTGATATTGTGCACTTTATTCCATAAATATAGCACACCTTAAGACTATATTTCTTTATATATATATATATAATGTAATTTCTATATATATATTATTTATATATTATATATGTGAAGTACTTATTGGAAAGTGCTCAATATCAACCAAACAAAAACTGACATAAATATTTTCTAGGTTCAAAATTTTAAAAAATAATTCAGTTTGACGATCGCAAGGGCATGAAACCCAGGGTCAAAAACTCACATCACTACAACTAAGTGTGTGTGTGTATATATATATATATATATATATATATATATATATATATATATATATATATATAATGTAAAACTGACTCTATTGCTAGAACCATTATTAGTCTAAAGGAGTTCTTTCTTGGAATAAAACATGTCACTTAGGAGTTTTTTCATTTTGTCATTCATTTACAAACATTTAGTGTGATATATAAATTTGTATATCTTATATGTATTTTTGTCATTTTTATCATTTAATTCCAAGCAAGGCAATAAAGTCACTAAGATGTAAGGGCTCACTGAGTATTAGAGAGTATGAGAAAAAAACTATTAAGAAGAGAGGACAATAAAAGTACAGAAATTAAGAAGGCAGAAAATAATGATTGACATTGCATTAAAATGTTTGAAGCTCAAAGCTTTTCATGTAAAGATCTTTCTTTTGATAAAACTATTGTTCTTACCAAATGAAATGATCAGACAACCACAAATTAGAAAGAGGAAAAAAGAAATGATAAAATATAGAAAATTTTGTGCATTTATCTTAATTTAAAATCTGCCCACCAGATAAAATTTAAAGCTTGTTCTTGTGGGTGATCTACATGGAGCCTTTGACTCTTATAACACATCATGGATTTGCACTATGTATTACTGAATTATACTTTATGTGAAAATCTTCACCATGAATTCTTGGGTCACATTTTATTTTAATCAATTCACCCTAAGCAAGGTGATAATGCCACTAAGATGCAAGGTTTACTGGGAACAGGGAACAATAGATAAACCTCTCTACTCTTGTTCAAAAGACAAAGGAGTAGTGTAAATAGGTGAACATATCTACTATTGAGGAGAAAAAAATAATTAGTAAATTAAATTTCAGAATTCAGGTCGAGACATTAGAAATACAGAGTTGATGTAGACTTTAGAAGAAACTAATAACTTAATTGTAAACAGGAAACAAGGAATAAACCTCTACTCCTCTTCAAAAGGGAGGAATGTGAACTGGGTGATAGGCTGTTAATTTAAATATGTATCGGGATTTCACAAAATGTTTCAAATACACAGCTGACCATAAATTTATTAGTTGTACTTTTTATTCTAGCAATAAATACAATTGACTATGTTTTTGTCATAACTTGATAAGCATTGATATGAGGTTAAAGTTTATGACCCCTTGCTTGTTCAACAAATGTAAACACATCAATAAGTTTGTTTTTATTTTTTTTTTGGTGGCTGGAAAAGTCAGAGAAAACAAGTCATGGAAAAGAAGCTTATAACTTTGGTTTCTGGTTAAAAAAAAATTCTGCTGACTGTCTCTTTTATAGCAGTTTGATAAAAAGTTAGTTTATCTAAACCAGGGGTCGGCAACTGCTGGCCCCCGAGCCACATTTGGCCCATGAATGATTTTTGTCTGGCCTGCCAACTTTAACACCTGAACACAAATTATATTTGTAAAACAAGTGGCAGAAACATATCAGTTAATCAACTTACAATGTGATGAATTTTTAAAATCAAAATGTAATTGCGAATCCACTGCTGACTTCTACAAGAAAAATGTTTTGCCAAGCGGAAAATATAAAAGCCTATTGAATGGTATCATTATTTGGAAGTACATATGCTTTTAAACAACTTTTTCGAAAATGAAATATACTAAAGTCATTTTTTGAACAACATTGGGTGATGACCACCTGGATAATGTTTTGCTCTTGTTGTCGACAAATATTTCACTTGATGTGGAGGAGTTATCGAATTGTAAGCAGAAACATCTCATTAAATAATTTGCCATTTTTAACTGTATTTCATTTGTAGCAAGAAATTTGTGTTATTTGCTATCCTGTTATTCCTGCAGTAAAATAAGGAAACTTGTTTAAATAATATAACATTAATTTTGTTGTTTTTTCTTTAAACCTCCAAACCAAGGCATTCTTCTGGATGTAGCCGTCAGGGGTCAAGACAATTTATTATAGTATATATGATATTATGACCCTCCCCCAAAACACTGCATAGCTTTTTGGCTCTTTCACTCCAAAAGGTTGCTAACTCCTGATCTAAACTGACAAACACAAAGAGTATAGACTATCAATAAAAATACATTTAAAATTTCTAAAACTAACATGCAAATGATGCAACAGTGTATAAGTGCACCTCCAAAAATTTAAGAGATCAAAATTTGGCAGCTCATCCCTAACAGCTTAATGAGAGTATAACTGGCTTGTAAAATTCAGTACCTCAAAAACTAAATTAGTAACATCTCACCATCACCAAGCAGACCATGAACTTTCACCTGTCATGGTAATGGCTTGTTTTCTCAAAGAGGCTCCTTGCACTGAACGCCTATTTGGACTAAAGTTCACCCTAGAACTCAAGTGGAACTCATATCACTAAAGATGCTGGAAAAATGGTCACTTCCTTGTACCATTCCAGTAAGTACCAGATTTCTAATCTGCTCTATTTTTCAGACCAAGAATGGAGTATTGCTTCCATATGTCCAGTCCTCACGTTCCAAACTAGACAGATTTTAAAAGTGTCTACATAGCCTTGTGTGTAACAAGCTATTTTCCATCTGACAACCCCTTTCCACAGATAAAACATCACAAGCCTCTTGCTACTTTATCATTATTTCCATGACAAATGTTCTGATGAGCGACATTCCTTAGTTTCCAACTAAAACCTGTCATGCTACATACACTGGGATGGACCATCTCCATTTCTTTTGTATTCCATTAGTAAGAAGGAACTTCCAATCAACAATTTCTTCCCAAACACCACAATTTTGTGGAATAGACTTCTGAGATTATGCTTTCCTGATTACTTCAATTGTAACCTATTCAATTTTATGGTTAACTCGTCTTTCCTACAAATCCTCATATGCAGCAATTCTCACCTCCTCCTCTTACTGTTCATACAACCTCATTCAGTATCCTTCAACCTAGAGTGGTTCTTCTTGGCCCTTGTATTGGGTGAACATTAAAAAAAAACTGCTCTGGGGTCTGAGTTATAACTACAGAAAGTAGCCATTGATTTTTTTATGGGATATGACATTAAGTAAGAAGTAATTTAATGAAAAACACTCATTCACTATTATTAAGAAGAGGAATTTATTGACATTTGCATTATTTTGTTTTGTTAGCTCGTATGACCATTGAATATTTAAAAAAAAATTAAATCCATGACCACTGTAACTAGTAATGACTACTGTACAGGGTGATCCGAAAGTCTTGTCACCCTCTGCCAAACAGTAAATAATATGTAATAAGAAAAATAAAACAAATAAATGCAGCAATACAAAGCACGTGTACTGGATTCAGTTTATTCATTTTCATTAACGCTGTCACACATCGAAAAGGTCTGTGTATGAACACCATCATGTCATCGATCTGAAATAGAAAATTATATTATGTAGGAGTAACAAGATTTTCGGACCACCCTGTAGGTTTTTTTCTTTTGATCAAAAAATGCATTAAAGGTTTTCTTTTTGTTATGAAAGTCACTACGTTGGATAATAAAAAAAAATGAAGTACCTTTTTTTGAAGGTGTTCACAAAAATAAAAAAATTACTAACAAACAAAAAGATAACACTAACAGCAAACGAAACAAGTAAAAAAAAAAAAACTAAAAAAAAAAAGGTATCCTGTTTTAAAAAAGGGGACAATTAATTATTAGTCACTCATATTGCCACAGAAACTAAAATAATAATAAAAAAACACACTATCAAATTCTCATCTAAATTTCCTTAAGAAGAGTATTCCGATGTTTTTTTTTTCTTTTACAAAATTCTGAAATCGCAAAGAAGCAAACTGTAAACAGGAACAAATGAACTAAGAAACAGTTTTTTCTTCTTGTGAAATTTAGTGAATTTACGGATGCGCAATAAAGTAATCATTTTCATTTGAAATCTCATCTCATGGTTTTTTACATGTCTGTTTTTCTCTTTATGCTTGCACAAATACTTTCGAAAGATAATGTTGGATAAAGAATAAAAATTAATTAATTTACGTATCAAATGGAAAAAGCCGAAAAAAAAATTCCGTAAAAAACATGTACAAAGGCCACATTGCAGTGTTTTACTTTTGTTTGACTTTGAGGCAGCAAAAAATGACCCAAATGGTGACTTGATTTTCACTTTTCAGTATATTGATCAATCGAACAGATAGTCAAAAATTATCCGAGAGAATTAAAAAAAAAAGGAATGTAAGTGGGTTATATTACACTACACTTACAGCAACAGGAAAATAGGAATTGATATTCAACTGAGAGGCCTAAGAAGACGTTCAATCCCAGCATAATCATCTCTTTTAAAAAATATTTTTTTTAAACTTCGAACAACAGAGCAACTAAAAATTCATGAATAGTAGTAGTAGTAAATCCCGTGAAAACTAAATCAATTAACTTAATCAAGTAATGAATTGATTTAAATGCCAACATGGAAAAACTGCATTAAGCTGTCCTAACTTAAAATTATAACTGAATGTAAAAAAAGGGTTTTGGAGAAAAACGGTAACGAAAATGTATAATTACAGGGAAGCTATAGCAGTGCTAAAAATTTTCTTACAAAAGGCTTCCATACTTCCAAATATGGTCATATGTGGGTACATACAAATTGTCCGCTTATATATCGAATAGAAGCGTATTTAGTAAATTATTATTTATTTTTAAGATTATTTTTACGATTAGAATTATAAATTTTATTTTGCATTCAAATTAGTATTAATAATTTCCATCAACAGTAAAAAAATAAAAAAAATATATTAAATTTCTCATTGTACAATTATGATAAAAACCCGGCACAATTCAATATAATTATTAACTTTTTAGAAATACGGGAATTGTACGCCTCCGTGGCCCAATGGATAAGGCACCGGCCTCCTAAGCCGGGGATTGCGGGTTCGAGTCCCGTCGGAGGTAAAAGTAAATTTTTTTTAATAATTATTTTTTACTGTTTTATTTAAAATTATCTTTGTTAATTATATGATAAATTAAATATAATTGACTTTTTTTTCTACTTTATAGTTTTCTTATGCTTGAAAATACAACAGAAAATTTTGGTTATACTTTGTATTGCGGTGATGCTCTTAAAACTACTCCAAACTGTTAGTTACCAGTTTGGATACTAAAATTAGTAAAATATTTATTAATTTCATCACTTTGTCTTGAAATAAATTTTAAATGTTTGAAAAATTAATTAAAAAAAACTCTTCAAAAATTAGTTCATAAATTATTTAGTACATTAAAAAAAACCTCTTTTTCCTCTTTAAAAAAAATGTTACAGGGAAAGGTTTTTTTTTTTCTGAATAATAATACCAGAAATTATTATTTTTTTGTGGATGGCAAAAGTTTGAATATACTTCTATGACTCCAGGAGCGAGATGGGGTTAATTATTATTACGCTCTTTCGAAGTTCAAACTCCATTAAGCAAATTCAGTCAAAAAACACACACACGCGCGTGCGCGCACGCGCGCAAGACCACCACCATCATCATCACCAATTTCGTGTAATATCGATCTCATATATAAAGTAAATAGTTTTACGGCGATCTCTTTCTTCAATTACTTATGGCGTAAGTCACATTTCATTCATTAAAAACAGTAACACAGTTTGTTTTTTTATTTATTTATTTTGCTTCTTGTAACTTTTTTTGTCCTACGATCTGAAGCTCACAGTACTAGGAAGCCAGTGTTGATTCCAAACGAGAAAAGCTTGTCTGCATTGAAAATAAGCATTTTAAAACATTGATTTTTATTCGCTAATGAACATCGATTTCAAGAGCTGGTAGCATATCTATAATAATACACGACACAACTATGTCAGGTAAGTTTACCCGCCCTCCCCACTAAAGATGGACATACACAAGGTCGTTTTAACTTGGGGAGCAGCATACTTTATACTTATGCATATGGGCCAAGGACGAAAATTGGTTTTTACCCAGCCCCTGCGATCAATGTCACACTGGCATCGGTATTACATCAACCCAACCCCTCTTATTGCAATGAGGAAGGTGTTGCCGCAGGGTTGGAATCCCAGGGTTGAGCAACTTCTCCCATCTAAAAAGAGGAGAAACATAGCTCCGCTTACAGCACACATTGTTAACCATGCTTCGGTAAATCTCATTGGCTAATGGTTAACTCCTGTGCAAGATAAGTAATGAAATAGGCTTCCTGTTTAAACAATTATTTCGCCGTTAGGGTCAAATTATGGCGATAACGATGAATAAAAGAATTCAACCCGCCATATTGTTTTGTGGGATGTATTCAAGCAGGCACTTCCTACTTGAACGGTAATTTCCGTATACGTGCCGAACTTTTCGGTTGAGTAAGGGTCCGTGGTGCTGTTATGTGTGTGTGATTCTGAGTCGTGGCTGTGGGCGGTGGTGTATCCGGGGATTCTGGTGCAGCGTTGGGGGAATCCTGGGTTACTGGCTCATTTACCCGCTCCTGATAGTTGTTGGGTGTGAAGTGGCGTTGAGGGGCTCAACCCTTGTATTGAGTTTGGGGTTGTTGTTGAGTGGTGTTGGTGTTGACCCGAGTGACCAGTCAGTTGTGAGCGTGTTGATTGTAGGAGCAGGATAGTTGGTGTTGGGTGGTCCAGTGGACCAGAATGGAGTGAAATGCCAATTTCCAATTTCTAAGTGTTACCTCGTCTGACACATCTACATTAATTAAGTATTGGTCGTGTTGGACCTCGATGACTGTACCAGTCTCGTTCCATCTGAGAATCTCGGGGCCTGCTTAATTTTGGATGCGCACCTGATTATCAACGCAAAGTTGTGGGAGCTTACGTATGTTCTCCGAGAGCCATTCGGCACATCGCAGGTGATGCTTTGCCAGGGCGATATCACGGTTCTCACAGGTTTCCCGCCAGGTGTAGTGGGGCGTGTATTTTCCTGGCAGGATCGGGATGAAGTCCCTCATAGGACGTCCAAAGTTGGTCATTGTAGGAGAGAGTTTTGTGCCCTGGTCAAGGCAATTTCTATACTGGATGGTTGCTCTTTGGAACTTGTCGATGTCTTCAATGGCTCCTGTGGTGTTTGTAATCATGCGTTTACATGTTTTTGCTCCTATCTCGGCGAAACAGTTTGATTAGGGAAAGCCAACTGATGAATCTCTCTGTGACACACTCCATCCCTTGAGAAATTCACGAGTTGGGTTTGCAAGGTATTTTGATCCACTGTCACTGGATAGCTCGTCCGGAATCCCATAAGTGACGAAGGCCTCTCGAGACATCTTACTAGTCCATGTGCATCTTGTGTATTACTGGCTAGTTGCAATATCGATCGACAATAATGGGGTACGATGATCCATTGTATTGGAAGTACTCAGACTATATGCATTAGAAGTGATAGGTGGGTTCCAGCTGTGGTGCCAGTGGTGCATTGTGTTGAGTTGGGTGCCATCCGGTTGCAGTCGTTGCAAGTGGCATGCAGCAATGTTATTTGTGATGTGATGCTAGACCAGAATACGGAGGTGTGGCACCTTGGTGGGCAGTGTGTAGTGCATCGAATATTTCCTGTCTGACAGAGAGTAGAAGATAAGTATCCTGTCCTTATATAGTAGTACTCCATCGTAAATTAATGGGTGCTCACGGAATGGGAAGTATTGTTAGACTTGTTGGAGTAGGTTTCGCTTGTGATCTGGGAAACCATTTTCAATCGATCGCTTGAGGTGACCTTGCGAACAGGATTAGGGGGGAGGTTGAAGTCGTTAGGGTGACAAGCTTATGTGTTTCTTGGAACGACGCAGCAACCTCATGTGTTATGGGATTACTCGTCAGTGACAGGTGGGTAGTCGCCTTACATGGAGTGACATCGCGGTCGTCGCAGGTAGTTGGGATGTGGGTGTCATCTGGCTGGTGGGTTCGTACAGTGTGCCTTGTACCAGGTAAGTGCCTGGATATTGCATCTGGTGTTCTGTGTTTTCGGCGTGGTATATGAATCATCCGGAATTTATAGAGGAGGGTTTTCTCTTTTAGGTTTAGCAGGCACAGAGTTCCTTATCTTCCCTAGTCTACCATCACCCAGAACCTTCAGAAGTGGCTTATGGTCGACTGTTATAATCAGATTGTCGCAACCAAATATAAAGTTTTTCGTCACTTTCGAGGGCATCAACCACGGATAGGGCTTCTCCTTTTGTGCTCGCGGGTGTTAAATGTGCTGGAGCCATTTCCAAAAGTCGTCGCAGTACTTCTCGGTTGCTGGGAACGGTAAGCTTGTGGGCAGTAGAGAAGGTGGCATTCGTTTCAGACAGCGGCATTCCGTGGTTCGTCTGTTCTGCTGAAGTTTGTTGAGAGACGCGGCCGCTTCTTGAATTTGTGGGAAGTCCTGGGAGATGAGACTCTGGTGGAGTAGTCAAACCATCCTGTTTATGGCACATGTCGGTAGTCCTGCGCCTTTTGTATGCACTTTCTACATGAGCATGGTCTGCGCCACTCAGGGACGCCTCGGATCTCTTTCCTCACTCCTTCGCCTCCACAAGCCTGAGGGTGGCTTCTAGGGTGAGGTTCTGGTTTTCGGGGCTAAAGATGTCCAGTCTTATTTCAGGACCCTCTAGGTCACGCACATCGACATCTCTGACCATCTGTTCTGTGAAATTTATGGTGCGACCACAGGGACGGTCGCTGGTGTATTTACATATGTCTACTCGGCCGCAATTCCTCACCTCCTTATCTCTGTCCTGGTGCATATTATGCAGGATGGTTCTGGTTACCATGATATTCTCCTCCTAAACTCCAAGATGCCGTATTACTGCTAAGATGACAGCTTCCGTTTTTATGTTGATCTCACCATTACAACGATGGAGGTCTGTTCGGAGGGCTTCCACACAACATTTCATTAATTGGATGCTAGTGTCTCTGCTTGTGATCTTCGTCACCTCTCTCTAGTTGTTTCATCTCCTTAGGAAGTACTGCCAATCTTCGCTTGAGCTACCACATGAAATGTTGAGGTGAAAGATCTTTTCGGTTTGGACGCCAGTCACCACCCTGGTTGTGCTGTGTGTTATAGCGTGGATTCGGAGGTATCTGTTATGTCTGGTGTGATGGAGTTGCAGTCAGCGATAGGGCAGGCGGTTTGTGGCATGACTGGGTGTTATTGTGCGGATGCGTTGACAAAGGGAAGATGACCAGTGTCGAGTGCTGGTTGTGTACCTATTGCAAGTTTACCGTTGATTTTTGGACAGAGGCATTCTGTAGGGTTTTATTTTGTGTACTAATGGCTTATCGATGGGTCGCAGATAAGACAAGGTCACTCATCTCTTATTCATAAATAATTATGTTGTCGTCAAATTATGGCGATAACCATGAGTTCGACCTGCCATATTGTATTGAGGAGTGTATTACAGTAGTCACTTCCGCTTAGGGAGTGACTATTATCTGTATGAACTTCCGGTGAGTGAGTCATTATTGTCTACTATTGTTATTATTATTATTGTTGTTGTTGTTCCACTGTATTTAGGTTGGAAAGATACATTATATGAGACTCGCTGCTAAAAAGCTGAAGCAACACGAAGACGACACGAGACGTGCTAAAGCTAAATTCAACAACTATTTGTTTTATTCAAACTCCCAGAATTCCCTAGTGGGACCGAAATTCATCATCATCAACAACATTATTGATGTTGGTATAAAACGTCCCCTTTTCTAAGGTAATTTATTATTTGCTTTAATTGTAACACTATTTGGGTTGCTGGTAATTAATAAAGACTTGGAATAGCAACGAAAATGAGATATTGATGAATAAACTACCATGGAAAGGGTTAAATGAATATCAAGAATGATAGACTGATAACAATTGAATCCCAGAGAATCGAGGTTTATAAAAATGAACCAGGTGACCGGCTGAGAGCAATACCTGGTTTGTACGACGGGCCAAGTGTTGACAGTATTCAACAAACAACACCTGTGAAATCGACATGAGGGGAATTGGATTAAATGCTAGTTATAAATAAAATCTTTTTGCAGAGATGTCAGGATTGAAAACAATAAGCTGAACATGTGCGGATATGTTGAACTTCGGCTGAACAAATTGTCACCAGAGTCATAGAGTTGCAAAATTTTCCCTGGGAAAGAGTCTCTTGGGTCAAAGGCGAGAAAGGCAATTGTTGTGTCAATTCACTTATGAAGTGATAGCATTTGGAACAATATTTTTAAAAAATAGGTTTTAACTGAATGGTGGAGGTGACAGGCACAGAAGAGCGATCAAGGAAGGAGGAGGAGCCGCCTGCAACCACTGAAGGGTAGCAGGCACAGACAGGACATTAAGGAGGTTGCACGAGCTGCCCACACCCACTGGAGAGCACTGGTGGGAGAATGGTAATATAATTAGAAGTAACCAAGCGGAGCGATGTTTACCCCCATCTCCCATGAAAAAAGGAGAATTCCCCAAAATTATGAAGTAATTTAATTTCTCAGGACCAAAAACAATGGAAATGATAGGTAGATGAAATACCGATCCCCCCCCAACTACATCTCACCCCTACACCAGTTTTGCTTTGGCAGACAACAATGTACTCTTGTTGGAAATCAGGGGATTCACCGAAACCCAACCTACATCTTCCCCGCACCGTTTTCTAGTTGGAGTCCATAAATACGAATGCGCGAAAGTGAATTCAGACTGTTGACAGTTGAGAGCTGAGATGAGACAAAAGGGAAGTGGCGGGGGTCGCTGAGAGATTCCATGGCTCCTGACGAACACAAGAACCTCTGACTTCAGCCTTGAGACAAACTTACCAAATCAGTAAAACAAATTTCGCTAACTCCGCAAGTCAAAACTTACCCAAGTGTCGCGTCCAATTTAGGAACGGGTTGGGTCGACAAACACCTGTATGCGAACACGACTACTAACGAACCATTGTACGCAGGATTCGATATAAAAATAGTAAATATTTTTTGTATATATTTCGAGTGCTGTTTTTTCTCCAATTTTACTGTACGACTTCGATCGACTTGGACCACCCCAACACGAAGATGCCTGTGACGAATCAATCTTGGCCTCCTTATAATCAATCAATCACAACGTGGGGTAGGGAAGGTCAGAATCGAAGAGATTGATCAAATCAGGATTCACCCTGAGTTGACCACGATGAAGGTGTTACATAATAATTAATTTCTAACTTTTCCAAATTACAAAATAAAAAATTACAAATGAAAGTTTCTTTTGTTTTTTTTTATTCGATATTGAATATCGATTTCAAAGAGCAATAACTCCTCCAACTCTTGAGATATTCTAGGCCACCACACAGATTCTTTTGCTCACACTTGGCATTTATTTTGTCCTAAGTGATCATTATGAATTTCTCCTTAATATCTCTGGTCTAAGTTTTTCAGTTATGACAGTTCTGTCCCGAAATCATAGTAAATTGTCACGAACTGACAATTCATTCTGATATGGAAAATATGGGTTCATGCCTTCTTTTATTCTTCCTTCATTATGTGTCCATCCATTTAGTATGAAATGTATTATGTCCTGTAATGCTGTGTCCTGTTTAGTAGCTATTTTTATTTCAATTAATTTCTTAGCCGTTGCTGGTCTGGTTCTTGACACAGTGTATACTCCCACTTCTTTGCTGGTATTACTGTCAGTATTGGATAAAGGACTTCTTGATAGTGTATCTTGTGCAACTACTGCCGTCCCTGGAACGTGTTCTGCTACTGGGTCATATACTCTCAGTCTCATCAGAAACCTTTGATATTGAAAAGTGTTTATTAATGGTATAAGTGGTTTGTGGTCCGTTAACATTTTAAAGGATTTGAATCTTGTGACATTGCCAAACTTCTCACATGTCCATACACAGATTAATATTCTTCCTCAATTTGTGCATATTCCCACTCGGCGCTATTGATTGTGCGTGGGACAAATGCTATTATTGCTAAATTGCTATCTATTTCTTGAAATAGAGTTGCTCCGAGACCATAACTGCTAGCATCAGCTCTAAATACTGAAGGTCTGGTTGAAGCGTAGTATGATAGAATTGGTACTTAAATTAGTAATTTCTTTATTCTCTTAAAAGATTTCTCTTGTTGGTAATCCCACACCCATACAGTGTCCTAGTAACTGAACTCTAAGCGTTGAAATCTCTGCGACATTTGGTTCCAATCCGTATAGGAATGATTATTTAACATGAATATACATGTTAGTGGCACAAAGCTAAAAGGGAAGTAAGTAGAGGCTGGTCTTCACTGTCTATGTTACCCTTAGTTAATCCGACTCGCGACCCATTCACTCTAACAATTGACGCAGTCACCACATGAACCCATCCTTCTCCATTCAATCCCAACATATACCACAATGCCACATTTTAATGGACGTGGAGACTAATAAAATACCACATGATGATAGAAATCTTTTTATATGTATATTTCTTTTACAAAAATATATAACATTTTACATATAAAAAGACAGGGGATGGTGAACCCAATAATCAAATAAATTACACTAAAGGAAACAAACTAAAAATCAAAAGTTAAAATGGTGTTAGTTAGGCCCGTCAAACCCACAAAAATAAGAGCGGGCGCTATATTTTGCCTATAAGCAGAACCAAGAAGCTTCTTCTCTAGAGGCAGGAAAGAGACAAACTAAATTTGAGAATGAGGAAATATCAAAGGCTAGTCCAGTCAAAATAAAAATGATGATAAAAAAACGACGGGAAGGACCATAACAAAAGATAGAGCCTGGATCAGGTCGGGAACGACAGTCACATTAACTAGTTGAACACAATGAGACTAGCTTAACCAAGGATGGGGTCCGTCAGGAATTCGCCTCGATGTAACCTGAGGGAAGTAAAAAAGGAAATCAAGACAGGCCCGATTCCCGCGAACTAGGCTTTGAGCTTGCACCCACCTTTCGTAAAAATCTACCGAAGACAAATGCTTTCTATCAGTTCTAATCTTCATCCTGGGCTGATACACAAAGAATCTAATCAGATCCTGATGAGATTAGTCTCGTAAGATTCCCTTCATTCGCGTCACCCACACTATCATTACTACGGCTAGCAATATAAGAAACAACAATCGTTTCACCCCAGACCACAGGTGCGACCCATTATCGAGATGTTCGGGATGGATACGAGCACTCAAATCGCCAACATGATCCCAGAATGGACGCACCAGCAGAGAATGGAAGAAGGCGTGTTCAGTCGTTTCTT
Organism: Acanthosepion lycidas; assembly: GCA_963932145.1. Lineage (NCBI taxonomy): Eukaryota > Metazoa > Mollusca > Cephalopoda > Sepiida > Sepiidae > Acanthosepion > Acanthosepion lycidas. The sequence continues at coordinate 21,145,240 of OZ010582.1, read as the reverse complement.
CACACCGATGACAATCCAGTCGGGAATTTCTGCTTAGCCTGCTATGAAATATACGTCATTGAAATCAGTTGCTGATCCTGCTGTTGGTTGTGCTGCTGCTGCTGATGATGATGATGAATAGGATGATGTTGGGTAAGCAGTTGCTGCTGATACTGAGGCTGCGGCTTCTGCGTACTCTGTTGCTGCTGCTGCTGAGACGGTTGCTGTTTTGCCGGCTGCCGCTTCTGCTTCTTCTGCTGCTGCTTCTTCTGCCTTTCTCGGTTTGGGACATCCTGCTGAGGAGTGACGCAGCATTTGCTCTCTTCTTCTCTACTTCCTTCCATACCTGATCATCGGGGGACTTTCCTGGGACTTTATCCAACCCCACCGCTTCTTTTCAATCTGTATAGGAATAACTACATAAATCTCCCCCGCCTAGGATTTCTTTCTAGCCAGTGAAAAAGACCACTTCTCGGTCTTATCCGACTCCGTTCTGTTTTTTCTTGTCAGAACGATGCGATCACTTGTCTGTATCCCATCTTGTGTGTTAACTCTATTCTTAGTTTGTGAACCTTTTTTTTCTTTATTACTATTGTTTTGCCTTATTGCTGTTCTTTTGCCTTGTGTATATTCTTTGCTTACTATCAGTTTTGCTCTGGGTTTTTTTTTCTTTTCTTCCTCTTGTTATTATTTATGGCGAACTTTTTCAGTTCGTTTTGTTGGTCAAATCTGCCAATGAAAATTATGATGTTGATCCGAAAAATGAATTCATTACTGAGTGGACCGAGTCTCAGAAATTTAAACACGACTACAAAGGTCGGAGAGTAGTCAGTGAGTTATGTGCCATGCGTGATACACGCTTAGGCGATCATGTATTTTTCGATACATGACTGACGAGGCAGATCTTTTCCCGTAGTAGGTTGCCATTTCTTTCTACGGTAGACCAGTTGGCATCCAAGGCTATAGAACCCAGACTGTCCTACTATTTGCCCATAGCTGGGGCTGGGAGAAGAAGAGGATTCATACCTTTCCCTAGGGTATTAGTGAATGTAATGGATTCCGCTGTAAAATCTGCCAATGACTTTTATTTAACCATGGCCAATTACTCTACAGCGACCATTTCCGCCAATTTTCCTGATTTGTCGAACGGTTCTGGTCTACTTAATTTGAACATTGGGTCCTGTTCTACTAGAAAATAATTTTCCTCTTTTAGAACAAATCTCTCTCTGTCTCTCTCTGTCTGTCTGTCTCTCTCTCTCTCTCTCTGACACTGGGCTTAGGGTGCAAAAATAAATTATATGAGACTGGCTGATGAAAAGCTGAAGCAATACAAACACGACACGAGATGTGCTAAACTCAACAATTATTTTATTCAAACGTTCGATCCATTTACTCCCAGCCTTCCCTAGTAAGACCGGAAGTACTTACAATCATCATCATAATCAACATTATTGATGTTGTTATAAAACAATTATTATTATCATTATTATCATTATTATTATTATTATTATTATTTTTATTTTCTTTGCTTTCTGGCGTTTACACATTTCTTTCCGGGTCCCACCCAGGGACCTAAGGTTAGAAATGGCATCATGACCCTTTTCACTGACAAAAAAAAAAAAAAATTACATAGATAGAGCCCTTCGTAAAGTGTGGGCTGTACTTGTCAGAACAATTTTTTGTATCTCCTTGAGGCATGGGCTTCCAGGAATCCCTGCAATTAGTCTACTGCAATCTTTTCCAACCAGTCCTAGGGCTCCAACTACAACAGGGATTGTTGATGTTCCCATATGCCACATTTTCGAGACCTCTATTTCAAGGTCCTTGTATTTTGACAGCTTTTTGAATATCTTCAAAGATACATTGCAGTCAGCAGGGACTGCCATATCAATAAGGAGGCACCGTTTTTGTTTGTGGTCTTTAATAACAATATCTGGTCGGTTGGCCTTGATTGTTCTGTCAGTGTGAATTGTGTAGTCCCATAGAATTGTAACAGGTCCTATCTCCGTAACTGGGTCTGGGTGGTGTTGGTACCAGTTTCTTTCAGTTTCCTTCCCGTAGAAGTTGCAGATTTTCCAGTGCAGATATTGGCCCACTCTGTCATGTCGGGTTTTGTATTCAGTGGGTCCCAACATCGTGCAACCTGATACAAGATGATCAATCGTTTCTGGATATTTATCACAGAATCTGCATTTTGGGCTGACACAATATTTTAGTATATGTGCTTGATAATTCCTAGTTAGCAAGCATTGGTCCTGCGCAGCAAGGATAAAACCTGCGCAGCAAGGATAAAACCTTCAGTTTCCGCTTTCAACCCTGCACTGCGTAGCCACTGATGGGTACGGGTTTTGTCTACATCAGCTTGGTTGATACGGGCAGAGTATTGGCCATGAAGCGGTTTATCTTGCCATCGCTTCTGTATCTGGTCGGTTGCATTCGTCTTTGCTGTCTTTTTCAAGTATTTTGCACTTTCAGCCGGTGTATTGTGCTGTAGTTGCATCTCTACGCCCATTTGAAGCTCCAGTTTGAATTTGTTGGCTTCTTTCATTACGGAGTAAAGACGCTTACTACTTTCATGTTCCTTGACGCATACCATCATCCAGTCTTCTGTAGTTTCCAAGTATTTTTGGAGGCCAATTGTTGTAGTTTTGTAGGACAGTTCTAGTTGAACTAATCCTCTGCCTCCTTCGGATCTGGGCACATACAGACGATCAACATCAGCTTTGGGATGATGCATGCGATAGCAAGTGAGAAGCTTTCTCGTTTTGGCGTCCATTCGCTTAATTTCAGCTATGGTCCAGTTAAGGACATTAAAGCTGTAATGCACCACTGGGACAGCCAATGTGTTTATAGCTGATATTCTATTTTTTGAGTTTAGTTCAGTATTTAGTATCAGACGTATACGCCTGTAGTACTCTTTTCTTATTTTTTCTTTCATTTGGGGGTGTTGTATGCCATCTCCTTCGCTAATTCCTAGGTACTTATAAGCTTCTTCATGCTCCAATTCCCTAATCTTTGTGACAAAATCTAGATCTATTGAGGGTGTTTCTGTAATTCTACCTTTCTTGAATGTTACTTTTGCACATTTATCTAATCCGAAGTCCATACCTATGTCGTCACTAAAGTATTTTACAATATTGAGGAGGCCTTTCAACTCATTGTCGTCTTTGGCAAAGAGTTTGAGATCATCCATGTATAGTAGGTGATTGAAAATTTTCTTATTTATTTTGTAACCATAGCTACTGTTGTTCAGTTCATGTGTAAGAGGGGTTAAGGATAGACAAAACAGAAGGGGTGACAGAGAGTCTCCTTGAAAAATTCCACGTCGGATATTCAGACGGTTGGATATAGCAGTGCCCCCGGTGTGCCTAAGGTATAGTTATAGGTATAGTTTATTATTATTATTATTATCATTATTATTATTATTATTATTATTATTATTATTATTATTATTATTTTCTTGGGTTTCTGTTGTATATACATTTCCTTCCAGGTTCCAACCAGAGACCTAAGGTCAGAAATGGCTCCATTACATTTTACACTGATCATTTTTGTAAAAAAAATACTTAAGATCATACACATCGAAATCAACACAAGAAAGTCAGCAATACTACTAAAACACAAGGAGTTACAGGGTGTGCAAGAATTAGGAATAGAAACATTAATGATGAGCAGAAAGAGAAGAGAGTAATCAGGAGGACGGTAGATATCGATTGACATTGCATTTAAATTTTTTCAGATTAAAGTTGGTTGGAAAGCATGGAGCCAGAAGGGATTTCTACAAGTGATAAATGCAAGAGAAGAAACTGTTAATATAGAACTTACGGCTACATCTAGCTAGCTCAACTGTAAATTGATGAGATCTCGTCGCCAGTCGCGAGGCAACCTTACAGCGGTGAGAAAGTGACTGGAGCTGAGCCGCCAGATCGGAACCAATAAGATTGTACATTCTTCTTTGGATTTTATCAAAGAGATCACGGTAAATAGCAAGGGCACCGGACTATATGTGGCAGCAATATTCTAAACATGGACAAATGGTTGACTTATAGATATGTAAGACAGATTCTAGAGAGAAAAATTATCTCACCCAACACAGTGAACCGACTTTTTTAGCAGCTGACTTAGCAAGGGATTTATATCTTTCCACTTCATATCAGTAGAGAACGTGAGCCCGAGAAGGTGCAACGCGTCACTTTCCTGAATGATATCAACATCTATGCTAATGGAGGGCAGCAAGGGGTCTCTGAGATGATTAATGGAGAGAAGTGTAGTTTTAGAGGTGTTAAAATTAAGCCATCTTTTGCACGAGTTAACAATGGACTTGAAGTCGTTTTGGGCATCAGCAGCCATTTTGACCTTGTCAAACTGATAAGCCTTACTATCGAGGTAGAAGTAAATGGTTGTGCTGTTAGTAGTGATAGCAAGTTGAGAGTTAATGTCATCAGAAAGGCCATTAATTAAACTTAAAAATAGAATAGGAGCAATGAAGGGGCCCTGGGGGAAACCTGCGTTAGTACGAAAGGATTTAGACGAGTGGCCGTTCAAGATAATTCTCATTTCACGATTTGATAGGAAAGGCTGGATCAGTTCAAAAAAGTGTCCGGAGACATCGTAGCTTGTGAAGAAGATCAGAATGTCAGACCCTGTCAAAGTCTTTCAAGATGTCAACAATCCGGACTTCACCGTTTTTATCCAGAGTAGTGGTTCCCAAACTTTTTGAATTGTTGCCCACTTGCGTACCAAAATACAACCATAACGCCTCCCCATTAATAGTCAACCTTTGATTGGATTTTCTTGGTGCTAGTATTGCATGTCAAATGAGTATCTTAGTATTTCCCATTATAATTGTTATATAAATGGGATATAGTATATAGGATATATCAACAAATGTTCGACACCATGTTTATTGAAATAAGAAGGTAGTTGAAGTAAAACTGACTTTTTTCGTCATCTAATCTTAGTCAAATTTATAGAAACGTAATTCTTAATAGCATTTTGTTTTTTTTACAATAAACAGAGATAGATGTACTTAATGTGATAGTTGAATTTAGTTCTTGGTCAAGAGTTCTTCAATATTGGGCTTCATGGTAGTAAGGAGTTACCGCAGGCCCCCTCTCTGCACAATATCCATGCGATTTCTCGACTTGTTAAGAATCTGGGACACCACTTTCAACTGAATATGAGGTTGGGAAGGCAATAAAACAACAACTTTGCCTTTTCCCACAATGCAGGAAATCTTTCTGGGATAGTGGACTATGGCCAAAATTCTTGGTAAGCCTGCCGTTTAAAAAAGGTTTCAATTCAAAATCATTTCGCAAGTCAATAAGTTCTCTCTCAATGAACCCGTCCATGTTGATATTTGTGATCTGAAAAGGGCCGAGGACCCAAGGTGGAATTTCCAGAACTGATAAATCCTGAAAATAAAGTTTCATGTCAGCTTCAACGTTCTCGAGATGCACTGTGAAAAGGAGAAGCGTATCATCAGATGGCCATTATCCCAGTTCTTTAAGGCTTAGAAATTGACAGAAATCTTTGCGTCCAATATTTCTATGGTAAAAGGGAAGTTTCGTGATGAAATCAGAGATGATGGACATAGATTTAATGAGGTTTGTTTCATCACCTTGCAGTTGGAGGTTCATATTGTTAAACTACGCGTGGATGTCAGCCAAATAGGCAACGTGGGGCTTGATGGCTGCGAGTTGTTCTTCTCTTGACGAATCCACTAAGAATTTAACGACAGAGGTAAAGGACCAGAAAAGACGAGCAAGGCAGTTTCCTTTAGAAAGTCATTGCACTTTTATGTGTAGTAGGAACCTATCAAATTCTTCGTTGTTTTCAGAATACAACTGTTTGAAAAGTCGCGAATGCAACGTGTGAGCTTTGATTTTGTTCGCAGCTGCAATCATAGTAGAAAGAGAAGCGTTTAAACATGGAGTGATGCTTTAGGCGATTAAATATTGTCAATGGATGATGCAGTGAAGAGTCATAACGTTCAGACTGCGTGTTCTGGATGTTTTACCTAGCACAACTTACTGATCAACTCGGCTTTCTCAATCCATTCGACCACAGATGTTCCGGACGCCGAGCCGTCGAACTCGGGAATGAGTTTGAGGTCAAACTTCCCCTCCGTCATTTTCGCAGAAATAGCTTGTGTGAAACTGACCCAAGTTACCTCTTTCCAGCTGACAAAGTCTCTCCGTACAAGCAGGAAACAAAATGCCTATTCTCTCTCGCGTGGTGTTTTTTTTTGTCGAGTTAATCTAGCAAAAAATTTGAATACGCCCAACCAGTCTCACCAATTCTCCTAGCTCCGAGACTGTGTCTTTCTTAAATTAAGATATCAGGGCGGCCATATTTCTTTTTTCTTTCCTTTACTCGTTTTGAACGCCAGGAAAATACGTGCTCACTTTGCCACACGAGGTAAGTCATCTGTTCTTCCACAGATGCAGTGCATGATCATAACGATCAGACTGCTTGTTTGAAACTTCGGTACCGCCGAACCGCCGATGCAACACCGTCTGTTGCACATAAAAGAATGTTTTTCATTAGTATTTCTTTCTCCTTCATAAATACCTCCACAGTGCGAAATAAGAGTATTCTTTATTATCACTTTCCATAGTAAGGGCAAACAGCAGTTCTTGGTATAGTTTCCTATTATGAATGAATTGTACATAAGTCAAGAGCAGAGATTCGTCGTTAGGCAAAGTTGATTCGTCCAGTTGCAAGCTAAACTCAATGTTTCGCAAAATGTTCCAAATAATTCTTTCAATATCACCGGCCATTTCGTCAATGCGCCTCTGTACGGTATTATTACTCAAAGACATAGCTATCAAAACTGGTTCAGGATTTTTCTCCAGAACAGTTGTCAACTTCACGAAGGACTAGAGCGATCAAAGTTTTCCAGTCATATAGGCTTTGCCTCCCTTGGCAATTAGAAGCGCCATATTGTAAGAAGCGTGTAAGCCATCATCATTGTTATGTGTCCAGCGGCAAACGTGTCATGTAAAGTTTTGGTCTTGCCTCGTTTGTCACGCATGTCTTTGAAATACCTTACATCTTTATCGGTTTTATTGGGATGCAACATCTTGAAATGCTCGCTCAGTCTCGAAGGCTTCGTTTGGGAATGTCTTCTCACATATCAGACTAAACGACAATTGATCGTTGTGAGATGATAGAATAAAGCCGATATATAAATATTCGACATTATATTGCGGCCATTTCTTCTTCGCTCCTGTGACTGCCATTGTCGAAGTCTACAAAAAAGTAGAGAAGCTTAAGAAATTTTCAGCAGAAACAGATGAACTTACAGCAGTAACCGGGTCTTGCAACAGGGATGTAGAAACGGTGAGATGTAGAACACAGAAAATTTAAGAGCAGGCCCTTTGGATATCTACTCTTCTCACTGCAATCTTTCTCCAGTTCCCGAACCTAGACTTATATTAAAGTGTAAAGAAGTGAAGGAAAATAAGAAAGAAATTTTATTAGTTGAAGGAAAATGGATACACTGGGAAAAGAATCATGATACTAACTCCCAGAAAATGCAAAAACAGAGAGACGTAGAAAATGCAAAAACAGATGTACAGACAGTAGCCGGATCAATGCATAGAGGTACAGGAGCGTCAAATAAATACGCTGATGACTGACATACTCCACTAAATCTACTTGCTAACACCTATTGATCCTATGTGACTACCTGTAGAACACGGCCGTCAAATTGAGTTTGGTGATTTTTTTATGCACCGGCACGTCTGTGCTAGTGGGCATTAGTTATTTTACGCACGCTATTTTCAAGTTACAGTGAGCTCTTGGCGACTGCACATGGCGTTAGCGCTGTACGTTTCCGTATTCAGAAGTCGAATTTCACTGACGCTTGTGCTTCCGGGAATCAGCGAGCTTCAAACCATCTTTGTCGCAGTTGATGCAAGAATTAATACACTTCAAAGTATTGCAACATAATGTGGTAGCGTTGGAGATAATATTACTGGTTATTATACTTAATGAACATTTGGATAAAATCTCGTGATAAGCATGTTTTATTTAAATACTTTTTTTTCAAATTATTCTGCATATTTTTCAATATATATATATATATATATATATATATATGTGTGTGTGTGTGTGTGTGTGTGTGTGTGTGTGAAGATATCACCGAGGGAATTAAGGCATTAAACGTGTTATTAAACGTGTTCATTTTTGTTTTTTGTTTGTTTGGGTTTTATGGCATATCAACAACTGTGGGTTATTTAATGCCAAATCCAGTTTATATGAATTTTAAATGCCTATTTTGTATGGAATAAAAAACGTATAGCTGGCAACATTATTGTTTCAAAAACATACAGGTGGCAACATTATTTTTTACAAAAAACGGATAGCTGGCAACATTATCGTTTCAAAAACGTACAGCTGGAATAATTTTTTTTTTCCAAAAAACGTATAGCTGGCAACATTATGGTTTCAAAAACGCATAGCTGGCAACATTATTTTTAACAAAAAACGTATAGCTGGCAACATTATGGTTTCAAAAACGCTTAGCTGGCAACATTATGGTTTCAAAAATGAATAGCTGGAAATATTATGGTTTCAAAAACGTACAGCTGAAATAATTTTTTTTTTTTTCAAAAAACGTATAGCTGGCAACATTATGGTTTCAAAAATGCATAGCTGACAACATTATGGTTTCAAAAACACTTAGCTGGCAACATTATGGTTTCAAAAACGCATAGCTGGCAACATTGTTTCAAAAACGGATAGCTGGCAACATTATTGTTCAAAAACATATAGCTGGCAACATTATTGTTTCAAAAACGTACAGCTGGAATAATTTTTTTTCCAAAAAACGTATAGCTGGCAACATTATGGTTTTAAAAACGTACAGTTGGCAACATTATTGTTTCAAAAACGGATAGCTGGCAACATTACTGTTTCAAAAAAGTATAGCTGGCAACATTGTTTCAGCTGACAACATTGTTTCAAAAACGTATAGCTGGCAACATTATTGTTTCAAAAACGTAAAGCTGGCAACATTATTGTTTCAAAAAAGTATAGCTGGCAGCATTATTGTTTCAAAAACGTATAGCTGGCAACATTATTGTTTCAAAAACGTATAGTGGCAACATTATTGTTTCAAAAAAGTATAGCTGTCAACATTATTGTTTCAAAAAAGAATAGCTGACAACATTATTGTTTCAAAAACGCACAGCTGGCAACATTATTGTTTCAAAAAAGTATAGCTGGCAAATTTACTGTTTCAAAAAACGTATAGCTGGCAACATTATGGTTTCAAAAACACTTAGCTGGCAACATTATGGTTTCAAAAACACTTAGCTGGCAACATTATTGTTTCAAAAACGCATAGCTGGCAACATTGTTTCAAAAACGGATAGCTGGCAACATTATTGTTCCAAAAACGTATAATTGGCAACATTATTGTTTCAAAAACGTATAGCTGGGAAAATTATTGTTTCAAAAAAGTATAGCTATCAACATTATTGTTTCAAAAAAGAATAGCTGACAACATTATTGTTTCAAAAACGCGCAGCTGGCAACATTATTGTTTCAAAAAAGTATAGCTGGCAAATTTACTGTTTCAAAAAACGTATAGCTGGCAACATTATGGTTTCAAAAACACTTAGCTGGCAACATTATGGTTTCAAAAACACTTAGCTGGCAACATTATTGTTTCAAAAACGCATAGCTGGCAACATTGTTTCAAAAACGGATAGCTGGCAACATTATTGTTCCAAAAACGTATAATTGGCAACATTATTGTTTCAAAAACGTATAGCTGGGAAAATTATTGTTTCAAAAAAGTATAGCTATCAACATTATTGTTTCAAAAACGTATAGCTGGCAACATTACTGTTTCAAAAAGGTATAGCTGGTAACATTATTGTTTCAAAAAAAGTATAGCTGGCAACATTATTGTTTTAAAAAGTATAGCTGGCACCATTATTGTTTCAAAAACGTATAGCTGGCAACATTATTGTTTCAAAAACGTATAGCTGGCAACATTATTGTTTCAAAAATGCATAGCTGGCAACATTATGGTTTCAAAAACACTTAGCTGGCAAGATTATGGTTTCAAAAACGCATAGCTGGCAACATTGTTTCAAAAACGGATAGCTGGCAACATTATTGTTCAAAAACATATAGCTGGCAACATTATTGTTTCAAAAACGCATAGCTGGCAACATTATTGTTTCAAAAAAGTATAGCTGGCAACATTGTTTCAGCTGACAACATTGTTTCAAAAACGTATAGCTGGCAACATTATTGTTTCAAAAACGTAAAGCTGGCAACATTATTGTTTCAAAAAAGTATAGCTGGCAACATTATTGTTTCAAAAATGTATAGCTGGCAACATTATTGTTTCAAAAACGTATAGCTGGCAACATTATTGTTTCAAAAAAGTGTAGCTGGCAGCATTATTGTTTCAAAAACGTATAGCTGGCAACATTATTGTTTCAAAAATGTATAGTGGCAACATTATTGTTTCAAAAAAGTATAGCTATCAACATTATTGTTTCAAAAAAGAATAGCTGACAACATTATTGTTTCAAAAACGCACAGCTGGCAACATTATTGTTTCAAAAACGTATAGCTGGCAACATTATTGTTTCAAAAACGTACAGCTGGAATAATTCTTTTTCCAAAAAACGTATAGCTGGCAACATTATGGTTTCAAAAACGTACAGCTGGCAACATTATTGTTTCAAAAACGCATAGCTGGCAACATTATTGTTTCAAAAACGTATAGCTGGCAACATTATTGTTTCAAAAATGTAAAGTGGCAACATTATTGTTTCAAAAAAGTATAGCTGGCAACATTATTGTTTCAAAAACGCACAGCTGGCAACATTATTGTTTCAAAAAAGTATAGCTGGCAACATTACTGTTTCAAAAAACGTATAGCTGGAATAATTTTTTTTCCAAAAAACGTATAGCTGGCAACATTATGGTTTCAAAAACGTACAGCTGACAACATTATTGTTTCAAAAACGCATAGCTGGCAACATTATTGTTTCAAAAACATATAGCTGGCAAGATTGTTTCAGCTGACAACATTGTTTCAAAAACGTATAGCTGGCAACATTATTTTTAACAAAAAACGTATAGCTGACATTTTTTTTTACAAAAAAACGTATAGCTGGCAACATTATTGTTTCAAAAAAGTATAATTGACAACATTATTGTTTCAAAAACGTATAGCTGGGAAAATTATTGTTTTAAAAAAGTATAGCTGGCAACATTATTGTTTCAAAAACGTATAGCTGGCAACATTATTGTTTCAAAAAAGTATAGCTGGTAACATTATTGTTTCAAAAAAAGTATAGCTGGCAACATTATTGTTTTAAAAAGTATAGCTGGCACCATTATTGTTTCAAAAACGTATAGCTGGCAACATTATTGTTTCAAAAACGTATAGCTGGCAACATTATTGTTTCAAAAAAGTATAGCTGGTAACATTATTGTTTCAAAAAAAGTATAGCTGGCAACATTATTGTTTTAAAAAGTATAGCTGGCACCATTATTGTTTCAAAAACGTATAGCTGGCAACATTATTGTTTCAAAAATGTATAGCTGGCAACATTATTGTTTCAAAATAGTATAGCTGGCAACATTATTGTTTCTAAAAAGTATAGCTGGCAACATTATTGTTTCAAAAACGCACAGCTGGAAACATTATTGTTTCAAAAAAGTATAGCTGGCAACATTACTGTTTCAAAAAACGTATAGCTGGCAACATTATGGTTTCAAAAACGCATAGCTGGCAACATTATGGTTTCAAAAACACTTAGCTGGCAACATTATTGTTTCAAAAATGCATAGCTGGCAATATTGCTTCAAAAACGGATAGCTGGCAACATTATTGTTCCAAAAAACGTATAGCTGGCAACATTATGGTTTCAAAAACGTACAGCTGGCAACATTATTGTTTCAAAAACGCATAGCTGGCAACATTATTGTTTCAAAAACGTATAGCTGGCAACATTGTTTCAGCTGACAACATTGTTTCAAAAACGTATAGCTGGCAACATTATTTTTAACAAAAAACGTATAGCTGATATTTTTTTTTACAAAAAAACGTATTGCTGGCAAAATTATTGTTTCAAAAAATATAGCTGGCAACATTATTGTTTCAAAAACGTGTAGCTGGCAAAATTATTGTTTCAAAAACGTATAGCTGGCAACATTATTGTTTCAAAAACGTATAGCTGGTAACATTATTGTTTAAAAAATGTATAGCTGGCAACATTATTGTTTCAAAATAGTATAGCTGGCAACATTATTGTTTAAAAAAAGTATAGCTGGCAACATTATTGTTTCAAAAACGCACAGCTGGCAACATTATTGTTTTAAAAAAGTATAGCTGGCAACATTACTGTTTCAAAAAAAAGTATAGCTGGCAACATTATCTTTCCGAAAACATTATCTGAGGCCTTGCTGTTGGATGTAGTTTATCGCCGTACCCAGGACGCGCATGTAGTTTACCGTCATACCCAGGACGTTGTTCATTTTTGTTAGCCTTTCTTAACTTATTATTATTGTTTTTATTTCCTTTGATTTCTAGCGTGTAAACATTTCTTTCCGGGTCCCGCCCAGAGATCTAAGGTTAGAAATGGCATCATGACACTTTCCACTAAAAAAAAAAAAAAAGAAAAAAAGAAAAAAAATGATGACTGATGATTTTACATAGATAAAGCCCTTCGCAAAGTCTGGGCTGTACTTGTGAGAACAATTTTTATTATTAATGTTATTATTATTATTATTATTATTATTATTATTATTATTATGTTTTGAGTGTGCTTGCTTGTTTTACGAGTTTCCCCCAAGTTTCAACCATAAACCTCAAGAGACTACAACAGATCTTGATTGTTGGTACAATTAGTCGGATATGTAGCTGACATCCGCAGCATCAATTTTTCGTGATTGTTGATATCGTATGATTGTGTATAATAGTTTAATTAAACTTTCATTAAACTGTGTATGTGCATGCACAGTTAAAATTTATGTATAGTTAAAATTTGTAGACAGATTAAATGTAGGGACTGAAAAACTAAAATTATGTCACCGATGCAAAATTGAGTAAACTCACAGAAGAACCTTCAGAATATGAAGAAATGCATAAGGTTCTATGAACATGTGAGAATGTGAATTCGAATTCTAGTGGTATTGACCAATTATTAAATATTTAACGCAAGTGATTACAACGGTTTTTCGTTAGTAGAAATGGAAAATATTGTAAAACTAATATTCTTCGTAGCTACCAACGCTTCTTACGCATGTTGTTAATTAACATTCACATGATACTTGTTCGTCTTTTCAAATATTTGTATTGTCTTGTTTATTCAGCTGTCTGTCTGAAGAGGTTAAATAAATTGAATAGAATCATCGTTTGGTAGAAGAAAGAAAAATTTCTCCTCGCACGTCACATCAATATAATAATTCTTTTCTTGTGTAGGGACTTAACAACAATAAAATAAAAAAATAAAGAAGAGTGTGCCGATCTATATCGCACATACACACACATACATAAACAAATAAAAATCACATACAACGACAAGCATTCATTGGTTAATATATTGTAGAGGACTGGGGGTGAGGATGAAAAGAAAACATGTGAGTTTATATTTCCTGCTAGAAAAAAGGTCCAACTACAATAGAATTTTGGACTTGGATTAAGTCCAAGTGAAGATAAAGAAGACAAACAAGACCGATATATATATATATATATATATATATATATATATATATATATATATATATATATATATCAACAAATATGTATTAAGCAAATTACAAGACACAGTGACATTAACATTTGTGTATGTGTGGACATCTGTGTTTGTTCTTTGGTGAATGTTCGTATTTTGGTTAATGTTCGTAATGTTCATAGCTTTTTCCCAGAAATGGGAAACGCTGGCCTTCTAAGAGCTTACATCTTGTCGCTGAAATGAAGAAGAAAGAGAGATTTACCTCACCACCACGCGAGGTGGGATTCCGCACGAGTCCTGAAGGAAAGAAGAGAGAGAGGCAAGAAGTTTCCCAGTATTTATAGCATGGAAAGAGAGAGACCCCTGGTGAAGAATTAGGGAACTAAGGAGGAGGTAACTCCGACAAAATCACCACTACGTTATTATAAACAATTTACAAATCGCAGCAATGCGACAATTTTGTAATCGCTCTATTTCCATGTAGTCAATTTTGTACACTTTTGGGAGAAACGGATCCAAGAAGTGTACAAAATTGACTATATGAAAATAGAGCGATTACAAAATTGTCGTGTAAAGTGTTAATTAGTACGTCGGGTTGATCAATTATAGAATGTACTGCTTCTCGAGTGTTGTGGTTACCAATGTTGAATGGGTTAAATAGATAATGCGGCTGCGTGTTGAGAAGGTAATCAACATTCATACATAATACTTAAAACATCAAGGAAAAAGAACAATGAGAACCAATTTTGTTTAACGAAGAAATATGTATATTAAATTCAACAATGATACAAAGTAGTTGCAATATGAGTGAAAAAGGGAGAAAAAAGTAGTTTCCCCTTGACTGTAAGGAAATGTCTTAAAGAAGATTTGTCTGAGTAAATGTTCAGAGTTCAGTGTTGAAAATAGAATATTTCTTTCAGAAAATTGTTCAGTAGTTGCAACTTACAGAGTTGATTTAACTTGGTGTGTCCACTGAGAACTGGTGGTGTGTCACATAAAGTTCTGTAGTGTGTATGTACGTGCGGAGTGAGTAGGATGAAATACACGAGCGAGTAAATGAGAACTATTGTCTCTGGGTACCTCGACTGTGGTTCTGAAATTACTACTACTGGTTTTTTGGAATGCATCCAATATTTATACTATCTGGGGTGGCTCCCAGCAGAGACGCTATAGTACATTTTTGAAAATACATGAAAAATATCCGATTGGACGGAAAATGGACCAATCAGCGATTTTGTAGCAAAGCTTGTTTTGAACAAAGTGTAGGAACAAATTTACTATGGTGGAATGCGATAGATAAATTGTCCTGTTATTTTTAAGTATGTATTTATTGACCAATTAGAATTGGAGAAAATGTAGGCATGGCACTACAGTCGCATTGCTGCGATTTGTAAATTGTCTATATAACGTAGTGGTGATTTATTAACCAATGAATGCTTGTCGTTGTATGTGATTTGTATTTCTTTATGTATGTATGTGTGTGTGCGATATAGATCGGCACAAGAGCATAGATAAATAAATTTGGCGAAACTGGGATTACCTCCATTTGACATGTAGTCACGTGACCCCAGTGGTATCAGTTCAAAAGGCGCGCGGCTTTTAAATTTGCATGCATTTACTCCTTTTTCTGTTCTCAGAGAATCATTTGTTGCCGTGCAACTAAGTTATTCCTCTACAATAGCCAAACACACATCGACGCACCTAATCACATTGTCTAAAAAGAAAAATGTCATTTTAAGTACATTGTTTTTATTTTAAACAAAAATGATTTCATTTTGAAATATTACATTTTATGTGGCACAAGGCCAGAAGAGGAGTGAGGAAAAGCTTGGTCGTCACTGACTATCCTACACAGAGTTAATCCCGTTCACAACCCATTCATTCATTACAATTTACTCATACACCACAAGATCTCATTCATTGCCATTCAATCCAACACATATTCACAGGGATTTACTAAAACACCCATAACGTAAAAATATATACAATGTTTTTTTTTTTTTGTTTTTTTAAAATAAAATATATAAAATTATGACATGAAATGGCGGGCGGGAGATGTACCCAATAACGGAAATAAAATACAAAAAAACATTCAAAATAAAATAAAAATATGTATTCTGCCACAAAGCAAAATTAAGCAACTTACTTGCTAGAGACAAAATAAATTATGTGAAAAATTTGGTTGCCGCTGCTTTTAGTTGAGCTGGAAGTCGTGGGCACAACACAGTATAGTATTTGAAACAGTTCCAGATAACGTTCCAGATAACGCTGAAAAGCTTTTTCCTTTTCATATAAAAATGGTTTTAAAAGTACAAATTTACGAAGTCATATTTTGCTGGTAATAGTGAATGTGGGTGTATATCCCGCATCCCACCAGGACGTAGGCGATTATGGCCCTCCACAACTTCCTGTCCCTTGTAGCTGTTAATAAATTTTGTCTTTTTGATATTTCTCTTATAGTGGCTTGGGGCTTCAGAGTTAAAATGAAAAGTTGGTTTACCCACGTCAAGAAGGTTAATGGAGGCAGATAATGTCGAAGAAACACACGTGTAATTTTAACAAAACAATATAAAGAATTTATTTACGAATTTACACGCTTGTTTCCGGGAAATAAATCAGAAATTTTTAAAGTCAGCAGTTTCAACGAATTATCATGAAGAGGAAATGTTCATACAACAGATTAAATGATTTGACATAAAATAATATTAAAAAAATGTTTAAAACAAATATAAGAGAGTTCGTGGTTCACAGAAAGGATATACGGTTGCATACGTTCACTATTTTCTTTTTTCTAGGTTCAACGGCTGATTTCTTTGACGTCAAGGTTTTCATTGGTCCAAATAAAATTTCACATAGGCTCCCGAATTTCTCCAGGTCGATTTCCTCAGCTCGCCCGTATTTGAAGTAATTGGAAAAAGGGAGTTATTATTATATCCTACTCACCAAACTCCTATTCCGCTAACCATTACTCAAGCCCATCTAGTAAGTTATGCACTGTTTCGACTGTCTCTCTTGGCTTCAACCTTCCCTGGGAATATCAGATTTTCCAAAGTCCTCTTTCCTCATTATGTGTCCTAGAAATTTCAACTGTCTCTTTCTGATGTAAGCGTAAGTTTCCTTTTTGCTTCCCTTTTCTCTACAACTTCGTCGTTGCTCGTATATTAGGTCCATTGTATCCTCAGTATCCTTCTGTATAACTACATTTCTGTTTCTTCAAGTCTCTTCTTCATCTCTGAGGAGATTGTCCAGCATCCACTGTCATTTTGGAAGATCGATGCCACAAAATAAGAAATGAGATATTTTCCTTTTCTAAAGTGAAAGTGAAAAAATGTTTCCTTTTCCAAATGAAAGTGAATTTATGGCAAAAATACAACTCTCGATATGTATACCATTGCAAACCAAATAGTGGAACTTCTCACGAGATATAAAGTATATTTACACGATTTTTTATGTGCGTCTTTATTTATATCTTTGCTTATCACAGATTTTATAAGTATACGTGTACACAAAATTGTTCAAATGCATGGACATCAAGTGGAAAGAAATTCCTTTTTTTACCAACATATACTTGTAACAGGGTAGTTACTTGGGGTTGATGTTAATGACAGAAATTAAAATGCATAAACATACAACGATATAACATAAACAATAAATAATTGAGACACGTGTTAACATAAAAGCGAGAATTTGTATTTTCGTTTCGTGATGTGAATTACAGAATATTGGGACGGTGTGTGAAAAATGTTCTCAGTGTGTCTTTGTTTAAAAGTCAGTTCTTACTTGGTTTAGTTTCGAAAATTTCGTTTATGAGGATGGCGTTTGAAAATATTTGGTTCCGAGAATTTCGTTTATGAGGATGGCATTTGACAAGTTTTGGTTCCGAGAATTTCATTTATGAGGATGGCGTTTGACAAGGTTTGGTTCCGAGAATTCCGTTTATGAGGGTGGTGTTTGATATCGTCTGTTTTCGATCTTCCGAAGTGCTGGCAAATGTGTGTTTCTACTGACTACTACTACAGGGTACCTTTGTCTACACTACTCTACTTTATTCTACTGACTTTTGTTGTTGAAGGGTTGTTTTTATAATGACGGAGGCAGGATGATGTAATATCCTTCTTTTCTATCATTACTGATGACAAGGTTATTTTTGAATGATGAAATATACTTACATTTTTATCATCACTGATGGCAATGCTATTTTTAGAATGATGAAATATCATCATTCTAGACCATAACATACTAAATATTTACCGAAATTTTGAGATGAGTCTTTTACTAGTACATATATTTTTAGACGAGTATCTTCCTCCTTATTATTTTTTATTGTGGCAATTTTACTTCTACGGCGTCCCTTAAAACTTTGTTGCATCTACTTATCCTAATTGAATCAAAGTTTAAGAATAATAATAGACTCTCTCGGCGATAACCACATTTTGCATAAATGATGAAAGCCGAAAATCACATCTGAAGAAAAAAATGTGTTGTAGCAAAAATAATTAAGTCTGAATGAATTATGGAATAAAATCTTATCTAAACTTTGGGGATTTTGCCATAGGCAAAGAAAATATCGACTCTTCAATTTTACAATAAAAAATGATTCTTAATCAGTGTGGAATTGAAACAAAGAAATTGTTTATTTACAATTTGTTATGTGAAAAGGAAGATGAGCGTAATATTTGATCACAATATTCTTTTCGGTGCCCAAAGAAATTAAGCAAGAGAAAGAATATTCATAAGAAAGTGGGGACTTACAATCGTACCAGAAGTTATAAATGCCTTTGCTAGAGAAAAGCCTAGAACTGCTGCCAATTCTTTTGATCCCTAAGAATTATTAAACAACAATTAAAACGGTGTTAAATGGTGTTTGTTTTTAACAAACCATATGATGAGCACATTACAGGTCACATGCTGATCGACAAATTAAAAATAAGCGCTCTTAGAAAGGTTACTGATTTGTTTCCACTCTTCAATACCATTCGTAGCAAATCATTAAAACTATTTGATCGCAACTAGTGCAAGGCTCACGTAACGGTATGGTGCCTGCAAAAAGAAGGAGAGAAAACTGGACTAAACAGATGTGGAAGGATAACATAAATCTGTGGTTATCAATTAATGAGTAACAGGCATTAAATCTGCTACTCACAAATCGTAATAAATGGCGGGAAATAAATACTTTTAGTTTGCCACTTACGTTAGGCGGAAACTGTTAAATCCTCAATATATACCATGGCTACCATATCTTTTTTTGCCTACGTCATTCGACTGCGAGTCCATTTCTACAAATGGGGAACAGTGAAACCATTTCTTATGTTGTTTGTAACTTTTTTTGGCGACTTCAATTCATATTTAGTTTTTTTCTTCTCGTATTTCTTCGGCTTCTCTGTACATTCGAAATATCAAAAGATAATCTGAAAGGATATTCAGTTGAAAGAATTCGAAAATGTCTAATATACATTATAACTTCTTTCAATTTGCGATGACATTTCCCTAAAAAGGATATACTCGAAGATGATTTAAAGATAAAAAAAAAACCTCTCTAGATTTATATAAATTCGTAAAGCATTTTAACTTTTTAAGTGATTTTAGGTGAACTATCAATAAAATTCTATAATTCCCTGTTAATTACAAAGCTACGCTAGACGCATACATTCCAATGCAATAACAGAAACAATTCAAGTATATTGTGAATGTTGCAATTTGATGATAGACTTACTATTTTTACCTAAAATCTAAATATGTTGCTTATTGAAGAATATTAAAAATGCCAAAAGAAGAACTTACGTTAACCTCCGGCGGGACTCGAACCCGCAATCCCCGGCTTAGGAGGCCGGTGCCTTATCCATTGGGCCACGGAGGCTCTTCATGTCAAATGCCTAAATTTGCTGTATAATAACGTAAAAAACATTTCGATTTTTCTATTTGAAATTCTAAAAGAAACGCCAAGTTGTGAGCGTCTTTATTTCTCGTCATAATTTTTTCTTATGCATTATTCACTCGTTACAATTTCATCATTCATGATAAAAACTCATCCGTCGTCAATCAATCCTCCATACACCATAATAGCACATCCTCTCTTTTAGGCTGTTAAAAATATCCCAATGAGATGATAAATATTATTTACAATATATATATATATATAAAAATCGGATGAATCGTCAATGAGGACGTGTACCGGCACATCTTCAGCAATTCAGACTGACAAGTAAGTATCCAGAACGTTTAGAGAATGGTACCCGTGTGCTGGGATTACGTGTCCAGGAGGAGCGGGACAAATTGCAATGGAGTCACGGGAGTGACCTCCCACCGCTACCTAACGTGCTCACTCGTCGGAGCATCTTCTTCCTGTATGGTAAGTAGACGGAGCATTTGCGAGTATGTGGCTGGCCCCGCGTCGCAACTGCATATAAACGAACTCGGTAACGACTGGCTGGGACGATGAGGTGGGGGATCCACCCCTGACTCGGATGCTGACGGACATCATTACCAGATTTGCACAGAAGGATTCAGCACAAGGCAGTTGGTGTATTGATGGACGCGAAGTTCCCGTGTGGGTTGATGCAAGCTCCTTTGCCAATGGCGTCGTTGTGGAAAGTGGCGAATCCCCTGTTGGCTGCGATAAGAACGTGAAGACAAGCTTATCAACCTGGCAGAGCTCGACGCGATCTTCAGAGGCATCAACATGGCACTGCAATGGAGAGAGACTGCGGTGCACCTGAAGACTGACTCAACGTGCGTGCATCCCGAGACTTTCCAGACAGCGTATCGGAAACTAATTCGCTGTCAGGTGCGTAGGAAGGCGGCGACAGAAATGTTGATAAGACATTGGCTCAGCACAATGAAGGAACTGGTGGAGAAATATAAATTGACTGTTGACATAGAGTTTATCAGCAAACCGATCCTATCAGCTCACTAGAGTGCATCAACGTTGGTTGGGCGCAGTTTGGAAAGAAAAGGAACCATTGTGCGCCGCATCTATGGAAGCGTAGGAATCAACCTACATTCAAGCCATCCATCGACGGATGAGCACATCACAGATGACATACTGATTGACAAATTAAAAATAAGCACGCTCAGAAAAATTATTAATTAGTTTCCACTCTTCAATACCATTCGTAGCAAATCATTAAAGCTATTTGATCGCATTATAAGAACTAGTGCAAGGCTCACGTAACGGTATGGTGCCTGCAAAAAGAAGGAGAGAAAACAGGACTAAACAGATGTGGAAGGATAACATAAATCTGTGGTTATCAATTAATGAGTAACAGGCATTAAATCTGCTACTCACAAATCGTAATAAATGGCGGGAAATAAATACTTTTAATTTTCCACCTACGTTAGGCGTAAACAGTGATTAATATTTTTAAATCCTCAATATATACCATGGCTGCCATATCTTTTGTTGCCTACGTCATTTGACTGCGAGTCTATTTCTACAAATGGGGAACAGTGTAACCATTTCTTATGTTGTTTGTAACTTTTTGGGGGCGACTTCAATTTATATTTAGTTTTTAATGTATTTCTGCTTCGGCTTCTCTGTAAATTCGAAAAATCAAAAGATAATCTGAAAGGATATGCAATTGAAAGAATACGAAAATGTCTAATATAGATTATAACTCCTTTCAATTTGGGATATCTGTTATGTACCATGCGTGATACCTGCTGAGGCGATCATTTATCGAAAGATATATGACTGATGAGGCAGATTTTTTCCCACAGTAGGTTGCCATTTCTTTCTGCGGTAGACCAGTTGCCATCCAAGGCTATATAGAACCCGGTCTGTCCTGCTATTTACCAATAGTTGGGAGAAGAAGAAGAGGATTCATACCTTTCCCAAATGTTCACGTAAGTGAATGTAATGGATTCGACTGGAATTCGAACACGGCTCTCCGATTTCTCAATCTGAGACGCTATCCATTATTCCACATTACTTTACCTACTACTACTACTACTACTACTACTACTAATAGTAATAGTAATAATAATAATAATAATAATAATAATAATAATAATAAAAGGAGGATTCAAAGATAAGACACCTTCTCACAATTAGATTTGTATAAATTCATGAAGCATTTTAAATTTTTAAGTGGTTTTAGGTGAACTATCAATAAAATTCCCTGTTAATTACAAAGCTGCGTAGGTACCCTAGACGCATACATTCCAGTGTAATAACAGAAACAATTCAAGTATATTGTGAATGCTGCAATTTGATGATTTTTTTTACCTAAAATCTAAATATGTTGCTTATTGAAGAATAAATATTTAAAATACCAGAAGAAAAATTTACATTAACCTCCGGCGGGACTCGAACCCGCAATCCCCGGCTTAGGAGGCCGGTGCCTTATCCATTGGGCCACGGAGGCTATCCATGTGCAATGCCTAAATTTGTTGTATAATAACGCAAAAAAAATTTCGATTTTTCTATTTGAAATTCTAAAAGAAACGCCAAGTTGTGAGCGTCTTTATTTCTCGTCATATTTATTTATTGTCATAATTTTTCTTAAATTTTCTACTGCATTTCCTAAGTTAGCACATGATAAGGAGGTTTGGGAAGGATTGAGTTATTTACAAAGAAAATGAGAAATCACACTAATTTGCAGTGAGTCTTCAAGTTGTGTAACAATTCGCACGATGAAAAAACGTCTTTATGCCTGTTTATGTATATAATAAAAAAAAATTAATTTTTTTAATGAACATTTTTTTTCTAGTTCTCTCTTATTCTTGTGATATTCTCGGGAATTTTTTTAAGTGCAAACTCAAACAACTTTTTGATGTGCTAAGAAAATCTAGTGTCAAGCGTCAGCTTTGGAAGATTTGATAACACGTTCAACAAATGCAAATCCCTGGTTGCTACCCTGTCGAAATTTCCGAATTCTTCACTGAGCAAATATAAAGTATAGGCTTTGTCTAAAGTAAACCATGGACATAATAGTCAGGTTACCAAAGAGAATCGAACTATAAATGGTCGCTCTGTTACACTGACTAAACCATTTTCTGGAGATGTAAAGATTTTAAAAAGAATTTCAAATAAGCATTCATTCAAAGTTATTTTCTGTTGTTTACATATTTAACAACATTGTATAATGCGCAATGTGCAGGTAACGGAAGTGTTATCGTCTCATAAAGTTCTGTTCGTTCACTTTCGAAGTCATGGCTTTGAGAAAAGGCATAAAAATCCATCACTTCTCCCCACCTGTATCTATGGGTTTGATAGCGAAATAAATGACAAGGAGACCAAAATTTCACCATCCCTAACAATATACGAATAATAAAAATTGTCAAGCAAACAAATCCATAGTCCCACCAACGAAGCAGAAAGTTTTCACAATCACGATAAAAAAAAAAAAGAAATAAACAAATAATAACAAGGAGACCAAAATTACACTATTTCTAAAAATAGATACTTCGACCAACCAAGCAGAAACCTTTCACAACCAGATTATAAAGCCTCGAGCCAATAAAAAAAAAAATGCGTATGTGCAGACTTTTCAAAGCGGACCTATAGATGTATATATAAACAGATGGAAAATCAGAGTCGCTAAATTTTCCGATGCTGTGGTCATTGTAACATACCGAGATATGAAATGCGACATGGCACAATTAGCCGGCGGCATTAAACGGTAAAACCGTTCCCTTGCTACATTGAAAAACAAACATCCCTTCTTTCAGCACGTGGTCAAGCGGCCGCGACCACATTTGGATACATAGGTAAAGATATATTTTTTTTTATTTCCTCCCGGACTCTTTCTATCTCTCGTATACACGAGTTAAGAGCCTTTTAAACTTGAGCTCTTAAAACATCAACTTTCTGTATAATTATATTGTGTTATATAAAGACTTATTTTATATTCATCAACACTTATTTTCATTTATTTTGTATTTTCAGTCCAGAGACGTACTTGCGGCAACCCATTTGCTGAATGACAGAAAGCAACGGGGGGTGCGAATGTGTAATAGCACTCGGCTTTCTTCCTAACGATGTAAATACTATAAATCTCAGAAATATAGACAGATAGTAAGTATCTTATATTTTTTCTTTTTAAATAATGTATACAATTATTTTAAGAGAAAGAAAAAAATGTACACAATGGTTAAATATATATCCCTATATGAGAGTATGTAAAGTTTCTTCGTTCACCTTGCCAGCTACGCTCCATCTTTTTTTTTTTGTTTGTTTTGTTTAAAATGAATATTTTCTTTCGTTCTTATATCTAGCATTGGAATATTTTTAATCATTTCACCCCAAGTAAGGAAATAAATTAACTAAAACAATAATGATTACCTTTCATCCATGTATTGTATATTACTGCCAAATCTAGCTTCTGCTATGTATAAACAGCTTCTTGCTAAAATACAAAGAATCGGCAATGTTATTGGTCCTGATCTGGCATCTCTGCTTCACTCACTTCCACGCCGCCGTAATGTAGCTTCGCTGTGCATTCTCTATAAACAATGACGAACTTGCCTCTTGTATGGTACTTATATTTATGAATTTAAGCGTGGTACTAGATTAGCGGCAATGCCTCGTCATTTTTACATTTGAAATGGCTAGAAATGGCAGGCATTTTCTCCCGATATCTTGCTTTCCAATCAACTTAGATCTTCAAAAATTTAAATCCAGTGAAAATCGTTATTTTCTGTATACTTATTTCCTGTACTTTTATTGTTCTTTCTCTCCTTAATAATGATCTTTTACTCACATCCAGTAATCTCTTGCGTCTTAGTGGCTTTATAGCCTTGCTCGGGTTGAAATTATTAAAAAAATGATAATTTTCATAAAAAAAATTCGGCCAATTGTGAAATGATAAATGTATGAATTGATCTGATTCTAGTCAAGTATTACAACGCCCCAAAAATAAATTAGCGATTTGATTAGTTTATTACATAATTAAAGAATTCCTTTGGCAATTTTGTACGTTGCTGTGGATTGTGGCTGACTAGTTTCGGTGCATCTGGCGTTCTGTTGAGTCTCTTTGGATGTGTGTAGCTGGCTTGGGGGAATCCGTTCTATGAGGGTCTTCCACTGGTATTTGCTTGGTTGCCAGCTGACTCAAGTGTATTTTTAGACGGGGTGACATGCGGCTGCATATTTTTAAAGAGTGAAGCATTTCGTGTGATTTGGTTGTCGATAGACTCTTCAGTCACCATATTGCTATTTTTGGATAACCACTTATAGTTTCAAATCGAAGAGCAGGTAGAACATTTTGTGCCTATGTTCTGTATCAAGCATCCTGGTCCCTGAAAAAAATGGCAATGTTTGGATAAGGCGCCTATGATTTACATTTGTCTTCATCTGGTCTTGCTTTGGGCATCATTTCCGGTGTGTTGCGAGATGGGAACCGAAATTTTTAGATGAGGAATCCACGGTGTACCAATATTCATCTTCTTTGTTGTGAAGATTTGAAAGGAGACACCTTCGTTGCACTGTTGGGTGTGAACCTGTGCTTGTGGATAAAATGAGGTAACAGTTGCTCATTATCTTAATGAAACGCTCGGTTTCCGGACAGAATGATGTGGTTTTATTATAACGAAAACCCAACTCGATGGCGAAGTCGGGAAATTACTGACCTTGAAAAGGAGGGCCATTATCTGTCTCGCCTACTGTCGACAAGCCTTATGAAGTAGATAAGGAATTTAGACCAGAGATAACCACCTTTGCTGATGTTGACAGGTTTTTCTCAACATCAGTGAAACGGCTGTATTCATCAATAGCCATTAGTAAATAGTCACCCTCCATAAAAGATCCTGAGACGTCTCGATCGACTTCTGTCAATGAATCAGAGGGTAATGGTGTCAGACGTAGTAGTTCATGCTGAACTGGAGTATGGGTTGACGCATGACATGGAATACAATATTGGACGATCTCTTTCAACATCATATCAATGCGTGGAAAACATGCTTCTTTTTAATCAGCTGCTTCGTCTTGAAGATCCCCTGATGAGTGTCAGGTGCGATATCAATTATTCTCCTCTGCAGCGCCGATGGAACTACCAATCGGAGATCATGCAGAACGAAAATATCTGTGATAGTTTATCCTTGAACTGAAAGTGATAAGTTTGAATCTTGAAGCCTAGAGGATTGGAGTGTTTACATCACCTTATGAAACTAGGTGTCCTGCTGTGTTGCTGTCCTAACTTCTAGACTCAGTGCTTTGCGGAGCGAATTTTTCACTACACTGTACATATATTTCAGTCGCATTTTCTCTCTCTGGCTACTGGTGTAGGTGTCAATGAATTTGGTCTGCCGTGTTCTTTTCGTCTCTTCCTGGGCTGTATATTCTCATACTCGTACACGAAGAGTCGAGGTCATCAACACTCTATGCAGGTCGTACTGACTTCTGGCATTTGACAATGGCAAGAAGTGGTTAGTGGTTGGTTATTAACCTGAATTTCGATCCGAACAGGTAGAGATAGAAGTGTACAGCAGCGTAAATTACTGCTAGCATTTTCTTCTAGTTTGCGAATAACGTTACTCTACCTTAGTGGTGGAGTAATGGATAGAGACTCGGACGTAGGAATCGGAGAGCCAAGTTCGAATTCCAGTCGAATCCATTACATTCACTTACGTGCTAATAAACTTGGGAAAGGTATGAATCCTCTCCCCCCACCCGCCCAGCTATGGGTAAATAGCAGGACAGACTGGGTTCTATAGCCTTGGATAGCAACTGGTCTACCGTAGAAAGAAATGTGGAAAAAAACTGCCTTGTCAGTCATGTATCGAAGGATACATGATCGCCTAAGCGTGTATCACGCATGGCAGAAGACTGACCTTAGTGGGCGGTTTGCCATTGAATTTCTTAGATGAGGATTGTAACCACTTCCCACGGGGCTCGCGTTTACGATGATCTCACCCAATCTCTTTTGAAAAGTAAGGACTGGGCAGTACCAGCACAGATATGGCGGCAATAGTACATTTTCTCTCTGATCTGATTCTTGTAATGATAGAGTATTGCATTAGAAGTTACGTACATTCTGGAAAGGATGTGACGTCACCCCTGGCCTCTCTCTGCCCCCGTGCTATCCTATGACGACCAATGTGACTTGGTACTGGTCGCGGCACCAAATGTGACGTGATCCTGGTCTCGGCACCAATTGTGACGTCGGACAGTCCGCTCTCTGCCCCCGTGCTATCCTGTGACGACCAATGTGACTTGGTATTGGTCGCGGCACCAAATGTGACGTGATCCTGCTGTCACGGCACCAAATTTGACGTTCTAACCCTTGGCTGATTCGGATGGGGATCTGGTTAGATTCGGTAGCAGCTTTGTCCTTCCCAGCTCGCCTCCAACGTCTGGTTAACGAAGTAACTGCTTTGACTTCTAGTCTAACCTACCCACGTTATGATTTGATCTTAGGTACACGAAATCAATCAGTCGCCGGACTGTAATGCAAGCCGAGTCTGAGCAAAGGTAACACCGCACAAGTATATGTAAAAGAAAATAAAGTAACAACTCGAAAAGTTCAAATGTGTTAAAAAAAAGAATAACAAATATTTTTATATCTGGTTGCTGAATACAGGACTGCGTCTTTCTCCCAACCCGCTTCTATGGATTCGTGACACTTTGTGTTTGTTAGACGAGTCTTAATATCTTAATTTGTTTTTCGATAACTGGTTTTTGGTGTCTTCAGGCGATATTCGCAAAACTTGTTTTGGTGGTGTGAGTCTAAGTCGTTCTTCAAAAATAAATTGTTCTTGGTTAGAAGTCGAAGTAGGGGTGCGTGGATCTTCAGTCAGCTTCCTGCGAGGCTGGTCTCAGAGCTCACAGCTCAAATCTGTCTGCGTCTCTCCAACTCAAACTGCAACTCTCCAACTAACTCACTAACTGCCGTCTACTCGCTGCGACTCTGTTTATATGGACGTCGACCAAAACCGGGTGCGGACTTGTCGGGGTTTGAGTTCCTCGACAATTCTAAATCCACAATAAGGATTTTCCTTGTTTTCGGACAGGAAAAATTTATTACTTTCCATTTTTGGAAGTCCATTATTTTCTACTCCAGTGGGGTTCTTAAGGGATTCGTCCTCCTAAATTCCTCCTTTCTCATATTGGTATCTCACACCAATCACCTCAGAGGGCGTCAACAGGTTTCCCTTCTCTCTCACTGTGGTATCTCACATCAATCCCCTCAGAGGCGTCAACAGGCCTCCCCACCTTCTCATATGTTTACCTTCGCCTACCGCTCACGCCACCACTCAGCCAATGACGCTAGGCAGCGCGGGTGTTTACAATTATCGCTCAAATGAAAAAAAAAATCTTCCTTTTTTGTTCTTTCTTTCTCTTCCCTGAGCAGACCTCCCACGACTCGTAGTGTGATCCCTAATCTATATCTTAACCGAATGTCTTCTGGAATTTGTCAACGAGATTTTCGTCAAATAATCATCGGGGTTGGTCAAGTCAATCTCTTCGTCTTCTCAATGCCTACGTACTTCCGTCGCCACAATCTGTCCAGGCAACAAACGCTTATCATGGCTAAGTCTGAACATAAAACAGGTGTTTTTTCCCAAAACAAAATGATATCTCCGAAAGATAGTTAATGGTTTATTCTTCCCTTTTCCTTGGGTGGCCCAGCTGATGTTTTTCTCGGTCAGTACGTGACCTGATTACCATTATCTCCCAGCTTCTGTTTCGTAGGCCACTTGACCAATCTGAAATTTTCATTATTGCCATGGGCAGATTGCTATCTTCTTTCGCCGCCTCATAACATAAATTAATTCCGACAGATCCGTGGTTTTACGAATTTCCTATCTTCCCCGAAAAAAAAAACACTTTTTTTCTCTCAAATGAAAATAAAACCTTTACCACTTTTCTTTGTTAAAAAAAATAACATCGCTCAGTATGTCTTTTCGTGATAGCTTCTTATCGCCTTAATTATTTCTCGCTTTTAATTTTCACGCGACTGCTAAATACTGTCACAATCCTCCCCTAACCTATTTTTCATTTACTCGTAAATGACACCTAAACCCAAATACACTATTTAGCATGCAGCACGCATCATGCATCTGTCCCATGCAATTCTATTCTTCTTTTTTTTACGGTTTTACATGCAGGGTGAAGTTCTTTTCACATTCTTCTGTTCTACATGCAAATGTAATGTTCTTTTTCATCTTCTTCTGTTCTACATGCAAATGTAATGTTCTTTCCATCTTCTGTTCTACATGCAAATGTAATGTTATTTTCATCTTCTGTTTCTCATGCAATTTAAAGTGTGCGTGTGCCTGTGGGTGCATGTGTGTGGTTATTATGGCTTGTTTTTCTTGGTCAATGTTTTTCTCTCTGCTGCAGGAGGTTTTTCCACCGCACGTGTCGGTTTCACGTCAGCCTCCTCCGCTGGCCTTTCTGCAATTTCTTCGCCGATTCTGTATGAGTAAAGAACACTGCTCGGCATCTCCCTCTCGAGTTTCTGCATGCTCATTTGATTACCGCTAGTTAATTTCCTCTTACTTCTAATCTTCCATATTTCCATACCCACTATGGCTATAATTATGAATGTATCCATCATTGCTGACCAATTTATCGCGATCTGCTCATCATCTTCCCAAGCCAATACTTCATTTCCCAACGCACTTAACTTGTCCCTCAATTGATCCATATTGTTCTTTTCTATCGGCTTCATTAGTACTGGCATTTTATTCAAGGTAACATTGGGGAATCCCCTCACTATTGGCTCCCACAACTCTGTACAATTGACTAAGCTTCTGCTAATCAATTCTATGATTGAATCTTTCTCTTCATATCTTTCTTCTTCCTGGTAATAGGGGGTAAGGAAATAGATATCCCAAATGCCGAACATCCTAGGGGTAACTTTAACAGGGATAATGGTGGCTTTACTCTTAATGTTCTTGTGGACTCTCCCCCACATACCCTAGAGAAGCTGATGGGTTTCTGTGTGGCCACTGCCCACACCCCGTCTGAAACACTGATAGCTTGTGGTAATGCCGTGTTTGCTAATACCTCTACTTGACAAGTTCTCTTAATTCCCTCTTTCTTCCCTTCAAACAATTCTCGTATGCACATTTTGTGGTTACCAGCTATATAGATAGGGCTTAACGATGTATAAATCTCTAGAGCATCATTTCTACACTTTCTAGCTTCTTCAGCTCTTAGCAACATGAATTTTGTTCTACTCGAATTTAAAGCTATGTATTCTGTTTCCATCTTATACCTGGCCACCATTCGTGTGGCTACCATCATCATCATCATCATCATCAACCCTTTCATTTTGATCATTCCTCCAAAGCAACAAAATTCTCTTGTTTTTATTCTTCATAAACATTCGGTCTTGTTCAATTCTTCATTCAATTATTCCATAATTTCTTTCTAAGTTTGTAAACCTTCAGCACTTTCCTCCCCTAACTAAGTCCTAGCAGACAGAATGGTCAGGACAGGTGCGCGGGGCCCCCCACTTCAAATGTCGTACTTCATGACACCACTGCTGGCCAGTTAGCAATGCCAATAATCTTCTTCCGTCCTTCGGGAGGTGCAGCTCGCGACTCCATCCCCTCCATCCACATCCACCACAGTCAGCCAGTAGGTATTTGGATGAGCCAGTGTCGTTATCTGTCGACACCGAGTGATTCTATTCTGCACAGCCTTCTTTGTTCTGTGACTTGGGGTTCTCCACCCTTCTCAATCTCATCTTCAGAGGTAGTTCCTGCTCGACCTCTAACCTTCCTTTGGTGTTTAATTCCCGTTCAGGAGGTGTTTTGTCCCCTTCTTCCTCTCCTAATTCTTCCATCTGCTTCGAGTCCGCGCCCTGGACGTCTTCATTAATTCTTGACTAGATGTCTAATTCTCTCCTGTTTTTTAGTCTGTCTCTGAGTTGGGAAAGGGGTATTTGATCCTCCTCCTCCTCCCACTCGTTGAACTCTTCGTCTTGTTTAGGGTGCCTCGTTTTAGAACCTTTGACTGCTTGATTGGATCTCCTCGCCTTTCTCTTCCTTTTCTTTGGACATGGGAGTGCGACTGTGACATCACAGGGTCTTCTCTGCACCGATTCAGGCGACGACTGAATGCTGCTGATCCCCGCCGAGGGTTTCAACTCCGTCACTTGGATCGCTTCGTCTATCTGGCTAAGTCGATCTATCTCTTCATTTTCTTCGGAATCCTCCTCCGTCTCCATTTCTTCCGACTCAACCAGAGTTACCTTCCTTGTCCTTGTCTTCTTAAGGCTCGGCTCGCTCATATCCAGGTTAGCTATTTCAGCCTTCTTCAGATCATTGGCATGGACACTCCTTGCTCGTCCTGCCACTTGATCCCATATTACATATGATACTGGGCCCGTCTGCTCTACTATCCGGTAGTACGGTTCCCATCTTTGGTCCAGCTTCCCTTCTCTCTGGTGGATTTTATAGTAGACAGGGTCTCAAACCTTCAATTCTACTACCTTTCTTTCAGCATTCACTCTCTCATTTCTTCTCTTCTGTGACCTCTTTATTCTTCTTCTAGCCTGTACAAATATTTTATGTTGTTGTTCCAGCAACAGCTGATGATGATCTTCTCTCATATAGTTTCTTCGGGGTTTCAACAGGTTACCCACAGGCAGGACCACGTCTCTGCCAAACAACATAAAGTAAGGAGAAAATTTGGAGGTTTCGTTTATCGTAAACCTCACGGCCGCCAGAGCCTGCGTCAAATACAAATCCCAATTTCCTGTATTCTCTCTGGCCAGCTTGGCCAACACATCTCCCAAGGTTCTATGAAACCTTTCCACTTTAGCGTTTCCTTGTGGATGATATGGAGATGTTTTTACGTGCTCTATATACAGACTTGTCAGCATCTCTCTCATTATGCTGTTTATGTTCTCTGTGTCATTATCAGTTACCAGTTGCACAGGGGGGCCATACCTAGGGAAGATTTCACTTATTATCAAATCGGCCACAGTTTTAGCCTTCTTGTCTGGTACTGCAAATGCCTCAAGCCAATTTATTAGCCAATCGACAAAACTCACTATATAGTTGTTTCCTTGTGCAGTTTCCCCATATGGTCCTGATACATCCATACTCACTTTCTCGAAGAGGAAGTTCGGCACGTCCATCTCCTCCAATAGTGCCATTTCCTGCCTTCTGCTCTGCGACTGGCACACTACACAACTCCGAACATAGTTAGTGACCTCTCCGTACAGTTTGGGCCAATAATACTTTCTCCCTATTAGGTCATATGTTCTATCAATTCCCATGTGACCCAACCTCTCGTGGCACTGTTCCAGTATCTCTGGTCTTAAACTTTTGGGCACATACAACTTGGGCTTGACTTCTTCATCCCTACCTGAGAGATAATACAGCCTTTCCTCTATTATTGCATACTTGGTGGTCTCTCCTGCCTCCACCTTTTCTCTAAGGGCAGCTATTTCACTGTCTGCCCGCTCCTTCTCAATTCCTTCTGTCCAGTAAGGATCGGTTATTACCTGTGCGTCCCCTTCCTCGTCCGATTCTAACATAGGGCGATCTTTTAGCTTATTAGAGTTAATTACTCCGATTCTATAGGCTTTATCATCTACTCCCTGCTATACTTTTACAGATCTTTTTTCCAGTTGTTTCGGTATTCTTGAGAGTAAATCTGCGCACGTGTTTTCCTTCCCTGCCAAATAATCTATCTTACAGTGGTAGCCACTTAACTTTAGCGCCCACTGTTGAATTTTCTTATTATTTGTCCATTCTGCCTGCAGTAGGTACTGCAGAGGCTTGTGGTCTGTCTTTATAGTAAAGACCGCACCATTCAAGTAGTAGTCCAGTTTTTGGAGAGCATATATGATAGCATATGCTTCTCTTTCTATTATTGGCCATCTCTGTTGTGTCTCTAAGAGCTTATGAGAGAGAAAGTATATCGGTACCTCCTCTGGTATGCCTGGCACTGGTCCTTCTTTATCGGGACACGGCTGGGTAAAGAACTGCTCCTACACACTGTTCACTGACATCAGTGTATAGTACCATTGGGCTTGCTGAGGTCTGGGTACGTCAGCAGTGGGACGGCTGTCAACTGTTCTTTTAAGGTATCAAATGCCCGTTGACAGTCTTCTGCCCACTTGAACCTAGCGTATTTCTTCGTCAGGGCTACTAGGGGTATGGCAATTCTCGAGAATGCCGGGACGAATCGTCGGTAGTACCCTATAGCTCCTATAAACCCTCTTACTTGACTCACTGTCTTAGATTCTGGCATTTCCCTTATGACTTTCACCTTATCCATGTCGGGTTTAATACCGTCTCCGTTTATAACAAAACCCAAATATCTAGTCTCCTCCTTCAGAAACTGACACTTCGACAATTTCAATTTTAAGCCGTGCTTTCTTAGTCTTCCCAACACTTTTTTTAGATGAAAAAAATGTTGTTCTACTGTTTCTGAAAATAACAAAATATCATCTAAATATGCCATGGCAAAGCTCTCGCATCCTCCTAACACTATTGACATCAGCTGTTGGAAGATTCCGGGCATTGGCTAAACCGAATGGCATTACTCTGAACTGAAACAGTCGCAGGTGACACGCAAATGCGGCCTTTTCCTTGTCAGCCTCATCAAGGGCTACCTGCTAATACCCGGAACAAGTCCAACGTAGAGAAGTACTTCGCTTTCCCTAATAATGCCAATGTGTCATCGATTAGTGGCAATCGCACCGCCAACGTCTTCGATATAGAATTCAGTTTCCTAAAATCTACACAAAAACGGTGCCCGCCATCTTTCTTGCCTACTATCATGATTGGAAAGCTCCAAGAGGAGATCGATCTTTCTATCATCCTAGCTTCCAACATTTCTTCTGCTGCCTCTTCCACAAGGGGTCTCTTATGAATAGGTGTTCTATAGGGCTTCAATTTCACAGGTGGGGGTGATCGCCGGTGTCGATTTTCATTTTTACTGTGTGGGTCTGGCCTAATTTCTTATCTGATTTGGCCATCACATCTCGATTATTTCTCAGCAGACCTCCCACTCTGGCCCTAAATTGATCAGGTGCCAATATTTCTTCGTCTACTATTCCTTCTGGTTGTTCTATGTGTTTCCTTGATTCTCCTCGAACCTCACTCGATTCAGACTTCGTAAGGGTAGTGCTTTTCCGACCTCTTCCCCTCTCTTAACCTTTATCGTCTTTTGGGCCTGGTTCACCATCATAATGGGCACTAATTCAGCTGCCTCCACTACTGCCTCACACACAGTTACCTCATTCTCTTCTAGGCCCTTCCCTTCTACAGGGACCAATTGCAGGGTTCCTTTTTCTATTTTTTCCCCTGTCATCAGCCTACCCTTGCCCGACACCGCCATTCTGGGGGGTAGCTTTATATCTTCCTCCACCACTATTGCTATAAATTCTTCCGGTGGGCATCCCAATGGCGTTCTCTCGCCATTTACTACTAGCACAGTGGGGTTGAACTCTATCCGAGCCCTCTGGTTCTGACGCCAATCTTCTCCCAAGATTGCTTCCATACACAAGTTGGGGGTTACGTAGAAGTTCTGGATACTTCTCAATTTTCCAACCCTCACAGGGAGCCTCGCCATCCCTTTTATCTCCAGGGGGCTCCATCTGCCTGTGTGATTTCTATGTCCGCTTCCTGCAACCCATTCTTCTGTTTCACTCGTCTGTATGCTTTTTCTCTCAGCAACGAAACAGACGCTCCTGTGTCTATCAGAGCTTTCATTGCCTTACCCCCTATTTCTGCCCTACAAGATAGCTCCTTCTCTTGCGCCAGCGAAGAGAATACTTTGACTTTCCTTTTCCTGGGTTCCCACCTTTGGGTCATCCCAGCCATAGGTGCCGGTAGCAACAAATTCCTTTCATTCTTCTCACATGGGGGAGTTCTTCGTTTTCTGCACCTGGGCGGTCCCGGCTGGACCTCTCCCAGTCTCTTGCGGCTGTTCCTAAGAGCACAATTCCTCTTTAGGTGCCCTGGTCTTCTACAAAACAAGCACCTTCTTGCTGGACAGTTACCCGTAAAGTGGCCCACCTGACCACATACCCAACATTTTACGCTTCTTCTCTTTAACTGGGCCACCCTCCCTCTTATTCCTGGGGGGGGGCTGCCCTCTACCCATGTGGCTCTCCTGACCACATTTCCAACGTTTTACCTTCCTTCATTTTAACTGGGCCACCCTCCCTCTTAATTCCGGGGTGGCCCGCTGGCTTTTCCCTGGTTCTGTCTTTTGGGATCGGCCTTCTTTAACAATATCGGTGGGGCACCTTGTCTTAATCCACACCACTTGGCTAGGTGTCCCTTCTTCCCACACCTAGTACATTTATCCTGTTCAAAGTCTGGGGGCAAACCCCACTTCGTCGGACAGCCGTCTGCTCTGTGGTCCTCATGTCCACATGTCCAGCAGACCAGTCCTTATCGACCCGGCATGGGCTTATAGAATCCATGCCTTGTCGACCAAGCCTTTCTATTGGGATCCCCCTCCCACATCTCAGGCTCTTCCACCTCTAGCTTGACCTTTCGATTCCACGAGGGGGCTCTCCCTCCTTCCCCCTTTCTTTCGACCTCTCGACTTAGCTCTTGCATTTTCCCACCTCTTTTCACCTTCTCCCAAACTCCCTGGCTCTCTTTGGCCGGCGCCACTGCTGCCGACAACCTTAGCGGTCCTTCTTTCAAAACATCGTGACGAACACGCTCGTCACTGAGCGCTTCCACATACAGATCAGCCAACTGGGCCTGCATGACTGCATTATTTCTCATTACCTCTGGGAAAGCTAATAACGACAGCTTCTCCGCTCGGGTCCCCAATTCTCCAAGGGTTTCGTCCCTCAGCTGCGTCATCTTCAAGAGGGCTCTCATGGCCTCTATCACCGTCCCCTCGTCAGCGAACTCCCGAGTTAATATCTCTTCCAGTCTTTCCCATGTCAAGTGGGGCTCACTGGCTAAGAGTCCTTTTATGAACTTTGACGCTTTCCTCCTGGTGGCATCACACGCCAAATATAGGGTTTCTTGGTCTGTGAGTCCATATATCACGCGGCTCTTATCCAAGATTGTCAGCCAATTCCTAAAATCCTTTGAACTACCGTCAAAGGCTGGGACCCTCGGTCCACCCAACAATTTTCTTAGGTCTACTGACAATCCCTGTTCAAGCCCCTCTTCCTCCATGTCTACCCTATCCGGATCGTAGTCAGACATATTTAAAACAGAAAAAGAAAAACAATCAAAGCAGCAACAATCGAAATTGAGAGATTAACCCAAAATAAAGTGTCCTACCTGACAGAGGATTTCCAGCTCGTTCTTCTCAGGTTCCCGGTTGTCGTACTAGAGTGTCTGGAACCGTATGGTTATAGTTAACCAAATACCTTTGGTTCCCACTCTAGTCTATTTCAGTTTGAGTACTTGAGACGCCATGCGTTGTCCTGGTCGAAATTTTCTGCAACTCCTGTGGCAGCGGCTGATCCAGGGTCTTATCCTGTGGTCACGGCACCAATTGTGACGTCACCCCCTGCCCTCTCTCTGCCCCCGTGCTATCCTATGACGACCAATGTGGTATTGGTCGCAGCACCAAATGTGACGTGATCCTGGTCCCGGCACCAATTGTGACGTCGGACAGTCCGCTCTCTGTCCCCGTGCTATCCTGTGACGACCAATGTGACTTGGTATTGTTCGCGTCACCAAATGTGACGTGATCCTGCCGTCATGGCACCAAATGTGACGTTCTAACCCTTGGCTGATTCGGATGGGAATCTGGTTAGATTCGGTATCAGCTTTGTTGTTCCCAGCTCGCCTCCAACGTCTGGTTAACGAAGTAACTGCTTTGACTTCTAGTCTAACCTACCCACGTTGTGATTTGATCTTAGGTAGACGAAATCAATCAGTCGCCGGGCCGTAATGCAAGCCGAGTCCGAGCAAAGGTAACACCGCACAAGTATATGTAAAAGAAAATAAAGTAACAACTCGAAATGTTCAAATGTGTTAAAAAAAGAATAACAAATATTTTTATATCTGGTTTCTGAATACAGGACTGCGTCTTTCTCACAGCCCGCTTCTATGGATTCGTGACACTTTGTGTTTGTTAGGCGAGTCTTAATTTCCTTGGGTGCTGGCGCTTCTAAATGGTCTCTATCCAAGGG
This sequence comes from Acanthosepion lycidas, assembly GCA_963932145.1. NCBI lineage: Eukaryota > Metazoa > Mollusca > Cephalopoda > Sepiida > Sepiidae > Acanthosepion > Acanthosepion lycidas. The sequence continues at coordinate 21,108,522 of OZ010582.1, read as the reverse complement.
CCGCAAGCTGCTTTAATTTTTTTTGCTTTCTTCCTGCACTTTAATATTATTGGTAACTTTATAACGCTTATCTAAGTTTGACATAAGACCAGAAGTGTGGGAGCTAATCACTAATGCCATCGTGTGTTCAAGCCTCACTACGGTATTGGTGGTTTTCGAAATGAAATTCTTTGGCGTACCGACTATTCTAGGTCGAAATGCTGCCGATAAGATTTTAAGATATATCTTAAAACTTTTACCTTGTAAAAAAGAAAAAAATAATCTTGAATTGGTTAAAATTACTTTGATAACAGTATGCAATATATACCTGAAGAAAGTCAAAGAGGACACTGGATGAAACGTCGTGACAAAGAAAGTCAGCCAGGGTGGATATTTGAGAAAAGAATTCATCGAATGTACATTTTACCCGAGAAATTCAGCTGACAGTGTAGAAGAGAATGACACCTTAATTTAAGAAAGACACTGTCTCGGAGCTACAAGAATTCCCGTGAGTACGCAAAGGAGGAGGACAGCGTTCGTTTTTGGAACGCTTTTTTTCAGTTGGGAGAGACTTGGACAGTTAGAAAGTGATTACTTGGATCAGTTTCACGCGGACAGTAATTCTTTCTCCTTTTGCCTCTTTTCTAGAACAACTCCATCTGTTTGCACGGTCATACCAGTACTACCTGCCGGATGGTCACTTCATTGGCGACTAACACGTCTCACCCATTAAGCAGTTGGCTAAACACCTAAAAGGATTAAAAAGAAAACCGGATGAACCTTCTTGCAGGATCAGCGACCATTTATCACAGTAGAGTAGACTCGGCACTATAGCTTTATATCCAGCCAGTGTGGTGATAATACTGGGCGATGAATTTAAAGGTTGTTTATTTGGTGTATAATAGGTGTTCGTGCGTGTTCACATGTAAACAATTAAAGAAATAGCATATAAAAACTTGGGTTTATACTACAGACCGTTTCTTCTTTTTTTTTCTTTTTTTTTTAGTAGGAACTTTGGGGAAACAAAGTTTTCAATATCTCTTAAGTATGTCTCTTAGGTTCTTTTTCTGTTCTGGTCCAGAAGTTAGGGTAAGTAAGGATAAGCATAGCTATAATGGTCGAGCTCGAGTCAGCCTTGTGCTGAGTTGGAACGACCTAAGAAAAAGTTGATTTACTTTATAGGTGGAGATTTTGGAAATACGTGCGAACGCTATGCGTTGGAAAGTGGAAAGAGAGTTCAATCGTCAGTGGACCGAGCAAAAGTGACATTTCCCAGCGGGGACGACTTTTTTTTCACGTGCTGGTAGACTTTAGAGCAAGTGAGAGAAAGAGAAAGAGAAAGAGAAAGAGGAAGGAAATGTTTTTCATTTTATAGACTTAAACAGCGTTACCTAATGAGCGTTTGGCTAACGAGGTGATAAAATTTCTTGTTCCTTCATTACTAGCGTCATGGAAAAATATATTTCTTTTTATTATTATTATTATTATTGTGATGTCAACGAACACTAGTTGCCAACTTTTTTGATGCCAACGATTACTGGTTGTCGCTTCGTAATGCTCGTTGTAGTAGATACTTTGTACTCGCAGATACAACTATAATACGCCGTTGAACAATGCTGATGTCAGACGCCTTCGAATAACACTTCCTCGATAATACTCGCTCGGAAATTAACCACCGGATAGTAATCTGAATAGAGAAATAGTATAGTGAATATTATAGAGAATAGCAGTTCGTATAGTAATAAAGGATAGAGTAGAAATGGTGATTAGTTAGTAATAGAGGATAGACTAGCAATGTCAATCGTTAGTCGTCAAGCTAATTCTTACTAATGCGGTTCCTCTATGGTCACGTAGTTTACATAATTCAATAATGGGTTCACCTGTTTTTGCTCACTGTCGATCTATGTTCGAAATCAAGTGTCGGCAGCGACACTTTATTCTTATATAACAAAAATATTAATCCAAATTAGTGTTTTTTCTTCTTATTATTTATTTTATTTCATTTTTCAGCAGGGGCTGACCAGGGAGGGGGTTCACCCGATAAATTCAAGAGCAAGGGTGGGGTACATTGAACATTGGTTTGATATAGAGAGGGAGGGGCTCTGCGATGTCTGCTTGTCCAGGACACACTACGCACGAATGAATACATCTCTGATATTCAATCCAGATATGTATAGGGAACTGATCAGGAGCTCAGTTGCACAGTCACACCCTACGTTCACACCCTGGCTCATTCGAATTATGATGACGATGACGACGACGACGACGATGATGATGATGATGATAGTTGTAAACGTCGAAAAATCCAACTGTTTTTCTATTCGATAAACACAAGAAAAGTATTTTTTCGACCAAGATACTTCTAATACAAGTTTTTATTTTTAAGTACATGAGGAAAACGCCATCCTATGGCTGACATACATTTTATTTTCATATTCTTACATTTCAAGAGAGAAGAAAGCTATTCTATACATTATACCAATTCGTATCTTCTAATTTATTTTTGTTGTTTTCATCAGAATGTTTCGTTTGATATTATTCAACCTTTTTCGATGGATATTAATGGCTTTTAGAAGTTAATTATTAAACTTTACTTCAACTGGGACACATATATCATGTCCAAGTCGATACCAGTAACACCTCCCCTTGATCGTTTTCTTACCAGAGAATTAGATTATGGAATACAACAGGGTCGGTACAAGGGTCCCATGACCACCCTCCACCCAACTCGGATCTATGATATAACCCCCGGACTCTGCTACGTCCCAATTTTCATAACGTATTATTCATATAAAATACATATTTTATTGTAACCTAATTATGTACAATAATAAATCATATGCAATATACCTGGACAATTCAACTAGAAAAATTGAAAATAGATACAATCTATCTAGATACAATTTAGAGACATGTCATAATATAGATCATTCCATCTTAAATTAATCAACGATGTTTTATTGTAATTTTTAATAGCAACTTCAGATTTTTCTTGTTAAAAAGTTGGATGATCTTATCACATTCAACATTATGGATACAAAATAGGGAATTTTATGAAGTATTCTTTCAAGACTTAGAATGAGAAACAAATTCATTGATTTGAACGAAAGCAAAATACCCCAGATGTCAAAATCCACGAACATTTTTCATGATTTAATAGGCAGTTGTACCTTTGTTTATAAAGTAATTGTAGGAAGAAAAAAAAACAAATATTGATAAAATAGCGAGGGGGGCAGTACGCACCGGCTCTGGAATAAAATATATGCTATTAAAAAGTCTACACTAAGCTTAGACATTTTTCAAGATTTTCTTATCTGATATGGAAATCTTTTACTGAAATAATATATTTAGTGATATTACTTTATATAAATATAAAAAAAAATATTATGTATCACCCCTAATTTTAAAAGTATTCATAATATAACGAAATGGGGGTGAACTGAACCACCAAATATTTTTATAAAGTTTTCTAATAAGATAATATATTTTGTATACAATTCAATAACGAAGAACTGCTGAAATTTCAGATAAGTTAGATAATTCTTTGATTTTGGTAATTTTTTAAAAATGGTGAGTAGCAATTTATGTTTTCGTTTTGGAAAAGTCAGTTATGTGCCATGCATGATACACGCGTAGGCGATCATGTATCTTTCGATACATAACTACCGAGACAGATTTTTCCCTCAGTAGCTTGCCATTACTTTCTTCGGTTGGTTGGTTGGTTGGGTTTTATGGCATGTCAACCACTGTGGGTCATTTAATGCCAAATTAAGGTATATATATATATATATATATATATATATATATATATATATATATATATATATATATATATATTAAATATACAGTACTATTAAACATATAGCTGGCAACATTGTTTCAAAAACACATAGCTGGCAACATTGTTGTTTCAAAACCGCATACCTGGCAACATTATTTTTCCGAAAACATTATCTGAAGCCTTGTTGTTGGACGTAGTTTATCCTCATATCCAGGACGCGGATGTAGTTTATCGTTTGTTTGTTTGTTTGGGTTTTATGACATATCAACCACTGTGGGTTATTTAATGCCAAATCCAGTTTATATGAATTTTAAATGCCTATTTTGTCCTAGCAACATTGTTTCCAAAAAACGTATAGCTGGCAACGTTGTTTCAAAAACATAGCTGGCAACATTATTGTTTCAAAAAGGTATAGCTGGCAACATTATTTAAAAAAAAAAAACGTATAGCTGGCAACATTATTCTTCTGAAAAATCTATCTGAGGCCTTCCTTGCTGTTGGACGTAGTTTATCGTCATACCCAGGACGCGGATGTAGTTTATCGTCATACCCAGGACGCAAAACGTATAGCTGGCAACATTATTTTTTCAAAAACATAGCTGGCAACATTACTGTTTCAAAAACGCTTAGCTGACAACATTACTGTTTCCAAAAAACGTATAGCGGGAAACATTATTGTTTCAAAAACGCATACCTGGCAATAATTATTTAAAAAAAAAAACAAAAAAAAAGCGTATAGCTAGCAACATTATTGTTTCAATAACGTATATCTGGCAACATTATTTTTTCCCAAAAAACGTATAGCTGGCAACATTATTTTTTCCAAAAAACGTACAGCTGGCAACATTATTTTTCCAAAAAACGTATAGCTGGCAACATTATTTTTCCGAAAACATTATCTGAGGTCTTGTTGTTGGACGTAGTTTATCGTCATACCCAGGACGCGGATGTAGTTTATCGTCATACCCAGGACGTGGATGTAGTTTATTGTCATACCCAGGACGCTTACTTTCTTCGGTGGACCATCCAAGACTACAGAACCCGGTCTGTCCTGCTATTTACCCATAGCTGGGGGAGAAGAAAGAAAAGGATTCATACCTTTCCCAAGGGTATTAACAATTAAGTGAATGTAATGGATTCAACTGGAATTCAAACTCGGCTCTCCGATACCTCACTCCGAGCCGCTATCCATTACTATATCATGCCACCTCCTTGGTAGATCGCATCCATTTTGACGGTGCTTAGTAAATGAAAGAAAATTGCACTAGATGACATTCAGATGCAGATGTGAAAACTCTTCAGTCTTCCAGATGATTAATGGAATAAATATCTGCAAAAAAAGTATAACCATGATTTTTTTTTTGTTTTGTTATTTAAATTTATCATGAAGAATATGTTTTGTCTTTATTTTTAAGCGAAGGTGTTTCAAGCATTTTAATTAGTTTAGGTTTGTTCGTATATTATCTTTTGTTAAAAAAATAAAATAAAAATGAGGAAATTATTCGGAATTTACCAAAATAAATTGAAAATCGGTAGACTGAAAAATAAAATCTTGACAATAAACAAAGAACTGCCATTAAAACATGTCCACGATTTAGTTTTGGAGCCCAACAACAATTTCAACATTATCCCCCAGACGTAGACACAAAATCAGATGACGTCATACTATGACAGGTGAGAAATGGATGAATGTGATCTTCAGCAGATAAATGTTACGTCTAAAAATATAATAATATGCTTAATCTTGATAGTGCGTGAAAGAACATCGCATTTATTTCGACAGGCTTACTAAATAAACGTACATGCTTGTCTGAGAATCTCTCAGCATCCGCCTTCGTGGCCCAATGGATAAGGCACCGGCCTCCTAAGCCGGGGATTGCGGGTTCGAGTCCCGTCGAAGGTATACAATTTTAACGTTTTCGTTCGAAAATTTGTAATTCTTTCATTTTCGTTTGTCAGCTCGGTATGCTGATCAGTAGGAGACTTGTACTTTCTAAATCGGTACAGAGAACCAACAATTTTTCTTAGCTTGTTTACGGATGGTTCGACTTGAGGTCTGGACTGACCTTTTGTCGCCATAAACGTCCAAAGCAAGGAGCCTCATTGTGAGTCCAACCGTCAATCATGACTGGAGAATATTCAGAATCTGCTCGGTCACGATAAAGCGTCATTAGCTTAGTTCTTTCTTTTTTAGGGATATTAAATGGTACAAGACAGCATTTCCAACTTAAATGTTGTCTCCTGAGTTACTTTCTTCCTCGTAAAGTTGGAGAAACTTGTTTTTAATAATAACGATAGAAATCAAATAAAACGCGGCGTGTTTCTGAGCAAATACCTAAGATTTTTTTTTTCGTAAATACTAATTCATTTGAAGAAGTGTGTCAACTCTTTTTTGAAATGTGAAAACAACCCGAGGAAGTTGTGTCTTTATTTTGTGGGTGTAGTAAACAGAAGAATTTTGCCCAAATCAAGTCTCTTTATTTTGACGTCATGTTGACCTATATAAGCACAAACTACGCACTGAGGCTTGGGCAGGGAGGTACATAAGGGAAAAAAGCTGTTACAGAACATAACGCTCTCTCTAACTATCTCTCTCTCACACATCCAGGTATTCACCGGCAACAGTACAAGTACACACTGGCCGAGTTCACTTGTATGAAAAAGGGGTGGACCCCTTAACACCTACCAACTCCACGTCCTTGTGCCAGGCACAAAACCCAGTTGGTAGAAACAGTAATTCACGATTATAGGCGTGAAATTAAAAAACAAGATGACCACTGGGTAAAATTTCAAAAAGGGGGAAAACACATTTGTTATACAATTTATAAACAATAAAAAGGCGCAATACAAGGTTTGCACAAAAATTTCCTTTGGTGCGTCTATTACGGCAGAATAACAATTTTTCTGAGATATCAAAAAAGGGAACACCGACATAAACAAATTAAAAGCAATGTTACAAGTTGTTTGATTCTACAAAAATGAAACCTTTTACGAAATTGGAAAAAAGGGAAAAACTTGGAGAGAGCAATAACAAAATCGTTTTTTTGGCAGAATATAAAAAAACACACGCACCTCCATTCTTAATAAAATATTTGATCTTGAAAGGGTTTCGAGATTTACAGTTTTTCCGGATGGCTTCTTGGGGTATTTTGGTGTGAAGTTTTCAGCTTGACTTCTGCTTGAGAAGGTACAGAAAATGATGAGAAAACCTGCCTTGAATTTGTCAGGGCTTTCTTTCCCCGGATTGATTTATGACCCCATTCAGCTTGTTAGTTTCTTGGTGCAAGGGAGCCAATTGCTATCTGCCGATTTACCCCTCCTCAGTTATTCTGAATGCTACTTAAAAAAAACTGATCTTATTTGTTCATGAAGTCCGTTTTTATTTAGAAAAGTAGGATCAAGCTGGGTTTGTCCAAATTTTCACAGGTCACCGCGGACCAAAAGTGCCGCCCGAGTATTGTACCCACCTCTCACAGCGCTCGAGTCTACGGTGATGTCACCCAATCTCTTTTGAACTCTGTCAAGGCTGGGCAGCACCAGACCATATATGACAGAAATATTCCATGTTCCTTGTGACCTGATTCTTGTCAAGATAGGGCATAGCATTATGAATGAAGTACAGTCTGGAGCGATACAAGGAGCTGAATACATGAGTTTCATTTGAGGTCTAGTGTTATCATTAGTCCTAGTAGACATTCGAGGTAATAAGACATGTTGCATGTGAGTAAATACTTTTCCGTTTTTCATACTGGATTAGTCGTTGGTCGGGATTGTTACCAGATCATCCGCAAAGACATAGACATTGGCACGTAAGCGAAATGTGCAGGGATCTGGTCAGCTGCACAACGATCAAGGGAACACACCCGATCAAAAAAGCCCATGATTTAGTTTTGAACACCATCAACAATTTCAACATTACCCTCCAGACGACAGACACAAAATCTGATGACGTCATATTGTGCGTGTTGAGGAATGGATGAACGTGTTCTCCATCAATTAAACGTTACGTTTTAAAATACAATATGCTTAATCTTGATACTACATACACAAACAGTAAGTCCTTCTCTGGAGACTGCTGAGTAAGCCACTTCGTGGCCCAATGGATAAGGCACCGGCCTCCTAAGCCGGGGATTGCGGGTTCGAGTGCGGTCGGAGGTATTATTGGTTCTTCAATTTGAAAACTTTCTCAATTGTCTTGGTTTGTCAACACGATGAGATCTTGGAGTCGCTGGATACCGTTACTGAAACTCTCCATCGCAAGTATACATGAATTTATTAAATTTAGCTCACGCCGAAATTTGAGACACTCAGTGAGAATCGCTATCGCCACAATAGTAATATCCTGCTAAACTAGTGTCCTTCGTTCCTTCGTTCCTAGGCTGTTATGCGTGTTGCCCACTTGGGTGGTCACATCTGTTTTCGATTCATAATTGACTAACTGAAGTTTTCTTCCCTGACTGGTGGTCATCTAAGCCTATAGGATCTAGACTGTACAGCTATTTAAACCATAGTAGAGAGAATAATAAATTCACACCTTTCCTTTAAAGTCATTTGCGCGTAGGTGAAAGTTAAAAACTCGACTAGAATTCGAACTCGGCACTCCAACTTGTAATTACGAATTGTTATTGATCACGGACCCACACATTCAAGCTTACAGAAACTGGTATTCCCAACCGATGATCCATCTAGGTACAGACAAGACTCAATGTTGCTGATCGGACGAAATATGAAAGTAAAACAAATCTAGCTTATTAGCTCAACGAGAGAGAGAGATTGAGAGAGATTGTGTGCGTGTAGGTTCCCCGGCAGACACAGTAGTTTAGAACAAAAATATAGTAATATTTACTGGTATTATCTTCTCTACTGCTAGATTAGTACTTATAGTAGCGTTGCTGGGAAAAATATCTCGGGTTTCTCCACTTTCCAAGTCCCAACGTATGCATTAGTACACTCATGATATATTAACACCTTCGCACAACAGAAGGAAATGCTCTAGAATAACTCAAAGAAATTAATTCTAAATATGAATTGTGCTTGAAATCATTTAATATACCGCACCAGAATATACATCATACAATATTCTATATAATAATATATTTATGTCACAATTTATCCCACAGAAATAAATTATACCACATATGAAAAAACTCTGTGTGAAATGTCGAATAAGGAAATTTGTGTTAGTAAATTCGTACTGTAAAAAATGCAGATCGTCGCCTTCTGCATTCCTATTATCTCTATCTATGCAGTCGTTCGAGTGAGTGAAATTTGAATAAACGCTACCTGTGATAGCGGGAGTTACATGACAGCTAAATGATTTATAATCTCTTTTTAATGTACTGTACGACCAAGTAGTATTTTTTGACAATTGTTCACCGAGTAAACGGCCCAAGTGTCACTCAAAGTAGAGGGTTACTGAAGACGTTGTTGTATGGATGTGAGAGGTGGAAAGAAGTGCAGAATGAGAATATGTAGGAAAAATGAGAGTTAACGGTTAAAATTGTAGCAGTTAGGAAAGCACATCTCGGGTGTCTGCTCAACAAAGTAGGAGTTCTTCGGAAGAAGATGTCCAAATGGAAGTTTCTTCTTAATAGAGCAGTCAGAAGGGAATGGTGATGAGTCGTTCCAATGGACATGGTCTGGATTTGGTTGCCATAAATGTCCAAAGAAAGGAGCCTCATTGTGAGTCCAACTGTCCATCCTGACTGGAGAATATTCAGAATCTGCTCGGTAACGATAAAGCGTCATTAGCTTAGTTCTTTTTTTTCTTTTTTTTTTTTAGGGATATTAAATGTAACAAGACAGCATTTCCAACTTAAATGTTCATTTCCTTGGATATTTTCTTCCTCGTAAAGTTGGAGAAACTTTTTAATAATGACGATAGAAATCAAATAAAACACGTTGTGTTTCTGAGGAAATACTTAAGTTTGTTTTTTTTTTTTTAGTAAATACAAACTTATTTGATGAAGTGTGTCAAATCTTCTTTGGAATGTGAAAACATCCCGAGGAAGTACAGGAGTTGTACCCTTATTTTGTGGGCGCAGTAAACAGAAGAATTTTGCCCATGAACCCAAATCAAGTCCTTTATATTGACGTCATGTTGACCTATATAAGGCATGAACTACGCATTGAGGCTTGGACAGGAAGGTACGCATTACAAAAGGGAAAATGCTGCTACAGGATATAGCGAAATTAGATCTTATCACCACAGACGGTTAAAAAAGACTCATATAAATCCGCTGGCACTAAAGCACACACACGATAAATCTTATCTATATCTTGTGGTTGTCGTATCTACAATAACTTTTTTGCCTTGATCATTCTACAAATGGGGACAGAGAAACCATCTAATGTACTGGTGTGTGTATTTCTTTGGCGACTTTAATTTATATTTGTTTTTTTATTTGTTCCGCATCATTGTTTTTTCTGTAATTAAGATAATCTGAATGGATATTTGATAGAAAAAATACGAAAATATCTAATATGCATTAACCTTTCCTAAACTGAAATATCTCTCGAAGAAGCGGTTGAAAGATAAAAAAAAAATAACAATCCCAACATTAGATTTGTACAAATTCATAAAGTATTTAATTTTTAAGTGATTTTCTGTGATTTATTCCCATTTAATTGCAAAGTTACCTAGAAATAACTTTGTGATCCATAGAAACGCCACGTAAGTTACTGGCACCCCAAGAGTTAAACTAGATAACAATAATAGAAACAATTCAAGTATATTATAAAAGTTACATTTGGATAGACTTTTCATTTTTATTTGGCCCACTACCTTAAGTGGAAATAGTTATTAGTCATGATAAATCCTGATCTACAAACCACGATTGTCATCTCCAATTTTTTTTTTTTTTTTGCCTAGGTCATCCGGCTGAGTTAATTTCTCTAAATATGGATCAGCGAAAACATTTGTAATTTTTTTCCACTTTGACTTATATTTGTATTTTTTTCTTAGTGTGTGTGTATATGGGGATTCCCACCCGCTGATGATAATCACAGGCGGCGCAAAATTTGTAAATTTCTTGCACCGATAGACACGAGGCATAAGTAGTTCAGAGACGCAAACTGAAGGTTGCTTTGACCCATTCATAAGTTTAGGTTCGTTTCTTATATTATCCTTCATGTAACATGTCCGTTTTAATACATTTATTAATTATTGTTTTCTTGAATTTCATATTTTGTTTTATTTTTATTTTTATCTGAACTCACATGAAAACCGTCAAATATTGTTTGCGGAATGAATGTTCCAGGGGACATAAAATGAATAACTTCCGTTCTCTTCAACAGTTTATTCTTCATTGGTTTATCTGTAATTTCGGAAAATCAAAAGATAATCTGAAAGGATCTGTAATTAGGAGAATACGAAAATGTGTAAAATAAATTGACTCTTTGGGATGACATTTCCTAAACGAAGAAGACGAAGAAGACGAAAAAGACAACACAACATTAGATTGCTAGAAATTAATTTGTTAAGCGTATTTAGTGATTTATTCCCAGCAAAACTACCTAGAAAGAAGTTTTTGAATTCTAGAGATGTATAATCCACGTGTTGAATGTAAAGGTATAAATTATAAAATCATACAATTCCTCAACACCAAAAAAATTGCCGTTAACCGCCGGCGGGACTCGAACCCGCAATACACGGTGCTTTATCCATTCGGCCACGAAGGCAATTATTATACGAATTTTAAATTTGTTCCATAATAACGTTAAAAAATAACAATATTTCGATTTTTTAGTTGGAATTCACAAATAAACACCCAGTTGTGAGCGTTTTTATTTCTCGTCAAGCGATTAGACGTACAAACTCTTTCTAATCAGTCAATGTTGCTTTATTTCGATAAGAGCGATGCAACACACTTTTGTAGAAGACTGCGAACAACCATACAAACTAAACAAAAACATAACATTAAAATAACGGTGAATGAATTCTACCATTTCGCGTAAAAGCTTTAAAGAGCTGGGAAGACCTAAAGCACTTTCGCGAGTTACCAGACGACAGGTAAGAGACGACTGATTTATTTACTGAGATTAACTAAATTGCTAAAAAAACAGTTACCTCAACTAATTCGCTATACATAAAGGTTTTAAATGATTTTTTAAAAATTAAATAGCTTCATTGAAGCTTTCATTTAGGTTTTAATTAAAAAGTAAAGGATTTAGAATTTACTATTTTCAGTAAGCAAAATATTCTATGGCTTATTTCAAACAGAAAGTATTATATTGATAAAAATAGATTTTTTTCAGTAAAATCGATAATATCAGCCATTTTGACCATAGTTAATTCTAGGATTAAAAATCTTGCAAAAATTAAAATACGTATTGTTGAAACTTTATTTGAGGAAAATTAGAAAATTTAAACTTAAATTAATCTTATTTTAAAAAAATATTAGTTATAAAATATATACAAACATTTCTGAAGATTTTACTGTCTTTCGTAATCATGCGAAATTTTTCATTCCAGTATTCTCAGTATCAGAAAATAAAAATACATGAGATAATGATATACAAGAAAAAGGAGAAAGCATAAAAGTAAGTCAAAAAAGGAATTTGATGAATAAGTTTTACGTGCCAGAATCAAGTCAACGGGGTGCCATTTTTGGCACATGTGCCAAGGGTTGCCCACCACTGGTCGAAACCATTGACATAATAACAAACCAAAGAGAATCGAACTATCTACCTTTACGATATTCTTAAATTTCTTCATCTTAAAGATCTAAAATAAAGCATTAATAAGGCGAGTATACAACCTGATATCATTGGTCTACTGCACTGGCTAAATCATTTTCTGGCGATGAAAAAATTAAAAAATGAAAAAAAAAAATTTCAAATAAGCATTCACTCAAAGTTATTTTTTGAGAGTGTGAAAAAATATGTGAAAGAAAATCTTATTAAAGAGAACGAACAATAAAAGAACAAGAATTAAGAATACAGAAGATAACAATTGACATTACTTATAAATTTTGGAAGGTTGACTGGAAATCAGTAAGTCGGAAGTGAGTTCTACACGCAAGAAGTGAGTTCTACACGCAAGAAGTGCGATAGAAGAAACTGTTAGCATAGAATTTACGGTTACATTTAGACATTCCAAATGTAAAATGATGAGACATTGACGCTAATCTAGTATTAAGTTTAGGTACCAAAAATGAAAGCTCATCAGAACAATTACCATGAAAATATTTATAGAAAAGGCACAGGGGGATCTATCCTATAGTGGTGGGAAAGGGACCATAGGCAAAGTGCCAGGTCCGGACCTATAACATTGCAGATTCTTCTTTGGATTTTATCGAGATTTTCTAAATAAATAGCAGAAGTACTAGACCATATTTAGCAGCAATAGTCAATGCATGTCCGAATGGTAGACATTATGAATGTGTAAGATATATTCTAATGAGGAAACTAGTCTAGCATTATACATTGAAGTAACTTTCTTAGCAGTAAACCTATCAAATGATTCAATATGATCTTTTCATTTCATGTCAAGTGGAAAACGTTAATCTGAAAAAGCACAATGATTCACTTTCCTTGGTGGGGATAGCATTAGTTGTCTTAATTGAAGATAAAATAGTTTGGAGCAGACGATTAAAAGAGAGTGGTTTCAAGCCATTTCTTTCTCCAGTTAACAACAGAGTGTATGTCATTTTTTTATTTATTTCAGCGGCTAATTTAATCTCATCGAATAAATCATACTCAGCATTAAGACAGGAACACAAATTTGTGATCAGCATAGATACTGAGTTGAAATCTGATTAGATCAGGAAGGTCGTTAATGGAAATTAGGAACAACGTTGGTCCCAGGATTGAGATCAGGGACAGTTGCATTAATGCAAAAAGCTCTAGAAGAGTGGCCGTTCAAGACAACATTCATTTCGCCATTTGATAAGAAATATTGAATCAGATAAAAAAAATTGGTCCAGAAATTTGCGATAGTGAAATGATATATATATATATTGATCTGATTTTAGTCAAGTATTACAACGCCCCCAAAAATAAATTGGTGATTTAATTAATTTAATACATAATTAAAGAATTCCTTTGGCATTTTTGTACGTCGGTGTGGATTACGGCTGACTAGTTTCGGTGCATCTGCTGTTCTGTTTAGTCTCTTTGAATGGGTGTAGCTAACTTGGTGGAATTCGTTCTGTGAGGGTCTTCTCCTGGTATTTGCTTGGTTACCAGCTAACTCAAGTGTATTTTTGAATGGGGTGAACCCGACTGCATATCTTAAAGAATGAAGCATTTCGTGTGATTTGGTTGTCGATAGACGCTACAGTCACCATATTGCCATTTTTGGATAACTACTTATAGTTTTAAATCGAAGAGCAGGTAGAACATTTTGTGCCTACGTTTTGTACCAGGCACGTTGACCCCTGAAAAAAAATGGCAATGTTTGGATACGAAGTCTATGATCGACATTTGTCTTCGTCTGGTTTTTGCTGAGGACATGATTTTCGGTGTATTGCGAGACGAGAAACGAATTTTTTGGATGAGAAATGCACAATGTACCGATATTCATCTTCCTTCTTGTGAAGACTTTGAAAAGAAACAGCTTCGTTGCACTGTGGGGTGTGAAGCTGATTTGTGGATAAAATGAGGCAGCAGTTTTTCACTGTCTTCATGAAACGGTCGGCTTCACCATTCGCTTCCGGACAGAGTGATGTGGTTTTACTATAATGAAAACCCAACTAGATGGTGAAGTCGAGGAATTACTGACCTTTAAAAGGTGGGCCATTATTTGTCTTGCATACCCCCGGCAAGCCATATTAAGCAGATAAGGAATTTAGACCTTGCTGATGTTGACAGGATTATCTCGACATCAGGAAAACTGCTGTATTCATCAATAAACATGAGCAAATAGTCACTCGACATAAAAGATCCTAAGACGTCTTGAGCGATTTCTGTAATTGGAGCAGAGGTTAACGTAATGTTTCATACTGAAATGGAATATGGGTTGCGGCCTTACATGGAATAAAAGCTCGGACATTCCCTTCCAATAACCTATCAATGCGTGGAAACCATACTTCTCTCTAATTAGCTAGTCCGTCTTAATTATCCCTTGGTAAGTGTGGTGTGCGATATCAATTATTCTCTGCAGCGTCGATGGAACTACCAAGCGGTAATGAAGCAGAAGAACAGCGTCTGTGACAGATAGTTTATCCTTGAACTGGACTAAGTGTGATAAATTTGAAATTTGCCACCGAGAAGACTGTATTGCTTGCATCAGCTTTTGCAGCTGAGCGTCCTGTTGTGACTTCTAGAGCCAGTGTTTTGGGAGACAGAATTCTTCGACACATTTGAGCTGTAATTTTTCTCTCCGGCTGCTGGTGTGTGTGTCGATAAATGTGTTCTCCCGTGTTCTTTCTACCTCTTCCTGGTGAGTATATTATTACATAATCTCACGGTACGATTCGAGGTTTCCAACTCTTTTTGGCGATAACAGAAAGTGGTCTGTGGTCCGTTAGTACCTTGATTTTAAACGCAGTTAGGTGAAGATGACAGTGTAGAACAGCATAAACTATTCCTAGTATTTCATTTTCTGTTTGCGTATAAACATATACTATATACCTCTATGAGCGATTTGACTTTGCACTTGTTAGATGAGTATTGTACCCACTTCCCACGGGGCACGAGTCTACGATGATGTCACCCAATCTCTTTTGAACTCTGTCAAGGCTGGGCAGCACCAGACCATATATGACAGAAATATTCCATGTTCCTTGTGACCTGATTCTTGTCAAGATAGGGCATAGCATTATGAACGAAGTACAGTCTGGAGCGATACAAGGAGCTGAATACATGAGTTTCATTTGAGGTCTAGTGTTATCATTAGTCCTAGACATTCGAGGTAATAAGACATGCTGCACGTGAATAAATACTTTTCCGTTTTTCATACTGGATTAGTCGTTGGTCGGAATTGTTACTAGATCATCCGCAAAGACATAGACATTGGCACGTAAGCGAAATGTGCAGGGATCTGGTCAGCTGCACAACGATCAAGGGAACACACCCGATCAAAAAAGCCCATGATTTAGTTTTGAACACCATCAACAATTTCAACATTACCCTCCAGACGACAGACACAAAATCTGATGACGTTATATTGTGCGGGGTGAGGAATGGATGAATGTGCTCTCCATCAGTTAAATGTTGTGTCTAGAAATTCAATATGCTTAATCGTGATACTGCATTCACGAACAGTAAATGCTTTTTTGAAAACATGATTGCCATCGCCTTCGTGGCCCAATGGATAAGGCACCGGCCTCCTAAGCCGGGGATTGCGGGTTCGAGTCCCGTCGAAGGTATAGAATTTTAACGTTTTCTTTCGAAAACTTGTAATTTTTTCATTTTCGTTTGTCAGCTCGGTATGCTGATCAGTAGACTTGTTCTTTCTAAATCGGTACAGAGAACAAATAATTTTTCTCAGCTTGTTTACGGATGATTCCACTTGAGGTCTGGACTGACCTTTTGTCGCCATAAACCCCTCATTGTGAGTCCAACCGTCAATCATGAATGAAGAATATTCAGAATCTGCTCGGTCACGATAAAGCGTCATTAGCTTAGTTCTTTCTTTTTTAGGGATATTAAATGGTACAAGACAGCATTTCCAACTTGAATGTTGTCTCCTAAGTTACTTTCTTCTTCGCAAAGTTGGAGAAACTTGTTTTTAATAATGACGATAGAAATCAAATAAAACGCGGCGTGTTTCTGAGCAAATACCTAAGATTTTTTTTTCGTAAATACTAATTCATTTGAAGAAGTGTGTCAACTCTTTTTTGAAATGTGAAAACAACCCGAGGAAGTACAGGAATTGTGTCCTTATTTTGTGGGTGTAGTAAACAGAAGAATTTTGCTCATTAGCCCAAATCAAGTCTCTTTATTTTGACGTCATGTTGACCTATATAAGCACAAACTACGCACTGAGGCTTGGGCAGGGAGGTACATATTACATAAGGGGAAAATCCTGCTACAGAACATAACGAAATTAGAAGTTATGTCGGAGTTACCTCCTCCTAAATTTTGAAAGCACCACTTGGGTGAGTTATCGATTACTATGCATACTTGGCGAGATCTCGTCTCGTCCACTTTTTCTTTTCACTTTTCAGCGGACACTGAAACAATGTAATCTCTCGTGAAGATTGCGTTTTTCCCTTTAGGGAAAACGTCTTGAACATTGCACGCGAGCGTGCGCGCACACGTATGTATGGACATTCACTCACACATATTTTGAAGCACAAACTCTCCACCTTAATTTGTTACACAAACGTTATTTTCTTCGTCATTTGTAACACTTTGTTAATACAATTATATTTGTTTGTACATATATATATATATATATATATATATATATATATATATATATATATATATATATCAATTCTTGTTGTTTTCTTTCACATTTCCTTTTACATTTCTTTTGGTTCTGAGTCCGCCATATTTGTAGTGGGCCCCATTTCAGGAGACCACAGGTATTTATCTCACAATGCGTACACACACTGGCCCGCTACATTTATCATAACAGACGGTTAAAAAAGACTCTTATAAGTCCACCGAGCACTAAAACCTTCACAGACAAAATAAATCCTATCTATATTCCGTGACTATCTTATCTACAAATGGGGACAGAGAAACCATCTAATGTACTGGTGTGTGTATTTCTTTGGCGACTTCAATTTATATTTGTTTTTTATTTGTTTCTCATCATTGTTTTCACTGTAATTAAGATAATTTGAAAGGATATGTGATAGAAAGAATATGGAAATGTCTCATATGCATTAATTCCTTTCAAAATGGAATAACCTTTCTTAAACTGAAATATCGCTCGAAGAAGCGGTTGAAAGATAAAAAAATAACAATCCCAACATTAGATTTCGAAAATTCATAAAGGATTTAATTTTTAAATGATTTTCTATGATTTATTCCCATTTAATTGCAAAGTTACCTAGAAATAACCTTGTGTTCCATAGAGACGCAACATTCCAGTATTTAAATTCTTTGCAATAATAATAGAAACAATTCAAATATATTATAAAAGTTACAATTGGATAGACTTTTCATTTTTATTTGGCCCACTACCTTAAGTGGAAATAGTTATTAGTCATGATAAATCCTGATCTACAAACCACGATTGTCATCTTCAATTTTTTTTTTTTTTTTGCCTAGGTCATCCGACTGAGTTAATTTCTCTAAATATGGATCAGCGAAAACATTTGTAATTTTTTTCCACTTTGACTTATATTTGTTTTTTTTTTCTTAGTGTGTGTGTATATGGGGATTCCCACCCGCTGATGATAATCACAGGCGGCGGAAAATTTGTAAATTTCTTGCACCGATAGACACGAGGCATTTAAGTAGTTCAGAGACGCAAACTGAAGGTTGCTTTGACCCATTCATAAGTTTAGGTTCGTTTCTTATATTATCCTTCATGTAACATGTCCGTTTTAATACATTTATTAATTATTGTTTTCTTGAATTTCATATTTTGTTTTATTTTTATTTTTATCTGAACTCACATGAAAACCGTCAAATATTGTTTGCGGAATGAATGTTCCAGGGGACATAAAATGAATAACTTCCGTTCTCTTCAACAGTTTATTCTTCATTGGTTTATCTGTAATTTCGGAAAATCAAAAGATAATCTGAAAGGATCTGTAATTAGGAGAATACGAAAATGTGTAAAATAAATTGACTCTCTTTGGGATGACATTTCCTAAACGAAGAAGACGAAGAAGACAACACAACATTAGATTGCTAGAAATTAATTTGTGAAGCGTATTTAGTGATTTATTCCCAGCAAAACTACGTAGAAAGAAGTTTTTGAATTCTCGAGATGTATAATCCATATGTTGAATAAAAAATAAAATATAAAATCATAGAATTCCTCAATACCAAAGAAAAAAAAATCTCTTTAACCTCCGGCGGGACTCGAACCCGCAATCCCCGGCTTAGGAGGCCGGTGCCTTATCCATTGGGCCACGGAGGCAATTAATGCATTAAATCTGAATTTGTTCTATAATAACGTTAAAAATTTTTAAAAATTCGATTTTTTATTTGGAATTCAGAGGCGTCCAGTAGTGAGCGTCTTTATTTCTCGTCAAGCGATTAGCGGTACAAACTCTTTCTAATTAGTCAATGTTGTTTTATTTCGATAAGAGCGATGTAACATACTTTTGTGGAAGACCGCGATCAACCATCGTATTTCACACTAAACAAAAACATTAAAAGAACTGTGAATGAAATTTTACCATTCCGGGTAAAAGCTTTAAAGACCCGCAGCACTTTCGCGAGTTACCAGAGGTCAGGAAAGTTTGGAAAGGACTGATTTTTTTTTTTACTGAGTTATTAACAAAGTTGCTAAAAAAATAGTTACATCAACTAATTCGGTATATATAAAGATTTCAAATGAAATTTTAAAAAGGAAAAAGCTTTATTGAAGTTTTCATTTTGGCTTTAATTGAAATCTAAAGGATTTAAATTTTACTATTTTCAGTAAGCAAAATAATCTGTGGCGTATTTCAAACAGAAATTATTAAGTTGATAAAAGTAGATTGTTTTTTTCAGTAAAATCGATAAAATCAGCCATTTTGACAAAAGTTAATTCACGGATTTAAAAATCTTGCAAAAATTAAAATACATATTTTTCAAACTTTATTCGAGGACAATTAGAAAATTTAAAGTTAAATTAATTAATCTTATTTGAAACAAATGTTACTTATAAAATGTATACAAACATTTCTGATATACGGTAGATTTTTATTTACTGTCTTTCGTAAGCATGCGAAATTTTTCATTACAGCATTCTTTAACTTTTCTATTATTCTCTTATCTGAATGAAACCGTGATGATCTTGACATTCTGTACAATCTGTAATGGGTCAGAAAATAAAAATACATGAGATAATGATATACAAGAAAAAGGAGAAAGCATAAAAGTAAGTCAAAAAGGGAATTTGATGAATAAGATTTACGTGCCAGAATCAAGTCAACGGGGTGCCATTTTTGGCACATGTGCCAAGGGTTGCCCACCACTGGTCGAAACCATTGACATAATAGCAAACCAAAGAGAATCGAACTATCTACCTTTACGATATTCTTAAATTTCTTCATTTTAAAGATCTAAAATAAAGCATTAATAAGCCGAGTATACAACCTGATATCATTGGTCTACTGCACTGGCTAAATCATTTTCTGGCGATGAAAAAATTAAAAAATGAAAAAAAAAAAATTTCAAAGAAGCATTCACTCAAAGTTAATTTTTGAGAGTGTGAAAAAATATGTGAAAGAAAATCTTATTAAAGAGAACGAACAATAAAAGAACAAGAATTAAGAATACAGAAGATAACAATTGACATTACTTCTAAATTTTGGAAGGTTGACTGGAAATCAGTAAGTCGGAAGTGAGTTCTGCACGCAAGAAGTGAGTTCTACACGCAAGAAGTGCGATAGAAGAAACTGTTAGCATAGAATTTACGGTTACATTTAGACATTCCAAATGTAAAATGATGAGACATTGACGCTAATCTAGTATTAAGTTTAGGTACCAAAAATGAAAGCTCATCAGAACAATTACCATGAAAATATTTATAGAAAAGGCACAGGGGGATCTATGCTATAGTTCAGACCTATAACATTGCAGATTCTTCTTTGGATTTTATCAAGATTTTCTAAATACATAGCAGAAGTACTAGACCATATTTAGCAGCAATAGTCAATGCATGTGTGAATGATAGACAATATGAATGTGTAAGATATATTCTAACGAAGAAATTTGTCTAGCATTATACATTGAAGCAACTTTCTTAGCAGTAAACTGATACAATATAATCTTTTCCATTTCATGTTTCTGGAAAACTTTAATCTGAAAAAGAACAACGTGTCACTTTCCTTAAGGGCGAGTAGCATCAGCCGTTCTAATGGAAGGTAAAATAGTTTCTCGCAAACGAATAAAAGAGAATGGTTTCGCTTAACAAGGCAATTCTTACCCCTGTTAACAACCCTCTGTAGGTCATTTTTATATCAACTGCCAATTTAATTTCATCGAACAGATCAGACTCACCATTAAGACAGGAATACACAGTTGTCATCATCATAGATACTATTATGAAAACTGATGACATCGGGAAGGTCGTTGATGAAAATTAGGAACAACGTTGCTTCCAGGATTGAGATTGGGGACACCTCCATTAATGAAAAACGATCTAGGAGAGTGGGACCAGAAATAGCCTTATGAATTAAGTAGTCTGGAATAGAGAGTTTCACTTGAGATCTAGAGTTATCATTAGTTCCAATAGAAGTTCGAGGTAATAAGATATGCTGCACGTGAATAAATATCTTACAAATAGTTTTTCATACTGGATTAGTCGTTGACCGGATTGTTACTAAATCACCCACAAAGACATAGACATTGGCACGTAACCGAAATGTGTAGGGATCTGGTTAGATGCACAGGGATCATTATTAGCTCTTAACGCACAGCGAGAGAGTGATGAAAAGAGAGAGAGAGAGAGGGAGAGAGAGAGAGAGATATTGCGTGTGTGTGTTCCCCGGCAGACACAGTAGTTTGGAATTAAAATGCAGTAATATTTACTGGTATTATCTTTCTTTCCTACCGCTAGAATATTAATACTTATAATGGCATTGCTTTGAAAAATATGTTGGGTTTCTCCACTCTCCAAGGCCCAATTTAGGCATTAGTACACCCATGACATATTAAAACCTTCACAGGATAGAAGGAAATACTCTAGAATAAGTCAAAGAAATTAATTCTAAAAATGAATTAGGCTTGAAAACATTTAATATACAGCACCAGATTATACGTCATACAATATCCTGTATAAAAATATATTTATGTCATAATTTATCCCACACAAACAAATTATACCACATATGAAAAAAAAATTATCTCTGTGGGAAAGGTCGAATAAGGAAATTTGAGTTAGTAAATTCGTACTGTAAAAAAGGCATATTATCGCCTTCTGCATTCCTATAATCTCTATGCAGTCGTTCGAGTGAATGAAATTTTAATAAACGCTACCTGCGATAGCGGGAGTTACCTGACAGCTAAATGATTTATAATCTCTTTTTAATATACTGTACGACCAAGTATTATTGTTTTACAATTGCTCACCCATTAAAAGGCCCAAGAGCCATTAAAGGTAGATGGTTACTGAAGACGTTGTTGTATGGATGTAAGAGGTTGAAAGAAGTGCAGAATGAGAATATGTAGGAAAGATGACGGTTAACCCTAGACTTGAAGAGGTTTAGATTGTAGCAGTTGGGAAAGCACATCTCGGATGTCTGCTATACAAAGTAAGGGTTAGAAACACTTTTGAGAAAGGCTGGAAAGTGACAGTTGAGCTGTACCAGTTCAGATATGGCAGGAACACTCTATTTTTGGCCTGATCTAAATATAGAGCTGATTAGGAGGAGCCATGTACTTTTTGAAGCGTTACAGGAATGAAGAATTTTTCCAATATTCTTAGTGATCGATCGTATATATATGTTGCACTTGAGGTCTAGACTGAGCTTTGACGTCCATAAACGTTCAAAGCAAGGACCTCATTGTGAGTACAACTGTCCTGACTAGAGAATATACAGAATCTGCCCGGTGACGATGAAGCGTCATTAGCTTAGTTCTTTTTTTAGGGATATTAAATGTTACAAGATAGTATTTCCAATTTAAATATTCATCTCGGCTATTTTCTTCCTGGAGAAAGTTGTTTTTAATAATGACGATAGAAATCAAATAAAACCCGGCGTGTTTCTGAGCGAATACTTAAGTTTTTTTCCTTTTTTTTTTTTTTTTTTTTTTTTAGTAAATACTAATTCATTTGAAGAAATGCGTCAAATCTTCTTTGAAGTGTGAAACTTTCTGCTTATGCATGCTATTCACGAAAATGTAAATACAAAAACACGCCAGTTGTTGAAGAAACACATGTTTACAGCCACTCACATGCATATAAGTAAACACACATATAGAGATATACGCAAATACAAACATTACTTTCATCATAGTCGCACACACATACCAATACGCACACACATACCAATACGCACACACATACCAATATGCACACACATATGGTAGTCACAATTACAGGTAAGCACATTCACATACAAACAGATATACTGATATACACACAGTGATTTTTTCACTCACACACACATACACACACACATACACATAGGTAAAGTTGATTTGTTTTAAAATCTCATATGTGGTCAAATTCAATTTTCTTTTTTCCCTTTTTTAAATTTTCAAACCAGTAACGATTGGATGAAAATTCACTTTTTATGTCACGTGGTCTATTTTGGGGAAGATTCGATAATTTTGTTTTCGTATCCAAATTTCTTATCTTGTTTTGAACTTTCTTTTGGTGGCATTTTCTTGAAACCTGCTTTATTTATAAATATTCATTTATGCTCTTTTGTGTGATTTTTTGACATGCCTCCGAAAACATTACACTCTAGCTATTTTTATTATTGAATTTGAATATTATGGCAATATGTTTTTGTCGGTGAGAAGGGACATGGTGGTTGGGAAATATTCTGTGTTTCCATGTCAGATGTCTGTTGATCATCGTGAAGGACATATATTAAAATAAACATCTTAAACTATTAGAATTAAAATGAATTACCGTTAAAAAGAAGGTGTAGCGAGTCCCGATAAGTATAAAATAAAATATAAAAATAATATATATAAATAAAATATAAAAATAATATATATAAACAAAAAAAGAAAGAAACCAAATTAAAATAAGACATTTACACTTTTCTTTAAAACCCTTATCTCTTTCTTTTGCTCTCTATATACTTCTCTCTCTACTAACGAGAGGGCAAATAAAAACAGGAGGAAGAAGAAAAGACTTAATCCACCCGAAAAAAACGTCGTAAGTCTGTGTGGTTAGAGCCTACTTATTTATTACTATAAATCTACCAAAATAATACAGGCTTTGCGCATAACTTCCGTTGTAAAAAATTTTTTTAAAAAAAGGAACGCCGGAAAAATAAAATAATTTTGGCAAATCAAAAAAAATCAACTCCAAGAGATTTCTGATGTTAGCCGAAACCAAGGTTCGTCCCAGAGTGTCGGAGCCTGGTCAAAAGGATATAAGCTCATATTTCTGAGCTAGACGATAAGAAAGGACGGGGAATGTGATAACTAGAGGTGCGCTCGCAAGAGAAACCATCCACGTGTGATGCGTGAAGTTAAGAGATCAACTTCTAATCATATTTCTGCCCTTCATAGGACCGAGAAAAACAGTAGATTGACACTGACCTATTTCTAATATGACTACGACTACTATCAAGTGTTGACTTCCCAAACTGTCGATATACCGAACCGAAACGGACTTTCTTCAAACTATTACCAACATCTGTCTCATAAATGAACATTTTGTTTCACCGAATATCAAAGGACTCACTCTAAAGCAAATAAATGAATATATATTATATTTGTATATACCCTTGTTCAACTCGTTTTATGTCCTATGTTTCCGATAAACATCACCAAGAATATCTTTCTTTCTTTTTATGTGCTATGTCCTTTCAGGACGTAGGCGATCATGGCTCTCCACCTCCCTCTATCCCTTGCAGTTCTCAACAAGATCCTTCCCTCTGTTTCCTCCCCATGACCACGTTTTGTCATTCACTTGCTCAAGCTTGTCAGGTATGTTACGCGCTGCTTTCCCTTGTCTCTCTTTCCCTCTATTCGACTCGTGAGTATCAGATTCTCCAGGCCCTCTTTCCTCTTTATGGGTCCCAGAAACTTCATCTGCCTCTTCCTGATGTTAAATATAAGCTTCCTCCTTGTTTGTAACCTCTCTAAGATCTCATCGTTGCTCACATACTCGGTCCATGATATCCTTAGCATCCTTAAGAATGCTAGGGATATCAAGAATATCTACAACATAATAACAACAGAGACAACCCATTTTAAGAAGTGCGTCATATTTTTTTTTAACCACTCGAGGAAATACAGGAATTTTCCCCTTATTTTGAGGGTGCAGTAAATAGAAGAAGTCAGCTCATTAGCCGAAATCAAGTCCTTGACGTCAAGTGGTGACGTCATGTCGACCTGTGTAAGGTGCGAACTACTAATAAACGGTTCTTTTTGTTTTGCACGTACTGAGGCTTCGGTAGGAAGGTACAGACAACATAAGGGGAAATTTTACTACAGGACATTGCAAAATTAGAAGTTACACCCACAGACTGTTAAAAAGGAAGCTTATAAGCCTGCAGAGGACTAAAACCTGCACACTTTTTAAAAATGTTATTTTATTCTCTTGTTTTATTAAATGTTTATAAAACAGTTGTTGTGTTCTTTCTCTTTCACTCACACCGGTTCAAGATTAACTTCCTCTCCCGAATACTTCATTCTTTCTTTTTATGTGGCGTAGGCAATCATGGCTCTCCACTTCCACCTATTCCTTGTGGCACTCAATAGATTTCGTCCTTCTGTCACCTCCCCCCAGATCACGTTCTGTCATCCACTTGCTCAAGCCCGCCATGTATGTTACATGTTGCTTTCCCTTGTCTCTATTTTCCTCTATTCGACTCGATTTTTCAAGCCCTCCTTTCTCATTAGGTGTCCCAGAAACTTCAGCTGCTTCTTCCTGATGTTAAGTATAAGACTCCTCCTTGTCTCTAAGACCTCATCGTTGCTCACACGCTCGGTCCATGATTTCCTCAGTATCCTTCTGTAGAACCACATCTCCTCCCCTCAAGTCTCTTCTTCATCTTTGAGGAAATCATCCAACATTCGTTGTCATGAAGAAAGACAGATGTCACGTAACAGCTCAATACTCTTTTCTTTGTTACCAAAGAAATCCTCCTGTCTTGCAATACTCTGCCCAGCTTTTGGAATGCGTACTTGGCCATCTCAATATGTCTACGGATCTCAGTTTCGCCCTTACTGTCCTCTGTCAAAACACTTCCCAGATATTTAAACTTCCGTATCTGCTTGATTTTAATATCCCCGACCAATAAATCGTATTTCGGGCTCATCTTTTTACTGATCTTTTCTAATTTTTCTCCCGTGTCTGCTATCAGTACAGAAATATATAATTTATATTTCTCGCAGTCTACTTTGTATGGCTGTATGGGTTTTGTTTAACAGTATTTGTTTTGAACTCGTGGTAAATAATTGGAGAATCAGTTTACATGTCAAGGGATAGTTTTTGGCACTCATGATAATCGCGTGCCGGGCCAAGGGTCGATTCATGATCAAACAGATTTATCTATATAAACCAGCGTAGTTATGCTGAAGAGGAAGCAGACGGTGGAGCGAGACGGAAGAGGCCAGGCGGGAGAGAGAGACTGGAGAGACCGCGATTGGTCGGCACATCGTCGTCATGTGCGTGAGCACCCGCAGGCGAACATTACGGGTCGCGGTGCTACAAAAAGACGGGAGAGTCACGAGAGATTTGCGGGAGAATTAGAGAAGGAAGACTGCCCCCTGTTCTGAGAAGTCTGTATGAGACTGGACTGCTAGTCATAAACCTACCCCAGGCGATTCAATACGCGTTTAACACACACACAAACCCTCTCTCTGTTGGGAATTCGCTGGATGCATTGTGTCTTTTTCTTTTTCTTTTCTCATTTATGTTAAATGTTTTTATTCTCCCTGTAACCTCTGTTCTGATGTTATCTTCCTATATAAAAGACGTCAATATTTCCCCATTGTTGTCTGGCTTCTGCAGATATTATTTCTTATTATTTTGCCACATTCTAAACTTCCTACCGCCAACTCTCACAGCCGTGTCCACACCCCCAGTCGACCTTGAACGTATGGACAAAACCCCGCTTACTGGATCTAAAACTAACACAGCGTGGGCAGCAAGCAGGACTTGACCAGTTGACCGGTCGAAATAATCTACGGGTACTCAGGGAGCGTACGGCCTAAGTTCGGTTCTGACCGAGTGGATACCTCAACCCAAAGAGGAAGACGCCGGAGGTTGGGGGACTGGGGACGAAGTGGTAGACATGAACAGAAGATGCTTCTCGGACCCGTGCGAAAAACACAACCGCTTGCGAATTGTGAGTAAGAACAGAGTTTGTAATATTTGCTAGCTTTCATTTTCAGCATCGGAGAGAAGGTATTTAACGCATTTCTTCACTTTGCTAGCATTTTCTCTTTGTATAAAATAAAACCTTTACTTACTTTCTTCTGAATCCTACCTCGCCATTCTTTATTATTTTGTTTTTAATATCTGTGTAAATATTTGTAGTATTATGGTCACCTACATATATTTTGTAAATTCCATTATTTTTCAAAATAAATCAGTAAATTTCTATTTGCTTTTTTATTTCCGAAACATTAGCTTCTAAAACGTTTATATAATTCTTTTACATTCGGAAAAAGTCTATCAGCCACATTCCAGAAAATAAGCGAAAAAACAAAAAATAAACAAACAAACCGAAAAACAAAAAAAAAAAAAATATTTAACATTAAAACAAAAAATGTTTAGAGTAGGATAACAGTTGTAAAAATGTTCATTTAAAAAAAAAAAAAAAAAAAAAAAAACATCAGAAAAAGAAAATATAGAATCGAGAATAATTTGACTTATCCCCCAACTTTTAAGATTTTATTTAGCACGTCCAGCATAATTTGTGGCGTTCTACCTGAATTGGTTTACTTTGGAGAAAGACTAGTGCTACTAAATTTTGAATTTTGATACTTACGATAGTTGAATAGTCTTTGCCAAAAAACGAGCTGCAAATTTAGGCTACTAATCAGAGAGAAAATCAATTCAAAACTGAGTAACTCTGAACTATCATATGTAATAGAATGAAATACTTATAACCCAATGTAAACAGCCTGTAAGTTTTTGCACTAGATGTCTATTTGTAGAAAGTAATGGGTCCCACTCAAAACTCTCATAACATTATCAGCGACTATATGCACCTGAGGAAGACATTTATGCAATCCCTGGCATGACAAACTATAGTTTCATTTGTGGTCCTTGCTAAATCCAACAGAACACACACCTAGACTAGCTTGACCAACACCCTACTGACAATTCGGATCCATAGACTCATGAGGTCTCCTCCACACGCGAACTCGACTATCCGAAATAGCCGGAGACTTGATTCGTCTGAACATACAACACTTTTTCCACACACGGACCACACTCTTGAAAATTTCGCTTATACATTAATTTACAAGATTTTTTCTTGTCCCACTTGAGTTTCACAAAACAAGAGAGTGATAACTGCGTGATCTTAACATTTTTATAGTAAAAAAAAATCTGTAGTTGTCACACGATTTATTTTACTTTATTCACAGGATTATGAACAGGATAAACTATTTTATTTATTTAACTTTTGTAGCTACCCCCACCGAATTGCAACTAGGCAGATATATGACGTTAACTTTTATATTATTTAGTCATGTGTACTGCAAGAAGTTGTTTACTATAATAGTTGTTGATATTTACTATATCTGTTGAACTATAGTATACATGGCAATTGAAAATGCTTTCGCATCATATAGAATATTCTTTACATTTATTATTTAGCAGTCTGTTGACCCTTGACCTTTGCAGCACAGTTTTTGGAAAAGCTGTCCGTGTTTCAATCTGATGCTGTCCATTTTCTTTATTTTTTTGTTTTTGTTGTTGTTGCTTATTGTTGATATACACTTGCTAACTTTATTTGAGAAAAGTCTAGAACTGCTGCCAACTTGTAGACAAAGTACCCCATCTTTCGTCTCCAACAATTATTTACGTTAGCAATAAATACGGGGTTAAATGCTGATATATTAGTTTTTTTAACAAACCATATGATAAGCACATTTTTAGCAAATTATATGATAAGCACATCACATTTTTAACAAACTATATGATAAGCACATCACAGATAACTTGCTGATCGACAAATTAAAAGTAAGCACTCTTAGAAATGTAACTGATTTGCTTCCATCCTTCAATACAATTTGTAGCAAATCCTTAAAGCTATTTGATCGCAATGCAAGGCTCACTTAAGGGTATGGTGCCTGAAAAAAGAAGTAGAGAAAAAACAAAACAAATATGGATTGATAACAAATCTGTGGCTACCAATTACTGTGCGTCAGATATTGAATAAGTGGGAAATAAATCGTTTCAATTTGCCACCTACCTCAGCCGGAAACGGTGATTAATCATGGTAAATACACAATGGCCGCCATATCTATAATCTATATTTTTTGCCTATGTCATTGGACTGAGTCCATTTCTACAAAAGGGGGGCAGCCAAGCCATTTAATGTATTGCTGTCTGTAACTTTTTGGCGGCTTCTATATTTGTTTTTTTTTTTTTCCTTGTTTTGTTGGATTAACGTGGACGATAAACTCCGGCGGCGAGATATTGAATTACCGCAGCTGACGATAATCACAGATGGCATGGAATTTGAAAGCCTTGTTCTTTTTCTCCTTTGACTTGTGAAGCAACAAAACACGTTTATTTCTTGCACCGATAGACACGAGGCACCTAAATATGTCAGAGACACATAATGAACTATATTTTGAACACTTCATAGCTTTAAGTTTGTTTCTCACATTTATCCTTCTGTAACATGTCTGTTTTAATAAATTTATCAAATGTTTTTTGTTTGAATTTCATGCTTTATCCTTATTTTTACCTGGACTCGCATGAGTCGGCCACGTATTGTTTGCGGGACAAATGTATTACGAAGCATAAAATGAATAACTTCCGTTCCTGCAACAGTTTCTTCTTCATTGGTTTGTCTTCATGGTTCCGGAAAATCAAAAGATAATCTGAAAGGATAAGCCATTGAAAGAAGAAGAAAATGTCTAATATACGTGAACTCTTTCAATTTGAAATGAAATTTCCTAATATATCTATCTATATATATACAGGGTGCGGCTGGTATTTGAGGACATACAGATTTAAGATTAATACTGCTTCCCACTAACTTCTAATGCTTTTATTTTTCAGAAATCAAGAATGGCAAACCTTATGATAACAAATGAAATGAAAAGGCATGCTGTGATTGTAGCATCAAAAGTTGATCATAGCGATTTGGATATTGCACGTTTCCTCAGAGTTGCAAGATCGTTTGTCCACAAGATACGAAAATAGTTAGAAGACGCTGACAGTTCCCCAATGTCTGTATCAAAATGTAAAAGACATTCTGCACGTTTTGATAAAGTGAGAACATCCGAATTTATTCAGGAATTCAAGCAGAAGATTGATGAAACCGAGGTCAATTGCCAAAAAGCTGCATGTGTCTGAAAAAACAGTCAGATGAATGTTCAGGAAGACATTCGATACAAGTCCTACGTGATGAAGAGAGGTTAAAATATGTTTGAAAAAACAAAAGAAAACCGTTTAAACAGATCCAAAAGACGTTTAAATAAACTTAAAAATCCTTCAGAAGCTGGTGTGATTTGGTTTTTCTCAGATGAGAAAAATGTTGATCAACATCAAAAACTTAACAGAAGAAATGACAGATGGCTTTTTTCAGATCCTTCTAAGGTGCCAAGAGTGATGCACACAAAATTTCCATCAAGTGTTATGGTATTGGGTGTTGTTAGCAATGAAGGACATGTTATGCTACCACATTTTTTCCACAAGGTCTTAGAGTAAATGCTGCGGCTTGCATTGAGGTTCTAGAAACAGTTTTCAAGCCCTGGATTGACCACATATGCAACGGCAGGCCTTACATATTCCAGCAATACTCGGCTCCATCCCACAAGGCTCTACGAACACAAGAATAGATGGCTGACTTTTGTACGACCACATCACACGCAACATTTTGCCTTCTAACTCTCCAGATCTCAATCCACTAGACTATCATGTGCGGAGCGTTGTTGAGAAGGAGGTTAATAAACAGCGTCATAACACCAAAGACTCTCTTAAAGCTGCAATAGTTCGAGTAATGTCTGATATAAATAAGGACCAATTAATCAAAGTTTGCAGCCGATTTCGACCTCGTGTAGAGGCAGTTATTGGTGCTAGTGGTGGTTTTATTGAATAAAATTAAATAAGAGCTAAATTTCATGTTTACTTGTTTGTAATCAAATATAATTATATTCATTTGTTCAGCAAGCTTTTTACTAATCCATAAAATCTGTCCCTAAATACCAGCCGCACCCTGTATATATCTATAAATATCGCTCGAAGATGACGGTTGGAAAATTAAAAAAAATATCACTCCCAACATTAGACTTGTCCAAATTCGTAAGGCATTAAATTTGTAAGTGATTTTACAGGATTTATTCTCAGGTAATTGTAAAGCTACCTAGAAATAAACGTGCCTCCTTGAGGCACAGAATAGTATAAAGACATTCCTATATCTAAAACAAAACCTCTATGCAATAATCGAATTCAAAAGCCTCTATGCAATAATCAAATTCAAGTTACAATTTGATAGACTCACCGGTTTTACCGGAATTAATTTAAAAACATTAATCTATATGTTGTGCATGGTATATAAGCCATTAAATCATACAAATCCTCAAATATGAAAAACAAAAAAAAAAAAAAATGTCGGCAACCCCCAGCTTAGGAGGCCGGTGCCTTATCCATTGGGCCACGGAAGCTATTCGAACACAATAATTAAATGTGTTGTATAATAACGTAATATTTCGATTTTTCTATTTGAAATGCAGAAATAGACGTCCAGTAGTGAGCGTCTTTATTTCTCATCAAGTGACTAGATGTGCAAACTCCTTGTTTACCTTTTATTACTCGTTGAATACATTAATTGTGGCACAAGGTCGAAAAAAGGGGGAGATGCGTCAAGTTTGGTTGACACTAACTATCCTATACCTTGCTACTCAGATTCACGATCTATTCATTCATTACAATTTACTCATTCACCATGAGAATCTATCGGTCACCATTCGCGGCTACATGCACGCAAAATACCTCAATGTCGCGCGTGATCTCAACTTCGCAGCTAGCCGCTTCAATCTGCGAAAGCCGGGGAAAGTCAGCCAAATAGTTGCGAAACTCTTTGTCACAGAGACCAGGCTCCCTGGTAAACCGGCTCTCGAATTGCCGCCGAAACGCCTGCAGATGCCATCGGCCGACCTCAGAGTACGCCTCTCCAAGGTATCGACCTCCCAAATGTAACGATCGCCATCTCGACGGATCTCTTCCTTGCGCTATTCTGCTCACATATTCGCGGCTTCGTCAGACATCTTGTTTAACTTATGCTTAACAACCTGACTCCGGTAACAGCGCGCCGCAAAGCCTTCCCAGCTAGATCTATTTCTAGGCACTCCCCCACGGCCGCCGCCCAGGAAAGACTATTCTTAAGAGCATTCACCTTGTTAGCCTTATCTAGTGCGAGCCGCTGGCTGTATTCGGTGATGAAGGACCTAATCCTATCCTTAAGCCTTTCCCACCACCTATTCCTGATAACCGCCCCCACTAGTTCCCGCTGCACTACGCTAATCAGCTGTTGCCGGAAGTCCCGCCTGTCCATCAAAGACTGACTGAGCTTCTAGTGTCCAGCCATTCCTAGAGTCTAACCTTCTAGACTAACATTCTATCCTGGTATCTGGATACCTGGGTAGACGGCCAACTATATGTGTACATCTAGATATCCCCTCCCCCGGGGTGATCGATCCGGTATATATCGACGAGACCAAACTCGCCGACCAGATCAACCAAGCTACGATCACCCAACCTCACGCTAGCTCCCTGCACTTGGGGTCCAGGACAGCATTACAGTCCCCTACAACGAGTAGGTGCGAAAATCCACCAGGAACTGTCCAAACTGACAAAAAAACGAGACACGCTCCTCCTCCTGGTCGTTGGGCGCATAGACCGCAACGATCCGGAACGAACGACTTTCACGGCAATATCGGCTACGATCAACCGGACAAGGTTCACCCTTGTATCCATCCAGGATACACTTAATCAGCAAGGAGACTCCCCTGGCCAGTCGGATTCCGTATGCTGAAGGATGACAAAGTCGTTAAACAGCAGACAAGTATCGACGTTGCAAACAAAGTACGTCTCCTCGATCACGGCAACATGCAAACCATACAACAAGAGGTCACGAAACAGGCGGGCAGCTTTACCTCGATCCCTCAGGCCATTTGCATTCAAGCTGCCCATCTTGATAGACATGATTTAAGTCTGAAAAAAAAAAACCCCAAAAAACCCCCAGAAAATACCCTATTCACATACTAGGGGGAACTTGCATGAGTGAGGACCCCGATGGATTGTACTAGGTTTCCTGTGACCATCTCCGACGTCAACCGTCCGTGGGGTACGTTAGTTCCAACGCCCTATATAGCAAGGGATGGCGCATTATCGGGATCCTCTCTGCACAAGATCTTGGAAGTTTTTCAATTCCAGGGATCCTACCTCGCCCACGCAGATGTCTGGGAAGACGTCCTTTGATTGAACAGGTGCGACCATACTTTTGAATACCTCCCCGCATCACTTACACACGTTATCACACATGGGGCTTTAGAGAAAATGCGGAGATCCTCCACCGACTTTCCGTCGACAGAGGCGATCTTAAATAGGGCACCCAAAATGGGGCACTTCTGAGTGGAGATTTCCTTCTCCAAGTTCAGTCTGTCCACCTCGAAGATTTCTTCTGTTCCAGGGAAATATTTCTTTTTCTTTTTTCCGCTGGTAACCCCTAGATGGGTTGGAAACTCACTTTGTCCATGGCCCTCTCCTTCGTCCAGTTAGTTTCTTCTTCTTGGTTGGGTTCTTCTCCTCTTCCTCCTCCCTCCCACTCTTCAAAGTTGAGGACCGAGGTGGCGGCATTTCCCCCGTCTCCATGTCTGCGTCCAGCTGTTGATGGTTTTTGCTGATGCTTTGTTGTTGTTTCTGTTTTTGCTGTTGCTGCTGTTTCTGTAGTTATTTTTGCTGCTTCTGTTGCTGCTTCTGCTGGTGTTGCTTTTCTTGTTGTTGGTACTTTCGTTTTTGCTGGTGTTGCTTCGGTTCTTGTTGTTGCAGCAGTTCTTGTTGTTGATGCTGCACCTCCTCTGGCTGCTCCTTGGGTTGATGTTCTTGTTGTTGAGGTGGTGGCACATCCTGATGCGATAAGTGGGTGTTTGTTGTATTCTGTCCCCTCTTCATCACCTCCTTCCAAACACTGCCGTGGGTCTTACCGGTCTTATCTGCTGCTACCACTTCTGCTGGTGCTGCTACTGTTGTTTGGTTAGGTCGTGGCGATACGTTCTTGCTGGTACACGCTTTTGACATGTGTCCCGAGGCACCACACGACCAGCAATATGGACGACGGCCCTCCACTACCACAGACATTATTTTTCCAGGACGTTGTGGATTTCAGAGAAACTCTTCCGGGTCAGTGTCACCTGGATGACAAAGTCCCCGGTAGCGATGCCAGCCTTGCTGACTGTCGCCGAAACGTTTTCCACTTTGCCGTACCGGGCAAAAAAGGCCCCCATCCAGTCTTCTGAAATATCTACGAACACACCATACACGGTCAATTTTGTCTTGCGGGCTCCCATATATTCCATCTGTAGACGGACAGATTTTGTCACCCAAATGATGCCGGCCAATTGCTTGACCTCCTGTTCGGTCGCCTGCAAAATGTCCTACAGCGCATTCGACCTCCTGGACAAAATCTTGCGGCTAATCTTGAGGTTTTTCAATGCCTCCTCCATTGTTTTCCTGCTGACCCCAATTAATTTCCGACTTTTTACATCAGTGGTCAGCAGGGAGATTGTTCTGGTATTAAAGGCGTTCGGCGCCTCTGGTATATTGAGGAACTCGTTTTCTCTCGTATATTCGGCATTCTTGTAAGTGTGCATAATAGTTGGGGTGTTTTTTGGTCCTACTTTCGGTCCAGGCAGTATTTTATTTTGGGGAGAGGGGACCGTTTGCACGGGTGGCGAGGGTGATTCAGTAGTTTCTGCCATGGTGTTGAAGTTACCTCCACAGCGTTCATATGAATGAAAAAGTTCGCCCCAAATTCACACAAATGGGCGCCTTGACACACCGAGAAAATAAATAAGTCTTACGCCGTTTTAAATTAAAAAGAAAAGTCTAGCAATACTAAAATAAAACGAATTACCGTAATTCTCCATGTATAATACGCATTTATTCTAAAAAATAATAAGCAAAATTAGGGGTGCCTATTATGCACAGCTACAAGAAATCTTAAAAATAATGCTGTTTCACAAGTCGATTTCAGTTGTGAAATGACTACTCACCCCAAAGATATGACAATTTGACACTAACATTCGTCGATTGCGACCCCATAAGGATATCAAATGCAATCATATGTACATAACAATACTTACAAATGTAAAATAAAATAAGAATTAACATAACTAAATTGGAATAATATCATTCTATGTTTAAAACCATTTTTTAAAAATAAGGTAGGAAACGTTGGCCGTAATGAAATTTAGAGAGGTACAATTTATAGGGTTTGATTGCCAAACAAAGTTTGCGTATTATGCGTGAGTAGAAGCATTTTCCCACACTTTCAGCACAATTTTAGGTGTTTGTATTATGAATGAAGGTGTATTATACATGGAGAATTACGGTAAATTCGCAGGAGGGTGGGTAAAAGAAAATTAATCTTGTCTTTTGTAGAGCAACAAAATGTAAACGAGTTAGGGGTTGGCAGGGGTGAAATATAAAAAAAAAGTGAAAGATAAAAACTTGGCTTGCGTAGAAAATAAAAAAAAACAAAGAAATAAAAGAAAATTTCAAGAAAAACGCGTAATATCGATGAAGTGTGTCTTCTTTTTCCTTGACCTTTCACTTAAATAATAGATTTTTGCGTTTTTCCGTTCAAACATTCATAAAAAACAGTGTCAAACGTTGCTTGTCTAAGTTTTATTACTTATACAGTAATTGTGGCACAGGGCCGAAAAAAGGGGGAGTTGTTCAAGGCCGGTCATCATTAGCCATCCTACACCCACCAAATCAGATCCACAACCACTCATTCCCTACAAGAACCCATCCTTCAACACGCGCTCCCCTACACATCAAAACACGTCACACACACTTTGCAACTACTGGGCGAAAAACCACGCCATGAGTAAAAAATCCCAATATGTACAATTTTGCATATATATATATATATATATATATATATATATATATATATATATATATATATATATATATTCATGAATTATTCATACATAAAACAAATACAAAGATTAATCATTAAATGGCGAGAAATTCATCTTTGCGAACAATTCAATAATATACAAAAACCCCGAATCTGTTTATGAATGAAAAGATCCTGTTTTATAAATTTCCGTTGCATTAGATCTTTTTATTTTACAAGCTTTCGTCTGTTCCTACAGACATCCTCAGGTATGAAATAGATTGTGTTCTTGTTTTTACTCTCAGTAATAAGTGGACAAAGGAAAACAAGGTTGTAATCCGAAAAATGCTATGAGAAATGTGTGTTATTGTTTTGGAACGTGCAGTCGCAACGCTGAGTTTGAATTTAAATTTTAAGATTAAGGTTCTGCGTTTATGTACAAATGTAGTGATAAGAGAATTCTTTTTTACTGGTAAATTTTCCGTTATATATATATATATATATATATATATAAAAGTAAGAACAGATTTAATCCACAGTTCTTTAGCATTTATTTTTAAAACCAGTGCTCGATACACACACAGTGGAGCATATTATGATGTGGGGATGATAACCCCGAAAAAGAAGGAATTATGCTAGTAGGACCCCTCCAGCCCCACAGATAAGAGCGACCGCTGTACTCTGCCTTCCAACAAATCATGAGGTTCACCCGCCAAGGGAGAGGGAAAGGATAAAAAATCATAGGCACTAGAACATTCAAAAGCTGAACTAGCAGAGACGAAAAGGGCGGGCTAAAACAAACTGGGGAGGTTGGGAATCCTGACTAGGATCATAACAAAAGCAGAAGCCCGGAACAGGCTGTGAACAACACCTACTCACACATTTCTTATCTTGTAATTTCGGAAAATCAAAACATAACCTGAAAGGATAAAACATGAAAAAATATGAAAATGTCTAATATACATTAGGTTGGTGCAAAAATAATGATGTAATAATGTCGTTTTTTGACGTAACGTCAAAAAACGACATTATTACGTCATTATTTTTGCACCAACCTAATAACTCCTTTCAATTTGGGATGATATTTCCTAAACCGATATGCTCAAAGAAAGGATTTAAAGATAAAAAGAAAAAATACATTCTCAAAATTAGACTTATTTGTAAAGCATTTAATTTTAAAGTGATTTTAGGTGAATTATCAATAAAGTTCCCTAATTTCTTGTTACCTGCAAAGCTACATAGAAATAACCTTAGGTATCGTAGAGACACATCACATAAAACAATTCCAAGCATATTATGAATGTTACAATCTGATAGATAAATGTAAACCATATGTTGGATATTGAGGAATACCTCAATATCCAACGTATGGTTTACATTTATAATATAAATAATTAAATAATATTTTAAATTATTTAAATATTTTAATTAAAAAAAAAAAAAAATAGGTAAAGTTAAAAAAAGACATTTAACCTCCGGCGGGACTCGAACCCGCAATCCCCGGCTTAGGAGGCCGGTGCCTTATCCATTGGGCCACGGAGGCTATTCGCTCACAATACTTAAATTTATTGTATAATAACGCAAAATAAAAAATATTTCGCTTTTTCTATTTGAAATTAAAAAATGAGACGCCAAGTTGTGAGCGTCTTTATTTTTGGTTCAAACAATAAGATCGTTGTCATAAATTTTCTTTATTTCGAGAAGAGCAATGAAATAAAAGTTCGTGAAAGACCGCGAAAAACCATAGTATATCTATACATGCTAAACACCGACATTAAAAGAACTGTCAATTAAATTCCATCATTCCCCGTAAAAGCTTTGAATAGGTTGGAAAGCCTGCGGAAGTTAACACAGGACAAGGAGTTTTGGAGAGGACTGACTTATTTACTGAGTTATTTACGTTGTTTATGAAAATAAGATATCATAATGATTTACAATGTTCCTTTAAGTCGAAACAGCGCGGACGATTATGATGAAGCGTGTGTATCTGCACGCGTATGTCTATCTATGTAAGACACATACGGCTGTTGTGCTTGTGCATCACATGTGGCAGTGTGCCTGCTTCTTTTCATCCATTCCTGAGCGGTACATTAACTCATTCTCGTGCGACAATCCATGCTCTATTCAGGCCACAGCTAACTTATGGCTTTTGATGTCTAAAAGTGGTTTATTGTCTGTTATTACCCTGAATTTCGGCCCGAACAAGTGAAGGCGGAAGTACACAACAGCATAAATTACTCAACTGCTAGCTTTTGACTTTTTGCCTTCTTGAGTGTGAATTGTAACCACTTTCCACGGAATTCGAGTCTACGATGATGCCGCCCATTTTAGTTTTGAATGTGGCAACAATACTCCATTTTCGTTCTGATATGATTCTTGTAAAGACAGAGCATGGTAATAGGAGTTTATGTATTTTCTGAGGCCATAAAATGGCCTGACAATTATTGCAGCATCTTTAGCAATGGTACGAATATGCGAGTTTCACTGAAGTTTGGAATCATCTTGAGTCACAACAAACGTTCGAGGCAATGAGCCTCATTATGAGTACAAGCGTCTGTCAGGTCAGGATTAAATTTCGGCTCTTTACGATGGTGATGAAACGTTACCGCCTTGGCTTTAGAGACATTGAATGAAACAAGACGACATCTTTCGTCTTATGTACTTCAGAGGACTGTCCCTTAACGACGACCTTCATAGATCTATCTGATAAAAAAAAAGACTTGATAACTGAGAACATTCTTCCAGACATTCATTCGCTGGAGTGATTTGTCGTAACACTCTATGCCACACATTGTCAAAGACATTCGAGATAAGCGATCACTGTCGAGATGTGTTTATTACTAAGCGTCACATTGGTTTTATGTATAATGATGAATGATAATTAAGACATCGGAGCCTGAGTGGCGAAAACTGTTTGTCGCTCCGGGGTTTGTTTCTGTCGAGGTGGTCAACAACTTTCTTGATGATAGCTCCAAAAGGTTTGCTGACGGGGATGGGCACTTACCAGCATTCTTGTGAACAGGGTATACAGTTGAAATCTACCATAGGCCTGGAAGTCATTTCTGTTTTAGGCAGAGACTAAAAAAAAAGCATTGTCAGTATTGGAGATAGCTCTGGGTTAAGATACTTTTTATTCGGACCAGTAGCTTTTGTAGAGTCAATGATTTTGATAAATCTGATTGCGCAATTGCGCAGTCACCTTATGACCACACCTGGCCATAATGATGATGGTGGATGAAAATGTTGATATCATAAATCCAACCTTGTTTTCTTTTTCTATTCGATAAACAAAAGAAAAGAACTCTTTAGACCAGTGGCAGGAATGACAAAGCATTTTCAAAGGTGTTTCAGTGTCTATATCCCCAATTGTTTTTCGTTGGGCCGCATTTTCTCACGCCTCACCAAGTTTTATGTGATAAAAAGTACATTTAAAATTGAAAAAAAAAAACCCAAAAAACAGAGAGGGTTAAAGGGAGATAACTGCGGATTCTTAGTCAAAATCTTGATAACAATTTGCGGATCCTCGTTACTATATTTTTAACACTTGATATGATGCCAAAATATCACAATGATAAAATCAGTCAATAATTATTTATAACTATTTATACTGGGACTAATGCATGTAATTATCATTGATAACTCTCTTCTCCAATTTGCAGACCCTCGTTACTATATTCTTAACACTTGATATAATGCAAAAATATCACGATGATAAAATCGGTCAATTTAAAACTATTTATACTGGGTCTCATGCGTGCAATTACAAGTAATCAATAATAATATTTTAAATTTGGAAATCATATTTATTTTTGGCATATGAACTTTTTCTAAATTTTTGAATGTTTTTCAATCATTTCACTTAATCTGTTATCCTCTTCTGTCGCACTTATGAGTCACGCTGCACTGTTTGGGAACCACTGCTTTAGACCAAGGAGCTTCAAACATAAGATTTTTTTTTTAAAGTACATGAAGATTGCTATCATATGGTCGATATACATTTTATTTCCATTTTCGGATGTTAGAGGCTTTGAGATGTCGTTCATTAAACTTCACTTCAATTTGCACAGATGCTACAGATTCGCAGAGATACATATATTGATTATTTAAATATTTTAATAAAAAAAAAAAATTCAAAGTTAAAAAAAAAAAGAAAGAAATAAACCACCGGCGGGACTCGAACCCCCAATCCTCGGCCGGAGCCTTATCCATTGGGCCACGGAGGCTATTCTTGCGTAATGTGTAAACTTGTTGTATAATAAGGTAAAAATACTTCACCCGAAGTTCTCACAGCGCTCCGTCGGAAACATCCTGCGCCACCATTAGATGTCTGATTTGTTCAGATGGAAAACAATGATTGAAATATTGAAATCTCAAAAGAAGCAATGGTTGCCGCTCTGAAATCTTTCTCGGGAAGCAGCAGTAGAGGTGTAGACGGCCTTCGACCTGGTCACATCAAGGACTTAATTTCTGCCCACACTGCCGAAGCTGGTGAACATTTGAAAACATCCATAACAGCTCTTATTAATTCCCTTCTCCGAGCTGAGATACCCCAACATGCTCGCGACTTAATATTTTAAGCCAACTTAACGGTTAAAAAAAAAAAAAAAGATCCGCCCTATCGCTGTTGGTAACATTTTTCGTCGTCTCGCGGCAAAAATTGCTTGTAGAGTTGTGAAGGAGATAGGGCATGAATTGCGACCTGTCCAGCTCAGGGTAGGCATACAGGGCGGATGTGAAGCCGCGGTTTATGCCACAAAAATCATTTCTCGAGAATACATTACCTGTTTCCCCCCCCCCGTATCTTATTAAAATTGGATATGAAAAACGCTTTCAATAGAATCGGAAGGGATCATGCCTTGGAAGTTTGCCATCAACGGACTCCTTCCATATTTAAACTGGCTCATCTTTCGTATAGTCATCCAAGTATGTTGATCGCCTCCGATAATATTATCTCTTCTGCTACTGGAATCCAGCAACGTGATCCACTTGGTCCGCTACTATTTGCGATGGCTATTGACGGGATAGCTCGTTCCATCGCTTCTCCTTTCAATATATGGTATCTTGACGATGCAACGTTAGGAGGATCCATCGAGGCCGTAGCTGCTGACCTCCGACGAATTATTCCTGCTAGATCACTGCACGGACTTGAGATTAACTCGACCAAGTCAGAGATAATAAACATGAATTATAGTGCAGATGATTTCGAGAGTGCTATCCGCGATATCAGACTCATCCTTGAGGATATAATAATAACACCTGAGGAGGAATTACATATTCTTGGTTCTCCAGTCTTTCCAATGGCCATTCGAGAATGTTTGGATACTAAGCATGTCAGTCTAACAAGAATGACTGAGAAATTGCAACTAATTGATGCACACCCATCCCTCTTCCTCTTGAAGAACAGTTTTTCGCTACCGAGTTTCCTCTACACTCTCCGAAGTGCCCCTTGCTACCTCGAACAGGATTTCTTAAAAGAGAGATATCACAGTTAAGAGATGTGCGGAGCTAATTTGCAACGTCAATTTCGACGACACAGGCTGGAGGCAGGCAAAGCTCCCTTTGAGTTTCGGAGGCCTGGGCCTTCAATCAGCGGTAGATTTGGCCCTTCCAGCATATCTTTCTTCACTTTCGTGCAGTCACGAATTAATTGATGTGGATCGGTGTTTCTCGGGTAGTTCTTTCGAACAAGCTTGCAGCGTCTGGACCCAAGAATTACTTTCTCTCCCACTAGACACATCAAAACAAAGAAGCTGAGATAAAATAAAACGCGAGGCCAATTTTACTAATTTGAGGCTCTCTCTGGATCAGCATCGTCCCGCCTATCTACTATCTGCTTCACAACCGAGTAGTAGCGCCTGGCTCAACGCAGTGCCCACTTCATCTACCGGTACCCTTCTAGATGATGAGTGCACTCGAGTCGGAGTCGGGATCCGTCTTGAACTCAAATTATGTGAGCGTCACAGATTTGGAGCCTCCATCGATGAGTTTCGTTTGCATCCTCTCTCCTGTCGTCGTAGTGCCGGCCGATTTCAACGGCATGCAGCCATACACGACATCATCAAAAGAGGTTTGGATGTAGCTGGGTTCCATTCCCAAATCGAACCCGTAGGCCTCGACCCCGGTGATGGAAAGCGGCCGGATGGCATTACCATTTTCCCTTTTAAAATGGGGAAGTCGTTGATTTGGGATGCGACCTGTGCGGATACATTTTTGTCCAGTAATTTGATCAGGTCCGCAGTTGAGCCGGAATCCGTCGCCCGGGACGCAGAGATAAAAAAAATAGATATTTTTCTCTTGCTGATAGATTTTTTTTTTTTTTACTCCTGTGGCAGTAGAGACTTCAGGGGTTATTGGCCCTCGTTCGATGGCGTTCCTTCGGAGGATTGGCGCGATTGCATCTCAATTAAGGGACGTGCCTCTCGAAACGGAGTGGTTCTTGCATCGTGTCTCACTGGCGATGGTTCGAGGTAATGCTTTCTCCATCATTGCGGCTGGCAGAGGATAGAAAAAAATTGTTTATAGTTACGTTGTTCTGGAATTATCATCAGTGGTCAACTGAACTTGTTTTGTTTTTTCTATTTGAAATTAAAAAAAGAGACGCCAAGTTGTGAGCGTCTTTATTCCTCGTCAAACGAGATACCAATGCCTATAGCCCTGATATTTTGCTTATCATAGAATTAGATATGGAAGATAATAGGCAGAATTTATACTGAGAGGGAACCGCTTGCAAAAGTATAGAAAATCAATTGATCAGGTATACAAAAATTAGAGCGTTGCGTGAGATAAGGGTGTGCCTTCTCCTTAGATATATTCAACCACTACAGCGACCATATCTTAAGGGAACCGGAGACCCTACCAAGATTTATTTTCAGTGGGTGTAATCTTAACAATAAGATACGCAGATGACGATGTGTTGTTGACTGACTTGTAAAGAAAACTACAGGACCTTCTGGACAGGATGGTAGAAGAAAGCGAGAAAAAAGTACTAACCATCAACTGCAAGAAGACAGAAAGTCTTGTCATCAACAAGAGGAAAAATCCCAAGATATAAGTTGGAAATGTCAACATCAAGCAGGTACAGAAGTTTAAATGTCTATGAATGTTTTAACAAAGGATGAAAAATGTGACACCGAAATGTGAACACGTATTTGTCTAGGGAAAGAAACATTTCAAAAGCTTAACAAGATGCTGTGAAATGGAAATGTTTCATGAGAAATAAAGAAAAGTGCTGGATTACTATGCAATAGCCATCTTATTATATGGTTGTCAGTTCTGGATAATTTCCCCACTGGTGAGGAGAAAACTAGAGGCACCAGAAATATAGTTCTACAGAAGGATAGTGAAAGTTCCACGGACGGTGCGAGTAAGCAAGAAGGGAGTCTTAAAGAAAATGATAACAGAAAGAATACTTTTATTCAGAATCAAGAAAAAACTACTCGTTGAACACATAATGAGTGTTATAATAAATCTTTAGTTGCGAAAGGAAAGGAATAACAAGGATTAGATTTTAGAACAAAATTGTATTTGTTTAGTATATAGGGTGTCTTACACAGTTGTTGGAAAATCGGCGAAATGTCAATTTCTTTTGCTGATTGTCAGGATGGCGATCAGATGTAAGGGTAGCGCTGGGAGTTGACCTATTTCTTGTGTTGATTTGACCAAGATTACAAGATATGTTCATTCGCATGTGTTGGTCGATCGATGTCAAGGTGGTGGGTTGGTTGTCAAGGTAACGTTGGATTGGCGAAGCTGGTAGACGTGTTCTATGAAACTGGGCCGCGGTGACGACTTCAAAGGGAAAGCCTGTAGCGAGTTAGTGTAGCTGGTTGGCCGGTGTTCAACGAAACGGTGGGAGGCCAAATGGGTTACATGCTTGCTGAATCGGAGTCGCAGCTTGCGGAGTCGGAGTTGCCAAGTTGGCGACGAGGAAGACTAGTAACTGGGTGATGTCGACGTTGAGATGTTATCAATCCCGACGGTTAGCGTCTTGGTGTCGAGGCTGGATAGTGGGCTGCTGTAGTGAGTCGGGTTTGCGACGATGGCGAAGGTTATGGCTTGTAACTGCGTGTTGACGACGTTGAGATAATATTCTGGATTCCGTGCGTGGAGGGTCGGGAGATTTGTCAAGCTGAGGAGTAGTAACGGTCGTTGAGTGGAGCGGTCATTTCGGCAGCGAGCTACTTACTTGAGCTTTTGTGAATGGATGACGGAAGAGTTTTGATTGCCGTAAAGCGCTTATCTGACTGTAGAGGTACGCACGCGTGCTAGATGGATGTGCATCGGGAGGCCATTAACCCCCGCCAATATT
Source organism: Acanthosepion lycidas (assembly GCA_963932145.1). Classification (NCBI taxonomy): domain Eukaryota; kingdom Metazoa; phylum Mollusca; class Cephalopoda; order Sepiida; family Sepiidae; genus Acanthosepion; species Acanthosepion lycidas. Next base: position 21,064,445 of record OZ010582.1, on the reverse strand, counting down.
TCTACAAAATTAATAAAATAATATATTCCGTATGAAATTCATTAATAAATAACTGCTGAAAATTTCAGTTAAATCGGATAATTCACTGATTTTTGCTATTTTTTTTTTAATCGGTAGGTAGTGTTTTTTTTTGTTTTTTTTGTTTTTTTTTAAGCGGTAGGTACTGTGTTTTTTTTGTGTTTTTTTTAAAGCGGTAGGTACTGTTTTTTATGCATTTTGGAAAAACGCGCCCATTTTCGTTTGGTTAGTTTAACGGCATAGCAACTTCTCATGGGTCATTTAATAGCGAAATTTAATTTTCTTGGGAGTTTTGTTATTTTTTTTTACTATTAAAATCTATTGCTAGAAATGTTTACTACATAAATACTACTTATTTTTACTACTTATATTTTACTACTTATATTTTTATTCTTTCACGGTGTTTTGACCCCAGTTTGGGGATTCACAATTTGCCCATAGCTAGGACACTAACAGGTGCTACCAACCAGTATTAAGGTGAATCCTTGTGATAACAGCAATTAAGAGGTGGTCTCGCAACCCTGAAACCTCCCAATCAGAGGCCTTGATGCCAGATGTAGTTCATGCCTCTAAATGAACTGATTTTGGTTGTAAATGAAAAGAAAAATGTGTTAAATGCTATTCAGTACCCATCAGATGCAGGTGTGGATAATGTTCCAGATAATTAATGGAATAATAGCATTTTAAAAAATAACTACATTTTCTGTCTATATTTCTGAGATGAGGTATTATGTACATTCTGAGATGAGGTATTATGTACTTTATCCGGATTATTGTCCTCATCTTTGTCGCCATATTTATAAATATGGCGACAAAGATGAGGACAATAGTCCGAATAATGTAAATAATGTAACTATATTTTGTATTGTATTGATAAATTTATATCATGAAAAATTGGTAAAATTGCAGATTAAGTCTCGGAAACCGATTGTAAAGAAAACTTCCATTCTGGTGTAAATTTATATGCTTATTTCGAAAATAACAATAAAAATTTGCGAAAGAAAACTGTTTAAGAGTTATTGACAATATAATCTCGACCTTAGCCGCGTCGAGGTTGCAACCCTGCCGCCATTAATGGCTTTGTTTACATACCTTTGCTACAAGTAATCATGCGCGGAAGTTTCACTCTTCTTAATTACTGCGCAATGCGCCAACTTTAAATGCGCGCAGTAATCAAATCGAGTAAGGAGATAAGAAAATCAGTAAAAAGGCCATTAATTGAGTAACCTTCCGCTCATTACTATTCGACAGAAACATGTGTAAAAAATACCAATAATGACGCCCGGGCTAGACTACTAAGGCCGAACTTATATTGTCCATAATTCCTAAAAGATTTTCTTCCGCACACTTTGTTATTTTGGAATTAATCAGGCAATTTCACACCGGAATGGAAATTTTCATTACAATTGGTTTCTGGAGCTTAATCTGCAATTTTACGGAAAAAATTCTGTCTCTATTTTTAAGCGAGGCATCTTTCTTAACCATTTTAAATAATTATTTGAGATTTGTTTGTATGATTTTCTTTTCTTGAAAAATAAATTAAAATAAAAGTGAGGAAATTACTCGGAATTTACCAAAATAAAATGAAAATTAAAGAAAGAACTTCCATTAAAACATGTCCACAATTTAGTTTTTGGACAGCAACAACAATTTTTTTAACATTACCCTCCAGACGTAGTCACTAAATCAGATGACGGCTCATATTATTTTGGCTGAAAAATGGATGAACGTATTCTTCAGCAGATGAAAATGTTACGTCTAAAAATACACTTAATTTTGATGCTGCGTGAAAGAACATCGCATTTTTTCAACAGGCTTACTGAATGCACCTAACTACTTGTCTAAGAAACTGATGGCAAGTGCCTTCGTGGCCCAATGGATAAGGCACCGGCCTCCTAAGCCGGGGATTGCGGGTTCGAGTCCCGTCGAAGGTATACGATTACTTTTATTTTTTATTCCTATGGTTACATTCGAAGATTTTGTAATTCGTTCATTTTCGTTGGTTAACTCGGAGAAGTCTCAAGATCTCTCGATTAAATTAATATATGTCTTTACTAATTTTTCTCTGTTACTCATATACTGTAGTGAGCGAGAAAGCATCCTCTCAGGAATCTTTTCCACAGATAACTTTCTTCTTATGTATTAGCACGTAAGTAAACGTAATGGATTCGACTGGAATTCGAAACCGGCCATCCGATTCCTCAATCCGAGCCGTTATCCATAACTCCACCGTGCCTAATACCCTTGAGAAATGTATGAAGCCTCTTCTTCTGCACCCCCCCCTCACAACCAGCTATATGGGTAAATAGCAGGACAGACCGGGTTCTATAGCCTTGGATGGCCACTGATCTACTGCAGAAAGAAATGGCAACCTACTGCGGGAAAAATATGCCTCGGCAGTCATGTATCAAAAGATACATGGTCGCCTCAGCGTGTATCACGCATGGCATATAACTGACTGAAAAAAAAGTACGTCTTTTAAAACCGGAAACCTATTTGTTTTGCGTGGTTAGAAGTCATTTCAAATCTGCAGCAAGGATTTCTTTTGTTTCGTCAAAAACAATGCACCTTTTATGTGAGCAAAGAAGCAAATTAAGGAGAGACTGATCAGAAGTATATGACGCAACACTTACGACCAAATCAATCTCGTGGCTCGAATTCTGCTGAAAATCACAGTATCAAACAAATGCCGAGAAAATATTCCATAAAAGATTTGTTTTTTGAATCTATCTTAGTTGGATACTGGTCTTCACATCAGCAAAACCCAAAACTAAAAAAATTTTTAAAGTTCGTCCATAATAGCATGTGCACCAACTTTTTATTTACTTTGCAGTATTTGAATTGTTTCGATTGATGCAAAGGAGGCTCTTGTGTAAATGCAGAGATGTCCACTTGCTGACATAAGCTCTTTGCATATAGATAGTGACAAGGAAGAATGTCAAGAATGAGATTAAAGTCTGTTGATAGGTTTATTTATTATTGTTGGGCAACGTTTTGATTAATTTAATTAACGATGAAACCATTGAAGTTTATTGGCGAATTTGTTTTATTAAGCTACAGTTTAAAATGAACAGGCGTATTCTCAATGAAGCTCCTTGCCTCGAATATCTCAAGTTCACTCACAGACCTTAAATGCGCTCCAATACCTTTTCCGTTGTCTCTTTTAATGGAAGCACGATGGAGTAATGAAAAGCGCTGTCTCTTTTAAGGAGGCACGGTGGAGTAATGGATCGGATTGAGGAATCAGAGATTCGAGTTCGAATTCCAGTCCAGGTATGAATCATCTTCTCCCCCATCTATGGGTAAATAGCAGGACAGACCGGGTTCTTTAGCCTACTGCAAAAAGAAATGGCAACCTACCCTCTAGTACCTACTTCTCTAGTACTTCAAGTAGTTCTTTATGTTGTACCCTATTGTTATAGTAGAACATACCTATTCTATTGTTAATAGACTCTCCCACATATAATAAGTAGTTGTAGTAGCAGTCGCTGAGTGGCTCAGTGAATTGGTCTGATTTCAGTCTGAAGTCGGACGACCGGCTGACCGGTTGAACTCTCTGCCTTCGGGCGGGGAGGAACCCGAACGAAGCTACGCCGAAGGGCGGAGTCTCTTTCGGGGAGGTAAACCGACCCCGAACCCGTTTATATGGGTTTTAAAAGGGCATATTTTTGGCCGAGCCCACGGGCTCGGAGATCACACGGGCTCGGAGATCACACGGGCTCGGAGATCACACGTTAAACCGGCCTTGTGCCACATGATGCCCTCGTGGGGGGTGGGTGACTGAATATCGCTGAGTGAGTTGGTCAGTTAGTCGATGTTGGACATTAAAGTATCAACCACCACAACTAGATTGCTGAATCATTAACTATTATTTCAAGTTCCTAACGTTTTGGACGTCGAACCTTTTTAGGACCGTCTTAGTGAAATACAACCCTCCACTGTGAAACTACTCTATAACAATTTTGGCGACCGAGGATTCGAAACTCATACGGAGGAAGAAAAAAAACTTTTCGTACGCCATACAACACCTATCAAATATCTTTGTGTAATCTATGAAACATATACTTTCTGTATTTTTGTTGCTTGTTCTGTTAGCTTTCCTATCATAAGAAAGCTGAACAGTTACCACCGAGTAGCACCAGCCCAGATATGACAGCAATACTCCATTTTTGGTTTGATCTGACTATTGCAAAGATAAAGTATGTCAGCAGGAGTTAAGGTATTTTCTAGAGTGATACAAGGAACTGGCTATTATTCAGACATCGTTTGCGATGATATGAATAGACGAGTTACCATCTGTAGTAACAGACGACAGAAAATATACCACAGAAATCCTAAGGAGCACCAGAATAGCGAAAGTTGTGTCATGATTCTGTAGCGCCAGTACACGAGGTTCGGAGAAGAATTGTCGTCGCTAAGACCTGCAAGCGTTATTCGTTCGAAGTTATTTTTAACCACCGAGCTGACAAAACGGTTGTATACAACTGACACTTTAGATATTTCTGAACGTGTTCGGCGCCATGTATGACATTCATATGAAAATCTGATGAGGATCTTAAGGTTTTAGATAATTTTTTTTGTTTTGTAGCAACATGTGGTGTTGGGCGAAACTGTCCTTAGTGCAGCTTACGGTAACATCATGTTAAAACACCGGTTTCCGTATGATCACCGAAGTTAAGCAACGTCGAGCCTGGTCAGTACCTAGATGGGTGATCGCTTGGTAATACCAGGTAAGCTTGAATGTGGGTGGTGTAATGGATAATAGCTTGGAATTGTTGATCGGAGGGCCGAGTTTCAATTCCCGTTGGGTTCGTTATATTCACTTACTCGCAAATACCACTTGGAAAGGTATAAATCCATTGCTTATCCCCTATCTATGGGTTAATTAATTGGACTTGTATCACTAAATCATTATTATCTCTGATCCCAAATTCTTACAATCTAAAAAATAGCCGCCTATTCAATGTTCAATTTCTTTATCTCCTACGTTAAATTTGCTATAACTGATCTATACATCGCTGTAAAGTTTTTGGAATATTGATGTCACAGATTTATCGCTGTCGTCACACACGAATTGATTTCAAGACTAAAATGGCTCCCACGAAAACATTTTTATTTTTCTATTTTGTTTAACGTGAAATAGAACGCTTAGAACATTTTACTGAAAGAATTGTTGCTTTTTAATGATTATAGAAGGAACGTACTTAAAAGCCAAAAAGCCTCAATTTTCAGTTTCGATAGAGTCCAAAAGTGTATCTGAGCCCTTGTGGGTGATGCATTATTTCCCACCCCACAGGTGGGATGTAGTAAGACTCTCACAGCTCTATCGCTACTTTCATGGAAAGTGCTGACTACATTTCTTAGTTTCACCAGTTTTAACCTTCACAGTTAGGACCCGCCATGCTACGCAAATTGTAGCAAACCGCCCTCCTTTCCTCTGTATTGCATTGATGAGAAGTAAGTTCCACTTCTTGCGAACCTCTGCTCTACAGTGGCCTAAGAAAAGTTTTTAGCCAGGAGAAATAAACTACATACAATTTCAAACTTTAATTACGTAATCCCAACTCCACATAAATAAACAGTATTTGGAACTAGTATAGAGTAGGTCCTCCATTTGCTAGTTTCAGTGCTTGTATTCGATTTTTCCTGGATTTGATCAAGTTATCAACTATAGTCTGAGCCATATTTTGCCATTCCTTTAGCAAAGTTTCTTTAAGGGTTGCCACTGACGTGATTTTGGTTGCAGGCTCTCGAAATCTTCGGTCAAAGTGCTCCTAAACGTGCTCTATTGGATTCATGTCAGGATTTTGGGCTACCAGTGTTCAGATTTCTTCAAACATGAACCTGTCTCGAATTCGAATATTTGCAGAATTTACTTTCATCTATCCAAATTACAGACTACCAAAATTCGTAATCTTTGCTGTCAAATTCTCTCGCCCAGTCCATACGCCTGTTCATGTTAACCTCTGAAATTAAGGGCTTCTTTCTTGCAACTCTTCTTTGATAGCCTAGTTCTTTCAGGGTCTTTCTCACCGCATACGGCAACATTTCCATGCTGTTGGCGACATCTTTGACGCTCTGGCGACGGTTTTTGATTCACGCTTCAGCGCATTTTCGTTCGCTCAGATACGATGCTTGGTCTTGCTAAACGTTGTTGCACACAACAATGGCCTTCTTCATTAAATTTCTTGACAATATTATTAACCATTTGATTATTAACCAGGAAAAACCTAGCAATTTCTTTATTTAACTTGCCACACTGATACCATCCTAATATTTGCCCTCGTTGAAATTCACCAATTTTCCTTACTTCCACGAAATTTCATTGCAAAATATAAGTCAACTATAGTTCATAGATTAGAGTAGCTTGATACTAACACGGTATTGTCTGAAAAAAGAAAATACATTATTACACAAGCCAAAATTAACCGTTATCTTCTACACCTATCCGAATAAATTGCGCCTCTTATTCTGTAACGCTATAATTTGAGTGGTTCTCGGGCATTGAACCACACTGTAAAAAAGAAAAGAAAAGAAAATGTCATCTGAACGTAAGCAACATTTTTTTTTTTATTAAGAAGTAAATATTTCATTTCAAGTAGAATATTTCCTTTTAGAAATATCCCAATATATATTGTGCTTTTGTTCCAAAGTAGATTGTAGGTTATCATTGCTCTCCACAGATTTCATCACTTTATTTGTGAATTGCCATGACATCATGAGGAAAAATGTGAAGTGGTTTCCTGTTATCCTAGGTCAGCGTTTCTCAACCGGCGCGCCCGGGGACACTAATGCGCCCTGAAAGGTAACCAGATGCACTCCAAGTCAGCAGAAGAGTAATTTAAAAAATATTTTTATATTTAAAAAAGTATTTTTTTAAAAGTTACGAACCAAGCACATGGCTACTATGTCTAAGTAAAGTCTTTATCATTTGATATTTTAAATTGGAAGCTAAAGTCTTTAATCTTTAAGAGGAAGTGGGTAATACTTTCCCCATCTCAAGGCATAACAAATAAGGCATGACATAAAAAAAATTGCCAAATTGCACTAAGCAAATCTTTTACACAAGCATATTTAAATATACAATGTAATGTCTTAAAAATAAATGATTATTTCAATTACTATTATCCTATTTTCAAATTTTATGAGCGATTTTTCATTGTTAGAATTAAAATTACGCCACAGAGTTTCTTTATTTAAAACGGCATCACGACATGCAAGGCAGCAAAACCATTAAGAGACAAAGGGCTACCGCCGGTGGAACTCTAACACGCAGTCCGCGGCTGAGGAAAAATGTGCTGTACCTATGGGGTCACGGAGGCAACTACCGTAGTAGCCAAATGTAGTTATAAATTAAGCCATATGAACAATATATTATATCTTGCGAATGGTTGGTAACTTTGCTCCAACACAATTTTCGTAACAGATCGAAATTAATAAAGTAAATGCCTGTGTCTACATGGTTGCCAATGTACTTGCATTGGTAGAAACGATAGCATCAATGAGAGTAACGCACCATATTTAATCTAGTGACTTACATTAAATAAATTGCTCTATTTATTATGTTTCAGAAGCACATTTGTTATCGTTCGTATAGTAATAAGAACAACTTATCGAAGTGTATTAAATGAAAGGTTCAGTTCAAAATTCATTCGGGTGGCAGGCAAACATACCGTGTTTGGTATAGGATAGAAATGATAGTGTGTCTACCACGTTGCTTAAATAAATCATTCTGTTTCATAATACCTTGGGCCGACAAAGGACATTTTGGCTAAGAAATACATAAATCTGAATATTTGAGTGATGTTCTCGATCTGTATGGCTCTAAACACTATCTGAAATGTCTAAACTGTCAGCTTTATAAAACTCATTCCTAAGATCGATGATGTAAAATTTTGAGCAAAGAATAATCTTGGCAATGATAATCATTGCCTTTGAACATTATGCACTGGCGCTATAGATTCAGAAACAAAGAACTGTACCAAATAAAAGAAGTCCCAACACCTGAGGACTACAAAAAAAAAAAAAAAAGAATACAAAAGAAGATAAATATGTTTAACATGTGTTACCAATACGTAATAAATAATGGACTATTGCGTTTTGATTGGTGTAAAGCGGGGGAAAGACGCTATTTGATTTCATTGAGAAAAATGAATGAAACAAAAAAGAATGATAGAAAAAAGTGAAAACAGAAATGATTGTAATGGTAATAGTTTAAAACTTCATTCGTAAACAGGTCTTAAATTAACGACTAGCATTCACATTTATGACAGTTACAGCAATGTTTTGGTAAGGTTGTAAAGCTCAAATATTTGACGATGTAATTGGGCAATCTCTATGGATATTTTATTGTCGGGCGCTGATTTAATGGATAACTTAAGAAATAACCTTCATCAGAATCTTCAAATAGAAAAACCGTAGTCATGTACGGGTCTTTTTAGTAAATATAAACAGATGCAATCAAATACATGCTCCATGTTGACAAACAGAAAAGATCGGTTCACCTCCGACGGGACTCAAACCCGCAATCCCCGGCGTAGGAGGCCGGTGCCTTATCCATTGGGCCACGGAGGCAACTGTTGTTGCAAGAGAATCTCATTATAAATTAAGCTAAATGAACAATGTATTAACTCTTGTTAGTCGTTGGTGTCTTTGCTTCAACTCAATTTTCGTAAGATATCGAAATTAATAAAGTAAATGCCTGTGTCTACATGGTTGCCAATGTACTTGCATTGGTAGAAACGATAGCATCAATGAGAGTAACGCACCATATTTAATCTAGTGACTTACATTAAATAAATTGCTCTATTATATTATGTTTCAGAAGCACATTTGTTATCGTTCGTATAGTAATAAGAACAACTTATCGAAGTGTATTAAATGAAAGGTTCAGTTCAAAATTCATTCGGGTGGCAGGCAAACATACCGTGTTTGGTATAGGATAGAAATGATAGTGTGTCTACCACGTTGCTTAAATAAATCATTCTGTTTCATAATACCTTGGGACGACAAAGGACATTTTGGCTAAGAAATACATAAATCTGAATATTTGAGTGATGTTCTCGATCTGTATGGCTCTAAACACTATCTGAAATGTCTAAACTGTCAGCTTTATAAAACGCATTCCTAAGGATCGATGATGTAAAATTTTGAGCAAAGAATAATCTTGGCAATGATAATCATTGCCTTTGAACATTATGCACTGGCGCTATAGATTCAGAAACAAAGAACTGTACCAAATAAAAGAAGTCCCAACACCTGAGGACTACAAAAAAAAAAAAAAAAAGAATACAAAAGAAGATAAATATGTTTAACATGTGTTACCAATACGTAATAAATAATGGACTATTGCGTTTTGATTGGTGTAAAGCGGGGGAAAGACGCTATTTGATTTCATTGAGAAAAATGAATGAAACAAAAAAGAATGATAGAAAAAAGTGAAAACAGAAATAATTGTAATGGTAATAGTTTAAAACTTCATTCGTAAACAGGTCTTAAATTAACGACTAGCATTCACATTTATGACAGTTAGAGCAATGTTTTGGTAAGGTTGTAAAGCTCAAATATTTGACGATGTAATTGGGCAATCTCTATGGATATTTTATTGTCGGGAGCTGATTTAATGGATAACTTAAGAAATAAGCTTCATTAGAATGTTCAAATAGAAAAACCGTAGTCATGTACGGGTCTTTTTAGTAAATATAAACAGATGCAATCAAATACATGCTCCATGTTGACAAACAGAAAAGATCGGTTCACCTCCGACGGGACTCGAACCCGCAATCCCCAGCTTAGGAGGCCGGTGCCTTATCCATTGGGCCACGGAGGCAACTGTTGTTGCAGGAGAATCTCATTATAAATTAAGCTAAATGAACAATGTATTAAATTTGTTAGTCGTTGGTGTCTTTGCTTCAACTCAATTTTCGTTAGATATCGAAATTAATAAAGTAAATGCCTGTGTCTACATGGTTGCCAATGTACTTGCATTCGTAGAAACGATAGCATCAATGAGAGTAACGCACCATATTTAATCTAGTGACTTACATTAAATAAATTGCTCTATTATATTATGTTTCAGAAGCACATTTGTTATCGTTCGTATAGTAATAAGAACAACTTATCGAAGTGTATTAAATGAAAGGTTCAGTTCAAAATTCATTCGGGTGGCAGGCAAACATACCGTGTTTGGTATAGGATAGAAATGATAGTGTGTCTACCACGTTGCTTAAATAAATCATTCTGTTTCATAATACCTTGGGACGACAAAGGACATTTTGGCTAAGAAATACATAAATCTGAATATTTGAGTGATGTTCTCGATCTGTATGGCCCTAAACACTATCTGAAATGTCTAAACTGTCAGCTTTATAAAGCGCATTCCTAAGATCGATGATGTAAAATTTTGAGCAAAGAATAATCTTGGCAATGATAATCATTGCCTTTGAACATTATGCACTGGCGCTATAGATTCAGAAACAAAGAACTGTACCAAATAAAAGAAGTCCCAACACCTGAGGACTACAAAAAAAAAAAAAAAAGAATACAAAAGAAGATAAATATGTTTAACATGTGTTACCAATACGTAATAAATAATGGACTATTGCGTTTTGATTGGTGTAAAGCGGGGGAAAGACGCTATTTGATTTCATTGAGAAAAATGAATGAAACAAAAAAGAATGATAGAAAAAAGTGAAAACAGAAATGATTGTAATGGTAATAGTTTAAAACTTCATTCGTAAACAGGTCTTAAATTAACGACTAGCATTCACATTTATGACAGTTACAGCAATGTTTTGGTAAGGTTGTAAAGCTCAAATATTTGACGATGTAATTGGGCAATCTCTATGGATATTTTATTGTCGGGCGCTGATTTAATGGATAACTTAAGAAATAACCTTCATCAGAATCTTCAAATAGAAAAACCGTAGTCATGTACGGGTCTTTTTAGTAAATATAAACAGATGCAATCAAATACATGCTCCATGTTGACAAACAGAAAAGATCGGTTCACCTCCGACGGGACTCAAACCCGCAATCCCCGGCGTAGGAGGCCGGTGCCTTATCCATTGGGCCACGGAGGCAACTGTTGTTGCAAGAGAATCTCATTATAAATTAAGCTAAATGAACAATGTATTAACTCTTGTTAGTCGTTGGTGTCTTTGCTTCAACTCAATTTTCGTAAGATATCGAAATTAATAAAGTAAATGCCTGTGTCTACATGGTTGCCAATGTACTTGCATTGGTAGAAACGATAGCATCAATGAGAGTAACGCACCATATTTAATCTAGTGACTTACATTAAATAAATTGCTCTATTATATTATGTTTCAGAAGCACATTTGTTATCGTTCGTATAGTAATAAGAACAACTTATCGAAGTGTATTAAATGAAAGGTTCAGTTCAAAATTCATTCGGGTGGCAGGCAAACATACCGTGTTTGGTATAGGATAGAAATGATAGTGTGTCTACCACGTTGCTTAAATAAATCATTCTGTTTCATAATACCTTGGGACGGCAAAGGACATTTTGGCTAAGAAATACATAAATCTGAATATTTGAGTGATGTTCTCGATCTGTATGGCTCTAAACACTATCTGAAATGTCTAAACTGTCAGCTTTATAAAGCGCATTCCTAAGATCGATGATGTAAAATTTTGAGCAAAGAATAATCTTGGCAATGATAATCATTGCCTTTGAACATTATGCACTGGCGCTATAGATTCAGAAACAAAGAACTGTACCAAATAAAAGAAGTCCCAACACCTGAGGACTACAAAAAAAAAAAAAAAAGAATACAAAAGAAGATAAATATGTTTAACATGTGTTACCAATACGTAATAAATAATGGACTATTGCGTTTTGATTGGTGTAAAGCGGGGGAAAGACGCTATTTGATTTCATTGAGAAAAATGAATGAAACAAAAAAGAATGATAGAAAAAAGTGAAAACAGAAATAATTGTAATGGTAATAGTTTAAAACTTCATTCGTAAACATGTCTTAAATTAACGACTAGCATTCACATTTATGACAGTTAGAGCAATGTTTTGGTAAGGTTGTAAAGCTCAAATATTTGACGATGTAATTGGGCAATCTCTATGGATATTTTATTGTCGGGAGCTGATTTAATGGATAACTTAAGAAATAAGCTTCATCAGAATGTTCAAATAGTAAAACCGTAGTCATGTACGGGTCTTTTTAGTAAATATAAACAGATGCAATCAAATACATGCTCCATGTTGACAAACAGAAAAGATCGGTTCACCTCCGACGGGACTCGAACCCGCAATCCCCGGCTTAGGAGGCCGGTGCCTTATCCATTGGGCCACGGAGGCAACTGTTGTTGCAGGAGAATCTCATTATAAATTAAGCTAAATGAACAATGTATTAAATTTGTTAGTCGTTGGTGTCTTTGCTTCAACTCAATTTTCGTTAGATATCGAAATTAATAAAGTAAATGCCTGTGTCTACATGGTTGCCAATGTACTTGCATTGGTAGAAACGATAGCATCAATGAGAGTAACGCACCATATTTAATCTAGTGACTTACATTAAATAAATTGCTCTATTATATTATGTTTCAGAAGCACATTTGTTATCGTTCGTATAGTAATAAGAACAACTTATCGAAGTGTATTAAATGAAAGGTTCAGTTCAAAATTCATTCGGGTGGCAGGCAAACATACCGTGTTTGGTATAGGATAGAAATGATAGTGTGTCTACCACGTTGCTTAAATAAATCATTCTGTTTCATAATACCTTGGGACGACAAAGGACATTTTGGCTAAGAAATACATAAATCTGAATATTTGAGTGATGTTCTCGATCTGTATGGCTCTAAACACTATCTGAAATGTCTAAACTGTCAGCTTTATAAAGCGCATTCCTAAGATCGATGATGTAAAATTTTGAGCAAAGAATAATCTTGGCAATGATAATCATTGCCTTTGAACATTATGCACTGGCGCTATAGATTCAGAAACAAAGAACTGTACCAAATAAAAGAAGTCCCAACACCTGAGGACTACAAAAAAAAAAAAGAATACAAAAGAAGATAAATATGTTTAACATGTGTTACCAATACGTAATAAATAATGGACTATTGCGTTTTGATTGGTGTAAAGCGGGGGAAAGACGCTATTTGATTTCATTGAGAAAAATGAATGAAACAAAAAAGAATGATAGAAAAAAGTGAAAACAGAAATGATTGTCATGGTAATAGTTTAAAACTTCATTCGTAAACAGGTCTTAAATTAACGACTAGCATTCACATTTATGACAGTTACAGCAATGTTTTGGTAAGGTTGTAAAGCTCAAATATTTGACGATGTAATTCGGCAATATCTATGGATATTTTATTGTCAGGAGCTGATTTAATGGATAACTTAAGAAATAACCTTCATCAGAATGTTCAAATAGACAAACCGTAGTGATGTACGGGTCTTTTTAGTAAATATAAACAGATGCAATCAAATACATGCTCAATGTTGACAAACAGAAAAGATCGGTTCACCTCCGACGGGACTCGAACCCGCAATCCCCGGCTTAGGAGGCCGGTGCCTTATCCATTGGGCCACGGAGGCAACTGTTGTTGCAGGAGAATCTCATTATAAATTAAGCTAAATGAACAATGTATTAAATTTGTTAGTCGTTGGTGTCTTTGCTTCAACTCAATTTTCGTTAGATATCGAAATTAATAAAGTAAATGCCTGTGTCTACATGGTTGCCAATGTACTTGCATTGGTAGAAACGATAGCATCAATGAGAGTAACGCACCATATTTAATCTAGTGACTTACATTAAATAAATTGCTCTATTATATTATGTTTCAGAAGCACATTTGTTATCGTTCGTATAGTAATAAGAACAACTTATCGAAGTGTATTAAATGAAAGGTTCAGTTCAAAATTCATTCGGGTGGCAGGCAAACATACCGTGTTTGGTATAGGATAGAAATGATAGTGTGTCTACCACGTTGCTTAAATAAATCATTCTGTTTCATAATACCTTGGGACGACAAAGGACATTTTGGCTAAGAAATACATAAATCTGAATATTTGAGTGATGTTCTCGATCTGTATGGCTCTAAACACTATCTGAAATGTCTAAACTGTCAGCTTTATAAAGCGCATTCCTAAGATCGATGATGTAAAATTTTGAGCAAAGAATAATCTTGGCAATGATAATCATTGCCTTTGAACATTATGCACTGGCGCTATAGATTCAGAAACAAAGAACTGTACCAAATAAAAGAAGTCCCAACACCTGAGGACTACAAAAAAAAAAAAAAAAGAATACAAAAGAAGATAAATATGTTTAACATGTGTTACCAATACGTAATAAATAATGGACTATTGCGTTTTGATTGGTGTAAAGCGGGGGAAAGACGCTATTTGATTTCATTGAGAAAAATGAATGAAACAAAAAAGAATGATAGAAAAAAGTGAAAACAGAAATGATTGTCATGGTAATAGTTTAAAACTTCATTCGTAAACAGGTCTTAAATTAACGACTAGCATTCACATTTATGACAGTTACAGCAATGTTTTGGTAAGGTTGTAAAGCTCAAATATTTGACGATGTAATTGGGCAATATCTATGGATATTTTATTGTCGGGAGCTGATTTAATGGATAACTTAAGAAATAACCTTCATCAGAATGTTCAAATAGACAAACCGTAGTGATGTACGGGTCTTTTTAGTAAATATAAACAGATGCAATCAAATACATGCTCCATGTTGACAAACAGAAAAGATCGGTTCACCTCCGACGGGACTCGAACCCGCAATCCCCGGCTTAGGAGGCCGGTGCCTTATCCATTGGGCCACGGAGGCAACTGTTGTTGCAGGAGAATCTCATTATAAATTAAGCTAAATGAACAATGTATTAAATTTGTTAGTCGTTGGTGTCTTTGCTTCAACTCAATTTTCGTTAGATATCGAAATTAATAAAGTAAATGCCTGTGTCTACATGGTTGCCAATGTACTTGCATTCGTAGAAACGATAGCATCAATGAGAGTAACGCACCATATTTAATCTAGTGACTTACATTAAATAAATTGCTCTATTATATTATGTTTCAGAAGCACATTTGTTATCGTTCGTATAGTAATAAGAACAACTTATCGAAGTGTATTAAATGAAAGGTTCAGTTCAAAATTCATTCGGGTGGCAGGCAAACATACCGTGTTTGGTATAGGATAGAAATGATAGTGTGTCTACCACGTTGCTTAAATAAATCATTCTGTTTCATAATACCTTGGGACGACAAAGGACATTTTGGCTAAGAAATACATAAATCTGAATATTTGAGTGATGTTCTCGATCTGTATGGCTCTAAACACTATCTGAAATGTCTAAACTGTCAGCTTTATAAAGCGCATTCCTAAGATCGATGATGTAAAATTTTGAGCAAAGAATAATCTTGGCAATGATAATCATTGCCTTTGAACATTATGCACTGGCGCTATAGATTCAGAAACAAAGAACTGTACCAAATAAAAGAAGTCCCAACACCTGAGGACTACAAAAACAAAAAGAATACAAAAGAAGATAAATATGTTTAACATGTGTTACCAATACGTAATAAATAATGGACTATTGCGTTTTGATTGGTGTAAAGCGGGGGAAAGACGCTATTTGATTTCATTGAGAAAAATGAATGAAACAAAAACGAATGATAGAAAAAAGTGAAAACAGAAATGATTGTCATGGTAATAGTTTAAAACTTCATTCGTAAACAGGTCTTAAATTAACGACTAGCATTCACATTTATGACAGTTACAGCAATGTTTTGGTAAGGTTGTAAAGCTCAAATATTTGACGATGTAATTGGGCAATCTCTATGGATATTTTATTGTCGGGGGCTGATAGATAACTTAACACGTAAGCTTCATTAGAATGTTCAAATAGAAAAACCGTAGTCATGTACGGGTCTTTTTAGTAAATATAAACAGATGCAATCAAATACATGCTCCATGTTGACAAACAGAAAAGATCGGTTCACCTCCGACGGGACTCGAACCCGCAATCCCCGGCTTAGGAGGCCGATGCCTTACCCATTGGGCCACGGAGGCAACTGTTGTTGCAGGAGAATCTCATTATAAATTAAGCTAAATGAACAATGTATTAAATTTGTTAGTCGTTGGTGTCTTTGCTTCAACTCAATTTTCGTTAGATATCGAAATTAATAAAGTAAATGCCTGTGTCTACATGGTTGCCAATGTACTTGCATTGGTAGAAACGATAGCATCAATGAGAGTAACGCACCATATTTAATCTAGTGACTTACATTAAATAAATTGCTCTATTATATTATGTTTCAGAAGCACATTTGTTATCGTTCGTATAGTAATAAGAACAACTTATCGAAGTGTATTAAATGAAAGGTTCAGTTCAAAATTCATTCGGGTGGCAGGCAAACATACCGTGTTTGGTATAGGATAGAAATGATAGTGTGTCTACCACGTTGCTTAAATAAATCATTCTGTTTCATAATACCTTGGGACGACAAAGGACATTTTGGCTAAGAAATACATAAATCTGAATATTTGAGTGATGTTCTCGATCTGTATGGCTCTAAACACTATCTGAAATGTCTAAACTGTCAGCTTTATAAAGCGCATTCCTAAGATCGATGATGTAAAATTTTGAGCAAAGAATAATCTTGGCAATGATAATCATTGCCTTTTAACATTATGCACTGGCGCTATAGATTCAGAAACAAAGAACTGTACCAAATAAAAGAAGTCCCAACACCTGAGGACTACAAAAAAAAAAAAAAGAATACAAAAGAAGATAAATATGTTTAACATGTGTTACCAATACGTAATAAATAATGGACTATTGCGTTTTGATTGGTGTAAAGCGGGGGAAAGACGCTATTTGATTTCATTGAGAAAAATGAATGAAACAAAAAAGAATGATAGAAAAAAGTGAAAATAGAAATGATTGTAATGGTAATAGTTTAAAACTTCATTCGTAAACAGGTCTTAAATTAACGACTAGCATTCACATTTATGACAGTTACAGCAATGTTTTGGTAAGGTTGTAAAGCTCAAATATTTGACGATGTAATTGGGCAATCTCTATGGATATTTTATTGTCGGACGTTGATTTAATGGATAACTTAAGAAATAAGCTTCATTAGAATGTTCAAATAGAAAAACCGTAGTCATGTACGGGTCTTTTTAGTAAATATAAACAGATGCAATCAAATACATGCTCCATGTTTGATTTCATTGAGAAAAATGAATGAAACAAAAAAGAATGATAGAAAAAAGTGAAAACAGAAATGATTGTAATGGTAATAGTTTAAAACTTCATTCGTAAACAGGTCTTAAATTAACGACTAGCATTCACATTTATGACAGTTACAGCAATGTTTTGGTAAGGTTGTAATGCTCAAATATTTGACGATGTAATTGGGCAATCTCTATGGATATTTTATTGTCGGACGTTGATTTAATGGATAACTTAAGAAATAAGCTTCATTAGAATGTTCAAATAGAAAAACCGTAGTCATGTACGGGTCTTTTTAGTAAATATAAACAGATGCAATCAAATACATGCTCCATGTTGACAAACAGAAAAGATCGGTTCACCTCCGACGGGACTCGAACCCGCAATCCCCGGCTTAGGAGGCCGGTGCCTTACCCATTGGGCCACGGAGGCAACTATTGTTGTTGCATGAGAATCTCATTATAAATTAAGCTAAATGAACAATGTATTAAATTTGTTAGTCGTTGGTGTCTTTGCTTCAACTCAATTTTCGTTAGATATCGAAATTAATAAAGTAAATGCCTGTGTCTACATGGTTGCCAATGTACTTGCATTCGGAGAAACGATAGCATCAATGAGAGTAACGCACCATATTTAATCTAGTGACTTACATTAAATAAATTGCTCTATTATATTATGTTTCAGAAGCACATTTGTTATCGTTCGTATAGTAATAAGAACAACTTATCGAAGTGTATTAAATGAAAGGTTCAGTTCAAAATTCATTCGGGTGGCAGGCAAACATACCGTGTTTGGTATAGGATAGAAATGATAGTGTGTCTACCACGTTGCTTAAATAAATCATTCTGTTTCATAATACCTTGGGACGACAAAGGACATTTTGGCTAAGAAATACATAAATCTGAATATTTGAGTGATGTTCTCGATCTGTATGGCTCTAAACACTATCTGAAATGTCTAAACTGTCAGCTTTATAAAACGCATTCCTAAGGATCGATGATGTAAAATTTTGAGCAAAGAATAATCTTGGCAATGATAATCATTGCCTTTGAACATTATGCACTGGCGCTATAGATTCAGAAACAAAGAACTGTACCAAATAAAAGAAGTCCCAACACCTGAGGACTACAAAAAAAAAAAAGAATACAAAAGAAGATAAATATGTTTAACATGTGTTACCAATACGTAATAAATAATGGACTATTGCGTTTTGATTGGTGTAAAGCGGGGGAAAGACGCTATTTGATTTCATTGAGAAAAATGAATGAAACAAAAAAGAATGATAGAAAAAAGTGAAAACAGAAATGATTGTCATGGTAATAGTTTAAAACTTCATTCGTAAACAGGTCTTAAATTAACGACTAGCATTCACATTTATGACAGTTACAGCAATGTTTTGGTAAGGTTGTAAAGCTCAAATATTTGACGATGTAATTGGGCAATCTCTATGGATATTTTATTGTCGGGTGCTGATGGATAACTTAAGAAATAAGCTTCATTAGAATGTTCAAATAGAAAAACCGTAGTCATGTACGGGTCTTTTTAGTAAATATAAACAGATGCAATCAAATACATGCTCCATGTTGACAAACAGAAAAGATCGGTTCACCTCCGACGGGACTCGAACCCGCAATCCCCGGCTTAGGAGGCCGGTGCCTTATCCATTGGGCCACGGAGGCAACTGCTGTTGCAAGAGAATCTCATTATAAATTAAGCTAAATGAACAATGTATTAAATTTGTTAGTCGTTGGTGTCTTTGCTTCAACTCAATTTTCGTTAGATATCGAAATAAATAAAGTAAATGCCTGTGTCTACATGGTTGCCAATGTACTTGCATTGGTAGAAACGATAGCATCAATGAGAGTAACGCACCATATTTAATCTAGTGACTTACATTAAATTAATTGCTCTATTATATTATGTTTCAGAAGCACATTTGTTATCGTTCGTATAGTAATAAGAACAACTTATCGAAGTGTATTAAATGAAAGGTTCAGTTCAATATTCATTCGGGTGGCAGGCAAACATACCGTGTTTGGTATAGGATAGAAATGATAGTGTGTCTACCACGTTGCTTAAATAAATCATTCTGTTTCATAATACCTTGGGACGACAAAGGACATTTTGGCTAAGAAATACATAAATCTGAATATTTGAGTGATGTTCTCGATCTGTATGGCTCTAAACACTATCTGAAATGTCTAAACTGTCAGCTTTATAAAACGCATTCCTAAGGATCGATGATGTAAAATTTTGAGCAAAGAATAATCTTGGCAATGATAATCATTGCCTTTGAACATTATGCACTGGCGCTATAGATTCAGAAACAAAGAACTGTACCAAATAAAAGAAGTCCCAACACCTGAGGACTACAAAAAAAAAAAAAAAAAGAATACAAAAGAAGATAAATATGTTTAACATGTGTTACCAATACGTAATAAATAATGGACTATTGCGTTTTGATTGGTGTAAAGCGGGGGAAAGACGCTATTTGATTTCATTGAGAAAAATGAATGAAACAAAAAAGAATGATAGAAAAAAGTGAAAACAGAAATGATTGTCATGGTAATAGTTTAAAACTTCATTCGTAAACAGGTCTTAAATTAACGACTAGCATTCACATTTATGACAGTTACAGCAATGTTTTGGTAAGGTTGAAAAGCTCAAATATTTGACGATGTAATTGGGCAATATCTATGGATATTTTATTGTCAGGAGCTGATTTAATGGATAACTTAAGAAATAAGCTTCATCAGAATGTTCAAATAGACAAACCGTAGTGATGTACGGGTCTTTTTAGTAAATATAAACAGATGCAATCAAATACATGCTCCATGTTGACAAACAGAAAAGATCTGCTCACCTCCGACGAGACTTGAACCCGCAATCCCCGGCTTAGGAGGCCGGTGCCTTATCCATTTGGCCACGGAGGCAACTGTTGATACTGTAAAATCTCATTATAAATTAAGCTAAATGAACAATGTATTAACTCTTGTTAGTCGTTGGTGTCTTTGCTTCAACTCAATTTTCGTAAGATATCGAAATTAATAAAGTAAATGCCTGTGTCTACATGGTTGCCAATGTACTTGCATTGGTAGAAACGATAGCATCAATAAGAGTAACGCAACATATTTAATCTAGTGACTTACATTAAATAGATTGCTCTATTATATTATGTTTCAGAAGCACATTTGTTATCGTTCGTATAGTAATAAGAACAACTTATCGAAGTGTATTAAATGAAAGGTTCAGTTCAAAATTCATTCAGGTGGCAGGCAAACATACCGTGTTTGGTATAGGATAGAAATGATAGTGTGTCTACCACGTTGCTTAAATAAATCATTCTGTTTCATAATACCTTGGGACGACAAAGGACATTTTGGCTAAGAAATACATAAATCTGAATATTTGAGTGATGTTCTTGATCTGTATGGCTCTAAACACTATCTGAAATGTCTAAACTGTCAGCTTTATGAAGCGCATTCCTAAGATCGATGATGTAAAATTTTGAGAAAAGAATAATCTTGGCAATGATAATCATTGCCTTTGAACATTATGCACTGGCGCTATAGATTCAGAAACAAAGAACTGTACCAAATAAAAGAAGTCCCAACACCTGAGGACTACAAAAACAAAAAGAATACAAAAGAAGATAAATATGTTTAACATGTGTTACCAATACGTAATAAATAATGGACTATTGCGTTTTGATTGGTGTAAAGCGGGGGAAAGACGCTATTTGATTTCATTGAGAAAAATGAATGAAACAAAAACGAATGATAGAAAAAAGTGAAAACAGAAATGATTGTCATGGTAATAGTTTAAAACTTCATTCGTAAACAGGTCTTAAATTAACGACTAGCATTCACATTTATGACAGTTACAGCAATGTTTTGGTAAGGTTGTAAAGCTCAAATATTTGACGATGTAATTCGGCAATATCTATGGATATTTTATTGTCAGGAGCTGATTTAATGGATAACTTAAGAAATAACCTTCATTAGAATGTTCAAATAGAAAAACCGTAGTCATGTACGGGTCTTTTTAGTAAATATAAACAGATGCAATCAAATACATGCTCCATGTTGACAAACAGAAAAGATCGGTTCACCTCCGACGGGACTCGAACCCGCAATCCCCGGCTTAGGAGGCCGGTGCCTTATCCATTTGGCCACGGAGGCAACTGTTGATACTGTAAAATCTCATTATAAATTAAGCTAAATGAACAATGTATTAACTCTTGTTAGTCGTTGGTGTCTTTGCTTCAACTCAATTTTCGTAAGATATCGAAATTAATAAAGTAAATGCCTGTGTCTACATGGTTGCCAATGTACTTGCATTGGTAGAAACGATAGCATCAATAAGAGTAACGCAACATATTTAATCTAGTGACTTACATTAAATAGATTGCTCTATTATATTATGTTTCAGAAGCACATTTGTTATCGTTCGTATAGTAATAAGAACAACTTATCGAAGTGTATTAAATGAAAGGTTCAGTTCAAAATTCATTCAGGTGGCAGGCAAACATACCGTGTTTGGTATAGGATAGAAATGATAGTGTGTCTACCACGTTGCTTAAATAAATCATTCTGTTTCATAATACCTTGGGACGACAAAGGACATTTTGGCTAAGAAATACATAAATCTGAATATTTGAGTGATGTTCTTGATCTGTATGGCTCTAAACACTATCTGAAATGTCTAAACTGTCAGCTTTATGAAGCGCATTCCTAAGATCGATGATGTAAAATTTTGAGAAAAGAATAATCTTGGCAATGATAATCATTGCCTTTGAACATTATGCACTGGCGCTATAGATTCAGAAACAAAGAACTGTACCAAATAAAAGAAGTCCCAACACCTGAGGACTACAAAAACAAAAAGAATACAAAAGAAGATAAATATGTTTAACATGTGTTACCAATACGTAATAAATAATGGACTATTGCGTTTTGATTGGTGTAAAGCGGGGGAAAGACGCTATTTGATTTCATTGAGAAAAATGAATGAAACAAAAACGAATGATAGAAAAAAGTGAAAACAGAAATGATTGTCATGGTAATAGTTTAAAACTTCATTCGTAAACAGGTCTTAAATTAACGACTAGCATTCACATTTATGACAGTTACAGCAATGTTTTGGTAAGGTTGTAAAGCTCAAATATTTGACGATGTAATTCGGCAATATCTATGGATATTTTATTGTCAGGAGCTGATTTAATGGATAACTTAAGAAATAACCTTCATTAGAATGTTCAAATAGAAAAACCGTAGTCATGTACGGGTCTTTTTAGTAAATATAAACAGATGCAATCAAATACATGCTCCATGTTGACAAACAGAAAAGATCGGTTCACCTCCGACGGGACTCGAACCCGCAATCCCCGGCTTAGGAGGCCGGTGCCTTATCCATTGGGCCACGGAGGCAACTGTTGTTGTAGGAGAATCTCATTATAAATTAAGCTAAATGAACAATGTATTAACTCTTGTTAGTCGTTGGTGTCTTTGCTTCAACTCAATTTTCGTAAGATATCGAAATTAATAAAGTAAATGCCTGTGTCTACATGGTTGCCAATGTACTTGCATTGGTAGAAACGATAGCATCAATGAGAGTAACGCACCATATTTAATCTAGTGACTTACATTAAATAAATTGCTCTATTATATTATGTTTCAGAAGCACATTTGTTATCGTTCGTATAGTAATAAGAACAACTTATCGAAGTGTATTAAATGAAAGGTTCAGTTCAAAATTCATTCGGGTGGCAGGCAAACATACCGTGTTTGGTATAGGATAGAAATGATAGTGTGTCTACCACGTTGCTTAAATAAATCATTCTGTTTCATAATACCTTGGGACGACAAAGGACATTTTGGCTAAGAAATACATAAATCTGAATATTTGAGTGATGTTCTCGATCTGTATGGCTCTAAACACTATCTGAAATGTCTAAACTGTCAGCTTTATAAAGCGCATTCCTAAGATCGATGATGTAAAATTTTGAGCAAAGAATAATCTTGGCAATGATAATCATTGCCTTTGAACATTATGCACTGGCGCTATAGATTCAGAAACAAAGAACTGTACCAAATAAAAGAAGTCCCAACACCTGAGGACTACAAAAAAAAAAAAGAATACAAAAGAAGATAAATATGTTTAACATGTGTTACCAATACGTAATAAATAATGGACTATTGCGTTTTGATTGGTGTAAAGCGGGGGAAAGACGCTATTTGATTTCATTGAGAAAAATGAATGAAACAAAAAAGAATGATAGAAAAAAGTGAAAACAGAAATGATTGTCATGGTAATAGTTTAAAACTTCATTCGTAAACAGGTCTTAAATTAACGACTAGCATTCACATTTATGACAGTTACAGCAATGTTTTGGTAAGGTTGTAAAGCTCAAATATTTGACGATGTAATTCGGCAATATCTATGGATATTTTATTGTCAGGAGCTGATTTAATGGATAACTTAAGAAATAACCTTCATCAGAATGTTCAAATAGACAAACCGTAGTGATGTACGGGTCTTTTTAGTAAATATAAACAGATGCAATCAAATACATGCTCCATGTTGACAAACAGAAAAGATCGGTTCACCTCCGACGGGACTCGAACCCGCAATCCCCGGCTTAGGAGCCGGTGCCTTATCCATTGGGCCACGGAGGCAACTGTTGTTGCAGGAGAATCTCATTATAAATTAAGCTAAATGAACAATGTATTAACTCTTGTTAGTCGTTGGTGTCTTTGCTTCAACTCAATTTTCGTAAGATATCGAAATTAATAAAGTAAATGCCTGTGTCTACATGGCTGCCAATGTACTTGCATTGGTAGAAACGATAGCATCAATGAGAGTAACGCACCATATTTAATCTAGTGACTTACATTAAATAAATTGCTCTATTATATTATGTTTCAGAAGCACATTTGTTATCGTTCGTATAGTAATAAGAACAACTTATCGAAGTGTATTAAATGAAAGGTTCAGTTCAAAATTCATTCGGGTGGCAGGCAAACATACCGTGTTTGGTATAGGATAGAAATGATAGTGTGTCTACCACGTTGCTTAAATAAATCATTCTGTTTCATAATACCTTGGGACGACAAAGGACATTTTGGCTAAGAAATACATAAATCTGAATATTTGAGTGATGTTCTCGATCTGTATGGCTCTAAACACTATCTGAAATGTCTAAACTGTCAGCTTTATAAAGCGCATTCCTAAGATCGATGATGTAAAATTTTGAGCAAAGAATAATCTTGGCAATGATAATCATTGCCTTTGAACATTATGCACTGGCGCTATAGATTCAGAAACAAAGAACTGTACCAAATAAAAGAAGTCCCAACACCTGAGGACTACAAAAAAAAAAAAGAATACAAAAGAAGATAAATATGTTTAACATGTGTTACCAATACGTAATAAATAATGGACTATTGCGTTTTGATTGGTGTAAAGCGGGGGAAAGACGCTATTTGATTTCATTGAGAAAAATGAATGAAACAAAAAAGAATGATAGAAAAAAGTGAAAACAGAAATGATTGTCATGGTAATAGTTTAAAACTTCATTCGTAAACAGGTCTTAAATTAACGACTAGCATTCACATTTATGACAGTTACAGCAATGTTTTGGTAAGGTTGTAAAGCTCAAATATTTGACGATGTAATTCGGCAATATCTATGGATATTTTATTGTCAGGAGCTGATTTAATGGATAACTTAAGAAATAACCTTCATCAGAATGTTCAAATAGACAAACCGTAGTGATGTACGGGTCTTTTTAGTAAATATAAACAGATGCAATCAAATACATGCTCCATGTTGACAAACAGAAAAGATCGGTTCACCTCCGACGGGACTCGAACCCGCAATCCCCGGCTTAGGAGGCCGGTGCCTTATCCATTGGGCCACGGAGGCAACGGTTGTTGCAGGAGAATCTCATTATAAATTAAGCTAAATGAACAATGTATTAAATTTGTTAGTCGTTGGTGTCTTTGCTTCAACTCAATTTTCGTTAGATATCGAAATTAATAAAGTAAATGCCTGTGTCTACATGGTTGCCAATGTACTTGCATTGGTAGAAACGATAGCATCAATGAGAGTAACGCACCATATTTAATCTAGTGACTTACATTAAATAAATTGCTCTATTATATTATGTTTCAGAAGCACATTTGTTATCGTTCGTATAGTAATAAGAACAACTTATCGAAGTGTATTAAATGAAAGGTTCAGTTCAAAATTCATTCGGGTGGCAGGCAAACATACCGTGTTTGGTATAGGATAGAAATGATAGTGTGTCTACCACGTTGCTTAAATAAATCATTCTGTTTCATAATACCTTGGGACGACAAAGGACATTTTGGCTAAGAAATACATAAATCTGAATATTTGAGTGATGTTCTCGATCTGTATGGCTCTAAACACTATCTGAAATGTCTAAACTGTCAGCTTTATAAAGCGCATTCCTAAGATCGATGATGTAAAATTTTGAGCAAAGAATAATCTTGGCAATGATAATCATTGCCTTTGAACATTATGCACTGGCGCTATAGATTCAGAAACAAAGAACTGTACCAAATAAAAGAAGTCCCAACACCTGAGGACTACAAAAAAAAAAAAAAGAATACAAAAGAAGATAAATATGTTTAACATGTGTTACCAATACGTAATAAATAATGGACTATTGCGTTTTGATTGGTGTAAAGCGGGGGAAAGACGCTATTTGATTTCATTGAGAAAAATGAATGAAACAAAAAAGAATGATAGAAAAAAGTGAAAACAGAAATGATTGTCATGGTAATAGTTTAAAACTTCATTCGTAAACAGGTCTTAAATTAACGACTAGCATTCACATTTATGACAGTTACAGCAATGTTTTGGTAAGGTTGTAAAGCTCAAATATTTGACGATGTAATTGGGCAATCTCTATGGATATTTTATTGTCGGGTGCTGATGGATAACTTAAGAAATAAGCTTCATTAGAATGTTCAAATAGAAAAACCGTAGTCATGTACGGGTCTTTTTAGTAAATATGAACAGATGCAATCAAATACATGCTCCATGTTGACAAACAGAAAAGATCGGTTCACCTCCGACGGGACTCGAACCCGCAATCCCCGGCTTAGGAGGCCGGTGCCTTATCCATTGGGCCACGGAGGCAACTGTTGTTGCAAGAGAATCTCATTATAAATTAAGCTAAATGAACAATGTATTAACTCTTGTTAGTCGTTGGTGTCTTTGCTTCAACTCAATTTTCGTAAGATATCGGAATTAATAAAGTAAATGCCTGTGTCTACATGGTTGCCAATGTACTTGCATTCGTAGAAACGATAGCATCAATGAGAGTAACGCACCATATTTAATCTAGTGACTTACATTAAATAAATTGCTCTATTATATTATGTTTCAGAAGCACATTTGTTATCGTTCGTATAGTAATAAGAACAACTTATCGAAGTGTATTAAATGAAAGGTTCAGTTCAAAATTCATTCGGGTGGCAGGCAAACATACCGTGTTTGGTATAGGATAGAAATGATAGTGTGTCTACCACGTTGCTTAAATAAATCATTCTGTTTCATAATACCTTGGGACGACAAAGGACATTTTGGCTAAGAAATACATAAATCTGAATATTTGAGTGATGTTCTCGATCTGTATGGCTCTAAACACTATCTGAAATGTCTAAACTGTCAGCTTTATAAAGCGCATTCCTAAGATCGATGATGTAAAATTTTGAGCAAAGAATAATCTTGGCAATGATAATCATTGCCTTTGAACATTATGCACTGGCGCTATAGATTCAGAAACAAAGAACTGTACCAAATAAAAGAAGTCCCAACACCTGAGGACTACAAAAAAAAAAAAAAAAAAATACAAAAGAAGATAAATATGTTTAACATGTGTTACCAATACGTAATAAATAATGGACTATTGCGTTTTGATTGGTGTAAAGCGGGGGAAAGTCACTATTTGATTTCATTGAGAAAAATGAATGAAATAAAGAAGCAAATGAAAAAAAGAAAGAAAGAAATAAAAATGAATAATAGAAAAAAGTGAAAACAGAAATGATTGTGTAGTGATACTAGCAAATTACTATGCATAATATGCATAAGCCAATCTGAACATTCAATATACGTTGTCTCTGAGACTAACCAAGCAGAAGTACGCCTTAGCAGTTCAATTAACGAGTTTTTCCTAGACCTCCGTTGACTGCTATTCTGACGTCATTTTTTTTTACCCTTGCTTATTGAACATCATTTTCAGTGTTTGCCGCCTGACCTTTTGGACTTTTTTCAGTTGTTGTTAAGTTTTTTTTTTTTTCATTTATTACCGTTTTTCTTATTTACGACTAAAAACAGTCGTAAATAAGAAAAACGCTAAAAGATTTTTTGATTTTTTCTTTCCCTTTTTCTTACCCCGTTTTTATTTAATTTTTTTTTTTTTTTTTTTATATATTTACCTCCTTATTATTTTCTTTGTTTCCTTTTTTTTTAGTTTTACCCTTTTTTCATTTCCAGTTTCTTTAATTTCTCTTTTAATTATATCTTCGTTTTTCTTTTATTTATAACCCTTACCTGTTTTTTTTTACCGTTAATTCTTTAATTCTTGCCCCTTTTAAATTCTTTTAAATTTTTGTGTTTTTTTTTTTTTGTTTGTATTGTATGTAATTTTTCTAAACCTTTTGTCCGTCTATTTGCCAATTTATTTGTCCTTTTATTTGGTTATAACGTTTGTACTGTTTAATTTTTATTGTTTTTGTTTTGGCGTCAGCCATCTTGTATTTGTTACTAGCTTTGTCTGTTTTCCATATTTTCGTATTTTCTTTGTTTTTCTTTTTGTCTAGCGTTTTTGCTTTTCTTTTAAATTATAGTTTTCGCCTTTAGGCGCACCTTAAATCTTTTTATTGTACGTGCTTTTATTTTGCTGTTTGTCTCGTTTTGTGTTTTTAATATTTGTGATAATTTTTTTACGTTCGGCTTTTGTCGAATTTTTCTGTTTTTTATTGTCTAACGTTTTTTTTATTGTTTTCTTTTAAGTGTTTTTCTGTTTTTTGTTTCGCCTTTAGGCGATATTTGTTCCTTTTTACGTATAAGTGATCTGCGTTTTTCTCGTCATCTTTTTGTGTGCTTTATTTATTTATTTATTTATTTTTCCCTCTCCCCTCCCATACCTTTTTCTACCCTCCCCTTCACTTTTTAAAAAAATGGATAAGAAAGAAAAAAAAGTTCCTTCGTTTTTAATTTTGAAAAAGAAGCCTAAAATTGCTTCTTTTAGGCGCACGGTGAGGAAACACCTTTTCAACCCTAAAAAAGATCCCCCAGACAGAGACAATAAGGATGAATATCCTGATCTGCCCACAGTGCCAACAAATGAGGAAATTGTGGATGCACTAAAAAAAGCCTCCAAAATTAATGAGGCGGAAAAAACTAAGAGTGACCATGTAAAAGATAACTCAACTGCTAATGCAGAGGCCGGGGAATCGCCCTCTTGTTGGAAGTCCCCTCCTAAATGCCTAATCGACATTGCGGAGTTCTTGGATCGTGCCAAGGGTTACGCACACCTTGTGGTGGAAGGCGGGCTCTTGCAGGATCCAATAGAGCTGAAGAAAGTCGAGAAAAGAATAGTGTCAGTTTTTGTCGTCGACAAGCGATCTCGCAAAATTTGTCGTTCGACTAAAGACACAGTGTTTAAATCACTGGTGTCCCTGGGGTTTAAGCCCCTCCGAATTGTTAAGGGCAAGAGATATTTCATGTGGGACGTGCTGCTGCCCACTGCCGATGATTGTATGAGAGCAACGACGCGGGATCTGATTACGAAGGATCTCATCCTTCGTACAGAGTACGAGGGCCGGCGTAGGACCAGTGTAGCAGTATACGAGGTCCCGCCTCAATTTATCGGAGAGCACCTAGCGGCATTCTTGTCCCAGTACGGCGAGATTCTGGGTGCTTCTTGTGACAGCCTGACCGGGGGATGGAGCTTTGAGATGATGCTCGATCATAAAGCCTTCAGCTCTATCCCCAACTGTCTTGACGTCGGTGACCTGAAACTGCCGGTCATCGTGACCGGCCGTAAACCAGTTTGCTGGAAGTGTGGAGTGACTGGTCACCTCTCCTCTTCCTGCCCAGAGAAGAAGGCCTCTGGATCTCAGGTCCCAATCGACCAAACTCCCCCTCTGACCGAGTCTTCTAAATCCGCCACGCCTGTAATGGGCACGCCGGCTACCAGGACCGGAGCGGGTGTACCTCCGATTGGGTCCTCATCAAAACCCCCATTCCCCGAAGAGCCTTCTTCCACTGCAGGTGTGGTTGAGGAGAAGGAAAAGGGGGAATGGCAGGGAGTCGGTAAGGCCAGAGGGAAGCGTCAGACAGCGGCGCCTCAGTCCCCTGAAGCCTCGGGGACTAAAGACACTAACAGCCCCACTCCCTCTGGCAACGGTAAGGGCGATGCCCCGGTCTCTATTCTGACCATCGAAGAAAAAAAGAAGAAATATGATCCGGGATATAGTAAAATGGAAAAGATTAAGGATTTAAAAAATAAACTCGCTCATCAAAGGAACGAAAAAGCACTTCCTTCCAAGATTTCTCCCACCTTGCAGTCTTCACAGTCCTCTACACCAAAGTCCCCCTCTCCAAAGAAATCCACTCCCTCCACATCCACCGACCCATCACCTTCTCCCCGTCCCTCAACCTCTCTTCGTAGAGCGAAGCCTCCACTTGCTTCCCCTTCCACTTCTGCACAGTCCCAAATTCCTCTCAGTAGAGACCCCAGCCCTTTTAGACAACCCTTTACGCCCTGCAGTACTCCTAGTCCTTCTCCTACTAAATCGCCTGTAATGCCTCCTCCGTCTAAAAGACTGAGAAGTCCTACCCAAGAGTCCACTGAAAAAAGAAAAAAAACTAAACCTATTTATAATTTAGGTGCAGACGTATGTAAAATTTCACCTTCACAAGCAGAGAAGGCAAAAGATTATGGAAATCGGATCACCAACTTGAAGTACCTACTTTCTATAAAACAGTTCGGTGATAAAGAGATAGACGAGCCAAAGAACTTTCCAAACGCGCAAAGGGTCTTGACTGTAATAAGATCGGAGACTGGGGTGAGACAGATTTGGGCCATGTTGGACGAGGCAATAACTTCGTTCAACATGACCCCTCCCATTGCGATTACAGAAAATGAGAAATTGAAAAAAATGAAGCAATATTGTGCAGGGAGGGTACCGGTTTTCGTTCACTCCTCCCTTTATAGAGCACTAAAATTGACTTTCCCCTGGGATATCGGCGGAATCTCCCAAGACGGTACCATCAAAACTGAAATGGGCCATGGGTCTATGGGAGAGGCTGTCGGTATCCTTACCCCGGCCATGTTTAATTCAGGTAAGCAAACCTAATCGGACTTCTCAATGGCTCTCTGGTTAGCTACTTTAAATGTGCGGGGCCTGAGGTCCGAGTCTCGCAGGGCGAGGCTCTCTCGTGACCTTCAGCGCCTCGGTGTGAATGTTTGTTGTGTGCAAGAGACCCGGTTTTCTTCTCATGACCGTGAGGATATACTGTCTAGGGGGTTCGCCCTTTATTCAGCATGTTTTGATGGTTGTTCGAGGGGTGTCTCTTGGCTAGTGAGCAGGTCTTTGAAGGCTGCATGTACTCTTGTCTTCGCAGATCCGGCGGGCAGGCTTTGTGTGCTGGATGCTACCATAAAGTATAAGGCTTTGCGTCACATTGGGGTTTATGCGCCCAATAACCATGCCGAGCGGCCTGCTTTGTTTCGGCAGATCGAGCCGTTTTTGACGACTTCTCGTCGGGTAGTTTTAGCGGGTGATTGGAATGCCGTCCTTGACCCCGATATAGATCGTATAGGGCAAAAACCGGGTACTAACAATCCTGATGTGAAGGCATTTCGGGACTTTATCGGCGGGTTTGATCTTGTCGATAAGTTCCGGAATGAGCACCCTCAGGAGGTAGCATGGACTTGGACAAATAGTGGCAACTCGGTGCCTGGGACGCTTGCGAGCTACCTGGACCGAGTCTTAGTTAAGAGAGTCGACGTAGGGCTCTTAGGGTGTCAAAGTTTCCACTATATAGTTTATACGGATCATAGGCCTGTCCGGGTCCGTGTAAACTTAGATAAGCCTAAGGTTAGAATGGCTGGTTACTGGAAATTTAACTGTTCATTATTTGGTGAGAAGGATTTCCGGGACCAGCTGCTACTAATGATTCAGAGGGAATTGACGGGGGCGATTGTGGGAAACGCCTGGTGGGACAAATTAAAATCCAAAATTCGAACGTTTGCTGCCGACTTTAGTCGTCGACTCAATCTAGATAGATTAGCGGCGCAAACGGCTTTAGAAGAAAAGGTTGATCGGGCCGTGAAATCCCGTGTTAGTGGGGATATAGCCTTAGCTAAGGCAGAGTTGTCTTCCTTGCTTATCAAGAAGGATCAAGCTCTGGTAGTTAGGGCTAGGCTAAAAAGAATGTCTTCTGAGGCGACGAACATGGCCGCTGAACTGCGTGTAGAGGAGATTCGGAACGCGCCAAGGCGACATATAGCGTGCGTCACATTGCCGGATAAGCGGACCGTGACTACAAACGCGGGCATATGCCAGGCCTTTCGGGATTACTTTCAGGATGTTTTCACCAGGGAGCCCGGTCTGAGCTCTGCTCAGTTCGATGCCTATTTGGCTGACTTTCCCTGCCTCGTGGCAGCTGAAGCGGCTAGGTGCGAGGGTCCCATTACTGAGTCAGAAATCTGGGAAGCGCTGAAGCAGGTTGGCCTGGATAAATCTCCGGGACTGGATGGTCTTCCCTACGAAGTTTACTTGAGGCAGTCGCCCGTTTTTGTTCCTTTGCTGGAACTGATTTTCAATCACTGGATGAAGCAGGGGTCTATACCTCAACTCTTCACCAGGGGTGTGATCAAGTTGCTGCGTAAGGACAAGAACGGTGGGGATGGGTTAGGGAACTTTCGCCCTTTAACGATGTTAAATACTGACTTAAAGATTTTGGCGAAGATCTTAGCCAACCGTTTTCAGCTTGTCCTGTCTCGTCTGATTGGCTCCGAACAGACTTGTGCTGTGAAGGGCAGGACGATTCAGGATAACCTTCATATGGTACTCTTGATCTTAGAACAAGTCGACAGTGAAGCCACGCTGATTAATTTAGATCAGTCCAAGGCCTTCGATAGGGTTGACCATCACTTTCTGGAGGCTGTCCTTTCGGCGGCCGGTTTCGGAGCCGACTTTCGCTCCTGGATCCGACTTTTGTATGCGACCCCCGGTGCGCTGGTGGAAGTGAATGGGGTAAGATCGAAGCCTTTCGTATTGTCTCGCTCCATTCGTCAAGGTTGTCCGCTCTCGCTCTTGCTTGCGTTGGAACCATTCCTTCGCAAGTTAAAGGCGAATCCGGTCCTGCGC
Source organism: Acanthosepion lycidas (assembly GCA_963932145.1). Taxonomy (NCBI): domain Eukaryota; kingdom Metazoa; phylum Mollusca; class Cephalopoda; order Sepiida; family Sepiidae; genus Acanthosepion; species Acanthosepion lycidas. The sequence continues at coordinate 21,031,767 of OZ010582.1, read as the reverse complement.
GGAATTACCCTGCCTGGGGCTACCACCTCAGCCAGGTATTCTGCCTATGCTGATGACGTTTCGGTTCTTGTGTCGAGCAGAGCCGAGATTGACGAAGTCAGCAAAGAGGTCAGTGGGTACGAGATGGTGACAGGGCCCAAGATCAACCGCGATAAGTCTGTGGGCTTGCGGTTGGGTGCGTGGAACGGAGTTTCTCTTCCCGGACCTTGATAGAAAAAATTCTAAAAGTAGCTACACCTACAAATAAAAAAGAATTGGAATCTTTTTAGGGATTGGTAAATTTTTACAGGCGATACTTACCAAAATACACGGACTTGACGGAACCATTTGCAAATTTAAGAAAAAAGAATGTAGAATTTATCTGGTCAAGCGAACAGCAGAAAGCTTTTGAAACATTAAAAGAAATAATGTCAAAAAACCCTGTAGTGAAAATATTTGATCCAAAAAAGGACATAACACTCACTACAGATGCAAGTGAACATTCAATATCGGAAATATTATCACAAGAGGGACATCCGATAATGTATTTATCGAGAAGGTTAACGAACACTGAATTTAGTTACTCGAACATAGAGAAAGAAGCATTGGCTATCGTGTGGACAACTACCAGGGCCCGACAATTTTTAATTGGAAAAAAATTTCTACTAAGAAGCGATCATAGACCATTAGAGTTTATATTTAACCCAAGGAAAGAATTACCCAAAGTCACGACATCAAGGATTTTACGATGGGCGATACGATTGATGGCATTTGACTTTGATATAGAGTATGTCAAAGGAAATTCAATTCCACATGTGGACGCACTATCAAGATTGAGATTTTACAAGGAGTCAAAAGACAAAACGGAGGAAGAATTTGAAGATACGTTCCTACACTTGATAGAGACTGATGTTTTGTCTTTAGACAGAATGGCTGCGGAAACGAGACATGATCCAGTGCTAAGTAGGATACTATCAAGAATAAGGAAAAATTCGTGAGGAAATTGTTCTAGGTCGGAAAGACCTTATAAAGAAATGAGGCACAAATTAACAGTAGAACATGGAGTAATATGTAATGGGGACCTGGTAGTTCCCCCAGAAACACAAAAAAAGCCGTTAATAGAAAGTGTGCATAATGATATACACTGTGGAGTAGCGGCTACACAACAAAAGGTTAAAACTAGAAGCTTGGTGGCTGGGTTATTCACGAGATGTTGAGGATTATGTAAAGAGGTGTAAGAAATGTAAAGAGTTAAGAAACTTTACACAAACCAAGTTACATTCATGGCTCAAAGAAGCAGAGCCATGGAGTAGGGTCGATATGGATCATGCCTACGTAAATGGAGTGGAACTCTTATTGATATTAGTGGACTCTTTTTCAGGTTGGCCTGAAATAATAAGGGTTGCAAACAGGAAAAGTTCCACTATAAAGCAAATTCTAAGAGTCGTATTCTCTAGAAATGGTGTACCAAAAACCTTGGTATCGGATAATGCACCGGAGTTTTGCGACGAAGTGCTGAACGTATGGTTAGAGAAAACAGGGTGTAAACCATATAAAACTCCTCCGTATCATCCTCAATCAAATGGCATAGCAGAAAGGATGGCTCAAACTGTAAAAAAGGGGCTGAAAGCATGCTCTCAGCTAAAAGAAAAAGTAGAAGTTTTTCTACCGAGGATGCTTTTAAATTATAGGACCATACCACACGCGGGAAGACTCGAAAGCCCATCAGCTCTAATGGGGAGACAGATTAGAGCTCCGCTAACTATGTCATATTCTACATGTGAAAAGATCTGGTATAAAAAGAGCAAGGATGCAGCTACGGAAGGAGCAGAGTTCATAATGCAAAAAGGCCATAATACAGCCATAATAAATAGAGAGAATGGCGATAGTGTGTTGGCCCATGCTGACCAAATAAGGACACAGGGTGAAGAGGAAGAACGAAATGACGAAGAGATGTCAGTTTCATCTGATATTGAGTTGATAGGACAACCATTACACAAGGAAACGCTAGAGGAAACAATGCAGGAGAAAGAAGGACAGAAGGATTCTGAAAGTTCAGATGAAGACCGGAGTATGCAAGAGGACACATGTGACTACAGCTTAGACCGGGACAGATCGAGGTCTCCAAGGGAAAGAAATACGCGAGGGAGAGAAAGAGAGCAGAATGACGAAAATATCAGGAGTACAAGAGCTACGAGAGGGATAAAGCCCTTAAGGTTTAGGGAGATGTAGTGATACTAGCAAATTAGTATGCATAATTTGCATAAGCAGAACTGAACATTCAATATAAGTGGTCTCTGAGACTAACCAAGTAGAAGTACGACTTAGCAGCTGATTAGTGCTAATATCAACTTCACAACAGATTGTAATGGTAATAGTTTAAAACTTCATTCGTAAACAGGTCTTAAATTAACGACTAGCATTCACATTTATGACAGTTACAGCAATGTTTTGGTAAGGTTGTAAAGCTCAAATATTTGACGATGTAATTGGGCAATCTCTATGGATATTTTATTGTCGGGAGCTGATTTAATGGATAACTTAAGAAATAAGCTTCATCAGAATGTTCAAATAGAAAAACCGTAGTCATGTACGGGTCTTTTTAGTAAATATAAACAGATGCAATCAAATACATGCTCCATGTTGACAAACAGAAAAGATTTGCTCACCTCCGACGGAGGCCGGTGCCTTATGCATTGGGCCACGGAGGCAACTGTCGCTACTGTAGAATCTCATTATAAATTAAGCTAAATGAACAATGTATTAACTCTTGTTAGTCGTTGGTAAGATATCGAAATTAATAAAGTAAATGCCTGTGTCTACACGGTTGCCAATGTACTTGCATTCGTAGAAACGATAGCATCAATGAGAGTAACGCACCATATTTAATCTAGTGACTTACATTAAATAAATTGCTCTATTATGTTTCAGAAGCACATTTGTTATCGTTCGTATAGTAATAAGAACAACTTATCGAAGTGTATTAAATGAAAGGTTCAGTTCAAAATTCATTCGGGTGGCAGGCAAACATACCGTGTTTGGTATAGGATAGAAATGATAGTGTGTCTACCACGTTGCTTAAATAAATCATTCTGTTTCATAATACCTTGGGACGACAAAGGACATTTTGGCTAAGAAATACATAAATCTGAATATTTGAGTGATGTTCTCGATCTGTATGGCTCTAAACACTATCTGAAATGTCTAAACTGTCAGCTTTATAAAGCGCATTCCTAAGATCGATGATGTAAAATTTTGAGCAAAGAATAATCTTGGCAATGATAATCATTGCCTTTGAACATTATGCACTGGCGCTATAGATTCAGAAACAAAGAACTGTACCAAATAAAAGAAGTCCCAACACCTGAGGACTACAAAAAAAAAAAAAGAATACAAAAGAAGATAAATATGTTTAACATGTGTTACCAATACGTAATAAATAATGGACTATTGCGTTTTGATTGGTGTAAAGCGGGGAAAGACGCTATTTGATTTCATTGAGTAAAATGAATGAAACAAAAAAGAATGATAGAAAAAAGTGAAAACAGAAATGATTGCAATGGTAATAGTTTAAAACTTCATTCGTAAACAGGTCTTAAATTAACGACTAGCATTCACATTTATGACAGTTACAGCAATGTTTTGGTAAGGTTGTAAAGCTCAAATATTTGACGATGTAATTGGGCAATCTCTATGGATATTTTATTGTCGGGAGCTGATTTAATGGATAACTTAAGAAATAAGCTTCATTAGAATGTTCAAATAGAAAAACCGTAGTCATGTACGGGTCTTTTTAGTAAATATAAACAGATGCAATCAAATACATGCTCCATGTTGACAAACAGAAAAGATCGGTTCACCTCCGACGGGACTCGAACCCGCAATCCCCGGCTTAGGAGGCCGGTGCCTTACCCATTGGGCCACGGAGGCAACTATTGTTGTTGCATGAGAATCTCATTATAAATTAAGCTAAATGAACAATGTATTAAATTTGTTAGTCGTTGGTGTCTTTGCTTCAACTCAATTTTCGTTAGATATCGAAATTAATAAAGTAAATGCCTGTGTCTACATTCACAAACAAAGAACTGTACCAAATAAAAGAAGTGGACTACAAAAAAAAAAAAAAGAATACAAAAGAAGATAAATATGTTTAACATGTGTTACCAATACGTAATAAATAATGGACTATTGCGTTTTGATTGGTGGAAAGCGGGGGAAAGACACTATTTGATTTCATTTAGAAATTGCATAAAAGAAAGAATGAAACAGATGTAGAAAGAAAGAATCCTGTTGTCGACCTTCATGGCTCCAAACTCTGTCTGACATATCTAAACTGTTATCTGTACGCCCGCTTCCTCACATCCCTGGTGTAATAGGCTTTGGGCGAAGAAGAGTCTTGGCAATGATAATCGTTGTTTTTTAACATTGTGGACTGGCGCTATAGTTTCCCAAACAGAGAACTGTACCAAATAACTCCACCACCAGAGTGCTTATATGGATAGCAGTAGCAACTCGAAGAAAAAATAATGACACAATGAAGATATTGACCTTCAAGTCTACTTTAAATAAAATCTTCGGATGGTAATCTCCATCAATATTGGGAAGTCCGGTAACAGCTACTTCCATTGAGAAACCGCTGTTCCTGAAATTCTTTTAAGAGAATGATTTTATAAATTTCAGCGGGAAGCAGGACTGTTTTCTCGGTTAGTGAATGCCAAATGTTTCCTTGCAGAGAAACGGCTAATATTTCTATTGCTTATACCCATTGAGAAAAAAAAAATCCTTTACGGAAGGACATCTAACGCTTTTGTTGTAGGCATGAGAACTATTTTCTGAATATACTCGAGTATAGTGTAAATTTTAATGATGTGTTTTTACGCAAAAATAGAGAGTCGTAGTATACACAGTCATTTTTAAGAGCTTAAATTCACGCATTTTCGGTAACCGGTTGTATTATGCACAGGTGTTTTTTTTTTTCTGTTATGGTTGAAATTCATGAAAAATATATTCAGGGATTACACTATACATGAATTATATAATATTTGCAACGCTATCGAACCGATAAACGGTTTTTATTTTATTTAGCTACATGAACACTTAGTCAGAATGGCAAATCGTGCCAGGAATTTTTTTTAACCATCTGTTTTGGTATTTGTTGGGCATTACTTTTGCTTTGTGTAATTAACTTTCTCACTTTCCTTCGACAAATATCTTCAGTGACCTCAGAAATGCCAGTAACAACAACAAAACCAATGACAATAATAAAGCAACAATCTTTTCTTTTTTTAATCATTTTTATTAATCGCAGTTGTCTTCTTAAAAATTATTAGCCATTAAGTAATATGTTTGGAATTTACTAATGAATTTTTAAAAATAATCGAAAGAAATATTTTTTTATATATACGAAAGTGGATTACATTTTGTTCCATCGAAAGAAGTTTACTTTTACTTTGGGGAAAACGCAACATTTTTGTACTACTCAAAATGGTTTATTTAAAATGTCTAATAGACATCTTTTTCGTTATAGATTTGTCTTGTTACGGGTTAATCAAGGAAAGAGAATTCAGTTTATGTATTTAAACCGATTTTCAGTTATTCCGTACATGTCTGTGAATGGCCAAGCGTGTATTTATCGAAACACATCTTGAAAAACTTTTCCAATTTCGAAAAATCGAAACATGTCTCGTTACATTTAAGAAAAAAATATAAATCTCTCACTTGAACGAATTGGAAGAATTTTTTAAAGCTATCTCTGTCTTTTCGTGAAAAAATATAATTACAAAGTGTTTTTTTTAAAACTCTTCACTCCAAAGACAGTGTTCAACAAAATATAAATCATACGAAAATAGAAAAGGAGAAAATAGCTGCTTTTGGCTTTTAACAAATATTTTAACAAACATTTATAGCCAATTGAAAAAGGAAAAAAACTTTCAATAAAAATAAGCATAGATGTTATGCTTTAATTCTTAAAGGGATTTTTTATTCGACATTACCGTAATTCCCTATATATAATACGCATTTTTTCTAAAAATTAATAAGCAATATCAGGGGTGCGTATTATGTACAGCTACAGAAAATCTTTAAAAACAATCGCCTTAAAATAAGAAAAAATATCATAAATCTAAAAAATTAGAATAAATAATATTGAAAAATTTCTCAGAGTTAACCTGTAAACCTGGCCGTAATGAAATTGGAAAAGTACAATTTATAGGGTTTGATTACCAATCAAGGGGTGCGTATTATACGTGAGTAGAAGCATTTTCCCACACTTTCAGCACAATTTTAGGTGTGCGTATTAACGATGAAGACGTATTATACATGGGCAATTGCGGTATTTCTTATTATTAGGTTGGTGCAAAAATAATGACGTAATAATGTCGTTTTCTGACGTATTTTTTAACGTCAAGAAACGACATTATTACGTCATTATTTTTGCACCAACCTAATACTATGTACAAACTCTATTTTTACTAGCTACACGTGTTTGGATTGCTATTCCCGTTTTTATTTTCTTAAACAATAAAATTATTAATAACCGGCCTAGATCGAAAACTCCTACTAAAGAAGAAATCTGCCTTCAACAGGAATCGATTTTCTTGCCTCATAAGGGAAACCGCTTTTTTTTTTTTTTAGCCAAAGCGTGCCGCTACCAGTTTAGCTACAGGGACCAGCCGAACAGAGCAAGTATTGAATAACCTATTTAAGGAAACCACATCTGGTGTTGAGAGAACTTCGCTTTAAAACGTCTTGTTAGAAATGAATCGATGTCCCGATTAAAATTTGCAGCAAACTAATTGTATCATGGATGTGCGGTGTAGTGTAACGGCTTTTCAGAATTAGAAATCGGAAAGCCGAGTTCGAATTCCAGTGGGGTTCGTTACATTCATTTACACATAAATAACCTAGGGAAAGGCATGAATCCATCTCTTGTTCACCCAGTTATAGGTTGAATAGCAGGACAGATTGGGTTCTGTATCCTTGGTTGGTAACCAGATTACCGCAGAAAGAAACAGCAGCCTACTGCGGGAATGTCTTCTACCTAATCAGTCATGAATCGAAAAAGACATGATCGCCCAAGAGTGTATCATGTATGGCACTTAACTGACTGACTAAATTGCATCATAGTAAAACTAAGTTGTTATTGATAAGCTGCTGTGAGTAAATTGTAATTGCTAATGTTTTGGTTAGATAATCAGGTCAAATAGATGATTGTGTTGCGCACAGTCTCCGAAGTAGAGAAGACCTGCTTGCATCGAAAAGTCAGTCCTCAACACTGATCAATGGGGTCGGTAAGAAATACGCAACTAATTTACCAAACAGTCTATAATAAGTTGCTGCTTCACTGGGGGCTTCTAAATTTTGGCCTTGTGTCACATGTAAGTTTCGCTTAGTAAATCACTTTCATAAGTTGTTATTTCCATGAATGATAGTAATGATCAGTGACGAAATAACAAAGTAGAAAAAATAGTACATGCAATGGACCCCACATTTTTGAGGGCTCCCATTAAATACTTTCAAACTGTTTAGGGAAATCAGCATCTTACGATATGTATCTTATGTTAATCTTAATATGCCGGGGGCAGTTGCATGTTTGATCATTCACTCATTTCAGGTAATTATTATTTAATGACGGTGAAATCTACTCAAATATTTCGTTGTTTCATATTATTTCTGGGTTCGTTTATTATGTCGATAGAAATATAAATATTTACCTGTTTCATAAGCTCTGTCACTGGGCTAGAGAATAATTTATGATGTATGTGTATTTTTAAAATGTATGGCCCCTTCATAATATACGCTACAGTCCCCACACTAACTTAATCCGGCTTTGTGAACGACTGTAAAAATTAAATAGGTTTACACATATAAGAGACGAAATAATACAATAATATAAAAATATTCATTATATATCTTTGAAAAAATAAGGTTATTATGTGAAAAATAAGAGAATTTTTTTTTTTTTTTTATTAATTTATCTCTCTTTTTTGTTTCTTTGAAATCGGTAAATTCTTGGAGTTAAACGGCCATTTAATTAAATACCACAGACAAATGTGGCATCTCGACATGGTGTAATAGCTAGCTTGTTTCGCAAAAACAATTACGAATGAATAGTGAGTTTGATCATTACTGGGTGCTCCAGACTTTTGGCCCTGTGCCACATCTGAGCCACGCTTATAAAATCACCGTACAACAGATGACGGATATTTTAAAATTCACGATCGTAATTTTGATGGATTTTATAATTTCCTGTCATCTTGAAACAATTGTATGGTTTTAAATTATTATGTTCTGTCACTAGAATGGCTATGTGGTAACAAGCCTGGATAAAAACAAAAACAAAAAAAACAAAGAAATCAGTCCCACAGTCTCGTGTTTAGCTTAGCCTTATCTATACACATTTTTAATAGTATACATTTTTAAATACTTATTTGGCATGAAGCCTTTGAAGTTCTAAATCGATTTTCACCCCTTTTGATTATACCATATATTCATTTGTACCAATTACAAGTGCCGTCTGGAAGAGACATGCCAGCAGGAATTTTCCAAATAAGCGAGCCGGTTTAGATAAACATTCAGCCGCGTATTCTTAAAAAGTAAAATATAAATTTTGATATATAAACTTGTGTAACAAAATAATTGTACCATAGATAAAATTATTTGAATAATGACAATAATAAGTGTTCCATACCAAATATTCATCGTTCCCTGGTTGGGGAATTGAAAGAAGTAATTTAATAGGCCCTTGTATTCAGTACATAATAGCACAATCTCAGACAGACATTGTTCACGATCTTGTTCGTCTTAGTGCGTCTATTGAAAGCTTTCGAGTATGGAAGTAATTTCTTGTTCCAAAAAGACGAGCAGTTCCTTCACGGTGAGACACAGACTAGTTTTGGTTTGGAGAGAAAATGTTCGTCTATAGTTAATAATATTAGGTTGGTGCAAAAATAATGACGTAATAATGTCGTTTTTTGACGTTATACGTCAAAAAACGACATTATTACGTCATTATTTTTGCACCAACCTAATATAAATTTCCTTCCAAAATGATATATCAGCCAATTTCAGTCATTGACTACTAAGAACGAATTTTTCACCTCGCGCTAGAATTAAAAATGGTATTACAGGCCTTTTTCTTTTAGATAATGGTATTCGGTAAATTATAAATTCATGTACGTGTGAAAGATTGCTAAAAATGTACTGTTTTGAAGTGCACAGCTTTGTTCATTTGTAATAGCACAGTTTCTTCGGAACGAAAGTCCTTTCTTTTCTGGCGTATTTTCCTGAACAGAAAAACTTTAAAATTACTCTCGGTTCCTTTCCAGATTAAATTTTCATGATTTAAATGGACGTGTTTTTGGATATTCCACATAAACTAGGTAATTCGGAAAATCGAAAACATTTTTGACGGAAGCCATGTTTCTAGATCTCGTATTCTAAATCAAGGGAGAGTAGAGCATTTGCATTCAACGCGTCTTAATCTCAGAGAATGCTTAATTGCGTTAATGTCGAAAGCAGCTCTGACGTGGCTAATTATTTAGTACAGAAATGACACGGTACTTAGATTGATTTAGCGTTCGAAACAGTAGAATCGAAGACTTTACAAATACTGGCTTGTTCTTTCTTACGGCTTGCAGTCAGTTTGGAAGGTGTAAAACGATAATCAGCTAGAAGGGGTCAATAGCCCATTTTCATACATTTTCTTTTCATTTACAATTTCTTTTCTTTTATAACAAAATTTGATTCCTACGATAGGAATTTGGATTAAGCTTAAACATTGTTGTAAACCATCAGTCAACCCCGGGTTTACGAACATATCATATTCTCATCCGATCGCCGAAGTTAAGCAACGTCGAGTTTGATCAGTGACTAAATGGGTGGCAGCTTCTGAATACCAGTTGCTGTAAGCTTGGATGTGCAGGTGGTGTAATGGATAATGGCTCGTAATTGTTAATCGAAGAGCAGAGTTCGAATTCCTGTCGTGTTCGTTACATTCACTTACGCCCAGATACCCTTGGGAAAAGTATGAATCCTCCTCTTCTTCTCCCAGCTATCGGTTAATTAGTAAGACTCAATCATTATTATCTCCCCCCCCCCCACCGCAAAATAATTGTTGATACAATATTCACTCGCAAAAAGAAAAAAATATATAGTTATTCTTACAATCCAAAAATACGTTTTGGCTTTAAATAATATACAGAAGGTTGATAAGCCGTAAAAACAAATTAATCAATTCGCTTAACCCCAGCTCAAGAATTTCTAATTCAACTGCTGATTATTTCAATATGGCTTTTAACATTGGCATAAATACCAGAGAGGAAATATATTTTGAAATAACCAATAAAAGCGGCTTCAGTGAATTGTTTAAACAGATTGCTTATAAGTGTTTGTTAAATCCTCAATGTGAACATAAGATAATATTGTCAAGACATTTTTACTTAGAAGAATCAATTGACACATTTGCTTTTATATTGATTAACGTTGCAGTCATCTGATTTTTTATCCTATTTAGAATAATTAACAAGTAACAATAAGGGACTTTTTTTCAACATGATATGCTTTTTTTGTGAAACTATTTGAACTTATTTGTCTAAAGAATTGTTTCTACAATTGTTTACAAATTGTCTCCGCTACTGAAAAGACTAATATTTTACGTCATCAAATCTATCAAAGCGAGAAAAAAGTTCTACGACTTTCTAAACAGGTACAAAAATCAGGATACCATTCTCTCTGCTACTAAGAATATCGATTTCTAATTTCAAGGAACGATTCGTGTTCTTGGTTCATCGGAAGAGTGTAAGTCAAGAAGTCGACTGATTGATTAGTTTTTACGGTTTATCAACCCATTACAAGTTATTTAAAACAAGAAAATATTTTTTAGATTGTAAAACTTTTTGCAGATAATAATAATTTACTGATACAAATTAACCCATAGCTGGAGGGAGAAGAGGTGTATTCATATCTTTCCCAAGGGTATTTGCGCGTAAGTGAATATAACAATCCCGATTGGAATTGGAATTGGAATTTGGTTTACCGACTTCCATTTCCGCTGGTATTCCCAAGCAGTCATCCATCTAGATATTGACCAAGCTCGACATTGCTTAACTTCAGTGATCGTACGAGAATGGGCGCTTCAACGTGATATGACCATAAGCCTTCAAGAAGTAAGATGGCCCAAACAAAGTGCTGGACATTCCAGGCTCGTTACAACAAAATAGCCTAAAAGTGAATTAAAGCCGTCTGTAAATATACCAATTCCATGGTATAAATGTATATACATATATGTATGTGTGTGAATCATATATATATATATATATGCATAAGCTCACTCTTCATTTTATATATATATATATATATATATATATATATATATATATATATATATATATATATAAAGTAAATATTAAGAACACAAGAAAAAACCGTTGTAAATCGCGAATAAAAAGTTCCAGTCGGTGCGAGGCACCCCTCCCCACACAAAAACATAATGTTTGTGTATGTGTTCGTCTATGTGTGTGCATATCCATATAAATGTTTGTATGTAAGTGGCGAAATGACGACAAAGAGTTGCACATATTTTTGCACATTATATCACTTTCATCTGGATTGGCATGTCTCTCTATCTATCCATATGTATATATATATATATATATATAAATATAAAAGTGAACATAGAAGTCAACACTTAGAGGCGGCAGTCTGTTTCATGCTATATGCAATCGTCAGGCCTGACGATTGCATATAGCATGAAACAGACTGTCGCCTCTAAGTGTTGACTTCTATGTTCACTTTTATATTTACACACGCTCTATCTCTGACATTGAGCACTTTATTCCATAAATATAGCACACCTTAAGACTATATTTCTTTATATATATATATATATATATATATATATATATATATATATATATTAAAATAAAGAGAAAGATAGAGAGAGAGATAATGTGTGAGTGAAAGAGCTAGATACGTATAGAAAGAAAGACAGCTTATATCATCATGTGTGTGTGTGTGTGCGTGTGTGTGTGTCTGTGTGCGCGCATGCGCGCATGCAGGACTATTTTAAAATGTTCAACAGTTAAAACTGATACTGGATTGCGTGAATTGGATTTCATCAAATCAAATTTATACCCCCCCCCTTTTTTTTTAAATTTTCATGCTTAATATTTAGTAATGCATTTTTTTTCAATTAAAAAAGAAGATATTCTTCTTTAGATGTTACTTTGCAAAAGCTATCGGGTTTCAGCCTGGTAAAAGATAGTAAACATCGCCAAGACCAAAAACACCCAGCTTCCATCCAAGCTGGCAGACGGGGCGGCGGTCGAATCTCCAAATATTTTGATATCTGCACATCCGTAAAACTGTTCCTGATTCCCACAACCGACACAGCCTTTTTTTGTCACCGGATCCACACCCCAGCTGTTTCCTTATGGAAAAAGAAAAATAATAATAATCAAAAGACGATTTCAGCAACAAATTTGGTAACAGTTTTGTTTGAAGCAGTAGAATTTCTTTACACACACACACACACACACTATATATATATATATATATATATATATATCTCAGTGGACATTGAAGTCAACACCCAGGGGCGACTGTCTGTTTAATGCTTAACGCAGTTGCCAGGCACATTGCCTGATGTTTGCGTTTAGCATAAAACAGACTGTCGCCCTCCGGGTTTTGACCTCAATGTCCACTTTTATATTTACATAAGCTCTATCCGTGATATTAAGCACTTTAATCCATAAATATAGTATATCTTAAAACTATATTTTATCTACTACACACACACACACATATATATATATATATATATATATATATATATATATATATATATATATATATATATATATATATATTATTCAAACTTTATATTATAGTGAATACTTCGTATTCGAAATAGATGCCCCATTTTACATAAAGCTTGTATTGCGTCTATCGGCCTGCGCATTCGAGAAATCTTAGTAAAGAAAATGCGTTCCCTGGCAGGGATCGAATTAATAAAAATGTCGTATTAAAAATAAATCCATTAATTCTTTAGTAATTGCTTTGTTTACGTTTCGGATACAAAACTGAGTTGATATGACGCTTTTAAGAAAATAATCTGATGGAAGAGGATGTGCTTTGCTTAAAAAGGGAAAATAGAACGCTGCTTGCTGTGACGTTTTCCGTGACCGAGCGGTAGAGCACAATGGGTCAAACGGTTTTTTTCCCCTAAAAAGGAGGATGGAAGTTCGATCCCTGCTGGGAAACGCATTTTATTTACTAAGATATTTCAAATGCATAGACCGATAGACGTAATACACATTGCTTAATAAGAAAAAATAGCATCTAGTTCATTAATATATTAACAACAAATTTGGTAACGCTTACCATGTAATAAAAAAAAGAAAAGTATCTGTCTATATTTCTGATAGGAGGTATTGTAACTATTCACGCTATTTACAACATCAGGCTGTTGTCAGTCCACGGAAGTAGATTGTTCTAATTCTACGTGCCATGCCTCATTTTTATATGTCAGTTTCAGTTAATTTCCTTTAGCAACTCAACTCTTCAAATTTTTCTTACCTCTTCCTTGGCCAGGTATAGAACAGAAACGTCGTGACTATGGCAATAAAGATGAGGACAACAGTCCGAATGATGTAAATAGTGTAAATAAAGATAATAATAAAATGATGACAATTCATAATGTTCTGGAAAAATTATATCTATTACTACCCGGATTTATTAGGATTATTGAGGTTGATACAAGATTGCTTTCAGATTTGTAATATTATTAGCGCGTAATCTCATAAGATTTAATAAGCATTAAGGCCGTAACTTTTCGATATACAGACGTTAAAATCATTGATGTTAATTACGCTCTGATTGAGTTTGAAATGAAAAAGGTCAGTTACGCTTGAATATAATGTTGCAACCATACAAATCTTTAAGTACTAACATGTTTAACACAAAAGAAAGATAATTATGTAATGTCCGCCTTTCTGAAATACACACTTTGTCATAATTTTCGCTTCAGCACACAATTTATGGACGACGCAACTATTTACTCCTGTGTTGATAATAAGTCTGATCAGTGAAATTAGCATGGGATCTAAAAATGACCTACAGTTTGTTGTTAACTGGGCAAGGAGTGGCTTGTTAATTTAAACGCCTACAAAACGAAACTTCTCCCTATTAATCACCTGAAAAGCCCCTACTTGCTTCCCATCAGAATGGCTGGTGCTAACCTTCATGAGAGTGACTAGCTGTGTCTTCTGGGTCTAAAATTCTCAGCTGATATGAAGTGAAAAGATTATATTGAATCCATTTGCTGCTCAAAAATGTCAGGTTATTGTGTCGTGCAAAAGAATTTTTCTTTTCAGAATTTATCTTGCATATTTATATGTCTACCATTCGCCTCTGCTTTAAATATTGCTTCCATATTTGGTCATCTGCATATTTAGAAATTTTTGAGAAAATCCAAATAATCAGCAATATTATTGGTCCTGACCTGGCATCTTGGCTTCAGTCACTTTCCCACCGCCATAATGTAGCTTCCGTATACTTTTTTAAAAATAAATACTTTCAAGCTAATTGTTCGGATGAGTTCTTCGCCATGGTACCTAGACTTAAACGCAGTACTAGATTGGCAGAAAGGTCTCATCAATTACCTGTTGAAGTGACTAGATGTAACCGGAAGTTCTATGCTAACAGTTTCTTTTCTCACACTTTTCGTTTGATGAAGTCTCTTCCGGCTTCATGGTTTCCAGCCAACTTTGATTTTCCAAATTTAAAATGCAATGTCAATCGTTATCTACTGTCTTCTTGATTCTTCTCTCTCTCTCTCTCTCTCTCTCTCTCTCTCTCTCTCTCTCTCTCTCTCTCTCTCTAATGCTTCTCTTCTTTTTTTTTTGTTCTTCCACACTCAGTAACCCCTCGTGTCCTATTGGCTTCACTGATTTGCATAGGTGTAATATGATTAAAAAAATAAAAAAAGCTAATACCTAATTACCAGTAATCCATCCGTGCAATCCTTAGAGACTAAAGTCTTTGAGGATTGCACCTTTATTCTATTCTTGACTTACACATGTCAGGAAAAAAAGGTGCTGAAGAACCTAATGACTTTGATGTTGTTCATCTATAGCTTTACAAGCGTTGTTAAGAAGATTTCTCTCTTGGCTACCTAACGATGTTTAATGTATGTCTCAGACCAGTATACAGAAAATAAAATCGATGTAGGGGCGCAGAAGACAATTATCTCCCTTTTTATCAGAAAGACTTTACTGACGTCTTAAGGGGTGTCTAGGTGTCAAGCAGCAACTGTTCTTACCAAACGGGCTGTAAATACTGCTCGGCTTCCCAGGGAAGACCACGCAAGGCGAATGTATTCTGAAGGAGAACGGAAGCGAAAACACGGGTCTTTACTGTGTGTCTCTTGGGGATATTTCAAGGAAATGCTTTTTACTCATCCCCTTCACATACTGCTTGCCTTCCTTTAGTGTACTTAAAATTCTCTGCGTGGACAATTTGTGACATATATATATATATATATATATATATATATATATATATATATATATATGCATTGCAGGTTAATAAAACTTATGTATATGTATCTATTTTTTTTCAAGTTTAACTCATTTTGGGAATTAATCTCTTTCGGTTATTTTAGTCATTCCTTTCGCACTGATACACTAATGCCTATAGTGGACCTTGAAGAGTTTATAAGACCAAGATATTTTCTACCTCATTAGTGATTTTTCAGAGTACATTTAATTACCAAAGAACTATTTCTATTGGATGATTTCGGAACAATAGAAGTTGAAAGCAATTCCCCAAAAATTGATTTATAAATGCGGGTGTGGGATTTCAGGAAGGGAGATAACTGTGACGTCAGTTTTTTTCTTTTCTTTTTACATTAAATTCTGAACAGTTTCGTATTTTCCCGCCACTTCTAAAATGTGGTTCGATTTTCGTTTTTCAGTTTTCCCTATGAAATTAATCGGTTTTCATTTTCATCAACATTCTGATTATAATGGGGGTGGAGAAATAAACGTTGAAATACTAGCAACAATCCTCTTTCTTGAAAATCAAATAATTATTACCTATGAGTATTTAAAGAGCCATTTTAACTTTAATACATTGTCATATTCGTCAAGTAAAGAGACAGGAACAAAATCAGTGTTGATACCTTGGGAGACTCGAACATAAATCACTCACTAGAATATGCTTCATGTTATTTATTAAACACAGTTTAATTTGGTACGAGGCTAAAGTATTGAGACACACGGTGAAGACCGACTTCACTATACTTAAGAATTAATCAGCAAGACAAGTGTACTAACCATCGAATCACTGTACGCTCTGGTGCCAAATAGGCATGGTGGAGTAATGGATAGCGTTTCGGACTGAGGAATCGGAGAGCTGAGTTCGAATTCCAGTCGAATCCATTACATTCTCTTAATAGCCCTGGGGAAGGTATGAATCCTCTTCTCCCACCGAGCTATGGGTAAATAGCAGAACAAACTGGGTTCTATAGCTTTGAGATGGAAACTGGTCTACTGCAGAAAGAAATGGCAACCTACTGCGGGAAAAAATTCTGCCTCGTCAGTCATGTATTGAAAATACATGACCGCCTAAGTGTGTGTCACGCCTGGCACATATCTGACTGAATAAATAAGAGAGTGTTAAAAGTCAGAGAATTAAATAAACGGGTGCGGTTAAGAAACGGGGATTTGGAAAAATACGAAAATCTAATAAACGGGGGATGAGTTCAATAAATGGAATGTCAGGGAAATAATTAAAAACAAGTCTTTCAAACTATAACAGAATATAAATTCTCATTAATGTCTTTAAGTAAAATGCTTTAACAAAGTTGAAAATGTTTCCATGAAGTCTTGCCAGCATTACAATATCCATCAAATGTCTATTAAAAAAAGTTAAAATTTTATAAGCAGGAAAGGGACTAATTTATCCGAGATAAGAAAAATCCAAAAATTAGCAAGTGAGTGGAGTGGATACCTCAGAGAAAGGGGCTGAACGATATATATTTTATGGTGATTTTCTAAGCGTAGCTCAGATGTGATACAAAGCTGAATATATGGGGAACCCAACGACACATATTTCATGATTAATTAAATTACTAGGTGCTGCTCAACAGTTAGATAAATTTGAATGAAACACAGCGGTAAACTATATAGTCTTTGATTTCCAACAATACTTGGAAGATTGGAAAAACTACTAGAATCACTGTACACTAGCAAATTACTTTGAAGGAGACTGTGGATAAGGCAAGTAGATTTCTTTCACGCTAATATTCACTGAACTTTTGGATATTATCCCGGATGCTAATAGAAATACCTCAATCCTTCATTTGCAAAAATAAAATAACTTACCAGCATTGTATTTCCATCGAAATACACAAAAGTCGCAGGCGACATTTTTTGGCAAGTTCAGTGGGACCACAATTGATTTTGATCCCCATTCACCTTTCACTGGGAAATGGACAGCGTCCGTGGTGGCTATTTTGAGTGGGTGTTTCTCAAAACACTCCTCTGTTTCTTTGTCTTCGTATCTCTTCTTGGGGCAAAGGTCGAACATGAACCAGCCCTTGTGATTTGCTGTCAGATCAACGCGAGCCTTCATTAGCTGACCCATCGTGTAGTTGCGCACGATAATGCCGTTCGCATATTTGCCGCCAACCTCATTCTCGCGGGGCCCATCGTACGGATCACCACAAACGCCACACTTTCCACCATTCCTTTCGTATTGTACCTAAAAGAAATGAAAAAAAAAAAAAAAAAAAAAATGAAAAAAAAGATAATTATCAATCTTGCCAAAATGAAAGAAAGAAATAAGGAAATTATGAAACATTAAGATGACAGTTGTGCGAGTCGTTATGTTAGTACTGGGAATGTTCCGAAGAGCCTGGGACAAAGACTGGAAGACCTGGAAATTAAAAGAAGAGTTGAAACAATCCCGACAACGGTATTGTGGAAAAGAATGCTACGGATGATTCTATCGTTTCCCCGTTCGCAATGAGAAGAATACCGGAATAGTGAGGAGATTTATTTCTATTTAATCTCCAATATCGGCCACCATCTAATACGAGTGTAAACACCTAATACGGGTGTAAATATCTAATACGGGTGTAAATATCTAATACGTGTGTAAACATCTAATACATTGTAAACTCTTAACGAGCAAAAAAAAAATCTATTTTTTATAGATTTGTTTTCTACGGCTTATCAACTCTTTGCGGGTTATTTAAAGCCAGAAAATATTTTTAGATTGTAAGATATTTTGTAGGGAGATAATGATGATTTAATGATACAAGTTTTACTAATGAACCCATAGCTGGAGGAGAAGACGTGAATTTATACCTTTCCCAAGGGTATTTGCGTGTAAGTGAATATAGCAAACCCAACTAGAATTGGAACTTTCCAATTTCGAGCTGTTATCCATTACACCACCCGCACATCCAAGGTTACTGCATCTGTTATTCCCAAGCACCCACCCATCTAGATACTGACCAGGCTCGACGTTGCTTAACTTCGGTGATCGTACGAGAACCGGTGATTCAACGTGATGTTGCCTTCAAAATGATAATAATAATAATGATAACTAGTAATACCCGTGAAAATTTTCCGATTTTAATTTTTTGATGAATTTTAATTTAATGATTAAATAATAAGCTTCTTGCGAATTCGACGACTATAAAATTTCCCTGTCGCCTTATTGAATATCTGAGCTTAATAACGTTAACATGCTGATTGCTTTCTATCTTTTTTACGGCTTAGCAACTCTTTATAGGTTATTTAAAGCCAAAGCATATTTTGAATTGTAAGAATTTTTTCTTCGATTGGTTATTGCATTCAGTCAGTTATGTGCCACGCATAGGCGATCATGTATCTTTCGATACATGACTAACGAGGCAGATTTTTTCCCGCAGTAGGTTGCCATTTTTTTGCGGCAGATCAGTTGCCATCCAAGGCTATAGCTTTAAGTTATATCTTTTCCAAGGGTATTAACACGTAAGTGAATATGATGTATTTGACTGGAATTCGAACTCTGCTCTCCGATTATTCAATCTGAGCTGCTATCCATTACCCCACCGTGCCTCCCTTTGGATAGTGCATTAACAATTTTTTGAGAATAACAATAATTTTTCCAAGTACAAGTCCTACTATTTAACCCATTACTGGAGCAGAAGAGATGGATTCATACCTTTCCCAATGGCGTTTGTGCGTATGGTAAGTGAATTTAACGAATCCGACTGGAGTTCGAACTCGGCATTCCGAATTCTCATTTTGAACCGTTATTCTTTGCACCACCCGCACAATTTAACAACTTTATTACAATAACAATCATGACAATGAAGGCAGGTTATTATTTAAAAAGTAAGAGGGTAAAAATTTAAAAAAAAATCCAAATTGACAAGATTTTCCATTTCACTGAAGTAAACGTTAAGCACATGAGATGAACGTTATTACCGCCTCTATCTTCCTTTCCTTTACTTTTTTCCTTTTTTTTTCCTTTCCTTAGTTTTCTTTCCTTTCCTTTCCCTTCCTTCCTTCCTTCTGTTCCTTTCTTTCTTTCTTTTCTTTTTTCTTTCCTTCCTTCCTTTCCTTAAAAACAAACTGAACATTTGATATTTACTTTCTTCCGTCTTTGTAAAAGGTCTATCCTCGCAATCAAGCAGGAGTGACCCATTGTTTATCTGAGGTATTTTTCTTCCGTTTTGTGGGCAAAGGACAGGCAAACAATTACTGGTCTATCCTTGCACTCAAACAGGAATGGCACATTGTTTATCTCAGTGAATGGTAGGACATACCTTATGTGCCAGTTAACTACGGAACGCAGGAACAAGGAGAGTGAGCTATGAAAATATTACCGAATTTATCTCCACCTAAGTTATATTTTTGTCTAGGCTGGGTTTCCATAAAACGGCCTTAATAATCTATGTTATAAAAGAAGAGCTGGTTCTTTGTCCGTCACACACTTTGTCTGCTTGTGACTTTGCATGTGACTGTTCAATGTATATGTAAATGTCATGTCTTGTGCGTGAGTGACTTACTTACATCTGTTTGTGCCATATAGTGTATATGGAAGCATATACATACACACACACATACACACACACAATTTGACTGAGTTTGAAATAAGACATTGGAATAATAGATTTCATTTCTACTCTGCCTAGACAACCCCTATCCTGGGCTGAGCAAAAAAATAAAAATTTGGAGACCAGAAAAAAGTTATTTTTTTAACTTAAAATGTTAGATAATTATAAGATTTTATTGAAATAACCAAAAATTATTCGGTAGTTGTTGTAACCCGAGGTAGGTTAACGAATAGAATAATCAAACGAAGTAATGAAGAATAATACTTAGGACAAGAACAACACATATAAGATTCGCCAGAAGAGCGTAGAAGTAGTAGTCAACCTCTAGAAGTGAGTCAAGTAATTCCACAATGAATCTCCAACTGCAGGATATCTACCAACCGCCCGACATGGTCAGATGTGGCACAAGACCGAATTTAATATGGGGTATCCGAGCCCTTAGTCTCGGCCAAAAATTCTGTGTAGACCCCGTATAAAACGGGGTCGGGTAGCTGTTTCCCGAGATGAGACTCTACTCTTCGACATAGCAACGTCTGGGGATACTCTATGCCTGGAGATAGACAGTTTGACCAGCACAGCTGGAGATGAATCTCCGACTGCAGACTAACTACTGTATTTATGTGAATGGGGACATACCCATTATCGTCCGCAGGTATGCTACAACAGGTAATAAACAGAAGAAAAAAAAATGTTTAATATTTTGTATTTAGACCTGTCATTTAATTAAAATATAAATATAATCATGCATGTATACACAATTTGAATGATAATGAAATAGACATCTTTGTCGTAAGGGCTATTGTCCCTTTTTGTCTGGTAACAACCTCAGGAAAAGAGAACAAGATAAAGTGTGCTACCCTTTGAAATCACTTTTATGACCCATTTTGTATTTAATCTGAATATACTTTCAAATAAATGTAGTACAGACAAACCTCACCTCTACGGATTCCTTATCAACGGACTTCGGATGTAACGGACAAAATCTGCAGGAAAAATAAAAAAACAATCTGCAGGAAAAAAAAAAACTTCCAAATCGTCAGCCATGTATTTCAAAATTTGAGGGCTCAGCAACGAGTCATATTAGTTCTCAAAGTGACCGCTTGGCGGTGGTGGCGAGCCTTTCAATTGTAAACAAAGACGGGTGTACAGTATATGAAGTACGATACCTTAGCGCTTACGTGAGAAATTAGATGTGAGAAATCTATTATTTTTGTTATTTTGATTAATATATCTATATTAAGTATATATTTATTTATGTCATATATACATGTTTATAGTATTTACATTATGATCATAACCACTGGTAGTTACTATAGTGGTTCTATAACTCAAAATGATCTCTTCCCATTTACGGACAATCAGCTTTAACGGACCACACCCTCCCCCTGTTTGTCCGTTGATGAGAGGCTTGTCTGTATTTTAATTGGACAAAAAATTTAGATTTGAAATTTGATCATCTTAACATCAGAGAAGCGATAAGAAGTCGGATAAAGAAGCATGACGCATTACCAATAGGATTTTGCAAAGTGTTGGCCGTTGACATTGATATAAGTATAAAATGATAGAAAACACAAAGTTAAATGGGTTGAAATATAAGTAAAAGATTTTGCTTTACTTTTCCAAATTGGGAAAATCAATATTCGAAAGTCCTAAGTTCGAACATCGACTCCTGGGAAAACGGCGCTTATTTCAACCAGGTTCTTTATCGGCTGTTTCTTTGGAATGTCTCTTGAGGTGCGTCTCCCTCTTGAACTAACCGTAACTATACATGTGCGACTCAACAGTAAACTTTAACTGGTGTCACATTGTGAAGCTCATGTAGACGATTCATTTCTAAAGATGCTGGAAAAATGGTCAGTCCATTCTATCGTACCTGACTCCTTCTGTCATAATAAGAGTCAGATTGGACCAAAAATGAGTTATTGCTTCCATATCTGGGCTGGAGATGCCCAACACTCACTTTCCAGGTGTGATAGAGTTCAAAGTCGTTTACACGATATTGTGAAGAGATTCTTTCCCACAGAAGCCAAATCATCGCAAACCTGTCGCTACTAAAGAGTCTTAATCAACTGGGAATTGGTTAAGCATCTCACCTGAAACGGTCTTCTTTCAGACAAACAATATGTCTTTCGCTTCTCTAGGTCAACCGTCCATGTACTGACGGTTATTGCTGAAAGAGTCTGTTAAGTTTTAGCTAAAAATGACAAAGCTCGGGTTGTTACTTTACATACCTCAATGGCGTTTGACAATGGCATGCTAGTCTTCACAAGTTGAAGTGTTATGATGTTTCTGGTTGATTATTTGATTCAATCAAATTGCATAATGAATCTTGTCTTGAACGGCCCCTCTTCTAGATCTCTTTGCGTTAATGCGAGTGCCCCACCCAATCGGACAAGGCTCTATCGTTAGACATACTTACCTTATTTTCATCACTGACCCTCCCGATATTATCAGTTACCGACTCGGGTTCTATGCTGGTGGCATAACTATTTACTCTCATTTTAATAGTAAGTCTGAACGGTTCGATAAAGTCTATGATTGGTTCGATAAAGTCAAATTAGTAATTGATCTCGAAAATGACCAATGATCTTTTCTTAACTGGGACGAGAAATTGCTTGTTAATTTTCATGCTTTTAAAACGAAACAAATCACACCAAATCATCTTAGAGCAGTTTTTTTCAAACTATCTGATATGGCGGACTGGAATTTTTTTCTCAATGTATCTAATATTTCGTAGTAATATTAATTTATACCGGAAACAATATATATATACATACATACATACATACATACATATATATATATATATATATATATATGATAAATATAATAAAAGTTGAGTAGTTTTTATCAGTAGCGCATATAAAAAGTAATAAAAGTAATAAGCAGTTTATTAACACAAAAACAAAAAATTATATAACCATAATCTTTACAAATGATTCTTTAACATGGCCTGGACACCGGTCGGGTATCGGTAGCTGATGGTTCGCGTACAGGCACTGGTCCGCGGACCACCACTTTGAGAAGCACTGTCTTAGAGAATATTTTTACCTGCTATCAGGATGGCTGATGCTAACGTCCAGGAGAGTAACTCATTGCACCTCGGTTTCACGTTTTTGATTGGCATAAAGTGGAAAGATTATATTGAGTCAATAATTAGAGCTGCTGCTGCTAGGAATCTTGGCGCACTGTGTCGTCTGGGACAATTTTTTTTCGTTAGAAAAATCTATCTATGTCCTAACATTTATAAGTCTACCATTCGTCCCTATATTGAATATTGCTGTTACATCTGAATTGGTGCTGTATATAGATATTTTTGATAAAATAGAAAGAAGTGTCTGCAATGTTACTGGTTCTGACCTGCCATCTCTGCTTCAATCACTTTTCCACCGCTGTGACGTATCTTCTCTAAGCCCTTTCTATAAATATTTTCATACTACTTGTTCTAATGAATTTCCACTCTATATCTCGAGTTTACAAATTTAGGCGCAGTACTTGATTGTCAGTTAGATATTGTAATTTTTACACTTGAAATTGCTAGATGTAATCGTAATTTATATGCTAACAGTTTCTTCTCTCACACTTTCCGCCTGTAAAACTCTCTCGCTCTTGATTTATAGTCAACTTTGATCTTTAAAGATTTAAATGCAATGTCAATCGTCATCTGTCTTCTTAATTCCTATTCTTTTATTGTTCTTTCTTTTTAATAATGTTTTTGCTTTTTTTTTATCATATTCTTTCACATCCAGTATCTCCTTGCATCTCAGTGGCTTTATTGCCTTGCTTGCGGTGAAATTATTAAAAAACATAAAATAAATAAATAATTTTTTCTTGTATAAATAACGTTCATTATTTCCTGGCATAATAGATATACTCGGTTTCGTAATGCATTAAAATTCCACGGGCATGTTTTTCGGAGTTACTTTCATCCTTCATGTCATAAAATTGCTTTATTGATAATATCCCAATACACCAGACACATTCTGTTTTGCTCACTTTCTTCATTTCTTTTTTCCTTCTCCAAGTAAAGACAATTAGTTCACAATGCTAGTTTTTCATCTAAAACTCTTCAGAAAGTAAATCTTCGCCATGCTGAGTGGTCACGTCACATTCTTCATTTTTGCAAGCCCCATTCAGAAGAGGAATCAACACAACCTCATTGTTGATACAGGTGTTTTAAAAGAGACGAGAAAATACCCAAATTCAGATTTAGATAGTAAATGAAAGAACTCAGTTTTATTTCTTTTTAATATGTTAAAGTTTAGAGTTTTTCAGACAAGAAGCATAAAGTGGTGGTTCATTGTGAAGAAATTTTATAGAAAAGAAAAAAATAGCAAAAAAATGAATCCAAGAAAAATATTCAAAATATTTAATTACCAGATAAATAAAACAATTTTTCGTGTCTCCTCAGGTAAAAAATATCCTTAATGCAGTTGCATTTTAAGCAGTTGATTCTCGAAAGATTAGAAAACTAGTCACTTTGAGACACACAGATTTGGCGCCGTGTTTTTTTTTTTTATTAGTTCAAACCTCACTGGAGCTCTGTAATCGTAGCCTTGTGCTGAGCTTAATAGCTTATCACCCTACCTTATTTATGTTATTTACATTCGGACACATCTCTCCATCTTTATTATTATTATTATTATTATATTATTATGACGTTTCAGCTGCCGTGCCCTCTGTCCTTCTTCAGAGATCTGTCGATCTAGCTAGATAATCATCAGGGCGTTATAAACTGAACTCTTCTAGAGACAAGATATCCCTAGACATGGACAACGTAATGAAAACAATAAAGGCTACACGGATTGATTGATATCTGAAGAAGTCCCGAGGCTAAAACGACCGAGACGCTTTAATAACAACAACAACAAAGATGAGAAAATTAGACGGAAAGTAAATAATGTAAAATAAAGATAACTCCTCTTAGAGAAGTTCAGACAGAAATTATCATCCTACATCTATATATTTGTATGACGTGACGTCAAGCCACTAGTCGCTTAATCTTTTAAGGTCGTGGTGGCATCACATGTATAGCAGCCATAGCAGCAATGGTGTGTCTCATCCCTCTTCAGGCTTGTTTCGAATTCGGTGACCTTCCTTCTTCTAGACTTGTTAACTTAAGTTTAAAAAAACAGTAAGCTCTGATATTTAAGGATATACAAATACTAATGGTATTTGTGTGGAACTGAATGAAAAGAACTCAACCAGAATTCGAAGTCGGGCCAGCTGATTTCTGTTTTCGAGTCACTAACCGTTACACGATCCGCATGTGGGAATCGATGAATTTGATTTGTGAAAGAGTCTCTGAAATTTTGAGGCGTGAAAGGCCAGTGATCCTAATACAGCAATAAGAATTTCGTCTTGTTTTCTTTTAGTAATTGATTTTACCGAACTAAATTATTTATTAGCCTCCACTAAATAACATCTTCCCAACCCTTTTTTCCGATGTTGTATTTAACTTTCGAGAGACGCCTTAGATTGGTTCAGGTGAATTCCATATTTGTCGTGTTTGTCTTACTACACCCCATGCATAATAATGTTGTAGGCATTTAATATTAAAGCTCTTTCGTCTGAAATGCAATTGAAAACAAAAGGGCAGATGAGTAGGTTGGGCCGCACCTATTAAATAAACAGGATAACCAATTGCAAACAAGGTGAGACATCAAGAATGACTGAACTGTTTGAGACTGAGAAAAATGTCTATAACAATTATACACACACACACACAGTAGATAGCAATTGACTGCATTTAATTTTTTGAAAATTAAAATTGACTGAAAAGTATGAAGCAGGAAGTGAGTTCCACAAGTGAGAAGTGCAAGAAAAGAAACTGTTAGCATAGAACTTATGGTTCCATCTAACCAACTCAATTGTAAATTAATGAGATCACGACGCCAGTATAGTGCTGCGCTTAAATTCAAAAAGTCTACGTAGCATAGCTATGAGTTCACCCGAACAATTATCATGAAAGTGTTTATACAAAAGACACAGAGAAACGACCTTACGGTGGTGGGAAAGTGACTGAATATATAGGTATATATCGCTAATTCAGCAACCTAATAAAGTGCATTTATTTTATACAACCAATATTTATTTTTTTACCATAAAAGCTTTCCTTGTCAATGCACTTAATAGATATTAATCCCAGGCAGAACTTTCTATGTACCATAAACTGTTTTATGCGTTATTTTACGAATTATACGAATTTGTGTCCGTGTACTGTAATCGAACCTGTACCTACACGGAACTGTCATGTAGCCTGAAGCGCCCGGTTAGCAAGGTTAAATTACCCTTTTTTAAACTACAAATTTCCGCCGTAGCAAAATAGTATAGCACATCAGGCTATATGGTGATTCCTTTCGATTCCGGTCGGAGGACACATATTTTCTATGAGATTTCTCGGACATTTAGGCCAGTAAATGTTATTAATACTTTTTATTATAAACAGAGCATTTACTTAAATATTTGTATTTATAAAAATAACGTATAAACAGAAAATATATTAATTAAATAAATCAAATAAATATATTAAAATAATTGTTGGATTTTTCATAATATAGCCATTTCATAATACATGATGTTATTTGTTTGCGTTAAGATACGCTTCGAGCAGATATGAACGTTTGAGAGAAATCATGGGAAAATTGTAGTTAAAAACAGTAATTTAACCTTGCTGACAGGATGCTTCCTCTGTAGCTAAATGATATAGCACGTCAGGCTATATAACGGTTCTGTGTAGGATACAGGTTTGATTCCTGTCAGAGGACATATATTTTCTATGAGATTTCTCGGACATTCAGGCTGGCGAATGTTATTAATTCAGTTTTTATTATAAACAGAGCATTTACTTAAATATTTGTATCTATAAAAATAACGTATAAACAGAAGATATATTAAAATAATAGTCTGACTTGGTCAATTTCATAATATATATATATATATATATATATATATATATGTGTGTGTGTGTGTGTAGGATATATCATAGTATCCGAAACAAAAGTGAAGATGATAAGAAAAAATGGAAAAATTTTAATCAAAGACGCGTTTCGCCGGAAAAAAAGCTTATGTTTTCTTTGGCGTCATCAGTTCAGCTAAAAGAAGAACTATAAAACTTTGTGTTTGAAGAATGAGGATAAGTTGATTGTCGTAAATCACATTAATTGCTCTAGCTTATCACATCCTGTCCTTGACACTTGAAAAGAGTCTGTATGTCTCTGTGCCAGCTTCTTTTATCTATATCTGTATCAGAGCCGTTTGGTATTGTAGGATTTTAATTCAGGGACTTTTATCATATGTATATATATATATATATATATATATATATATATATATATATATATATATATATATCCATACACATCCTAACATACACACACATGTACATACATACACGTACACAATAAATGCATATATATACATTTTTATATATACATGCATCCAGGCATACACACATATTAGAGACCATTTTTATTTCTCATAGTCATGTATACATATACATCGATACATATGCACACACAACAGATATACGCATACGTGCATATACACATCATAAAGGCTTTTATATATATATATATATATATATATATATATATATATATATATATATATATATATATCCAAATGTAAAAGAACAAAGTAAGATTTCAGCGTTTAACTCATTAATTTAAAACAGGGCTCAATACAAAAGTAGAGCAATAAATATTTATTTATTATGCACTGTTACATTAAAACTTGTACATATCCACTATAAAACGGTACATCATGTTTCAAAGTTAAAATTTGTTTTAACTTTTCATCAGGTGGGAAATAACGATGTTACTGATATATATATATATATATATATATATATATATATATATACTAAGTTTTGTATTTCTTCTTTTATTTCAACTGATGGCGCCAAAGAGAGCAGGACCTTTTTTTCGGCGAAATGCGTCTTCATTCCTGCAGTTCACTTTTACTAACAAGCAGGAATTGTTTTCTCCTGATGAGAAACTAGACAAGGAACCTTACTGAAATAATAAAACAAAAAAAAAATATTTATATACAAACCAGTGTGTCTGTAAATTATATTTTTTTTTAATTTTTCAATGTTTTCTATTGTTCAAAACATATGTATGTGTGTGTGTGTGTGTGTGTGTGTGTGTGTGTGTGTGTGTGTGTGTTTGATTAAAGATCAAGGTAAATTCTGTGATAAGATAACTGATATTTAAACAGTTTTAGATGAACTCATTTCGAATCTAAAGGTTAAAATCACGTCAGATCTAATGACGTTTTCCCCTAGGGGATGCAGGTTCAAATCGTGCCGGAGAACGCATATTTTTCTGATAAGATTTCTCGAATATTCAGGCTGGTAGATGGAAATAAATAAATATACTATTTAATAAATATATAAAAGCAGAGCTTCTTCTCAAATATGAGTATCCATTAAAAATAACGTTTAAGCAATAAGTAGTCGGATTAATAAATGAAAAATTACTTCCTAAATAATATTATACACACACACACACATATATATATATATATATATATATATCCCTTTAAGAGTTAATTTTACTGCATACTCGTATTTGTTTATTTTTGTCTACTGGCCTGAATGTTCGAGAAATCTTATTAAAGAAAAGTTTGCGTTCTCCGGCATGATTTGAACCTGCGTCCCCAACAAAGGGTGCGCCTACTCAAATACGAGTATCCACTACAAATAACGATAAAAAATCTGTCGGATTAATAAAAAATCTCTCTCTCTCATATATATATATATATATATATTATATATTATATATATATATATATTTTTCTGGGAATCTGAACAGAAAAAAATGTTAGACTGCTTAAAATAAAAGTAAATTAATCTATTCGGAAATTTTAAGCACATGTTTTTATATTATTAAAAAAAAAAACATATGTTTCTATTTCCTTAAAAAACTTATCCGACGAAAGACTATTGTTTTTCGTTCATTGGATTACAACTGTTAGTGACTATGATGAAGACATGCATAGGTGTTCAAGACGAGTAAACAAATTTTACCTTTTCAGCTGGTTATTTTCAAGGAAACTTAGAAAAATATTTCCTCATAGGCCTGTGAAGATATGGGCAATTCCATTCTCATTTTTTATTCAGATATCATCTCAAGTTTGATTTTAACCATTTTTTAAATTTACCGTATATATTCAAATATAGAGCGATTTTTTATGTTCAATTTTTTATGCAAAAAATAGGGAGCGGGGCGCACTATACTCAGGTAATTTTTTTGAAGAGATTAAAATTCACGCATTTTCGCTATCGGTTGCTCTATACACAGGTATTTCTTTTTTCTAGAGGCGTTACAATTCATGCTTAAACACCCAGGGTTAACACTATACATGAAGTCGACTTATACACGAGTATATACGGTAATTAGACATATTATTGTTTCCACTTAGTTTTTTCTCTTTCTAAATTCATTATTAGTTTGTTTTTTTTTTCAAATCTTTTAAATTAATTTTATTCATTTATCTTTTTGTTTAGGTTATAAGTTGGAAAATTTCAATTTTGTTTGTTTAAATCCAGGGAAAAGACGAGTAACAAGTGATTTTTTTACCCAAAAATGTAACTTTATTTCTTTCCATTTAAATTTAATCCACTTAAAATAACTGACTCAATTTTTTTAGATTTTGATAAAAGATTTAAATAATAAATGTAAATAACTCTCCTTCCCTGAAGCATTAATCAGTTCCCTGGAATCGGTTGCATCTTGGACGCGATATTTTTTCACATTATCGTTAATGAAGTGATACAGTACATAATATATTCTGAATTGCTTTCGTTGTTTTAAAAAAGAAGAAAATAAAATTGGTTTTAAGCGACTGCAAAGCGTAAAAAAAAATCCCGCCTTAAATGAAGACAAAATGATAAAAAATAGTTTGACTTTTTTTTAAAAATCCTGTTGTATATTTATTTTTAAGTTTTGCAATAATTTGAAGATACATTGACTCAAGATTGATCAGACATTGATAAAAACCAATGTGAAGACGTACAGGCGTATGTATGTCGGCGCGCGCGTTTACGTGACTGTGCGTTTTGATTGTTACTAATGTTCACCCTTTAAGTCCCAAGAACCACTCGAGGTGGAGGATTACTGAAGGAGTTTGTTGTGTGAATGGTAAGAGTAAACGGACGCTATTTATGAGGATATGTGGGGAAAGATAACGATTAACCCTAGACTTGAATAGGTTAAGATTGTAGTGATCGAGGAAGCATCCTCTTGGGAATCGGTTCCTCAAAGTAAGAAGCACACTTTATAAGGATATGTGGGAAAGATAACGATTAACCATAGATTTGAACAGATTAAGATTGTGGTGGTGGAGAAAGCATCTTCTTGGGAGTCGGTTCGTGGGAAGAAGCTGTTCGAGTGTAGTTTACTTTTCACCAATGCAATACCAAGGGAATGGCGGTAATTCGCCTCAGTGTACGTGGCCGGTCTTAGCTATAAGTCCGAACATTTTCCGTGGAAATAGCGAGAGGCTAGCAATGTTTCATCTGTGGGGAAAGGGGTGGAAAATAATTCGTCACCCGCATGGGCGCTTTAGGACTCTACTAAGACAGGCAAGTGAAGACTGGGTAACTCCAGTCAAGATATAGCAGTAGTACTCCATTTTCGAACTGATCTGGCTCTTGTAAAAGTCGGGCATAGCAGGAGAAGTCTGGTATTTACTGGGGCAATACAGAGAAATGTCTATTACTAAAGATTAACTCTTTGTATTCAAATGTATAGTGATTACAGTTTCAAAATGTCTACTTAAACATACATCTGCACAAGAAACATGATTTTTAAAATTGGGTTTAATTTGTTTTATTAATTTCATAAATTTAATATTATTTTATTAATATAGAAAATTTGGTAACTGTGAGTATTAAAAGAAAAACACTTCTAATTCTTGGAAATTATAATTCTCTTAAACCTTTTATTTCTATAGAATTCTGTTCATTGATTTGAGACTTATGCAACCAGTATTTTGCGTTTTCATATTTTTAAAAATAGATATTGAACAAAAAGTACATTTGGTTTCAATAAGAAATTTAATCTAATTAATGATTAATTACGAAAAGTTTCCTTAATCCTTTACAGTTTTATCGTCTGGCACTAGCAAATAAGGTTCTTATGTTGCTAATTGTTAAGAATCGATTATCATTTTATTCAATCTTTGATTTAATTTCCCCAATGTTACATTTGTAATGCCATAAGCGAAAGAAAGCGTTATACTTGAAGTAATTAAAGAAAAAAAAAAGAATGAATAATTCAGAAATTTAACATAACTTAAAATACATTTTTAGATTTAGTCACTTACCTGGACACCACCGCAGAATAGCTGATTATCCTCGTAGTTTTGGGGTGTTTTGTATCCTAACCTCCACATGCTAGAACGAGATACAGGATCAGCTAATTTACCGTGGGCTTGAATTGACTTTACACAACATATTACCAGTACGACAAGGATCTGAGAAAACTGTGACATTTTGTGTTTTTGTTGTATTTTTTCTTTTCTCTGTTATCGAAAAGTATGTTTTACTTTTGTTTTGCTTTTCGTTTTTTTTGTGTGTGTGTACAGAGGGTGGCAAAACGAAATAATTGATCTTTCTTTCCTTGTTTTCAGTTAAACAGAAAATAAAAATGTACTTCTTGACTGCAACTATGTATTTTAAATTTATGTTGCGTAGAATCAATCGTTTGTTTTTCTTCTTTCCAGAAAATAAAAATGTAATAAGTCAAGAAAAGAATAATCACAACAATAAAAAAAAAAAAATGTAAATCTTCTTTAGGCCGCTTAATGTTTGCTTTTGTTTTTATCAGCTGCGTTTTTGATTCTTTCTTTCTTTCTTTTTAAATTAATTTTTTACTTGATCGCTTTGTTAGAAAGATTTGTTTGCCTTTTCCGTTTAGCGTCGTAAAAAGCATAAAATATTTTCCTTTTATTCTTTGAGGGATAATAATACTTGTAATCTTTTTTTTTTTTTTTCTTTTTTAGAGGTCTTCGTCGTGCCGCCTTGTGATATAAAAATATTATAATAAAATATTTTTCCTTCTTAAAACTTGTATTCTTTGTTTCTTCCCTGGGGTAACAAACAATATTTTTCTCCTGCTCAACGCCCGTTCAATGTTTATCTGAATATATATATATATATATATATATATATAACTAAGTGAAGCCCTCAGATTACCTAAGTGCTGTGTAGGAGACAGTTTTTTTTTTTAACTGGGAAGATTTGAAAGAAAAAAAAAAGTTAGTGTTGTTATTTCTGCACAGTAACCTGTTGACCAATCGCCACTTACGACAGAACGCTAAGTAGGGAAAACCCACTCTTACTAAATAAACAAACCTATTTAAAGCAGCAATGGAAAATCTGTTTACAGTTAACACTAACAGTCATTCGTCGATGAGACACTCCGTGAAAGAAGTCGGCCATCGATGACTTAAAAGTGCTTGTAATTTTTAAAGTATAGGCCACTGCTGTACCATTTTTCGAGTACTGATAAAGAAAGAGGTCATAGTTTATTTTAGGTTTTGATTTCATTTCTAAAAAGGTGTTTAATAGGTATTACCGCTTTTTGTGCTTCAAAGATTTTCGCTCTCTTTCGTTATTTGTAGGCTATTCATATATCATTATCTGTTAACTGCGCACGCGTGCGTTTGACAGTATCTCAATGATTCAAATTCATTGATATTAGAGTTTCTGTAAAAAAAAAAAAAAGTAAGTCAGGACAAAGTTCAACGTTTCACTGTTTACTTATGAAGCTATGTGTTATGTTATGGGTACTCCCACTAAAAATAATCGATACATTGTGAGCTGAAGATTCGAACCTAGAATTAACCCAGTATTTATCAGTATAATCCAGTAAGATCAAGTAATACCTATAATTTTCTACTGGATCAATGTCTTTGCACTTACGACACGTGTCCTGTTAGAGACCACTCTGAAAATGATCAAAGATGAAGAGAGGGTCACAATCTTAGATTAGTTGGGGGACATGGTCGCAATAGAGATGAAAGGTTCCTTTTTTAAGAGTTCTTATAAGAAAAATCAGTAAAAAGTGAGATACAAAAAAAAAAAAAGGTGTTATCTGGGATGGTCCTTGAATTGTAGCATAAACAGAAGAATGGAATTAGTTATTTAATATTTATAAAGAAATTATTATTTATTTATTTATTCATAAAAAAAAAACAAACAAACAAAAAGCGAAAAATAAGATAATTAAGAAAAAGAAAAGAAATATGTAAAAAAATAACTGGGCGTGTAAAGTTTATTGTTTTGGTTTGAATTCCTAATAAAAACTCAATGAGTTCTTTGACACGGAAACAGACAGAAGAGATTTCTTTTGTATCGGCTGATAGAGAAGGAAATGAAAAAAAAAGAAGAGTTTCCTATGGACTTGTTATCTTTGAGACGCAATGTAAGAAAGAAGAAAAAAACACAGAAAAGAAGCTACAAGAACAAAAAAGTGAAAGAAAAGGAGAAGAGAAAGAAAAAAGGAAGAAAAAAGAGAAAGAAAAAAGAGAAAGAAAAACAGAAAGAAAAAAGGAAGAAAGAAAAAGAGAAAGAGAAAGAAAAAGAGAAAGAAAAAAGGAAGAAAAAAGAGAAAGAAAAAGAGAAAGAAAAAAGGAAGAAAAAAGAGAAAGAGAAAAAGAAAGAAAAAGAAAAAATGCAAAAAAGCGAAAGAAAAAAGAGAATGAAAAAGATAAAAACACTTAACCAAGAAAAAAAAAGGTAGGAGCAATATCAGTTATATGCTATGTGGGATACACGCTTAGGCGATCATGTAACTTTCGATACATGACTGACGAGGCAAATTTTTTCCTGCAGTAGGTTGTCATTTCTTTCTGCAGTAGACCAGTTTCCATCTCAAGGCTATAGAAACCGGCCTGTCCTGATATTTACCAATAGCTTAGGGGGAAGAAGCAGAGGATTAATACCTATCCCAAGTGTATTAGCACGTAAATGAATGTAATGGATTTGAGTGGAATTCGAAGCCGGCTTTCCGATTCGTCACTCGGAGCCGTTATCCATTACGTGTCTATATAAGAATGCGATAAGCGATTATTTGAGAAAAAAAAGAAAAAGAACAGTCAGAATTTCCACAGTGAACTACAAGATCATATGAAGATTGTCAGCAACATTTCCGGATCAATATAAGCATCAAATTCTGAGTGAATCATCATCCCTGGATCATCTGAAGATTGTTAGCAACATTCCTGGATCAACTGAAGATTGTCACGTGTTTCCCCCCTTCTTTTTTTTGACACGAGCACTGCATGCAGCTGCATTCGAAATGATTTTCTTGATTGTATAGTGATCTCTTGCAAGACTTTTTTTTTTTTTAGTTATTCCTGCCGTTGCTTATACTGACATAAAGCATTTCCACAATTTTCGCCTTCTCACCCGTCACAATACGTACAGTCAACTGAACGATGACTTAAGAAATGCAATGTTGGAAAGCACTACACACACACATATATATATATTCAGTTGTATGGATATGAGTTTATGACCCTGGGTTTTGGGATGACACTCTCACACACACAGATATACATAGAGGTGTACGCATTTTACTTCACACAAACACATCCATATAAACAATCCATTGTGTGAACTAAAATGCGTACACCTGTATGTATATATATGTCTGTGTATGTGAGAATATCATCCCAAACGCACACAGAGGAGAATTTCCCCCTCCCACTACCAAACGTAATCAAACAAAAACAAACGTAAATAGATTCAATTTAAAAAAATAAACCAGTTTGTCTGATGACCGAAAAAGCGTGAAACACAGAGTCACAAACTCATATACATACAAATGAATATGTTAGCTCTATCGCTAATATGTTTGCCGACACGGATCGGATTCATAACAGTCAATATCATTTGTCTGAAAATTGCCTTCGTCGAATGGAAGAGAATTATTAAACATTATTAAATATTATTATTTAATTTAAATTTCAGAGTGTTGCATTTACTTTGGGGGTGGGGGAGGGGTAACGTAAATAAAATATAAATAAAAATGATTAAAATATAAGAATTAAAATAAAGAAATAGAAAAAGTAATATGAAAACCTTTTGTAAATATTTATTTGCGCTTCTATTTTAGATGGGAAAAATATTTCAGTGGTGTTGTTTTGATCCTTTTTTACTCGTTTTTAAATATTCCTAGAATAAAACAAAAATATTCAGCAGCATTAGGATTTCAGTAATCAATTTATCGAGAAAAAAAAATTATCATTATCGTAAATAAACAACACTTTTAAATGATATATATTTCAAAAAAGTCCAATTCTGATATAAAAGTTATTTTCCTTTAGTTTTTTAACTTTTGATTATTCATTCAGTGAAATGAACCACTCGACAAAATGAAGATTCAATTTAACGCTTTCAGTAAAGCCAGTTTTTGGCTGACATTCGCTGTTATGATTGTCTCCCCTGCCGACACATACTGAACGACACTGCTTTGATATAACTTTAAGAAAGACACAACAGAAATAACACATCGGCTGATATATTATGATAAAAATAACAATGATCAGGATGTACTAAGTCTGCAGATTAATCGGCATTGTTTTCCTCGATAGTCAAACAGATCCGGTGGTCATCAAGTTTCATGTATTAAAATGGTGACAGAGAGAGCAAGAGATTTTGTCTAAAAATACCAAATTCATTCAATTGCCTGTCCATCCCATTTGTAAAGTTGACAATCTTAAATTAACTCCCATCCCTAAATATTTCTACACACTTCATCAGATTATGTTGAACATTCATATGCAGGCATCCATCGATTAATGAGCAATCGATTAATGCGTTTTCGATTAGTGCGTTAAATTTTTATCTACCAAAATTCGATTAGTGCATGTATAATACTCAACTAAGGCGGTAAAACATTATTCAGTTTTTATTTATTTTTATTACACATTCTTCTGAAAAGTTAATAAACGTAGCAGTTTTCACCAACTAAAGGGCGTAGATGATCCTAGGGATACTTTGCAAAGACGCATTTCGAAATCTAGCTGTGTAAATACCATATGTAGTGTAACCCAGGTTTGAATACATATTCAGTTTGTTAATTGATAAAGTATAGTTTTGGATTGATTTGTTTTCGTTTTATGATTTCAGTTTACAGTGGAATCTCGGTTTACGAATTTAATTCGTTCCTGAAGGTCGTTCGTAACCCGAAATGTTCGTAAACCGAAACAATTTTTCCAATATGAATCAATATAGAGAAAAAAAGTCACAGTACAATAAAATTGGAAAGGAAAAGCAGGACACAACACACGAATGTATACAAAATGGCGGTCGACTTAGAAATGATTCCGTTCAGATTAACTCGGTTCGGCAATGTTTTTCGATAACCGAAGCATTTTCACCTCGAATTTTCTGTTCGAAAACCGATTTGTTCAACATGTAAGATGTTCGAGAACCGAGGTTCCTCTGTAAATTTCTTTTTTTCAACCATAAATCTCTTGTTATTTATATCTGACACTTAAAGGCAACAGAAAATAAAGAACCATTATAAATTTTATAAGCTGAAAAAAAAGAGTAGATATTAGTGATACTGATTTTTAGTGAGTTTGGTTTACAATCGCTGCTTCATACCCGTGACCATGTGTCAGCTTAGTAGAGCGAGATCGCTCTTAGCTTAGTATTTCATTGGTTTTGGAAATAAACACGAGACATTTTTTTTTAACTAATGTTCACCCAATACATGACCGAAGAGCCACACAAAGTAGAGTGTTACTGTGGAGTGTTGTGTTAGGGTTAGAAAGGGCAAGAAGTAAAGTTTTTGGGACCATGTAGCTAACTCTAGACTTGAAGAGGCCAATATTTAATTAGTGAACAATATTTATAAGTTTAGTCGCAGACGTAAGAAGTAGAGTGTAGAGGTAGATTTTAGAAGGAACCCGAAACCCAATCCTAAACAGGAAACAAGGGATAAACCTCTAACCCTGTTCAAAAGACCGAGGAGGAGTGTTAACTGGACGAAAAGCGAACCTATCTACTCCTATTAAGAGAAAAGCAAAACAGTGAATAAAATTTCAGAGTTTAGGCGGAGACAAAGAAGTATAGAGTTAAAGAAATGACTTAGAAGGAACGTGAAACCCAATCCTTAATAAATAAAAAATCAGGGAAAGTATGAACAGGACGGAAACTAATAATAAATAATTACAGAATAAAAGTTCAAGGAGAGAAAAAGTAAAAATTTGAACCAGGATCTAGTGTGAATCGAAAGATATTTAATCCTATTTGAGTTCAGGCAGTGACATTAGAAATAGAAAGCTGAAGTCGGCTTTAGAAGAAACAGGAAACACTAAGCAGGAAATTTTTTTTCTGTTTTCTATGAATATTTAGTTATTAGGCATCTTTGTACAGTTATTCATATGAAAAGTATGTTTATTCATATAAATATATTCATATTGATTTTTTTTTCTTTTTGCTGAAGCAAAACTGTCAGCAGTTGCATTTAAACAAAAAAAAGAAAAAAATTCAGTAACGGATAGCAACACATCATTTTTGCCTTACTAGCCACACCCCTGATGACGATCTCAGAAATAGATGGAAAGTATTTGGGAACTAAAAGTGATTTTCACTGTTTCAGTGCATTTCTTGCCTCATTTGATTGTAATATACGGAAAAAATATCCGTAAATATGAACGGATTATGCTAAAAATAAGCTGACATAATGTTTGTAATTTATTTAATCACACACACACACGCACGCACCCACACACGCAGGCGCGCACACACACACACACACACACATATATATATAAAAGTAATTTTTATATATATATTATTTCTATTTTATATATACGCGGTACTTATTGGAAGGCGCTCAATATCAGCGATAGAGCTAACATATTGAATTGCGTTGATGTGAGTTTGTGAGCCTACGTTTCACGCCCTTTGCGATCGTCTGACGTAGACCCCAGGGGTCACAAACTCACATCAACGCAATTAAATGCATGTCGTCTGGATTTTTAAAAAATTTTTATTGTTAACGACAAAAATTCTTACGGCATTTTTTTCTATTTAACGGATGCATTTAACGGATGTCAGATTTCATTGAAAAATACATCCCTACCCCTACCAAAACGTAACTAATAACTGATACATCAAAATACAGCAATAATGAACACGCAAACATCCCTTGTCTGGCTGAATTGGATTTCTCTGTATCCTTGGAAACGTGAATTATGATTTTTGCTATGTCTTTAAAACCCAGTAATTTTAAAAGTTACTCCAAAATTCGCTTGAGGATGAAATGAAACTAATGTCTTTAATTTAATTACAAAATTAAATTCGGAGCTTTCAGCTTCCATTTTTGAAACATGGTTAGAACCGTGTAGCGAAAAAAAACCCATATTTTAAATCAATTAATTTATAATATTGATGCTCTGTAAACTTACATTGAGCACTATTTTGTAAAGATAAAAATATCTATAAGAACACCGGATTATATATCTTACTGTTTTTCTTTATATATATATATATATATATATATATATATATATATATATATGTATGTATGTATGTGTGTGTGTGTGTGTGTGTGTGTGTGTGTGTGTGTGTGTTTATATTATTTCAAACGTTATTTTTAGTGGTTACCCGTATTTGAGTAGAACGTCCCGTTTTTTAAAAATTTCGTCTACCGGCCTACTCATTCGAGAAATCATAACAAAGAAAATGCCCCCCCCACACACACACACACATATCACGCACGGCACGAAGATAGATGCAGGTTCGAAGGTAGACGAAATAAACACTGTTTTTAAAAAACGGACGTCCTACTCAAATACAGGTAACCACTAAAAATAACGCTTGAAGTAATAAAAATATGTCGGATTAAAAATAAAAATGCATTAATTCTTTAGAAATATATGTTTGTGCATGTGTGTTTGTGTACGTAAAAGAGAGAGAGAGAGTGAGTGAGAGAGAGAGAGAGAGTGTGAGAGAGAGAGAGAGACATGCAGCAGCTTTGTAGCTCTATTAATTTAAATGATTTAATAAATGCAGGGGTTCCTTTGATGTACTGTCGCCAGAGAGTAACTCATATTGCCCCACCCACAAATCTCTATCGGTATCAGAATGACATTTGTTCAAAACGTAATAAGAATAAAAATTGCTTGCTTGCTTGCTTCTTTCTTTCTTTCTTTCTTTTAATCCTGGGTGTGCAATACATTTAAGGATGAAAAGACCCGAAAGGAATGTCTTCTTACCGGATTTTCTATAATCCTTCTAATTAAGGATTAGTCTAGGTAGGTAAGATTGTCACCACTATATGTATACTTGTGCCATGTTATCTCCTCAAGGCGATGTGTAAACCGATGAATTATTATAACAGTCTTAATTTCAGCCAGTAAAAGTTTAGCTCATTTTGTTTTTCAGTCGTGCATATTCAAATACAGGCGTTACTTTTGTAAAATCAAAACAAAACAAAGCTCAACAGCTTCGCGCAGGGGAAAATGGGTGGGAAGTGTATTAACTCTTGTAAATATGGTGCTTTAATATTTACTTATTATCAACGGGACATTTTTTCATTTACTTTTACTTTACTGTTATTAGTGTATGATGCGACCCTGAGGACATTTTCTCTTACGGGATATATTGAGAGCAAGGGAGGGAAAGCAGTGAGCCACTTACCTAAAGAGCTTGTGTGAATGGGTGGAGGAACGGGACGCGGAAGCGTTAATGAAGGGAATAAAACTGGGTCACAAGAGATAGGAAGTTGTGGAGTGCCATGATTGTCTATGTTCTGAAAGGATGTGACACGTAGAAGAAAATGAATGCAGCTACTACTTTACACAAAAATCTGTTTCTTGTAAAGAAAATGCAAAAAGGCCAAGCGTCAAATCATATGATAATTACCAATGTGTATTTATTTATATATTTTCTGTCCCATCTGTACTGGAAAGTGGGGTAAATCAACTTAAGTTAGTAAATTTATGAATGATTACTTCCCTTAATTCTTTTAATAATCTATACAAATAAAATATTTATCCGCATTTAGACAAATTTAGTTCCCGAGCAAAATGAATTAACCAGTTCCTTTACTTCCACATTTCTTAAATTGCAGTCTTATTTGTTCAAGCCTTTCATGTGAGACACTCAGATATATTTAAGTAATCGTCTTGTTTCAACTTGGTCTTTGTCGTTGCCGTCTTAATCGTTCTGTGACTAATCTTTTTCTTCCGAGAGATATTACTATTTAACTGTTATATTAAACACAAAATGTTTAACATGAAAAGATATTGAGTAAAAAGCGATTTATATAATACCAGGAGTAATCAATGAATCATAGATAGCATTGAACGCCTAAAACATATAAAAGGAACGGGTTAATTTAACGGTTTATTCGTTTCTATTTTCGTTGTGAAATTTTTATCTCCACTTTATTGAATATCAGTACATTCTTTCAAGACTTTTGCTTAATTACATCTCACTATTAAATCTTTCTAACAATTGCCGGATACACTAGTTATAAATAATAATAATAA
The DNA here is from genome assembly GCA_963932145.1 of Acanthosepion lycidas. Lineage (NCBI taxonomy): Eukaryota > Metazoa > Mollusca > Cephalopoda > Sepiida > Sepiidae > Acanthosepion > Acanthosepion lycidas. Next base: position 20,991,152 of record OZ010582.1, on the reverse strand, counting down.
TAATAATAATAATACTGAATGGCATTTATCAAAACACAAAAATTACCCGAATTTAACTTATTTTAAGGCCTTCAGAATTTTACCCAAAAGCGCTCAATAGAGCAACAATATTAAACATATATTTATATATTGAACATATATATATATATATATATATATATATATATATAATAATTTAAAAATTCTGATATAACTAAAATATATATCTGTAAAAGACAATATTAATATTATCCAATCTTAACAATATCAAAATAATTACAACTACATCCAAAACTATTAAGGATATGATTAGAAACCAATATATCATTAACAATAATAATTTTGAAGCAGGTATATATAAAATAAACTGTCACAACTGGCCCTTACAATACAAATGAGTAAACTTAAAAATATGTTTCTATGAACACAAGAAGGATCATATACACAAGTTATTATATGCATTAGTCATATAATAGAAATACGTTCAACCACAATATCGATCTCAAGAATGCTACACTTATTAAAAGAGAAAGTAAATTATTTATACGGAAGATTCTTGAGAGTGCTGCTATTGAATGTTATAAATCTGCGCTTCGGATTTTTTCCAATATCTACTTTCCGAAAAGAAATATTCCTTTCTCAAGTCAACATAGATGACTATAAAGTTTTATAAAAATTAAACGAAAACAGTTAAATTCAAAATTTTCCAGTATTTCAAATATATAATACATAAGTTAATTTCTCAAATTAAAATAATTGCATTATAAAGAAATTCAACAATAACATTTCTCCCTTTCGTTTATTAAACATTAAATTATATTATGGCGTGTCCCAGACGAACGTCGGGCTTCCAAATGAACGTCGGGGTCACCAACGAAATGTGGCGGCCTTTTACCACATTTATTTAATTTTTGTTTAGGAACCCAAACTGATGTAAAAAAAAAAAGTGGGGGTTACAAGGCAAAGGTATCAATATATATAAAAATTGTATTCAACAAAGCATACAATAAAGAATGTATACGAAAAAGCATGCAATGAATAAGACGAGAGTTGTCTCTCTTTGACTATCAAAGTCTATCAAAGTTCTCGGAAAAGGAAATGAAAGAGTTATTAGTCTGTTATAAATGTTTTTAAACAGTTCTGCCGTGCAAGAGGAAAATATGTAAGTGTAATAGAATATGCAGTTTGAAAGTTGAGTGAGAAGATGGGCGCATAGCTTTAACTGACGTGGATTTCTGTGGCAGCTGAAGTCGCACTGATGCAGCTCGTCTTTTCTTATACTTATATAGGTGGTCATTGAATCAGGAGTGCTGCGCGGGAAGAATCATTCTCCACATGTAGAGAATTTGATTGGTCGATACTAACCAATCAGTCATGAGTTTGGGGGAGACCTCTGGGAGCCGATTCTCCCAAAAGTGCACAAATTTACTATATGAAAATATGGCGATTTTAAAATTGTCTCTATATTTTCATATAGTAGATTTTGTGCACTTTTGGGAGAATCGGTTCCCAGAAGTCTCCCCAAAACTCATGACTGATAGATCAGTATCTTCTTGCCCAATGAATGAATGCTGTTGAAGATTTGCATTTGTAAGGGTGTATGTGTGTATGGTGATGATCGCCATAATATCAATTACCATCTTCCATAATTAACCTTGACTTTCAGTTAACGTGAAGTATGTTTATGAGTTAAAAATTCTGAAAAATAAATTATATATTTTACTTCTGTTTATAAATACTTATTGCAAAATTGCCTCGATAAAGTCCATCGGATGGTGAAATGCCTCGGCTAGAAGAAGTTTTTCTTTCGTCTTTATTCACACAAACACACACACACGCACAGACAGACATATGTATATATAGGTAAATAGCAGGACAGACTTAGATGGCAACTGGTCTAGGAGAAGGACAACTCTGAATTCAAAACCTACGGAGGGTAGTTTGGGGACCTTGTGGCACACAGTGCACCAGGTCTTTGTGTTCGGGCCTTCAAAAAGTGTGGTTGGTTCTGTACAAAACCTTCACTATTGTAATCAAATAATACGTAGTGGTGTGTGGTTCCTCTTAGGATCTGAGTTGCCTTACACACTCATACGTCGAAAACGCCGGGAGAGTCCGTTATATATATATATATATATATATATATATATATATATATATATATATATATATATATATATATATAATTTTTTTTATATTTTTAATTTTTTTTAATTACATTTTACCTATTTGCGAATAAAATCTTATACATCGTGACGAAAATTGTGGATAAACTATCCAAAGTTCATCTTAGTTGCTTTCGATCGTTTCATTCATTATCAAAAAATGGATTTTGTCGGTGTAGGAGACAAAATTCTGTTGGTTACATCCTGGTACTGAAATTTGACTTATATATCAAGTATAAGGTTTAAAGCAAACTAGGCCGCACCGGCAAAGGATATATCAAATTTTGACACGCATTATTATTATGTTGTACACATATTACATATTTTATGCACACTTTAAGGTACCGTATTCTTTGGTGAATATGAATATATATATATATATATATATATATATATATATATATATATATATATATATATATATATATACGTGTGTGTGTGTGTGTGTATGTATGTATATACGTGTGTGTGTGTATATGTATGTATATATATAAATAAGTAATGTATTTATTTTTTAATCCGACATTTTGATTACTTCGAACGTTATTATAGTGAATACTTCGTATTTGAAATAGACGCCCCATTTTTAAGTATTAAATAGTGTGTATTGCTTCTGTTGACCTGTGCATTTAAGAAATTTCCCGAGGAAAGCTTTGTCGAAATATTTCTCGAATGCGCAGGCCGATGACGTAATATACATAAATAAAAATGGAGCTTCTATTGCAAACATAAAGTATCCACTACAACGTTTGAAGTAATATATATATATATATATATATATATATCCACTACAACGTTTGAAGTAATATATATATATCCACTACAACGTTTGAAGTAATATATATATATATATATATATATATATATATATATATATATATATATATATATCCACTACAACGTTTGAAGTAATATATATATATATATATATATATATATATATATATATATATATATATTACACAACAAAATCGCAAATTACTTCAGGGGTGGGGGTTATAGATTTATTTCAACGAACGAGAAGTACGTTAGTCTTATTCAACCCCGGTGTATAGACTGTGTTCGTGTCGGAATTAGAAATTTTCAATTTAACTTTGGCAGTATTCAAAAAATTGATACAGAATTTATCCATTTCGATGTTTCAGTCAGAGGAAATGGCGGAGTCGGTGGTAAGGGGAGGGCTGAAGGTATTAGCCCTAAAGGGATGAGGCCCCACAAAATCAACCCGGGTATTAACCTTACGACATTAAATTGGAGTTATATGAAGGAGGTATTAGATTAAAACTAAAAAAGGGCCAAAAAGTGAGTTTTATATTAACAGAAATTAATTATGCACAAAAAGCCAGGCTCCCACTTAAAAAACAAAAAATATTACTTAAAATGAGATATATTAAAAAGATTAAAAATAAATCGTATTTAGATAATTAGATAATTTATAATATATATATTTATACATACATACATACATACATATATATATATATATATTACGAAGTGTTATCGGAAAGTTACTAAAAATTAATGCATCTACTCCCGTAAATGCACTATTTTTATTGACAAATAATTGGTTACGATCTTATTCCAAATTAGTTTCCTGGGAACGGTCACATATTTCAGTACCTCTTTCACGCTTCCAAAGCACAGGTAATGTCCTCTTCCAGAAGGCCACAGCGCGATTCGTGTTTTATAAATGTATTTCTTAATGTTTATGCTTTGAAAAACAAAATTTAAAATCCATTCATATATAAACAGGTATCTCCAAAGAAAAGCGATACCTAAATTTTAAAATGAATTTTTTAACATCGAAAAATCTTTCTTGAAGTTTTTATTTTAGTTTTAATTTCAGGCTAATAGATTAAGTTTAATATTTTCAATAAGAAAAAAAACTTTGATGTAATATTTACAAATCTCTCGGCACAACGTAATTCTCTTTGTTAAAAAAATCTTTCAAAAATAAAATATATTTTTCAGAAACTATACTTGAAGAAGATTAGCTGATTTAAACTTTAATTAATCTGCTAGTGTAATGGACACGCAGTAAGGATATAATTCGTCAACGAATTAGGTAGACGTTAAGTTTCTTCAAGTTAATGAGAAGATGGAAGGATGTCTGTTTCCCTGTGGTTTGGGATTGGTGAGCATCTAAACAAAAGGATATGCTTAATGGCAGTATAAAACCTTGCTTAATTGCAATGCTCTTGGTTGCCGAATCGGTTAAAGGATGTCGGATCTAATGACAGATCCCTCCGAGAAGAGGGACGCACATTCGACTCGTGCCGTAGGGTGCATTTTTATTTAATAAAATTTCTTGAATATTCGTGCCGGTAAACGAAATAAAACAGTGTTTAAATTGAACGGAGCGCTTGCGCATATATGAGTGTGACACTATAAGGTTACACTAGTTGTAGTTGAAAGAATTAAGAGTTGTACATGTGAAAGCCGCATATAGGAACTGGAGAATTGAAAGGGTTAAAAACGTTAAAGGGAAAACATGAATTGAAATATGGTGTAAAAAAGAGAATTATTTTTTCTTTCTGATGAACAGAAACGCAAAATGGAATGTTGGGCCCAAAATATGATTCATGAAATGTAAAATGCGGCTGCTTGTCAACTGAAATTCAAATGAAATTGTTATGATTCGCAAAGCCGATAATGTAAACAATCCGAAAATATGATTTAAGAGATGTGGAATGTAACTGCTTGTCAGCTGAAAAACTAATGGAGTTGTTATGGTTCGCAGGCCGATAAAGCAAGCAATCTGAAATATCGTTTTGTATATATGCAAATTGGCAAGATTTTTAATCGGTCATATTGAAAAGTCGACAACAAAGGAAAGTTTTTGATGCCAAGGACAAAAGAATTGATAAATAAGCTTGCTATCGAAGAATTTATTGTTTTGAATAAGTGACCGACCGATGGCCACTTTATGTGAAGCTCAGTATCGGTTCTCCAAAATTGTAGAGATAATTAATGAATTGATATGAATATTAATGAATCTTTAGGTGCAGTAGGAGTCGGGCGAAATACATATAAAGCGGCGCTTAGAAGACCCAAAAAACAGAAGCCAGGAGAAGTCAGCAGAAGCCAAGAAAAGCCGCAGAAGCCTGGCGGAAAGCTGGAAGAAGTCATGTGACCTGCTGCCAAGAGAATTCTCAACCTTCGTTTTTTTGGGGGGAACCCACTCCAAATTTTAGAAGAAAAAGACAAAGTGTCACTATACGGATTTTAATGGGAAGGATTAATTTTGTTCTATTAAGAACTATATAAACCAATTGAAAATCAACCCTGTGACCTTCTTCGTTATTTTGTCATTTTTATTTTCGCCAGCGGAAACGTTCTTTGTCCTTTGTAGCATGGTTTCGCTGCGGTTCAACCCAGTGCTCGAGTACGGGCGAAATTCGTTCTGTGATCAAGGAACACAACGTGGGGTAGAAGCAGATGAAGGAATGAAGCGGCAAGCACATAACGATCAGTTGACCGACGGCAGTACTGACCAGCGTGGGAAGGACCCAAGATCGAGCCGGGCCAGCCGTATTATAATTGGTAACCAGTGACCAGGATAAGACCCTGTGTGTTATAAATAGGGCAGGGGCGACGGGTACAACCCAGAAGCCAAAAGAAATTTAAAATATCAACCCAAGGACACAGAACAGAGCGATTAAGTAGAGAAGAATGATGAAGAAGCTAATTTTATTGAAGGAGTAGAACCAACGGACTTTAGTAATTTTGAATGAGGTTCTAACACTCCACGAAATTTTTTTGTCAAGTTGGAACGACTACAAGACAAATCAGGTGACAGGGAAGACACATTTTTTCCCGTGTTTCTCTCGTCATAATTCTTGCACATCGCCAATAGAATTTTTTTTTCCTGTGACTGGATTTTGTCGGATTGTTTCTCTTTTCCCGTGTTGATGGTTAGTTAGGCAAAGAAAATGAGCGAATATAGATGCTAGGCCTGATCGCTCTATAGAGGAAAATGAGGTGAACCAACCTCAGGTATCAGATAAATTCAAAAACCTGTTTGGAGGACCCAGGGTACCAGACTATAAAAGCGACCCTCGAGAATTAAAGAACTGGTTAATTGCGATATGGAAGAAGCAGCTCATCTACAAGCTGTCAGAGGTAGAGACAGCACCGTTGGCATATAATGCAGTTGCGGGGCCGGTCTCTGAGTTTGTAAGAGGCCACAACAGCGATGAAATTGCCGACTTGAAGTAAGGGAGAACGCTGCCGTTCAAATTCAGTTCGTGGATTTGTTCGTGGCTCTGCTGGAAAATGAACGCATCAGGCACGTCGTGATTAAGGTCCCAATTAGGTTGTTAGTGGCTATATACCTACCAAAGACAGTGAAAAGGTATGAGAAAAGACGGGGAATAGTGGAACGCGGGTTCAAGGTAGGGAAGAGTTAGGCAGCAGTAATAATAGGGGAAAGAGACATCCTACGTGGAACAAAAGCGTAGGACGGGAAGAGGACCAGACGGAATTGTGGGAAGAAGTAGTTCCCAGTTGAAGAGAATGGTCCCTAAGGCATGAATTCTTCGCACCAACACCTGGAAGACACGAGATGGTTAGTTGGACCTGTAACAGAGCAGGTGATTTCCGACAAGATGCGGGGTGCCGGACCAAACTATAACAAGTTCGGCCAGCGTGGACGGAGGACCAGGTGGTGGGGGACTATGAAAGGGAAACCCCCAGAGCCTTCCGTAAATAGATGCATCCTTGGCAGACAAGGCCAGTGTAGCAAGGGTGTCAAATTCAAGGGTGAAAGGGACGCAACTCTTTCCGTCGGAAAATGTCTCACACGCTGCAACGCAAAGCCATGTACACCGAACACTGGTGAAAAAATGGTGTCCTGTTCATTTTTTTCCTGCTTTTATGGAGTCCAGAAACACCTCATTACCATGCGTGTAACGCGACTTTGCGCGACCGCACGAGACCGTAAATAATAAAAGTCACGGACGCCATCTTGGATCCTTTCCTTTCGTAACCCACAGGCCAGACAGACGCGAGGGCGTTTGGGAGGTAAGCCATTCCTTTTTTCCCCACAGCCAGGAAAATGCCCGGGAACCACCCCAGTACAAAAACTAAGAGGAAGGGTGACCCATGTAATAAGAAAAATAGAGAGACCATCAATGGATGAGTGTAAAAATTTGTTTATTTTTTGGAAGGTATCTTTTATTATTTCAGTGCACCTTCGAATATCGGCATGAATAATAATAGAATTGTTAACATTCAATTTAGTTTTAATAAATTTCAATGCTTAGTCTATAATTTGATTATTGAAAAACTATTGTGCAGAAAGACGGATTAACCTTCTCCATACTTATTATTGAAACATGGACACGTCTATCCACTACAAGTAAAACGTCTGCTAATAGATCAGGGACAAAAAATGGGTCACAAAGGCGTATCGCTTTCCAGTTATGCCCTTGCAGCACGGAACTACTATGTATACTCAATCAATGTTCTCATGTGATTAAAACCTTCTTCACTCAAACTTTTGTTTCCAGTGTTTTTCTTACAGTCTTCCTAACCAGAACTATATGAACTTTAGAACAAAACCTATCATTGGTCATGAATTAAGGCCATTATTTTTTAATACCATATTCCTTTATTATGTTGGCGATCATGGTTCTCCACACATTCCTTCGTTTTTATTATCTATTATATCTACATATAATATCTATTATATGGCAATATCAATAAATTAATATCTATGAGTTGGGATCAAATATGGATCTGAATCCAACAGAATGATAAGATAAAGTACAAATATTAATGCCACCTTAATTAAAAAAAAAAGAAAAGAATTCTTTAAGGAGAAAGTACATTGAAAGACCAATAATAATAATAATATTATCAATTATAAACAGATGTCAAAAACATTATATTACATCACCAACCTTTACTGAGTCCATTCTTAAAGAATCTAACGTATGTTTATCTAAAACAAAGGATATGTACGTAAAAACTAAAAACGTTCCCAAATCAACATCCGAAAAACAACAAACATAATGTCTACTAGACATACACACACACACACACACACACACACACACACACACACACACACACACACACACACACACACACACAATTACGAATATACATTATCATCTGATTCGCACACGGACTAACTAGAATTTTTATACATTTACATACAAATAGCAATATTTAAGGTTTTTAGGGAGGCTTGATCCAGTTAGATTAATTTCTTGATAATTTGGATGGATGCGTCATCTCTCCTTGAATTCAGAACGCCATAAATTATACTAATGCTGGTTTAAAAGAATCGAATGCACGTGATATATGATTAAATGAAAATCAGACAACACAAAAATAAAACTATCAGAATTTCTTTTTTCTTTTTCTCAGTCTCTGACGAACCTTTAATAAAAGTGAAACATGTCAGAGATTAATAAACATTTCTTAATATCTATATATTAATATCTTGATATTTTTGTCTGTATTTCTGAGATGAGGTATTGTAACTATTTACACTATTTACATCATTCAGACTGTTGTCCGCATTGCCATATTCACCTTCAACATCAGTCTATATTTCTGAGATGAGGTATTGTAACTATTTACACAGTTTATATCATTATGAAGATAAAATTTGAGGGATCAGTTTTTTATTACATAATTCATGAACTTTGATTGATTGCAATTTAAATATCATTTAAGTTTTAATTCTTGATTTAACTGCTAGAAAATATTAACATCTGTCTATATTTCTGAGATGAGGTATTGTAACTATTTGCACTATTTACATCATTCAGACGGTTGTCCTCATCTTACTTTATTGTCATATTCACGACGTTTTGACGTTGTACGTTCCGGCTTTTTTCGGGTGATATACGTTAGAATTTAAAACCAAAAGGACACATGGTCTAGTGGACAAAAGCGTTGGTTGAGCAATCCAAAGAGTAACTTGACTCAAAGCCACAGCAGAGGGAAGAAAATCTTAGTGAGTTGAGTTAGTAAAGGGGAATAACTGAAACTGTGATATTAAGAAAAGGCATGGCAATTTACCCCCGTGGAATTAAATAAAGTGTTCAGTTCCAAATTCCAACGTATATCACCTGGAGGCCGATACGTCGTGAATATGGCAATGAAGATAAGGACAACAGTCCGAATGGTGTAAATAGCGTAAATATTAATATCTATTATATTGCAATGATTTATTGGGAAAGATGGTGAAGAAGTTTCTCGTTGCCTCCTCCATAGTTTTGATTCCAGACCATTCCTTTTAGAATAACTGCCACCCAAGGCTAGAGAAGCCCTGTCTACCCTGCTATTTAACCCATGACGGAGAATATCTTGATTTATGCTTTTCGTACCGATAACTGTTACACTACTCGCACATCTCAAGGCAATCATTATCGATATTTATTATTAAATGTTACTCATTACAAGGTTCGAGAGCAACTCCAGGTAGAGAGTAGCAATGGTGACATGTTGGAAATAAATAGAAGAGAATGCGGTAGGATGTGAAAATTACGAGTATAAGGATTTTTAAATATCGTTCTCCCAATAGTAGTCACTCAAGGTAGAGTGTACGAACTAATTTATTTCAAGATGAGGTTGTTTTAAGGTCGTAGAGAGAGGGTCCAAATGTTGTATATTGTGATGAGAAATAACGATTGACCCTCGATTTGAAAAGAGTCTAGCGATCGAGGAAGCATCCCTCCGGGAGTCTGCTCCATAATGCAACATTTCTGGTGGTGTCTGAGTGTAACTTCCTCCTCGCCATTTGAATATGAAGGATGAGTCGACTCAATTTATGTAATTGTTTTAATAGAACTTTATTCTTAAATTTGGAAGATGTGATAAAATGATTCGACTCTGTAAAGTGGTTGATATGGTCTATCCTAGCTATAAAAGTCTAAACTGTTGAAACTAAAGAATTATGAAGCATCTATATGTATAGCATTTGTACTATTAATCTTTAAACTACTGTCACCATTTTTAAGATAAAAAAGAAAAATTCACCAATTCTTCACTCGACTTTTAAATAAACTTTAAATATTACGAGCGTGAATAGTTCCAAGGGAGATAATTAGGATAAAATAATACAGAGTTATTTTTCTTGGTGCCATTCAAATCTTCGGCTCTTCCTCGGTTTTTTTCGTACTATTGGTGCAAACGAGCTGATCTACATTGCATCTGAAGTTTTTGATTGTTTTTACATTCACAGAAGAAAAAAATAATGTTCATTGTTCTGTACTTTTAATAGAATAATTGCATATTTGCAAGTTAACGTTTATAGAATATTTATAAGAAGAACTGTGTACTATGCGTTTATAAATTAATTAATATTTATTCGAATGTCAGCTATGATAGTTTATGTTTCGTTATGTTCACATAATGTGTTAGTTGGTTATCACTGGAAATTAAATGATAGCAGTTCTTCTTAGTATTCTCTCACACTCTTCGCAGGGTTTCTTAATAATGCTGCTATCAAGATGGTTTCGATTCGATTCTTTCTCGAATTTTCCAATCTTTATGTTCGTAGCATTAGGACCGTTCAAGTATTCCATCAGTGATAGTAATTATTATCACTTTTCTCTTTTCTTTTTCTAATTCTCTTTACAGGTCTACATTTTTGTCCAGACTTCTTTTCGATTTCTCTGTGATTTGATCGAATAGTTACATACATCCGTTACCTGACAATTTCTCTTCTTATAAGATCTGTTCTTTATTTATTTGGATCGATTGATACAAAAGACATAAAAAAAAATTGTTTTCATTATGTCGATTAGATTATAATTTGTGGATAGACCATTTCCGTTCACATAGTCAAATTATTATTGTTAGTAGTAGTAGCACTAGTAGTAAATAATATTTTATTTGAAAATAAACAAAAATACTCAATAGGAGTAAAGAGGTTCGCCTATTGTCCGGTTCACACTCCTCTGTAATCTTTTGAACAGGACTATTGTTCTTTCCCTTGTTAGGATTTCCGGTTACTTTTAAAAAAATTTTCATTCACTTTCACTCCCAGTAGTCTCTTGCGTCTTTGTGGAATTATCGCTTGCTGGGGGTGAATTGATTAAAAAATAGTTTATTTCTAATACTTTTTTTAAATAAATATAATAGATATTATTTGCAAAATAAACTATTTATGCGTTCAGTAAATATTATAGTAAATAAATATTCAGTCGCAAAGTTAATATAATAAAAATTGCTTTTATTTCTTTAACAAAATTCCATTTGTTGATGCGTAAAATTATATTATATTATAATTGTTACCCGAATTTAATTCCTTACACATATAATATATTTATTTGTGGACAACATTTTTTTCTAAGGTTGATTTCTGTGAGCATTAGGATTTAAAAAAGAGCTGTTCTGCTTCAAACTCAATAGACTAGAATAAAGAATGACAACCTTTGTGTTAGAGAATATTTATTGCTGAGAAAAACCACAAGAAAATATGTATTTTAAGTCAAGACCAACCAAATACTATTTTTTATTGTTATTTTTTCTATAGCAAAAAAAATTTGTCTGGTTGAGTCAAATTAAATCCACACCTCCTAATGATTCCTTATTAGCAATTAAGTAGATTAAATCTTTATACACGATTAATTAATAACGTGAGCTTAATGTCATAAAATATTACGCATAAATTCAGATAATAAAATGTCGTCAATAAAAAAATAGGTTAATAACAAAATTCTGTGTTCTCAATTTCACATATTGACTTTTCAAGTGAAAATGAAATTAAAAAATATTGAACTAGTGTATTTATCTGTCTATATCTCTGAGATGAGGTATTATGATTACTTGCATTATTTACATTATTCGGACTGTTATCCTCATCTTCATTGCCATCTTCACAACGTTTCGGCCGTTGTACGCTCCGGCCTTTATGTCTCTGTCTTTCTATATATCTGTTTATATCTCTGAGATAAGGTATTATGATTACTTGCATTATTTACTTTATTCGGACTCATCTTCATTGCCATATTCACAACGTTTCGTCCGTTGTAAGCTCCAGCCTTCTTCAGGTGATTAGAGTTTCGAAATGAACCCTTTATTTCATCCAACGGGTTAGATTGTTCTAGTTCCACGTACTATGCCTCTTCTGGATGTCTCAGTTATTTCTCTGTAACTCAACTCTCCAAGTTTTGTTTCACCACTTCTGTGGCCTGGTATTGAACTCACAACTCTTTGGGTCTAGTCGCTGAATCTAACCAACGTCATTATCCATTGGGTTATGTATCCTTGACAAAGGCCGGAACGTACAACGGCCGAAATATGGCAATGAAGATGAGGATAACAGTCAGAATAATGTAAATAATGCAAGTAAGCGTTTTTATGTTTATGCAAAAGTTAAATTAAAACTGCACAGATTTTTAATAAGGTAACGAATCGTCATTTTTAGAGCTGGGATTTTTAAAAATAAAAAAAATTAAAATTTCTTTAACCATATGAGAAACACTTGACTTTAATTCGAGGAAGTAACTTAATTTTGTATATTCGATTAAAAAGTTGGAACTGATTTAGGTGTCATTTACTTATACTCTCTTTGAATTCATGGTTGCTACCTTCTTTAGTAAGCCTTGCATGAAATATTTTTAATCTTAATGGCGTCCGTCTAGGAACTAAAGAAATAACAAATCTCCCTAGTCCAATTTAAAGGAGAAATAATCGGTTTAAATAATCGGTTTAAATAATCGGTTTAAATAATCGGTCGACATTTTCTCAGGCGAAATAAAAATCTTTCGCATTTTCAGGTAATGTTTTAAATGCAACAAATTAAATATTCATCTATTTAAATTTTAAATTTAAAAAATGCTTGTGTGTGTGTGTGTAGAAACTATTTATTTATTGTCCATTTTTCGCAACAATATTCAAATTGATTCTCATCGTAATGTTGCCGTTAATAGAGATCGAGTGATTTTTTGTCGAAATAAGCTTCTCAAATATCATCAACAGTTGTTTATACCATGCATTCGTATGGTCAAAACTTGGGGTCTGGATTGTTGAATGCACTCCAGTCGAGCGTTCGGGTGTGGTTAAGTTATAGCTTGACTTCGTTGTGTTCATGAAGGTTTCTGGGCTCTTAGAGGTGACATCTGGGAATTAGCGAAAATAAAATGCTCTTGTTAATTTAAAAAAAATAGTAGAGGAAAGTCAAACTCGTAAATCGAATAAAACCTACGTTCATCAACCAGAATAATTAACAATTTATCAGTGAAGATTTGCAACTTTTATTAACAAATATTGAAAAAGCATCATTCATCATTCTTTTCGCTTGTTTCAAAATGGCTCTGAGGCGTATCACATTTCAAATTGTATTCTCGACTTATTTTAAGTTTTTACCAAATTAAAATATTTTGTTTAGAAAAGACAACCTAAGAGCCTACTGATGCCTATGAAATGAGCGCAAAAATGAAAATTATTATTATTTTTCTATTCTTGGCACGGGATTGACTAATATCCGGTTCAGCTAACCTCATGTTATTTTCTATATAGTTTTCTTTGTCATCTTTTTTTGTTCTATCGCATTTAACGTCTTTATTAAAACACATCACAATTCAAATTTCAACCACGAGACAAACTTTTATTACTGTAAAAATTTTGGCTGGGTTTAATTTGGTTAATTAAGTGACATATCAAGTAACGCAACACCCAAACTGCGATACAACAAACTCCTGAGCGATCCTAACCTAAAAGAAAAATATATGGACAATGTGAAAAGAAGATACGAGACACACAATGGAAACTGAAAATTGGACACACTAAGAAACGCTTTAGTGACATCAGCAGACGATATCATCTCAAAGGAGACAGGATGAAGAAGGAAAAAGGAATGGATGACTGATGAGATTCTCGACATGATGGAAAGGAAATAGAAAACTCGACCAAGATACGGAACGGAATACAGAAAATTACACAATGAAATAAGGATCAAATACAGGCAAGCTAATGAAGAATGGCTAAACGAAAAATGTGCAGAAATAGAAAGATTGAGTACTACCAACAAAAGAGACATGCATAAACAAATATGACAACAGGACGGAAGACATGCCCGTCAACAGGCTGCCTAAAATCAAAGGATGGAACCCTCATATTAGAGAAGGAAAAAATTCTTCAACGCTGGAGCAAATACATTGGAGAACTCTTCCACGACGTAAGGGAACAACCATCAATACACAGAACTAACGACGGACCTGGAATTCTGAAAAGCGAAGTAAAAGCCGCACTGGCCAAATTGAACAGAAACAAAGCAGCTGGGCCAGACGGAATTGTAACGGAAATGCTGATAGCCTTAGATGATTTTGGCATAGATAAGATCACCGAAATAACAAATGAAATCTACAACAGCAGGGATATACCGGAAGACCTCAGTAGATCTATCTTCATAGCTATGCCTAAGAAACCAGGCACAAACGAATGTGAACTCCACCGAACAATAAGCCTAATGAGCCACGTGACAAAGCTCATCATCCATATTCTGATGAATAGAGCGCGTAGCAGAATCAGCCCAGAGATAGGACAAGAATAGTGCGGGTTCGTTAAAGACACTGGAACAAGGAACGCGATATTCATGCTCAGAATGTTATCAGAAAGAGCGGTACAAAGACATAAGGACGTGTACCTATGTTTCATAGACTATGAAAAGGTCTTCGACAAAGTACGCCACAAGGATCTGATGGAACTGCTCAGCAATCTTGTTGTATTCGAGAAAGATATCAGAATAATCAAGAACCTATACTGGCAGCAAACAGCATGCATACGCATAGGGGACAAGTTCAGCGAATATACAAAAATAGAAGAGGGCGTAAGGCAAGGATGTGTCTTCTCATCTTACCTGTTCAACCTATACAGCGAGGTAATTCTGAGAGAATTGGAAACCCTACCGGGATCTAGCATTGGCGGCCACAATCTTAACAGCATAAGATACGCAGATGACACACGACTGATAGCAGATACGGAAAAGAAATGCCAAAATCTGCTACAGAAGGTAGCGACTGAGAGTGAGAAGAAAGGACTAAGCATAAACTACACGAAGATAGAATGCATTGCAATCAGTAAAAGGATGAGCCCGAAATGCGATCTGAAGGTCGGGAACACTGGAATCATGCAGACGCGGAAGTTTAAATATTTGGGAAGCGTCTTGACAGAGGAGGCGTCTTGATAATGAGATCCGTAGACGTATTGGGATTTTTTTTTTTTTAAGCATTTCACCCCAAGCAAGGCGGGAAGCCACTAGGACGCAAGGGGTTACAGAAAATTTAGAGCAAGATCAGATAGGAGTGATAGAAGAAAGGATGAAGGTAGTGGATAGATCAAGGCAACTGGAGATGATGATTGACATTACACTTGAATAGCTGGAGATTATAGCTCACAGGGAAACAGGAATAGGGAAGGGAGTTCTACAGGCGCGAGGTGCGAGACATGAAGCTATTAGAGTAGAAGAGACGGCTACATTTAAGAGTTTCGACAGTGAAGGGGTGAGAGCGGGATGCCAGCCTCGTAAGGCGCTGGAACTCATGACGTCTGGGAACCAGCGAATGCAGTTCCTCGGAGCAATTTCCATGAAAGTATTTATAGAACAGACAGAGGGAGGCGACGGTGCGTCTGTGAGAAAGTGACTGTAGACGAGACGCCAGGGCAGGGCCAACTACATTGCATATCCGCCTCTGGAGCCTATCAAGAACCCCGAGGCAAACAGAAGGGGCACCAGACCATATATGGCAGCAATACTCTATGCAAGGGCGAATTGTTGATTTGTAGATCTGGAGGATCGACTCCGGGGAGAAAAACTTTCTGGCGCGGCTGGCCAAGGACACATTCCAAAAGCTTGGCAGAGTATTGCGAGACAGAAGGATTTCTTCGGTAACAAAGAAAAGAATACTGAGCTGTTATGTGACATCTGTCCTTCTCAACGGCAGCGAAAGTTTGACGATTTCCTCAAAGATGAAGAAGAGACTCGAGGCGACAGAAGGATGCTAAGGATATTATGAACCGAGCGTGTGAGAAACGATGAGGTCTTAGAGAGGTTGCAAACAAGAAAATGGCTTATAATTAACATCAGGAAGAGACAGCAGAAGTTTCTGGGACACATAATGAGGAAGGAGGGCCTGGAGAATCTGATACTCATAGGTCGAATAGAGGGTAAGAGGGAAAAATGAAAAAATGTGTGACATACCTGGGGGGCTTAAGCAAGTGGATGACAGAACGTGGTCTGGGGGAGGAAGCAGAGGGAAGGAACTTGTTGAGAGCTGCAAGGGGTAGAGGGAGGTGGAGAGCTATGATCGCCTACGTCCTGAAAGGACATGGCACATAAAAGAAAAAAAAATTACAAATGTCGGAATTAATTAATTGGTAGACATTGGTCCGGCTTCAGTTGGAATCAAAAGACAGACACAAGTCCCATTTATACCTAAGTCTACAAGCATCCACGCATCTTACCCATCTGCTAGGGAGGCAATCGTTGTATTTTACCTATTGGAATTCTGTGCATTGAGACTTTGGACAATTAAAAATTTCTTTTATTAATCCATACTTACCTTTGCGTTCATCTCATGTTTCCTGTTTTTTTATTTATTTTATTTAAAGTTGTTAACAAAGTATATCAGACTAGATAAACAAATCCAATAAGTTATACACAATATGTAGAATTACTTTATCATAGTAACCTATACACTATAGCATTACACTAGAACTACTTCCCTACACACATAAAAGCATACAAGCATTTATATATATATATATATATATACATATTAACCACTAATATTATATATATTATATATATATTGACCACTAATATTATCTATCTATCTATCTATCTATCTATCTATCTATCTATCTATCTATATATATATATATATATATATATATATATATATATATATAAACTCCCAAGAGGATAGGTTCCAGGTAAAACTCAATATCCAGGACAGATTAAGAATGTGATACGATTCCAATGTACTAAATTATAACGATGGAATATTAGTGTTTGAGCCTTTATATATATATATATATATATATATATATATATATATATATATATATATATGTATGTATGTGTGTGTATAGAAGTGGGGTTAATCAAATAACTACATAAACATTCGTTGCGGAAGGTTAAACGCGGAACGCGGAAAGATCTTTCTTGTCGAAATTTGTCTCAATTACTGCGCACGAGAACTATTGACGTAGACACGATCAGTTTAAGCAATGATACCTACACTGATAGCTATTTTGCAGCTAATGTATACAAACACCAGTAATGGCGGTCCGCGACGCGAATGAATGCGAACTTTCACTGTCGATAACGCCAAAAACGGTAGATTTTATGAAATTTATCAAGCCAGATTCGAATGGAGCATGTACAATTACACATATAAAGTGTAAGTATTCTGGAAAATTTTAATGCGAACTGAGCACGGGTGTTACACTGCAAATTAACCATCCATATATATATATATATATATATATATATATAGCTATTAGTTTGGTGCAAAAATATGTGAGAAAACGACATTATTTTTGTACCAACCTAATATATTTAGGCAGCGTATATTCATTCAAACAAGTTTCATTGAATAATATAGACATGTGTCTACTTATTTTTATACAGCTCCTTTCCAGTTGTTTAATCAGTTCTTTATGTTAAGATGAAATTCATCAAGGAAGGCGCGGTAGTTTTTGTTTTTTTTTAACCCAAGTACTTTCGATCTTTTCTAATATCATCTTCAGGGGTAAATTGCAAAGACTTGCTGCGTTAAAATCTGCATTCATATATAAAAATCGCCATCACAATGGAATTGTCTTTGTAGCTTACTCAATAAATAAATATAATAGTATAAATTTATTAACCTGGGAGTACATTTTCTAGTATATCAAGCAAATTTATATTAGCTTGATTATTTATTTACAATGAAGAACTCAACTGGATAAAATCACATATCGTATCACCTTATTTTGCTACGAAATAAAAACTAAGCCTTTTCTGAGATGCCTGTAAAATGTATTATGACTACCTAAAAAATAGACCCTAAATAAAGAGTTATTGCCCATACTAAATAGATTCTGCATTGTACTGGCCCGGTTTTCCGTTGGACTGAATGATTCCGTCGATTCAGTTGTCGTTGTTGTATTATTACCGGAAAAGATTTGCGGACAGACGGTTTCTGCTTGCGCCCCAAGATGACCTGAAGCATAAAATAAGAAGATATTCAATTTTTCTACAAAGAAAAAAATTGTAACAATAAGCAAAGCTAAATAACAAACACCTAATAAGTAATGTGACAACCAAAGGAAAGAAAATAGACAACAACATCTATTTATAATTTTCACTTAAATTTCCAAGATGAAGAATGTATCGACCCAGCGTGTTGTAATAGAAAACTATAATAAATAGCTAGTAATGAAATAAAAGCAATAATGAAGAGTGTATCAAAGCAGAATTGTAGTAAAAAGCAATCAGAAGATATACTAAAATAATCTATAAAATAACAATAAGACGTTAATGATATATTTCTACCTACTGTTCCATATTTGAGTAATTACTAACTCAGAACCAGGTCCGACGCTTGCTTTTATGTAGATGTATTTCTGAAAGACAAAATAAAGCCATTATTTACAGGATCAGAAAGAGCGGCAATCGATCGAGTATATTTAAGCTTACATATCTACGAAGAAGCTCTTAATACCTCTCCCCAGTCAGAATGGCCTCATGCTTGCAATATCTTTCTAAAAAATCCCTTTTCAATATCAGTATTCTGATGTTTGGTCATTGAAAGACTGATTTGAGGAAAAGGGCCGGGCCGAAAATTTTTCAGCACTACACCATAAATATTAATATCAATAAGTCTGTAGCCAATTGACGAAAAAATTATTTTACATAACAAATAATCATTTTTAATGTAACCGCCTATAGTGTCAATGCATTTAATCCAGTGGTAAATATTAATCAGAATTTAATTAATTTCCGTCTATCGGGATACAGACTTATTGGTCCACATCTTCGTATATAACGGCTTATTTTATCTTTATCTTTACGAAGATAATTTTCGTCAGATTAAGTAAATCAGTATAAAACCCTAAATGCACTTTAAAGAATCAATTTCAATTTTCTTTTAGCTCTTGTTTGACAACTATATCAGCCTTTGACAAAGCAATAGATTTTTTTACAATGATGTTCATACTATACGAGGTTCGAGAGCCACTCGAGGTAGAAGTTTACAGAGTAAGAGGCACAGTTTAAGCGGACGTGTAGAAGGAGATAACGGTTAATCCTAGAGTTGAACAGATTAAGAGTGTAGTGATCGGGGAAGCATCCTCTTGGGAGTCGGTTCCACAAAGCAGCGGTTCATAGGAAGAAGTAGCTCGAGTAGAGCTTAAATCTCACCAGTGGAATACGAAAGGAATGAGGGCTGTTCGCTATAATGGGCGTTGCATAGCAGGTCTTAGCCGAGAAGGTTAGAACTAGTGGGAATAAGGAATGTAGCTCGTCTGAGCACTTTCCATGGAAATAGTGATGGAGCAGTGATAGGCTTGTGACGTTTCGTCTGTGAGAAAGAGGTTATAAGGTGGAGAATAATTTGTCACCCACAAGGACGCGGAGACACTTTTGAATTGGAAAGTGAAGACTGGGTAGCTGTTTCCGTATATGGCAACAGTAACCTCTTATCGGTCTGATCTGGCTCCTGTAAAGGTAGAGGATAGCAGGAGGAGTCAGGTACTTACTAGAGCGGTACAGGGAACTGACCATTTTTCCAGCCTCTTTAACGATGGATTGTATGTATGAGCTCCACTTGAGGTCTGAGCTGAATGTAAGTTGCAACAGACGCTCATGGGACCACCACTAAGGAACATCCATTCATCGTGATTGGCAATAGTTATTTCTTAAATTAGGTTGAATCCAACACAAGGCTAAACGGAAGACAATGGCTGTTTTCGAGGTTTAGGGTGGTTTTATTGAATAAACATGTCTCTATTTTTAAGTGAAACATATGTACTTTTAATTTCTGTTAAATATCGTGTTTTACTTTATTTTACTATTTTTTCATTTCGCATTCCTGTAGAGTACTTTGTTAGAATTATTTTAATGTGTACTAAGCAAGTAAATATGGAGGCAGGCTGGTTTAAATGGTGGCTTCTATTCGTCATAGTGTTGTATATATTATGCCTTTAAATTCCTTGTAGGAACATCGGACCGCAAGATATAGTTACGGTTTCTATAACAATACAGTTTTTTTTAAGTGAGTAGATTGTTAGCCTACTGCACAACCCCCAACCTGGAAGATCAGGTTTTGAATTCAAATTTTTCCTTCTCCTAGACCAGTTGCTATCCAAGGCTATAGAACCCGGTTTGTCCTGCTATTTACCCATAGCTGGGGGAAGATGCAGAGGATTCATACTTTTCCCAAGGGTATTAGCACGTAAATGAATGTAATGGATTCGACTGGAATTCGAACTCGGCTTTCCGATTTCTCAGTTCGAACGGTTATCCATTACTCCAGCGTACCTCCTCTATTTCTTGTCGAGTACTTTGCTGATATTGTTAGAATTATTTTAATGTGTACTAAGCAAGTAAATATGGAGGAAGTGTGGTTAGCGGTTCGGATTGAAGAATCAGAGCGCCGAGTTCAAACTGTAGTTGAGTTTATTACATTCACTTACGTGCTAAGCCCTATGGTAAAGGTATGAATCCATCTATTCCCCCCAGCTATGGGTAAAATAGCAAGTCAGATTAGATCCTATAGCCTTGGGTGGCATCAAATCCAAGAAAAGGTAACTGAATTCAAACCAGCCTGCTGTCTTGTAGGTTCTACCTCTTTAGGCAAAGACGAAGGTAAGTTCAAAAACAAATCCACCTTACAGAGAAGAGGAACCGAGTAACCTCAGCATCCATTACATTATTTTGCCTTGAATGTCACCGTGAATCATAATTGCGAGGTGGAGGATAGTAGTGGCCATAATGAAGCAAAACACGCTAATTGAATAAATTATGAAAGCAAGTAAAAAAAGACAAGAAAATTGTTCTTACCGCTTTGCTATTGATCCGAGCACGAGCCATTCTCTTTTGATTGCCTGGCTTTAATGGCGCACAACTCCAATTTAATCCATCTTCGTCATTAGCAACACTTAAGCTAACTGGCCCTGAGCCAGTCATGAAATATTCTAAAGTCATGTCGTTCGCATTGGTTTTATGGTTGGCGCCAAAAGACCACGCTAAAGGAGCAGAACATCCCGGCGCACCAACTAAGATAAGATAACCTAATAATAAAAAAAGGTCAGCTATAGATGTTTAATTTGGTGTACTGAAGTGGGTATGCGGGGAAAAGAATAACTATTCTTATTTTACTCAATACAAGGTTCAAGATGCAAGAGAGTTACTGAATTACGTGTGCGATATGGATATAAAAAAAAGAAGTTGGAAGTGAAAATTATTGTTGTGGCTTGTTAGGAGCCAGAAAGAAAGACACGGAAAGAAGGAGATAGGTTGAACAAGTGTATTGAAATAACAGAACATATATACAAAATAAGAGTGTTATTAGTCAGAAGATAGAAGTGTCCGTCCGAACTGTCAGGTTACACTGCATCCCAACTGCCGATATTTAACAGTCCCCCCACGCGGGATGTATGTGACACAAGGCTAAGTTTACAGTGGGTTCTCCGAGCTCGTAGCATTAGCGGTTTTGGGTTTGTCTACCTCCCCGGACGAAAGGCTGCCCTTTGGCATAGCTTCGTCTGGGTTCCTCTCTGTCGAAGCAGAGAGTTCGACAGAAGTTGCACAGTCAGAGACTGCGTTTCGACTGCCGATATTTAACAGTCCCCTCACGAGGAATGTATGTGGCACAAGGCCGAGTTTAACGTGGGTTTCTCCGAGACCGTAGGCTCAGCTAAAAATATCCCCTTTGAACCGTCATAAGCGGGTTCGGGATCTGTCTACCTCCCCGGACGAAACTTTTCCCTTCGGCAAAGCCTCGACCGGATTTCTCTCTGCCAAAGAAGAGAGTTCGACAGAAGTCACACACAGTCTCGCAGGTTAGTATTTATGAAGGAGGAAGAGTTCATTCTCATGTAGATAGGTCACCATAACAATGTTATTGGTTTGTGGAGGTGATCCAAGCATGTTTCACCTTTGGAAAGTGCCTGAAAACCATGCCACATATTGGCATAGGTTTTGTGAATGAATGTGGGTAGATGAAATTGTTTGAAAGTCATCAATAGTTGTGTTAGCATAAAGTCACAAGACAAAGGTTTGAGAATATTGGCATTGTTCAAACGGTTGATCTCCCAGAAACTGTAACTAAGATCCGCTCAGACTAGTAATAGTGTCTAACATAGCTTTCAGTTTGATACTGTGTTATTAACTTAAATACTTTAATACTATGCACATGTAAATTATATGCATTATGCATTGTTTGTGTGTTCAGGTCAAGTGGTTAGAACCATTAGAACTGGGTTCAAATCTCACCATGTTTGATTTGTCAGGAAGGTAATTTTTTGATGTTTGTTGTGGCCTGTTAATGGCCAGAAAGAAAAACTCAGAAAGAAGAAGGTAGGTTGAACAATTGTATTGAAATAACAGAACATATATACAAAATAAGAATGTTATTAGTCTGCAGATAGAAGTGTCAGTCTGAACTATCAGGTTACACTGCATCCCAACTGCCTCACTTAGGAAGTCTCGCAGGTTAGTATTTATGAAGGAGGAAGAGTTCATTCTAATGTAGATAGGTCACCATAACAATTATGAAGATATATAGCTAACGCCCACGTGAGAGTCTGTTCCATAAGGTAGTGGTTCTTGGGAAGACCCTTTTGGAGTAGAACACCCATTTTACCAAAGGAATACGGGGGAAATGAGGACGATTCAATCATATGGTCGAAGCAAGCTAGGTCTTAGCCATTAAGGTCTGACCTGCTGAGATTAAAGAATGGGGCCGATCTAAGCATTTGTCATGGAACTAACAACAGGCTTGCGGCATTGCGTATCTATGATAGGACTGTAGTCATTCAGGTCACGGAGAAAAGTTGAACTCTGTCAAGGCTGATTGGGCAATTCCAGTCCAAGACATGGAAGCAATACTTCATTTTTGGTCTGATATGACTCTTTTTAATGATAAAGCATGCCAGAAGGAATGAGATACTTTCTGGTGCAACGGATCATATATATGTGTTCCACTTGAGGTTTCGGTTGAATTTGAGTCCCAGTAGATGGTCAAAACAAGGCATCTCATTGAGAGTGCATCACGTTCATCATGACAATAAATTAATTGTTTGCTCGGCCATCGTAAAACATTATTTGCTTGGTTTTTGGGTGTACTGAAATTTACAAGCCAATCTTTTCTCCAATGAGAAGTTAGAGCTAGATCAGAGGAGAGATCATCTACCAGGCTCTGATCATCTTGATTTTTGGAGATGCGCCCATAAACTGTGGTAACTTCTGCAAAGATATTTACTAATGATCTGAGAATGTTCATAGGCAGATCGTTAATATGAATCAGAAAGAGGGTAAGAGCAAGAAGAAAGCATTGGAGGACGAAGACTTGAATCTCTTCTATTTAACTTTACATTTTATTTGACTCTAATTCTCTTGGCCAGCCGTAGTTCGATTTGTGGACCTTACATTCTGTCTGTGATGTTTGGGAGACTGCCCAACTCCTCTTTGTAGCGGCTGTATGCTGCCCTGCTCCGAAAAGCAATATAACAGACCTAAAAAAAAGACCTTAGAGAATTTGAACGCAAACTCAAACTAAAAGAAACATTTAATAATAACGAAAACATTACAGATGAATCATTAGTAAAAAAATAAATAAATAAATCCAATTTCTTCCCAAGCAAAAATAATAATAATACAAATGAGCTAAACATATTTTTGGAAAAACTCTGGAACCTCGACCTATAAAAAAATCCAAACCATTCAACAATCTTACATACAAAGAAAGACAAGCCTTAGAGAGCATCCATAAAAATAACAACATAATTATAAAGGAAGCAGATAAAGGCAGCGCTATAGTGATCAAGGACAACATCTAGTATAAAACAAAAATTCTAGAAACACTCGGGCATAGGAACAACTACAAATTAATCGAAATCAACATAGACAAAAATATTATATAAAAATTACAAAACTCATCACGACACATAACAAAATATTAACAAAAGAAAGAAAAGGATTTCTTAATAAACTTTGCACCAAAAATAAGTAATTTCAACGGACTACCAAAAATTCACAAATCGAGTGAAATAAAAGCAGCTATCCAGACATAAAAATCTAAAAACATTAACATCCCAAACCCCGGTGACCTTACATTCAGTAGTAGGACCAGCCTGTCCAACTATTAGACTCAGTAACTTAATAGACACAATACAACAACTATTTACTAAGCATATTAAAAGCGACATCAGAGACGATATCTACTTCCTTAGCTCCGTACCCCAAAAGGTTGATCCGGAACAACTTCTGACATCAGAATACTATATAGCAACTTACCCCATGAATTAGGTAAACAGGCAATCTCATTCTGGATTGAAAAACATCCAGAAACACTACATCCCAGATTTATTAAGGAATTCATTATCGATAGTATAGACCTAATTCTAAAACAACAACACTTTTGAATTTGACAACAAAAACTATATCCAAACCCTAGGTACCACAATGGGAACGAAAAAGGCACCAACATATGCCACCCTAACATTAACTTACCTAGAGGAAAAGCTATATGAACAGATAGAACAAATATATACGGAAAATATAAAAATCCGCCTCACTAAATCGTGGAAATACTTAGATGATTGCTTCATTTTCTGGAAATCCTCATGGGGCGATATTAACCAATTCCACACTCTAGTTCAGAAAAAAACGGCTGTAGCTACGAGGTTATGTACCTCTACATTTGTCGACCGGAAGTAAACCCAGATCAACCCTGCAACTGGCTTCTTTGGTCTAGCAGGAAATTGATGGCAGAACCTATTCAGGTATAATACTATATTTGACACTGGCATCATAACGGGTTACTCATAAGGATGGATCATTGCTATAAGTACTAAGTTAATTTTCCTTCTTCTTCTTTTCCTTCTGCTAGGAGGTCATGTGACCCTTAACGGCCAGTTAGCAAAGCCCAGTATATACTTGTATGTATTTGGGTAGGCACTGCACAAGGAAAATGCATTCCTGATGCATGGGTAAACATAGCCTCTTGCAACATGATGTGTTGACGAAAGACACCTTTTGCAACATCTAATAGCTTTCCTTTTCAGGGTTGTAGAGAAGGTATGTAACGTATTGCTATATTTTGTTAGGATGCCCTTCTTTTAGTAAAACAATTATTTTACGCTCTTCCGACTTTTCCTTAGCCGTTTTTATTTTTTATTATGAATATTTGGTAAAGTGTCTGCTTATCACGGTTAGATCTTGCCAAGGTCACTCAGTATATAATTGGTTTACATATATTACAAGCAAATTAATAAAGATTGTCTTGCTTGGTATATGTCGTTCTGCTGAGCTGTGTTCTAACCCAGATAACAGCTCGTATTTAGACTACTAATAGTTAAGGTAGGTAGGCCTTCTTCATTACTAAGATTGGGGCAACACAATCTCTAATTTCTATCTGGCCTTGTGTTAAGCTAAGCTAAGCGTAATAAATATTTGTAATGTTAGAGAAATATTTTGAGTAATTTACTAAGCTTAATGTTGGATAGTGCGATGCCAAATCGAGGGAAACCTGGAATATAAGAAGAGGAGTTATTTGCCTTGAAAAACAGTATTCAGAATCGTGTCTTTTACCTGAGACTCGGGTATTTTAGTCCCGTAATTGCCCAATGCTTAAAACTATTCGTAGAAGATAGCATATTTAAAGGTATATGAGAGCCACACACACTCATCATATTTACATGTAAATATTGCAGTATTACAAAGTCAGGTGAAAGTACTGGTAGTCTATGGCATTACCATGTACCCACGATTCGTAAAAAGATTTTTTTTTAGTTATTTTGGGGAAAAATCTATACGTTATCAAACACAGCCTTTATAATGGCAATAATATAAATGTTGAAAACAAAACTTCTAATCAAGAGTTTAGTTGGTTGGTTGGTTGGTTGTTTTGTTTTATGGCATATCAACTTCAGTGGGACATTTAATGTCAACAAAATTTTTGAAATAGATTCATAGCGATAGTTCGGTAAAAAAAAAAGGTGTGTATGTATATATATATATATATATATATATATATATATATATATTTGAATCATTTTCAATTACTCATATTTCTGAGTGCAATGTATTGCTGGTAATATTTTTTTTTCAAAAACGTATTGCTGGTAATATTTTTTTCAAAAATATATTACTGGTAAAAGTTTTTTTCTTCAAAAATTTATTTCTGGTAATAATTTTTTTACAAAGTGTTTCTGGTATTAAAACCTATTTTTACACTTTCATAATGCTTTTTACCTCAGTTTCGGGGTTAACTATTTGCCCATTGCTGGGACCCTAACAAGTGCTACTCCCCCGGGTCAGGGTGGATTTGGGAACACCAACAATTAAGAGGTTGTTCTACGCTCCTCAAAGCCCCCTTATCATAGATTTGAATTCAGAGTTTTCCTTCTCCTAGATTGGTTACCACCCAAAGCTATAGAACCCAGTCTGTCCTACTATTTATCCGTAGCTGCGAGGAGAAGGTTTGGATCCATACTTTTCTCAAGGGTACTATCACGTAGAAAGTAATGAATTCGACTGGAATTCTTTGACTGGTTTTTTCATTCGATCAAGGCTGTTTGATGCCGATAGTCCGCAGTGTATTGTGCGAGCCATGAATGAACTTCGGGATGTCGTTCGGGAGGGAAGCGTCTAATCTGCCACAACCTGTTTGGTGGCAGTTGTCGTGCAGCGAGGGAATAACCATCATGTGTGTCAGGAAGGTAGAGAGTTGACAACAAACAAACATGTTTTTAATTGCCAATATTTGTGTGATAACAATTGTCGATTTAAATCCTCTTATTGCTGCCAACCCTCCCCCGCAAAAACTCTCAATTTAAAACATTCATTTAACATAATCCTTACATTTCCAAATGCATCATTTAAATAGAAGCATATTTACGTAAAGACGAATGACATCCTAGCTAATCTATGTCTCAGGAAAGTTAGAGTGCAGAAGTACCAAAAATGAGTGTGTATTATTATTTTTTCCACTCTGAATAAATTTCAGCTCTCGGTAGTTTGGGAGAAAGGATGAAGGTAATAAAATAATTTACTGAAACCTGAACTTTGCCAACCTGCGTGCAAAGCTCCCTGAAGAAGGAGTGGAGGGGTCAATTGAAAGTGAAAGAAAAGGAAAGAAAAGAGAATTGTTTTGTTTTTTCTATTAAAATAAATTGTTTTGATAAACGCAATTTTTTAACCAATGGATACTCGTGCCGAGGGAAATCTGAAATTTTTGTGTTGACCGCCAAAATCTTTCGGGTAAATCGGAGCCGACTTTTGGCTATAAAAATCCCCGCAATACGACCAGCCGAGTAAGTAGGAGAATTGACTCAAGATGAGTGGGTGACGCGACGGACACCAGGCAGTGGGAGACGCGAAAACATCTGAAAACCTGGCCGAGCATAGACTCAAAGAAAGCCATTCCCCAACGAAATCTTGGCATGGAAATCATCGTTTTAACGACAGAATTAAGTCTCATTTTCATGTAAAAAAATAGTCGTTTTTACGACAAAGAACAAGTACTGTTCTCAAAACAACGTTCTACGTTAAAAACTCTGAACTCTGAAGGCACGAACTGATTTTATCACGAACTTTGACAACTGACATCAAATCACAAAAAACTATTAAGAACATTAACATTTTATACCTTCAAGGTAAATCTACACTTTTACGACCTCACTGAAAGACTTTTATTGTCTTTGTAGTTTGTATTGTTTTGTATACAGTTGTATTTTTATGATATTATTTATATCGTAATACAGAGGTCGACAACTCATTCGCCCACGCGGGCCGGATCGTGTTATAATGACGGGTCGCCGACCGGACGAAGGCCATAAATGAAAAATTAAAGAAAATTACATATGCAGACCCCTGTCAACCTAAATATTTAAAACCATAATGAAAATAAACATTGAGAAATCAGAAAAACAAAAGAAAATCTAAAATTAAAAAACACCTAAGAAAAATTACTTTTCTTCAAGGAACGTCAAAATACTTCAAAGGGAAAAAAATCAACCGAAGTAAAAAGGATGAAATTATGACGTGTAGGTTTGAAATTGTTATTGAAAATTGTTCCACAAACGAACCACACACACACTCACACATAAAAAAAAAACGAAGCACATATACCTATACATACGAGTACAAATAGTTGCAAACATATACACTTACGTACGTACACATGCGGTATCATCCACACATTCATGAGGCATGTATGTATAATGCGCGTATGTTTAACTGTCTTTAGATTTCTGCTACCTCGCATGTCAGTCCCTCCCTGGCCTCTTTCACTTTAACTTTCCTTTTGCTTCTGTTATTATTTTAATGTAGCCAAGGGTCAGAACAAATATGTATCCATTATTTGACATTAAACGTAGGCAACGCAACTTGCTAAAATAAGTCTCATGAAAGATAATTGGCAGATAGTCTAATTCGAAAGCCTCGTCTCCAGAGTCGGTCAAAATGCCTTCGCGGGCCGGATCCGGTCCGTAGGTTGCCGACCCTTGTCGTAATACATGATAATGATACAGTTGCATTTTTTGTGATATTATTTATATAATATTGATTGTAAACTTGATCTTTTACCCACATCTACCATTGAGCCTTATTTTAGAAAAAAATAAGTTACTTCTCCAGGAATGTATTACCTTCCTTTTTCAAACGCACAAACCACTAAATTTATGTATCGCAAATATTTAGTAAAAATTACTTTTCTTTTCATAAAATTGTCTTGGTTTTATATCTCATTGAGCATCTCGCGTCGTTCTTTTTTACGGTGCGCCTTGTTGTCACTTGATCACCATTCTTCCCAATCTCTTTTAACCGAATCCACAAATATACATTAATAAATTCTTTTTTCCCGTCGCAGTTTTTCATAGTATATCGAAATACTTCATAAAAATGGTAATGCGGCGCCAAGAAGAGAGTGATTTAAAAAAAATCTATTGCTTTAAATATTGTTTTTAAGCATAATTTCCATCTTAATATATACGGAATAATGATAATACTTCATCTCAAGTCTTCAGACACCAGTCATTATATGGTATTCTGAATCATGCAATACTGATTTGTTTTTTACGGTTTATCAACCCATTATGGGTTATTTAAAGCCGGAACATATTTTGAATTGTAAGGATAATTCCTTTTTTTGCGAGTGAATATTACATGAACAATTTTTTTAATGATTTTTCCAGTTATATGTCCTACTATTTAATCCATAGCTGAGGGGGAAGACTGGATGCATACCTTTTCAAAAGCTATTTGTACGTAAATCATGCAATAGCTCACCAGATGTAAATTATTTCTTACCTTTCTTTATCCTTGAGTGTTCTCTTTTTATTTCCCAACGGCAGTTCTGTCCACCGCCCAAAAACCATCCGCATTCATCTTTCGAGAAATTGCACGAAAAATCTGAACCTGGAAAATGGAAAACAGTCGCGAGTAAATCAATGAATGAATTCAATAATTGGAAGACAAATAAAGTATTAGATGGTTACAAGTTTATTTCGCAAAAGTATTTTCTCGTTTACTGAATTTGTTTCACTTGGCAGCCTTTTGATCCCGAGGTGGTGAATCAATGAAAGTTAAGTTCGGGCTGAGGGCAGGTACCGACGCCGGCTATGATTTTCTCATTAACTTTAAAGAGGTAAAAAGTCAAGGCAAAAGCCTTGACGCCCGAAACATCACCAAAAGAGAAGTATTGATGAAACTGGACATTTTCTAGCAAAACTCACATATACACGTACGGGGGAATCACATAAAGTGGGACCCCGTGATTCTGTGTGAAAATGAAATAAAATCAATAAAGAAAATAATAATAAAGAATTTAAAAAAAAGAAAGAAATACATTTCCCATGGTGCTAGTAATAAAGGAACGGGAAAGGGTTTTAGTCATTTGCGTAATTTTCTGACACCACTTCCGAAAAGGATAGAAACGTGCTCTCTTCCATTTTAGTGTTTGGGCGTGTTTTCGTAGAACCTCCACCGACGAAGTAAGTACAACTATTATCTTGGTCGTTCCAACACAGCGCAAAGCTCGACCATTATAGTCATTCTTAGTTGTGTAATGAAAGCTTGTTTTGCTAGATCATTTACGACAGAGTAGTGAACCCAAAATAATTGTTGAAACACAGAAACCTAATAGAGCAATTTCAAAACCAGTTAGTAATGAAAGCAAATGGTATAAACCAATAAAATATCCAAGAAGAAGGCATTTCAATGTGCTCCATTATATCAAATATTGGTAACGCCCCCCTACTCACCCCGCCACAAACTGGCAAAAAGCCATAACACAAAATTTTAATGTTTCCTCTTGAAGCAATCAACCCTTCACATGTTAAAACTCAGGCAACGTAATTGAAAAACTAATGGGGATAGATAAGAGATAAACTCAAGGTTAGTTTAGATGCTTAACCCTTGTGCAAATTAAATGAAACAAAACGAATATTTCTATTATTATTTACTCTTTTTTCGTATTTTCCAATGAAACATGACCCAGTGTACATGTTAGTACTTCGTATGTCCATTCCACGAAGTCGTTACTTGGACATTGACCACAGATTTTCGATTGGATTTAAATCAGGAGAATTTTCGGGCCAGTCTATCGTACTTTGATTTGCTCACTGGTAAGGCTTGCAATTGTATTCGTGCAGCGTTACAATTTTCGTACTCGCACTTGGAGTAATGTCCATCGCAGACAATGGCCGTAGGACAACTAATCGACATTCGAGACAATAGTGTCTGAGCGTGATAAAATTCTGATGCAATCACAGATGACGTAATATTTTTCAAGGCCAAACAAATTTCATTATATACCCCGAAAATAGATTCATATTACTGCACACTACTGCAAATGACCTAATCTGAGAAAAAATACAAATCGATTACACCTTGTCACTCCAATGATTCTAAAACTGACCGTATGATGAAAAAAAGAAAACTAAAGCGTTTTTTTTTCGATTCATTTATACCAGGGTGTATATCCGTTTACACCCACTTTCCTATTAACAAATACTTAAATCGATCAAAAAAAAAAAAAAAAAAAGAAGGGATCCGAAACAATAAAAAAGAAACTTCTCCCTGCTAATAGCTAAAACCATAAAAAAAATTTTCGTTAATCACCATTTAATGCGTTTTCACCTTTAAGAATAATTTTTATGAACAAAAATTTGGATTAACAATAGGTTCGTCCCTGAGTGCGGTTTTAGTATGTATCTTCTTCAATTTTTTTAGTCTGGTCCTTTCCAGAGTATTTTGCATAAACAACATATTTCCGATATATTGATGGCGCTCGATTGTATATAAACTAAACCAAGCCGAACATACGACAAAATTCACTTATGAAACAGAAACAAATAACACTTTACTTTTTCTAGATATTATGTCGCATTGTACTGACAATGACCTAAAACTAAGTGTCCATAGCAATTCAAATAATAAAAATGATCACATGAATTCCTAGTCTCTTACAAGAACAACAAAATAAAATCCGGAATAATTATCGGATTCTATTTAAGATCTTTCGGAATTTGTATCCCTTAATATTTATATGAAGAGACGAGATACATTGAAAGTACTCTTAAGCTCCCCAAACAACTTAATTATTTCATATTCAGCACGAAAGACTTATAAAATAGGAAAATGAACTTTTTAAAAATTTTTTGATGCTCCAGTGAGTATATATGTCTTCGGTTATTTCACAGCATCTGACGCGGTAAGCCTAGAGCCAGAGATTTTAACTTTGTGTCAGGCAAATCTTAACTACATCAACGAAAGATTTTGGGTATTTCGATGCCAACCTCACATTAGGGACGAGGGATCGGCATGCCAGAATTGTGCTCAATATCGGGGATAGATTATTTGTAGGTATAAAGCTGTGTGAATGTAGGGATGAAAACTGCATGTTTAAAAATCACTCGATACATCATATATATATATATATATATATATATATATATATATATATATATATACTTTATTTTAGGATATTACATCGAAAACATGTCAAAATCGCTACACAATTGCAGTTGTGTTTTGATGCTCTACTTTGTATTGAGCCCTCTTTTAAATTAAATGTTACGAACGTTGGAATTGTATTTGTTCTCATCTTACTTTTATATATACATACATATATATATATATATATATATATATATATATATGAATTCCCAGTAGGTTAGAATCCAGGTAGAACTCAATGTCCAGGACAGAGTAAGAAAAACTGAACTCTCCCGTCGTTTTCGACACAGTTCTTATGACCAACAGATATTCTACCCACAGATATCATTTGATTTTAGTTGTGAAGACGTGTGCAGAACTACCCACACTTTTTGCAGGAGCCGAATACAGAAAACTGGTGCACAGTATGCCACAAGGTCTCCAAACGTCCTTTCGAAGGTTTTGAATTCAGACTTGTTCTTCTCCTACACCGGTTGCCACACAAGGCTATAGTAGCTAGTCTGCACTGATATTTACCAATATATGGTGGGGGGGAGAAGAAATAGATTCATACTTTTCCCAATAATATTAGCACGTAAGTGAATCTAATGAATTCGAACTCGGCTCTCCGATTCCTCAATCCAAGCCGCAATCCCTTACTGCACCGCGTAGTATTTATTTCGGCTACCGGCCTGAATACATAAGAAAACTTTAAAAGAACAATAGAACATGGTTTTATCGTGAAACTCTTCCTAGCCGAGATGTAAAAGCACGTCGGATTAAATGGTGGTTCCACCTACAAAGGAGTTCACAGGTTTGAATCCTGCTGTAGGGTGTATTATCTTTATTAAGTTTACTCAAGTACGCGGGTCGGTAGACGAAACAAATACAGTTTAAAATAAACGGGGCATCTACTCAAATACGAGTATCCACAAAACGTTTGAAGTAACAAACACACACGCGCGCGCACACACACAGACACGCGCACACACACACACACACACACACACACACACACACACACACATATATATATATATATATATATATGGCTGTGTGTGTGTAAAAGATGGCTTGAAGTTTGTATTAAAACATCCGCGTTCATTTAAGCGTTATTTTTACATACATTCTATTTCTAAAATTGAGCACATTTACCTGTAAATATATCATTCATTAAAACTATATTTTTATCACGCACAAACACACATATATGTTTGTGTGTGTATATATATATATATATATATATATATATATATATATATATATATATTAGGCACCTTCTTTTGAATGCTGATTTGCAGTATCCAAGTTCATTGCTAACATTATACACCTATAATCGTTAGAAGTATAATAGATTTTACAAAACTACACTTAGTCAATTAGTGCTACAGTTGGAGGCAACAAAATTGCATTTTGGTTATACAATTGTCGAGAAACAACACATAACATCCAAATCGATTTTAAAGGGAAACTATAAAAATTTTCTTACCTAAAGCTGAAGTCGTTGTTAAAAGTACAACAAAAAAGTTGAACATGTTTGTCGCAGATTTCAATGCTTTGTCGATTATCATCGCTTGTCCGTTCTTTTATTAATTCTTTTGGATAGGGAGAATTATTTGTAATGTCCCATCTTTTTTCTTTTTTAGAAAAGATTAGATTAAAGTGGCTTTATCACTGGAAGCAGGTGTTGAAAATTCCATCTTATCTGATATTACGATTAGTTTAGCTGGCCGATAATTTACATAAAACCAAAGAATCAAAGAGTGTTTTATTTGGAAGATATATTGCATGAGTTGGTCTATTTGCTTATTAATCTTTTGTAAGCAGAAAGAAAAGGTAAACATGTTTACTTTTTTGCTTGTTTTTTATGCCATGTTTTTTTTATATGCAACTGTTAATTCTTCTTAGATGACATTTTTATTGGAATGAGTGGCGTTGATTCGTGGAAAGACATGGAAGTTGAAGTTAAGAATTTTGAAATGAGGAAAGTCTGCGAATATTTAAGTCGAAATTCTCTTGCTGATACTGAGCATTTACTGAAGATTTTTTTTGAAATTCTTCTGTCTAGCACACTCGTAAGGCAGCAAAATTTCCTTGACACCAAAAGGGATCGACAGACTTGTGTGATTTTTTTTTTCAGGCGATTGACATAAGCTGGTGTATGAAAGTTTATAGCTTAGTGAAATGTAGAATCAATTCACCAAAAAGACACAAAATCGGCCGCCATCGCTCTAAAAGGCACCATATTTTATTAGGGCACCATCTTTTGTTAGTATTTATTAGATTGTTAGTGTGTAAACGTAGGCACTTGATGATGATAGTGATTAAATATATATCATAGAAAATAAATGCGAAATGAAATTTATTCTGTGGGGAATTTATTAGTTGGATGTTTCTGACATTGTAGACTGACATCTTTCTTCATTTCTCTCTTCTGAGAGAAGATATTTTGCCTTCCAAAGAAATGGCTGATGCTAACCTACAGGAGATTACTTCATTGCGCCTTTTCTGGGTAACGTTTTCCTCGGACATGAAGTGGAAAGATTATATTGACTCGATCAAATCAGGGAAAGAAGGAAAGTAGAATATTGCTGCTATATCTGGTCTGGTGCTTCTGTTATGTATTTAGAGATTCTTGATAAAGAATACAAAGAAGAATCTGCAATATTATTGGTTCTGATCTGGCATCTCATCATCAGGAACTTTCCCAGCGCCATAACATAGCTTCCCTGTGTTTTTTTTTTATAAATATTTTCATAGTAATTGTTCTGATGAACTTCACTCTATGGTATCTAGATTAGGAGTATAAGCACATTACAACATTGGCGGCATAGTCTCATAATTTTACAGATGCAATGTCTAGAACCGTATGTTCTATGCTAAGAGTTCCTTCTCTCGCACTTCTCGCTTATGGAAATCTCTTCTAGTTTCTTGCTTTCCGGCCAACTTTGATCATTTAAAAATTTAAATGCAATGTCAATCTTCTGTATTTTTAATCCCTGTTCTTTTATTGCTCACTCTCACTCTCTCTCTCTCTCTCTCTCTCTCTCTCTCTCTCTCTCTCTTTCTCTCGCTCTCTCTCTCCTTAATAATGCTTTTTTTTCACATACTCTCACACTCAGTAAGCCCTTGCATCTTAGTGGCTTTATTGCCTTGCTTGGGGTAAAATGCTTAAAAAATATGTCTGGATTTCTGAGATGAAGAGTTAATCTTATTTACGTTATTTACATGCGGATTATTGTCATTATCTTTGTTGTTGTTATCATAATGACAGCAACAAAGATGAGTCCATATGTAAGTAATGTAAACTGAGACAAAGAAAACAGTCGTTGTTTCATTTAGTTGTGGCTTTCTTTGCCAGTTGAGATATATTATAAAAGCGTTAGAAAATGATTTTAGGTATTTATTCGGAAAAGATGTCAGAATCACCCGACTGCATACTGATAGAAAATAAATTAAGTAGCTATACAAAAATAGAAAGGGGCGTGAGACAAGTATTCATCCTCAGATTTAGTCAACCTCTACGGTGACGTTATCCTAAAGGGACCGACGACCTTACCATGATTTATTATCGATGGATGCAATTTTAATAATATAAGATACGCAGATAACACAGTATTGATGGCCGACACGAAAGGGAAACTACGGGACGTCCTAGACCGTGTTGTAGAAGAAAGCGAGAAAAAAGGACTAATTACAAGAATACAGAAAGTATGGTAATCAGCAAGGGAAAAAAAGCCCAAGATACGACTTACGAATTGGAGATATAAACAACATGAGGGTGCTGAAAAATTCAAATATCTGGAAAGCGTTTTAACTGGGTATAGAAAATGTGACGCCATGATGTGAAGTACGCATTGGACTAACGAAACAAGCATTCCAAGAGCTAAGCAATGTACTGAGATACGGAAAATATCGTAAAAAAACAAAGAGTTCTGGGTTGCTATGAGATATCCATTCTCTTATATGGCAGTTAACGTTGGACAGTTTTCCCAAGGCTAAGGAAAAAAATTAAAGGCAACAGAAATATGGTTCTAGAGAAAGATATTGGAAATTCCATGAACGAAGTGAGTAAGCAACAAGAAAGTCTTGGATAAAATGGCAAGAGAAAGAACACTTATTTTCAAAATTAGGAAAACGACAGCTGACTTTTCTGGGGCACATCATAAGGAAGAAGTGCTTGGAAAGACTTAACCCGCATGAGACATATTGATGAGCTTATGCGAATGGATGATGGAACGTGGTAGCGGTGTTTTTAACAAAGTAAGAAAAAATGCATAGAGCCACAAAAGACAGAAAGTTGATGAGAGCCATGATCGCCTACGGTGAAGGGACACAGAACATAGAAGAAGAAGAAGAAGAAGAAGAAGAAGAAGAAGAAGAAGAAGTAATGGATTTGAACTCTTACAACAATTATAGGAATTCTTGCCAATTTTAAAGAAGTTGGAATGATGAGATTTGTTGTCGCTTATGTGTCAGAATTTCGTAATCAAGTCAAGATAGCTGCGACCCGCGTTCACAATAAGAGATGAGATTGCATTATCTTTTGCCAAACATGCGCCTTATATCTGTGGGAAACAGGGCTAGGAAGTTTAAGAGGCAAATTTCTCGCAGCCTGTACTTACTGAATACAACTTGGAAAGAATAAATGAGTTGTTTATCGGCTCTGAAAATGATGAGGTCACGATTTACGTTTATTTGCTTAGAATGTGTCATTGTCGTCTGTATCGTTTGCAATTCTCCCCATAAGGTAAAAATTCCGATATTTTTTGCTGGTGCTTAATTTAATATAGAAAAACGATACAATTTTTATTTCCCTGTTCACTCTTTGTTCTATCATAGCATCTGCAGTATTTTCTGATGGGCTTCTTACGACTGATAGTGTCGATTGAAAATTATAGTTAATCTAATGTCGTAAGATGAATGTTTTCTCAGCGTCTTTGGTGTCACTGAATCTTTATCACATTTCCTTGCCCACCGTAGCTTCGCCTTTGATGTTAAGTCTGTTTGTAAAAAAAGCCCGTAAGTATATTTGTAAAAAGAGGCAAGAACTTCGAAGGAACTTCGACAGCAGATGCGTAATTGTCAGACTGAATTTAGCATTGGGAAAGAATAGATAGCATCATTTGGTTCAGGTAATGGTGTGATATAAACTTTATATCTTATACATATGATATCGATTTTTAACCTTATACGTGTAATATCGATTTTATATCTTATAGATTGTTCTAATTCCACGTGCCATGCCTTTGGATATCTTAGTTTCAGTTAATTCTCCTTTGTAACTGAACTCTTCAAGTTTTTCTTCCCACTGCATGGCCCAGTGGATAAAAGCGTCGTTTGATTGATCCAAATGTGGCATAACCCAAAGCGTTGCGAGTTCAATACCTGGCCACAGCAGAGGGAACAACAATTTGGAGAGTTGAGTTATCAAAAAGAATTAACTGAAACTGAAATATCCAAAAAAAGGCATGGCATGTGGAATTAGAAAAATGAACTAAATAAAATATTTGGTTCGAATCTCCAAGAAATATCACCTGAAGAACGCCGGAGCGTACAACGACCGAAACATCGTAAATATAGCAATAAAGATGAGGACAATAGCCCGAACAATGTAAATAGTGTAAGCTAGGATTTATTGATATTTCTTTATAGTGAAAATAAATCAATTATTAACGAACAATGGTAATTAAAGAATGTGTTTCTAGGAACAGTTTATGCTTAAACTTTATATATAAATCTTTTTTTCTGTTTCGGCTTCAATAGAAAAAAATCAGGCAAAACAAGAAACGTGGCGAATAGAAAATCAAATAACAATAAAAGCACAACGTATTTTTATCACAGTTCTTCTTTTCGTATCACCCCCCAGGAAAGAATATAATGAAAAAGGAAAACCGAAGAGATTTCAGAAATAAATAGACAACGAAATCAATCAACACCGAAAGACGCTTGCAGGGGGCATTGTGGTAAAAACGCGAAACATGTGGCTGGTTTTATTTCTGCTGCTTACCACGTCAACCGTGTTATGTAATGGTAAGGTTTTGTTTTATATTCTCTCCTGTTTGTGAACTTTGTAAAGTGATTATTCTGAATACTTTTCTTATTTATATCTTAGAAAATGTCTAGAAGGCGTAAGGTGTTATGAAATTTATGTAACCTGACACTGTAGCACAAAACTGACCATCTATCCATCTGTACCATTTCTACCCTATTTTCCTCTCCAGTTTAAGTACACTGATTAAACGAGGCAAATCTGATAAACGAATACAGCTCTTTTATTTAAATTATTTACATTCTGACTAATTTTCTCATCTCTGTTGTGATTATCACAAAATTTCAGCAGTTCAGCTCGCTGGCCTTCTTCCGCTGTCTGTCAATCTGTGTAAACTTTAGGATATTTCGAACAGACTCCTTTATTGTTTTCATTCCGTTGCCCATGTCGATCGATATCTGCCTTTGTTCATTTTTTTTGTACTGCTCAGTCAATGCAAATCTTGCTTCCACTGAGACTGAGTCTTCACTACCTGGCCTAAGGATTGAACTCACAATACTATGCCACCAAATTCAAGTACCCACGCTTTAATCCTTTTGTGGGACAATCCTGAGACTAGAATTTGGAGCCTTAAGCCTAATTTTCTTATTGTCGCCCAGCTGCAGCGTTGCTGTAAATCTTGAACCCCCCAACTCTGTCTCTGTTACTCTTGCTTACTGCTGATGAAGACTTGCTGTGATGTTTAGCCTTCTACACTGTTGCTTCCTTTTTAATGGTTAAATTCTTGGATAACGTACCTTCAAAAATTAACTAAAAGATAAGCATACATGATAATAAAAGATGAGCATAAATGATTTTATCGCTAAAATATATCATTATTAAGAGGAAAGACAAAAGAATTTTCTAATTAGTAAATTGTATTTTGCATCCTTTTTAGGACGTTCGAAAAGTTGGTTAATTTTTTTTTATCTCTTGCGTCAGAGAGTGACCCTAAATTAATAGGAGAAATTTGAGCGTCTTTTTTCCAGTGCAAAACACATTGATTTAGAAATTCTTACAAAAATCAGATATTTTTTCAGATTTTAATGAAACTTCCAGTACTTATGAAAAAAATGAATTAAATGATTTTTGAATTTTTTTTCTTTTTAAAATATTTTTTTTTACATCTGTAAACAACCGCTTATTTAATTCTATGAAATTTCGAGAAATTCGTTTTTTTGTTGTAGTGCTTAATATTTGTATCATTTAAAAGGACATTTATTTTAGGGAAAATTTAAATCATGAAATTCTTTTGGTCAAACAGGACCATCAGTTACAGAAAATCTGCTCTGAATCGTAAAATAAAACTAAGATAGAATTTAATTAGAAAAAGCAGTTTTTATTGCCATTGATGATAGATTAGATACTGATAATTATTTAGGCCTTCGTCTTCTTAACAAAAACTTCTCATGACAGATACATTGAAAAGAAATAAGTGTAAACCATTAAACAAAAAATCACCTACCCACCTCAACCTTTCTTTCTTTCTCCAATATTCGTGGCATACGTTTAGATTTCTATAGTTTAGAATCTTTTCTCTTGAAATGTTCTCTAGATATCTTTTCACTTTACGAAAATAATTTAAATTCTTCTATTGCTACGAATGAATTCTTTGTTCCAGGATATCTTCCAGTTTGTTGAAAGATTCTAGCATAAATATGCATGGCAACGGTATGTATATCCGGAAAAAATCTTGCAATGACAAAGGAAGTGTCTCTTGAAACTGCAGAT
This sequence comes from Acanthosepion lycidas, assembly GCA_963932145.1. Classification (NCBI taxonomy): domain Eukaryota; kingdom Metazoa; phylum Mollusca; class Cephalopoda; order Sepiida; family Sepiidae; genus Acanthosepion; species Acanthosepion lycidas. Next base: position 20,951,134 of record OZ010582.1, on the reverse strand, counting down.
TATTCTTTGGTGTGCTTTCAACTTTCGTTATTGCACTGTTAGGGAACTCTTTTTCCTTTATCGCTCTATTTCTTCCCAGGACTGTAATATATTTGACAAAATTTCTGACAACATAGAAATGTCTAGCTTTCTAATCCCACGCACCGCTCTCGCTCTCTCTCTCTCTCTCTCTCTCTCTCTCTCTCTCTCTCTCTCTCTCTCTCTCTCTCTCTCTCAATTCATTTTTGTCTTCAGAGATTTTAATGTTCATCTAGTCAAGTGGCTTAAGCATTCTAACCTTACTAATGTTACCGGTTTTCAGAATTCGAATTTTCCCGTTCTCAATGAAACAGTGGATTTCTCTACCTGTTTTTTCTTTTCTTCATCAACATGCTTCTTTACTCGATTTATTCATCAGCTCCTCTTCTAGCTCCTGTCGAGCATCACAATTCTGTCCACTTGGTAATTCGAATCACGCACTAATATCTGTAGATATTTCTTTTCCGTCATCTATTACAAAAGAACCTCCAATTCACAAGACGTCTTTCAGCTAACAGCGTACCGATTGGGGTTCATTGCGTGAATTTTTTTGAGATGCCCCGTGGAGAGAGATTCTTAACCTTCCTCTTGAGAATTACACCACAGAAGTTTCTTGTTGGATCAAAACTGGCATATCTATGTTTTCTGCTATCACCTCAAATTATGTGGACTTGATGGTATTCCTCAACAACTACATTTTAAAAAATTCAGCTTACAAACTTCACGTAATTACTGCAGCACCTTATTTGCTATTTTTTCATCTGTCTATTTTTAAGTACGACACTTAACTGATCGATATGTGACGGATCTGATGCGGAATCTACTGACAAACTAAAATAATCAGAAGATTTTGCTTAGTCAACAATAAGCACGTTGACTTGTTTGTATGTGTTCCTCATGGGTGGTTTTGGACACGCAAGAAAGATTTCTTTTGCCCGAATTTCTATATTTAAAAATAGATTAAATTGACTTATGAGCTCAAGCATCCCTAAAAAATCCAATTTCGCGATGATCCAAATATTTCTTCTGTTCCTCGAAAAACCAAGCCACGTACAGCTAACCGTCAAATAACGGCTGTGACTCATCTCAAGATATGTCCCCAGTAATCACACTCTTCCTTAATTTGTTTTTCCAATCGTTGCTTTAACCTTACACTTTTCTGCGAGTTACGTATACAAGCATCGAGTTTCAAGAATTAGTACTTTTTTCATGAAGAAAAATTACAATAGTTTTTCGTCAGTCACTGAACGCTTCTCTTTTAACAAAATATGAGATCTTTTTAGGCGCACACACTTTACAAGCAAAACAATAAACAGATCCAATTGACTGTAAATACAATAACCACTCTCTCTTGCATTGTCTTTTGTATTGTCTATTCTACCAACAAAAAAATTTCAACGAACAGTATCTTACTGGTTTGCCACTATTGAAATGCCAGTAAGACTTGTGAAATAGCCGATTGTAGTGTTGATAGCAAGGAGTCCAATAAGCCATGTCCTCAACAAAGAAATCAAACCACAACCTTGTATCTTTGGCTATATTTACTTCATCTTTTGCAGACTGAGTGATTTCAACACCATCATCATGGGCTGTTTAAACTTTCATTTTCAGCAATTATTTTAACTCCAGGATCTGCTGTAAAGCAATTTGCATCAATATTTGTAGTAGCAATATGAAGAGAATTCACAAACGAAGTGAAACGTGTTCTACATGAACCTGCTTGTAATATCTCGATGATTCCAGTATCAATGTCATATTTTGAAAGGATCAAAGAGGTATTTGGATCTACCTCCCATGACGGAGGTTCGTTTTGATTCGGAATCCGTATATCATTTTGCGGAGCTTGTGTGAGGAAATCAGTCAGGTTTTTTGTCTTGCACTCTAAATCCAAGGACTTCTTTTATTTCTGTTTTGATCGATTTCGCTATCGTTCAATCTTGGTTTTGGGGATCGGTAAAATATAGAAGCAAGAAGAATATTTTGTTTTAATATTATGTGGCAATCACTATAGTTACACATATCACATCAGAATCATATGAAGAATTTAACATGAAGCTTACAGATCAATCATGTACTTTTGTGCTTTAATTAATATAGAAAGATTTTGTCTATATTATTATTTGTGAATTTGTAAACTGAAAAAAGGTGTTCCTGGGAGCGCTGTATATAAATTAGTCGTCTTGGGACTCGAACCCACTTAGCGTCGCTTAGATGCAGGTCACCCACCCTGTGTCACGTGATGAAATAAACTAAGTCACTAGCACAACCACATGAGAAATGCACATGGAGACATTTTTAGTACCATGTAGATTGATGCAATGAATTACATACTCAGCTATCACCACCATGTGAAAAATAAAAGTCAGAAAATACAGGCATTGCCAAGAGCAGTACTATACACCAAAGCGTTTGGCCATTTTCGTGATTTTCACGACATTTCACAAGCACTACTGATCTACTGAATTATGAAACAATCGGGCATGTGAGCAACGTGTTAGATAGGCTACAAACAATGAGAAGGCTTATATTTAACACCAGGAAGAGGCAGCTGAAGTTTCTGGGACACATAATGAGGAAGGAGGGCCTGGAGAACCTGATACTCACGGGTCGAATAGAGGGAAAGAGAGACAAGGGAAAGCATCGCGTGACATACCTGACAAGCTTGAGTAAGTGGATGACAGAACGTGCTCTGGTGAAGGAAGCAGAGGGAAGGAACTTGTTGAGAGTTGCAAGGGATAGAAGGAGGTGGAGAGTCATGATCGCGTACTTCCTGATAGGACATGGCACATAAAAAGAAAACGAATTACGTTATTTGTGGTCAGTGTCATGAAAATTGAAAGGAGTGATATGAAAACAACAGGAATCAGCTTACTTATAAAGTGCGTGTGTAATTGGCACATCGGATGCTGAGTGAGCGCCACTGCTCTCTCTCTTTCTTCTTAGCCGACATGACCAAGACAAGAACAATTAGGTGAACATCCGCTGAGAGTGAGGCTGTTAAGCTCATGTCTTGTGTTGATTTTATACCAGTGAACCGTTGAAATAATCTCCTGACTCATGTTGATTTCCTACCATTGAGCTGTTGAAATAAGCTCATGATTCATATTGATTTAATACCGTTGAGCCGTTGAAATATGTTCATGAAAAAGAATTATTTTAGCTAACAGGCACCCCACGCTACTAAGACATAATATGTAGATATTTCCTTTTGATCTTTGATACTTTGGAGAAAATATTTTTCTGCTGATAAAGAAAAAAAAAACAGTCGGAATATTTCCTGCTTTATTAATCTAATCTTATATCGGTTATCAGTGCAGGATGTGGGACTGGCGTATCAGGTTCAAGTTCCAGCTGAAGCCGTTTAGTTCAATTGCTACATTAATTTACTTGGAACGGTACGAATGCATATCTTCTGAATTAGGGTCCCTAATAGCTCAGGTCAGAAGAGAAGCAAAACTCTGAATCCAGAATCTACTCCATGAAAACCGACTTACTATAACACCTAGTTTGGGAGGACTGTAACCCTATACTCTATGGGGGGGGGGGGTCTGAATGGTCAACTTAGCTCGTAAATGAAATGATTGCTAGCTTGGTGCTGGGTGTCATAAGACATCTGTATATTTTTGTATTAGATGGTAGATAATAAACAAAATTATTTACATTTATTTTTCTTTCCCGTATATCTGCATATTCATTTCGATCTGTTCCTTTAATCACACTCCAGAAGTTATCATTAAACGTGGCCTGAAATCTTTCAGCTACTATCTCCATAGACTTTGTCACAATTCTACAGATAGGATATTTAGCAACAATGCGTGATACGCAGTTAATGACGAATAAATTTCTATAACAAAGGCATTTACAATAAAAATAATTACGGTTAATTTGCAGTTTAGCACCCGCGCTCAGTTCGCATTAAAAATTTCCAGCATATTTACATTTATATGTAATTGTACATGCTCCATTCGAATCTGGCTTGATAAATTTGATAAACTCTACCGTTTTGAAGTTATCGACAATAAAAGTTCGAATTCATTCGCGTCGCGGCAGCCATTACTGGCGTAGTTTGCATACATTCGCTACGGAAAGCTAAGCGCAGAAAAGAACGTAGTTAACGGCCTTGTTTACTGATCTTACTTGTTTCAACTTGTCTCAATTACTGCGCAAGAGATCTATATTGCGTGCGCAATAATCAAGACAAATGAATATCTCACTCATAGTTATTCCGTAACGAATGTATGCAAACAACGCCAGTAATGGCTGCTGCCAATGATGAAAATGAATCCGAACTTTTATTGTCTATAACTCCAAAACGGTAGATTTTAGCAAATTTATCAAGCCAGATTCGAATGAAGTATGTAGAATTACATAGAAATGTAAGTATTCTGGAAATTTTTAATGCTAACTGAGTGCGGGTGCAAAACTGAAAATTAACCAAAATTACTTTCAATGATTTCTTATAAAAGCCCTTTTTCGTTTTTTTTTTTTAACTGCCTACCGGCTGACATTATTGCTATTCCATCACGTCCTGCTTTACTTTATTCATGTTTGTATTTCCTCCTTTATGTGCAATATCTGTTCAGGCGGTAGGAGGTTATGATTCTACACAATTTCTTGTCCTTTGTAGCTCTTAGTATCGTTTGTCTTTTCACAACCCTAGCAAAACCTGTTCTGTCATTCATTTACGCAAGCTCGTTAGAAAAGTTATTAATTGCTTTGCTCTGTACCTCTTACCTCCAATATATCCTGCGAGTGTCAAATTCTCCCCATTATTTGTCCTGGAAAGTTCAGTAGTCTCTTTCAGATTCTAAGTATAAGTTTCCGTTTTGTTCCATTTTCCATTTTAAAACTTCCTCATTAATCATATGTTCCGGCTATGATATTCTTAGCATCCTTCTGTAGAACCACATTTCTGTTGCTTTTAGTCCCTTCTTCATCTGTGAGGTGATTGTCTACAATTCACTGCCATAGAGGGAGACAGATATTTATATAACTGTTCATCCCTCTTTGATTTAAGATAGCTTCTGCTGAGGGCGCTCAATTGAGCCTTCAGTACAATAGGTAGGGAGGAGTAGATGCGATAAGCAACAATAAACTACAGAAGAACTTAAAATGGATTGCTGCATTTAAGTATTGCATTAATATTTAAACTTAACTTTTAAAAGTTCAATAATTCTTCTGTCGCATTGATGTATGTAGGTCCTTACTTTACTTACAAAAAATTATTTCTATTTCATGGGTAACTTAAAAATTGTTATAGTTTAAAAAATTCATCTAAAACATTCACGTAAAAAAAATGCCGAAAACAATCGCAGTAATGAAAACTTGAAATACCCAACGCACCCGTAGCGACCGTTAATGACGTAAACAGATGTGTGTCACGTTGGAAAGAGTGAAACACATAATACACACACACGCATATATATATATATATATATATATATATATATATATATATATATATATATATATATAATGTAATACGATACAGGCAGAACTTGCCGGTTTAATTTAACAGAACTTGTTCACATATATATATATATATATATATATATATATATATATATAAAGAAAATATCCATAAACTGTAAACTCTGTCTGGAGGATAATATATCTATAATTACCTTCCCAGATCAAAAAAAATTACTAAATAGACAATAAGAACTCATCTCAGAATGCACTTAAACAAATTTTTACTACGTTACTTAGAAAGCTAAAAGTAAAAATTAATAAAAAATAAAAATAAAGAAAAAATAATATATATATATATGTGTGTGTGTGTGTGTGTGTGTGTGTGTGTGTGTGTGTGTGTGTGTCTGTCTGTCTGTTTGTGTGTAAGTTGATATTGAGGTCAACACCCAGCGGTGACTGCTTCAGGCTTAAATCCAATCGTCAGACCCTGTGCATTGTGCTTTGGCTCGACTGTTTAGATATGTTGGCCAGCGATGCATTATGGGTAGGTCTATTGTATTATTTTAATGGTTATTGGGTGGGCAGTAGCAGTTATGTTTCGAATTATTCTAGCGGATACTGAGTGTAAACAACTGTGTATTCGAATGCTGCTTTGTGGCTATTTTATAGTGTTTTTGCTTTTTTTTTTTACTGGTTGTTTTGTTATTTATTGCTGAATGTTATTATTACGTTTTACTTGCCTTTGTAGCTTGTTAATTTGTTTATTATCTACTTAATTATCTTTAATTATCTTTATTATCTACTTAATTTATTTACTTATTTATAGATTTGGATTAATTTATTATACTTTTTTATTTTTTATTTATTTTATTTCTCTTCATTTATTTTTATTTTTTATTAATTTTTAGTTTTCGCTTTTTAAGTTACGTAGTAAAAAATTGTTTAATTGCGTTTTGAGATGAGTTCTGATTGTTTAGTAATTTGTTTTGATAGCTATATTATCCTCCAGACAGAGTTTACAGTTTATGGATTTATAGTTATAGGCTGATGTTGTTTTTCTTATTTTCCATGTTATTTTTGGTGTGGTTTGGTTTTGTTTTTAATTTCCCATACATGTTTAGAAAGCATTCTATTGGTCTCGTATTTACTATTAGATGTTTTTCTGTGCATAGTTTATTTGTTTCCAGGGTCCTTCAGTTACGTCTATGTAAATTTGTTCTTCGTTATATGCTGATTTTAAAGTGGCTTGATATATTATATTGTTCTGTAATCAATTTTCGTTTAAGGACATTTGTTCTTTGCTCTGCAGTTACAGGTGGATTTGATTTGTGTGGGTGGTTTCTTGGTTGTTTTCTTGTTGCGTTTTTTATTATTTGTGTTATGTTGTGCAACTATCGCTGTACTTTTTGCTGAATATCTTGTAGAGAGTGCTTGATACGGGGAAGTGTTTGTCCATGAGATAAATGAATATTTTTCATTGGTTTATTTTTATTTTTTATTGTATGGTGGGTTGAAAAATATGATGTTTCTTTTCCTGTTGTTGTTTTTTTTGTACTGTGTGGTGTTTATGTGAGTGTTGTCGAAAATCTACAATCTTTTAGGGCTACTTCATGATCTTTTTCTGCCTCGTTGAAGATGGTTTCATTAGAAGAATTGTCAGATAACACGCGGTTAATTGATTGTGGGATCTACTTTATTATTGATGGCGGGTGGTTGGAAGATGTGTGTATATAGAGTGATTTGTTATTAGGTTGTCTATATGGTTGATATGTACCTTTTCTTAGGTTAAATCTGACATGTAGGAAATCTACTTTTTGTATGTTAGGTTTTATGTCTATGTTGGATTCCATATTTGTCTGTTACAGCTACTTAGGATCATGAGACCCGTTGTCGTTGTAGAAGCCTATATCATTTTTATCAATTATTTTACTTAGTTCATGTAATAAATGTATACCTATAAGCTCACAGATCTCTGTATTGAATAAAGCTTCTGTTTCAATACTTGACTGGGAATCTAAGTACATTTGTGATTCTGGTCTGAAATCTGTACTGATAAGGGAATGAAGTAGTTGCTTGTATGACATAATTACGGAGCGATGTATTGAAACGAATAGCAAGCTTGAAATTTTCTCGTTTATTGTTTCACTATTTCAGTCCTTCGAGATATTGAGATATAGATTTTGTAGCACCAGAGTATCTCAAGTAGACAGAGCGCACCTTTTTTGAAAACAGTATTCGAAATCCTTGCATTTACATAGCTTCGAACAAAGATTACTGGCGTATAAAGCAGGTCTGGTTATCAAGTTTTATCAAACAGCTCAGCCTTGAGAGTTAAATAATTGTACAAGTCTATACTGATACCGTTCCAATGTGTCTGTGTGTTTGTTGCCACATCACCAAAAAAAGCGGACCATTGTAGCGCAATTTTCGTTAACAGTCAAATCTCTGCAACACCGTATCCTCACCCCACTGGACCCACGCACTCGATAAGACCGGCCGTTGATCCGATATTGTCCAGTATTAGAGGTTAGACACAAGTCTCCAGTTCCCAATATCAGTTCGAAGCCACCCTCCAGCCACATTGTAATTGTTTTGATCCTGGAAAATGGCCATCAAATCGTAGAAATCCGGAAGCTCTCCGTTGGTCCATCTGCGAGTTCATCGGGTGAGAATCAGGTTAACAGAAAAAATAAATATAACCAAGTCGATTCGATTTTGAAAGGACAAAACTTTTTTTTAGATATATATAAAAGCAAACACACACAAAAATGTTCTTGTTGCACAAGGTTGAATGTTTCTTGTATGGGAACAATAACCAAACAAACAAAAATAATTCGAATAATTTCGGTAAGGGGAGATGTCGCCTTCTTTTTACCAGTTTTTGGTCTGTTTAGCGCAACTACTACAACCTTCCCGTTCTCAGTAGTAGTAATAATAGTAGTAATATTAGTAGTAGCAGAAGTAGTGGTACTTAAATGTTAACGGTGGTATTTCGCTTCTTCGCCCTCATCTTCAGCAACACACAGCGGACGCTTCCTTTTCAACCTCTGACGTCTCTCCACTCAGTTTGACAGCATTCGAAGACTTTGACTCGTATATATATATAGTTACTTTGACTAGTATATATATCCATACTTGAGCTCTAATATTAACCCTTTGTGCCCTGACCACCGTTTTACCGGTGGTAGAGAAAAATGACGTAATGCCCAGTCACCGGTTGAACAGTGGTAGAGAAAAATGACTTAATGTCCAACTACCGGTTGAACGGTAGGTAAACACTTGTAACTACTTTTATATCTACTGTGAAACATTACATACCAATTATTTGCGAATTTTGACTCAGGGGTTCAGGCAGAAGGGGTTACGATTGTTCAGAACATAGGGTCAAAGGCTCAAAGTTTTTGATCATATTTTGGTATGGGAGGTGAGGAACTTAGTTTTTGAAACATTAACACCTTAAGTGGTACATGTAAAAAAAAACTACCTGGATTAAACCTTTGAGACTTGACCACTGCTTTACCGATGTTAGAGAAAAATGACATAATACCCAGCTATAGGTTGAACAGTTGTAGAGAAAAATGACTTAATGCCCAGCCACCGGTTGAACGATGGTTAAACACTTACAACGTTTTTTTTATGTCTACCGTGAAACATTACATACCAATTATTTGGGAATTTTGACTCAAGGGCTCAGGCAAAAGGCTTAAAATTGTTCAGGAACGCAGGGTTCAAATGTTTAATTAACAACGTTCATATTGCTGAAATTTTTTGTGCAATGCTTCGAATTGACATAAATTATTTCTTTGAGCCATGACCACTACTTTATTGGCGGTAGAGAAAAATGACGTAATGCCCAGTCACCGGTTGAACAGTGGGTAAGCACCTGTAAATATTTTTATACCTACCGTGAAACATTACATAACAATTATTTGCGAATTTTTCTCTCAGGGCCTCAGGCAGAAAGGTTAAAATTGTTCAAGAACGCAGGGCTGAAAGAGTTAATATCATTTTCTTTTGTTTGTTATAAATATTTTCTGACTGTATTGAGGAACTATCATTATTTATAATATTTAGATGCCGACTGTCCTTATCTTCGTTGTTGTTATCACAACGTTTCGGCCGTTTTACTCTCCGGTCTGGCGAAGAAGAGAGAGCAAGACAACCGAAACATTATAATAGCAATAACAAAGATGGGCCTTATTGTCTTTAGGATATCATGAATTATTTTCCATCTGACATAAATTGTTTAAGGTGGAACCAAATTTACAAAATTAATCCACTTCAAATCCATATCTACTTAAACTGAGGTAATAAACTGAAAATTTTGGGTGTCGTGTAAAACTTTTGTGTTTAAAGGCCAAATCTGATAGAGTTCATATCAATTTTGGACGAGTGAACTGAGAAGAAACATTGATACTTTAGGTAGATATTTGTTATTTAAGAAATAGCATGATATGACGTTTATACAGGGATAGACTTGAGAGGAGTTACTTGAACTTTAAGAAATTTAAGGGGATAAGTAGTTTGATAAACTATCGATTATTCATTTTCATGTGCAGTCTTGCGTTAAGAATGTGGTTTTGTGAATTTATTAAGGAATCACATTCATGTAATATATTAGCCATTAGTTTTACACCATTTCTCTCTTCGGTCGGTGTTTACGAAAATTCTCTTTTTATTAAATTAAATTAATTTTTTTTAAAGTTAAATGAATCATAATTTTGACAAATTCGACGTAGAAAAAATATTTTTCATCGAAATCACTCAGCAGAGTTGGCTCTGAGATCCTATCAATTGTCATAAAAATAGAATCTTGACTTAACACACTCAGTTTCCTTTGCCTATTCCTATTTATTTGAACTTTCTCACAAACTAAAACTTCACGTATCAACTAGCACACACCAGTTCATCTTTATGGAAGTAACAACTAGATACAAGCAGTTTCCACTTCTTATAGCACACCTATAAAAAGTAACACTAAATAAACTATTATGAAAACATTGTCTTTTTTAGCTTCTTCCACGAGAGAACGGTTTCCACAGGTGCCAAAAAGCAACTGGGGATTAGATTCTCACATAGCATTTCCACATTGCATGCAAATGATTAGGGTGAGAAATACGTCTTCATGTTTTCGGGAATGACTGAAGCAATCAATTATTTTGCCATACGTTTTTATAAGTGTTCTTGTATTTACCATCTATAATATTGACCTAACTCCTTCTGTCACGCTTTATATCTACAAGGGTCAGATTAGACAAAAAAATGGAGTATTGCTGCCATGTCTGGACTGTAGCTATTCAATCTTCTCTTTCTAACCTTGAGTTAAAAAACATTGACGCAGACTTGTTGAAGACATGTTCCACCCTACAACCTCTTTCCTCACAGACGCAACGTTACAAGCTGACGCTACTCTTTCACGACTCACATGGAAAATGTTCAGGTGAGCTCTGCTCTTTAGTTCCACTAATTCAGATATTTAAAGCTAGGACACACAATGCTACTTCCACGGAGTTAAATCATATATCGTTTCCTTCTTGTTCTAGATATATGGCTTTTTCACAAGAGTTTTGTAAAATAGACTCCCGCTTAGGTGCTTCCCTGAACACTTCAGTTTTAACCTCTTTGTTATCTCCCCTTATCCTTATAAACTTCAGTTCCATTCATATTACACACCTCATTCCTAATGACAGTTCTGACTGTGATACACTATCTAGAGTGGCTCTTGTGCCTTGTAACGGGTGAAATTTATAGTTTTAAACAATTCTTATAAGGCATGAAAATAAAACACCGACGAATGAAGACGAAAGAATGTATATTTTATTCTTATCTACGCAGTAAAATTAATTAGTGCAATGTTCGCTACAAATTTTGTTTGGTTTCAGAGTTAAATATGAAAGATCAGAATGATATCACTATGCTTCACATGGGAAGAAAGACTACGGATGAGTGAAAACTTCTCAGCCAAGCTGTCTCAATATTTAATTAGTAACAAAGTAAACATGACGTCAGTCTAGGGCAATACTGACATAATATTGACCCCAGTATTAACTAACTCAATGTGGACGATTCTCTTAACTAGCCGCCTTCATTTGATCTGCATGAAAACAATACTTGTTCGAAATAATCGTTGTGTTCCCTGAATGTAGATGACGCACTTCCAATTTCACCCGCTGCTGCTTTTTGTTTATAGTATTTTATTTCTTATCTGTACCTTATTTTAGGACATCTCTCGTATATCTAAAGTTTAAAATAATGAAGACATATGAACTGGAGAAAAAAAAACAAGCCTTGATTCATCGTCACAGCTGAGCATCAAGGACGGGTTTCCCCCCCCCAAAAAAAAAAAACGAGGACCCTGTTCTCTCATATATGCGCATCCGCGTGGCACTATATCCATAGTATCAGATTCGTCTTCCCTCTCTATCGTCCTCAGGACGATGGGACAGCAATTTTCGATCGAATATCCGAGAAGATTGATAATATCCTCACCGAATTTTCCTCGGCTAGCTCAAAGTGTAGATACGCAAAAGCGGTTCAGGGCAAAGTTAAAAAGAAACAAATTGGATCCCGTAAATTCTGGAAGACCATCAGCCAAATTATGGACATAGGCAAAGCGGCTTTGCCAACTTTTATAAATGGCAACTAGGTTATAACTTCCTTGATAGACAAGCCGAAGCTCTTCGCTTCGATTTTGCCTCGAACTCAACGCTAGATAACAAAGGCCATCCCCTTCCCAACTTCTCACGTCTCACTGAGCACAATCTCTATATATTTTCATTACAACATGGGATGTTTGAAGACTTATCAAAAGCCTTGGCCCTAAGAAATTCACTGGCCAAGACAAAATTCCAGTGTTTAAGAATATCAACTTAGAACTATCCCCGATCCTAGCAAAGTTATTTAACCACTGCTTGAAGGAGAAATCCTTCCAAGGCCTGCGGATGTGACACCTATGTGCTACTGGCAAAGGGAAAGAGAAGGGTTAAAAAAAATGGAACGATAGATAAAAATGAAGTGAAATTGCTTTTAAGTTTGAAAGTCTATTTTTTAAAATAGAGACGGCTTGAAGAAAGTGACTTTGTTGTTTTGGGAAAAGATATTACCAAAGAGGCCATCTGGAAAAGCTGGGCTGACATTTGATTGATGGCGCTGCCTTAAAGTAGAAGTTACGAAAACATCTCTGAAGAGCCATCCGAGAAGGAAAGTTGACGGAAAAGATAATATTTGGTAATTTTAAGGACAAGGCAGAATTGAGAATCTGATTTATTACACCTATCAAAAAGTGGAAATTGTAAACAAATCGAGAAATGGAATTTCTTTGTCTAATGACCCACACCAGGGTTCTTAAGGTGCGATTAAGCTAATAAAATATGAAGACATCTACCGGAAGAAACAGATGTTAAATTTTTGATTGTATGAACAAGACTAAGCTGGAAAAAAAGTTGCTGACGAGAAATTAAAATGATAATTCTAATTAATGACCAGAAGCTAAGCCACGGTGTTTAAAAATTAGATTTGTCAAAATGACAACCGAATTTAAAGGCTTAGGAGAAATGCCAAGAAGGACGGAGGGATTGCCTACGCCCATTGAGAAGTGATAGTGCGAAGTATAAATAAAAGAAAGGAGGATTTATCGGGGCGGATCAGTACCTGTGACTGCTGTCCATAAGAAAAGGGATCTCCCAAATTTAGAAAGATAATTAATTTTTCAAAGCCAGACAACGAAGAACTCTAGTTGGAAGATAGGAGAAACACCCGGCCCCTTAACCACATCAACCCCATTCCAGTCTTGGGTAAAAGTCAATATAAGCGGAACACTGAAGCGACCAGCCCAGTTCCAGAGTCGCCAGCTAGAGACGCAGACGAGACCAGACAGCTGGAGGAGCTGCCAAAGAGAACTCCCGACTTAAGCCTTGTTCCAGACTTAGCTAAATTGGGCAAAGTGTCACGATAGAATTCAAAGTGTGAAAGGTTAATATTTCTGTAGAAAGAATATAAACCACATAGAAAATAGATCCTAAAGAAATTCCTGTCTTTTCTTTATTTCGTCTTCAAAGAACATTTTTTTATTTTCCCTTGTGGCATAAGTTCGCCATGATTCGAACCAGCACTACAATTACTGACGACAACTCTGTCTTTGACAGCTCTGTGTTCAAACAAACACAATGTGGTGTGGAGCCGGAAGCAGACTAGAACGGCCAACTTCAACGACCAGTGGCAGTATTGGCCAACGTAGGCACTGATCCAGAATCGACCGGCGAGAAGGGTCATAATTAATTGCCGTAGGCCAGGACTGACCGTGCGTCATAATTGGCACCCGTGACAAAAGGATACACCCCGGTTTGACTACGACCAAACCAAGAACACCAGACAAGCAAGCTGAAAGAGAAGAAAGAAAGAAAAAAAAAAGGAGTGAAAAGAACAAACGGATTTTGGTCATTTTGACTACCATACGGTTTTGTAAACACACCAGACATTTTTTTTTTCGTTAAACTCGCAGCGACCAGCGACCAGCGACCAGCGACAAGCGATAGGTAGGACAATTTTGGTTTCCCTGAAATGTCTCAATTTTTGTTGAATGCACCTTTTTTTGTTTTGATATTCCTTAAAGCTTCTTAATTGCTCACGTGTTCAGTACATGGCATTCTCAACATCCTTCTTATCTCAAGTTTCTTCATCTTTGAGGAAATTGCTCCGTATTTACCGTCATATAGGAGGACAAATATTATATAACAGTTACGCCGTCATTTTTAAACTAATTTTCCTCAATACATTTATTAATTATTGGAAAGTAAATTTCGTGTTCGGATGACAATACTAAATTGTTCGTGCTTTGTTAAAAAGAAAGTCCAAAATATTTAAATTGTTCGTCCTTGTTTGATTTTGGTATTTACAATGTGTAATTCACGTCTTGGGATGTTCATCATGCTATCAGCCATACATTCTGTCTTTTTTTATAATTGGTGTTTAGTCCTTTCTTCTCTCTTTCCTTTACTACCTTCTCTAGGAGTTCCTGCAATTTACCTTCTGCGTCTGCTATCAACACTGTGTCATCTGCATATCTCATGTTGTCAAGATTGTGACCACCATTAATAAATCTTGGTAGAACTTCTAGTTCTCTTAAGGTACACCTCGCTGTAAAGGTTGAATAAATCTGGCGAGAAGAGACATTCTTTTCTCAGTTTAGCTTTGTCTGTGATCAGAATTGTAAAATTACACACGTGGTGAGCCTTTGTGGCCGATGAAAGTGATCCTTGTCAAGTCTGACAATGGATGTAACAATTTTTGTTATAGTTTTTAATGCCTGGATGGGAGTCATGGGAGACTTCAAAGCAATTTAGATTACAGCATTACAGGAATGCACAGCTGTATTTGAACCCAAAGTCAAAGCATCCACTCTGACCTAAATCTCTTTTTTTATTCAAGTGATGCCTTTTATCTTCTAAGCCATATTAGGCCCGAGTTCAAATTTTGGGAATTTATCTAACGATTTAGCAATTTCGTTAACAGTATAGCAATACAGGAATCGACAACTGCATCAGATTCCCCAAAACATAGCAATCAGTCTAACACAAATCTCTTTTTATGTAAGTGATGTCTTTTACCATATCAGCCCTACTGGGATTTGTATTAGGCTGGTGCAAAAATAATGACGTAATAATGTCGTTTTTTGACGTATTTTTTAACATCAAAAAACGACATTATTACGTCATTATTTTTGCACCAACCTAATATTAAATTTTTTAGATTTTGTCGAATTTTTGTGTTTGCCTTTGCAATGATAATCAAAAAGCTTTTTCCCATGACTGGACCTTTGTTATTTAATTGTTTAACATAATCTCGCACAAGAAATGTGACATTTTGTTAGTTTCATCAACAAACAGCCTTAAAAATCAGCATTGTTAGTCGATGTAAATAATAATAGGGGGTGGGGGCATGTTTCTATTCGATATCATGGCTTTCACCTTGGCTCAAATTCGTAATATTGGCGTCGATAAAAAAAATAATTAACTATATCAGGTACCGAACAATGTCTATAATGCAGTAATCTCCTTAGCACTGTTGGATTTATTGACGTTTGTTTATATTGAAAATAAGTCAATTAATAACCAGTTGTTATCATTAAAAATGTTTCTCGAGACAATTTTCAGCTTTAACTTTATAAGTATGCTAAAGAATAGATAATTTTTTTCAGGATTCATGTCGACAGAAAACATGAGACAAAAAAAGAAACGTGGTGACCAAAAATCAATTGATTATAAAAACACACACACAACATTCCTTTATCTAGCATATTTCTAAGAAACACGTACTTTGGCCCTCTTTTCGTATCACCCCACCCAGGAAAGAATATAAGTAATGAAAAAGGAAAATCTAAGAGATTTCAGAAATAAATAGACAACGAAATCAATCAACACCGAAAGACGCTTGCAGGAGGCATTGTGGTAAAAACGCGAAACATGTGGCTGGTTTTATTTCTGCTGCTTACCACGTTAACCGTGTTATGTAATGGTAAGGTTTTGTTTTATATTCTCTCCTGTTTGTGAACTTTGTAAAGTGATTATTCTGAATACTTTTCTTATTTATATCTTAGAAAATGTCTAGAAGGCGTAAGGTGTTATGAAATTTATGTAACCTGACACTGTAGCACAAAACGGACCATCTATCCATCTGTACCATTTCTGTACCATGTCATCAGTTTAAATAACAAGAATACAGACTACGTAAGGTGAATATAACAAACGAACTTTTTAAGACCATATTACTTCAAGATGTAGGCGATCATGACTCAATACATATTCTTTTTCTTTATTGTCTGTGAACTGTCATAGGAATTTTTTAGGAAAGATGGTGGAGTAGTTTCCCATTTCCTTCTCTCTTGTTTTGGAATTCATAGTTTTTCTTCTTGGAATTGTTGCCATCTAAGGCTAGAGAGCCCACTCTATAGTGCTGTTTAACCCATAGCAGGGGAAGAAGATACGAATGTCTCCTTTTCCAAGGGTATCTGTTTGAAAGTGAACGCAACAGACTTGCTTAGAATTTGAACTCGGCTCGCCGATGCCACTTTGCACGCTGATATCCGTTACTCTCCACGAACGAAGACCTTTTAATTTGTAGGGAACTGTTCGGAAAGTAATATCGTATTTGGAAAGAGATAAACAAAAATGGATGCCAAACGTAATTAATTAAATTAAATTTTATTAATCAATAATAGAGTCATTTGATAATTTAACTCAACACAAACAAATTTTTACTTTTTCTGTCAGTGCTGGTGTTTTTAACGAGAACAAAGCTAACATACCTGAATTGGTGTCTTCCTTATTTCTAAATATCCTGGCAAGAAGAGAATTAAAAGAAACAAGAATTGGAAGATGTAAGGTTTGGTTTCTGCGGAGGATGAAGAGGAAGATGGGAGGGAGGATGATAGGGGAGGAGGAGGAAGAGGGTGGGAGGAGGAGGCGAAGATAAAACATTCTTTCGGCTTTGTTTTGCTGTGAACGGTTGTAGTGATTTTCCAAGTGTAGCTTAGATGTGGCACAAGACCGAAAGTATGGGGCATCCAGCTGTGAGCGGTTGTATATTGTCATGGTGCAAGAGGAATGGCTTTCTCTTCAACAAAACTACTCATTTCTCGTGGATTCCACCAATTATTCGATTAAAAAAATAAAAGCCGCATTGTTGATATTAAAGCCCTACAGCGACAGTTTTTTTTCAGGATCCAGACTCTCATGGAAAGGCTATAACAAATTAAGTATAGTAGAAAAAGAAATTGAACATGGAATAGTTTGTGCCAGCAGTTGCTTCGCCCAACGCCGCAAATTGCTACAAAACAAGAACAACAACCCTAAAATGCGAGTCATGTTCTTAAATAACCTCTTCATATCGAGACTATATATGATTCCAAACCAGTTCAGATATATCTAAACTGTCAACTGTATTCAACCGTTTCCTAAGATCTATGGTGAAAAAATGTTCTAAGCGAATGAAGAACTGTACCAAATAACAGAAACCATATCACTTGAGGACTACAAACAGCGGCAACAACTAAAATGGATAGCACATGTAGCTCTAACAGAAAATAATGGCATAATCAAAATGTAAACATTCCACACTACTTCAAATAAAAGGTTAGGAAGGAAACCTCCATCAATACTGGAAAGTATGGTAACAACTACTAGACAGGATAAACCTATTTTCCTAAAAATGTGCTTTATAAATCTCGGTCAATGAATGTGCAATTTTTCCTTATAAGGAAACGGCTATTGTCATGAACCATTATCATACCTGCCATGTTCCATCAGACATAGGGCAAAACTTGTATGACTGAAATCCTAGATTCTATATTTGGATCAATTCAACATAAGATGATAAGAATTTTTTTCTTTTTCTTTTTTAGTTTCATAAATTTGAACGCCTGTTTATTAATTACTAATTATCTTTATGCATTGCAAAATTCCTTCCCCCCCTCCTGACATTTTTGGTAATGGAGTGTTTCATATTATTTTAGTAACGTGTAGAGATTTGCTTAACTTATCAAAAATACCTAACCCTATGTCGTTAATTAGTTCCAGAGGTCACGACTTAAGTCGAAATAACCAGACTATAAACCGTAAATAAGCACTCACAATCTATTGGTTAAGGAAACGATTATAGGAATTTTTACATAATATTCTTAGTAGTGAGCGCACAATATATATATATATGTGTGTGTGTGTGTGTGTGTATTGTGTGTATGCGTACGCGTACGTGCGTGCGTAAAATAAAAACGAATAATAAAAATAATAATAAAAAAGAAAAAGCCAACACTCAATAAGATTAACTATGAACGCGGCCACAGTTTCCTGGCCGTAAAAAAACATTGACATAACTCCAGATATATAGAGAAAAACCTACACATTGAATTAAAAATAAAAATAAAAAACAACATCCTTAATAATGGCTAATAAAATAGCCGAAAGCGCTCGGATATATAGAATATTTTGGTTATGAACAGAAAAAAATCACTTATACGAACACAAGAAAATTGAATAGAAATCTTAATCATAGTACCATATGTTTAAAAATTGCATACAATTATAAAAAAAAAAATTACAAGTCTTTGTACAAACGTCGATTGCCTTGAGAAAACGGTTGTACTAGTAATCAACCAGATAAAACGAATGAAACTCAACCACCATGAATGGAAAACACTGTTTTTCTTCTCTTAAATTGCACTCTTCTCTAAGCGTTAGAATAAGTTAAAATAATAATAACAATAATAATAATAATAATAATAATAATAACTGTATATTATTAGGCCATGATACAAAATAAAAGTATGATGAGAAAAAAAAATCCGTTGAGAAAGGATACAGACGTCTCCGAAAATTCCGATTTTTAACATTTTTCTCAATGCTTGGATTTTGTCTGACGGCCTAATAATAATAATAATAATAATAATAATAATAATAATTATTATTATTATTATTATTATTATTATTATTATTATTCTGTCTTTTTTCGAATTTCTCTCATCGGTCCCTAAACTTTTGTGGAGTGATGAGTTTGAGATATTTTTCACCAATGCCTTCATTATATTCTTGTCATGACAGCTATATCTCTTCTCGGGAGGAAATTGGAAACAGAGAAAATTGATTGTCTCTGTAACTTCAATGTAGTTTTCAATACACATACGCGCACATACATCATATATATATATATATATATATATATATATATATATATATATATATATATATATATATATATATATATATATATATATATAAAAGCACGGGGGAGTAATGGATAGCGGTTCGGATTGAGAGCCGAGTTCGAAGATAAGGTATTAATCCATTTCTGCAAATTTCCACCTATAGCTCAGGGTGTCAAACGGTTTAAGAGAAGGACAACTCCGAATTAAGAATTAACAGAGTGTCGTTTCAAAGCCTTCCGTATTCGACTCTTCCAAAAGATGTGGTTGCTTCTGCACAAGCCTTCAACCCCCATAAACGAAAGATATGTGCGGGTAGTCTGACTATTGATACTAAGAACTGAACCGCTTGAACCTAATACTTCAAAAACGACGAGAGAGTCCAGTAGTATATATATATATATATATATATATATATATATATATATATATATATTCAGTTGTATGGATATGAGTTTCAACAAAATCATATCCATACTACTAAATGTGTTAACTCAATCACTGATATTAGGCGCTTTCCACTAAGTACTGAGCATATAAAATAATACATATATATATATATATATATATATGTATATATATATACACGGTATAGGAGCAGCAGATCATTATTCAAACATATATTGTTAAATATAACAGACAATGAATGTCTATTATGTTTAGAACCGCATTACGAATTTACGACCGTTATCATCGCGTAGCAAACTTCTATGTAAACAAAACAGGATGTCATCTTTGACGGAGAACATCTCTGGTTTCAGGTCCATATAACCACTCTGATGATAGTTCATGATGTGTCGAAAGCTGAGATCGACGACCAATATAATAAAGAACTATCCAAATGTTGGACATGTTTTGTCGTTATTTTTTCTTGAAACTAAAGCCACTATACGTCGATTGGAAAGGCTCATGATAAAACATAATAGATATTCGTTGCCTCCTATATTTAACAATATATATTTGAATATATATATTTGAATATATATATATATATATATATATATATATATATATATATATATATATATATATATATATATAATTCAAGGATAACATTATATATATATATATATATATATAATTATATATATAATTAAAGAACAATATAATTATTTATAACTTATATATATATATATATATATATATATATATATAATTCAAGAATAATATAAATAAATCAATATATATACACTCATTTGAATGAAAGCTTTTCCTATGTCAATTTGTTCGAAAATTAATTTTCTTTTCTTGCTTACTTATTTCACTAAAATAAATTATGCCCCAAACATGGCGTACTCTATTAAAAGCCATGTCATAGTGCAACTCTTTCCCAGGAATTGCTGCATAAACTCTCCAGTTAAGGAACCTCTGGGACTGCTCTGTCAATTATCAACCCCTTCCTAGCAGGTAGGACCCTACAGAAGGTTCCTACGTGTTTGATAGGTCCCTTCATGTTAACGGCCAGTCATTAAGATCAATGTCGGTGTTACACGTTTTCATTACTCCTCTCTTTCTACTGCATGTTAATGATCTGCCTAAGAGAATACTTCGATAGTTATTGAGTATATGTGCGGATGATACAACGGTTTAAATGTGTACCTACAAATATCTGGAAGATAGCAGCACATCTCTCTTCTGACCTAGCAAATATGGTTCAATGGGGAAAGGACTGACTTGTAATATTCAGTACAGCCAAAATCAAAGTAGTAACGCTCCACCACGACTGAGCAGACCTGGGTGTTCACCTATTACGATGGATGGGATTCTCTCAGGGAAGCTCTTTTATCTTCAACGTCTATTGGGACTCAAGCTCTCTCCAGATCTCATGTTGAACTCATATATCCTATCTATTGCTAAAAACGCTGGATTGGTTCAGTGTACCACACTAGTAAGTATCTGACTCCTCCTGCTATACACTATTTTTACTGATTAGACGAAAAATGGAGAAATGCTTCATGTTTGAGTTAAAACTACCCAGTCCTCACTTGCCTGTCTTGACAGAGTTCAAACGCATCTACGCGGCTTTGTGGGTGATGAATTACTTTCAGCCGTAAAACCACTTTCCTTCAGACAAAACGTCGCGAACCTCTTGCTGCTCTATCGCTACTTCTGTGGCATGTGTTATGAAAAGTTATATTCTTTGTTCCTACCAACCGACTGCCCTTTACAAGTGAACTCGCTATGCCAAGTACACAAGAGTGAATCATCCCCATTCCCTTCGTATTCGTATAGGAAGGAGTAAATTCAATTCGGACATCTTCTTCCCAAGAACTGCTGTTTTATAGAAGAGGCTCCCTGCAGGATGTTTTCCCATTCACTACAATTTTGACTTCCTCAAGTTAACTGTTATCTTACCTGCGTCGTCCCAAGAACGTTACTTTTTGCCTTTTCTTAAGCCCATACAGCACCACACAGTAACCCTCTACTTTGAGTGACTCTTGAGCCTTGTATTTGGTGAGCATTAGTATAAGAATTATCTGCAAATTTACAAATTTTTATATCCATCGTTTTAAGAATAATTTTCTCTTTCACTCCCCTTCTCTCTCACTCAATCACCCTCTCTCTCTCGCGCGCAGGTAACAAGAATACTTCCTGCGATTTTGAGAGTTATTACGGCTGGTGTCAGTGGTATTTGGACAAGCGCCAAAATTGCCAATGGGAAAGAAGTGACAGAAGTGGAGGTAAGCACGTCTTTTCATTCATTAAAATGTTTTAATTCCTTTCAAGCGATTTGTAAGTTCAGCTTGCTTTTTATTTCCAAAAGGAAATTAAGGATATTTAAATGTGTTACATCTTATTAATAATAGACTTAATTAGATAAACGGGTTCGAATCTAGTCGTGGTTTGGTGAATATATTTTCTCCTGCTAAACAGATCTTTATTAGATAATTTCCAGAAATTATTAAATAATTTCCAGAAATGTAACAAATGTTTTCAGTTTACTTTTATAGACAAAGACTTAGCTAAAAATATTAAGTTGATGATAGGATCGCAAATGGGATTATTCCTGATTCTATAGTTTCCCCATTTTAATTATTGAGAAAAGAAACTTTCTTAACGAAAATAAATAAAACTCGTTATGAGTCTCATAAGATACCCGGATATGAAATGTTAGGAAAATGCATGTGTGATTACCCGACCTTGTCTACCAATGATTTTCTCTCAAAGCCCGCGTTACAATCAGTGGGATAAAAATTAAATTATTACATCATTTCCAGAAATTATTAAATAATTTCCAGAAAAGGATTAAATATTTTAGCTTTATGGTCTAAAAAATAAACGGAAAAATATATAAAAAATATAAATATATATATAAAAATTAAATGGTTGAGTTGATGATGGGGGTGTTTAATGTCAATATTTATTGTCCTTTAATATCTCCTTTTCATATGTTGGGAAAAGAAACTTTATTAAAGAAAAGAAACAAAAGAAATCTCTTTGTTAATGGCTCGGAACGAATCTTATTAAATAACTGGATATAAAGTCGTAAGAAAATCGCCCTCAAAATTCTTTGTTTCACGTTATTCGAATTTCTACTTGTTTGCCGTTCTGTAAAAATAAAAACATTATTCATATTTTATGCTCAGTGAACTGGTAATTTGGATCTATTTCTACAAACGTCATCTCTACACCAGATTTTGTAACAATCTGACTTGTAAATTTTAACACCTCCATAACTAAACCGATTCTTTTTAATCGTATTAGATAACTTCCATCAGTGTGTGTATATATATATATATATATATATATATTATGCCTTTAAATTCCTTGAGGAACGTAAGGCCTCAAGATATCATTGCAGTTTCTATAACAGGCCAGTTTTTTTAAGTGAGTAGGTTGTTAGCCTACTGCACAATTCCCAATCTGGAGGATCAGGTTTTGAAATCAAAGTTGTCTTTCTCTTAGACCAGTTTCCATCCAAGGCTATAGAACCCAGTCTCTCCTGCTATTTACCCATAGTTGGAGAGTGAAGAGGATTGATACCTTTCCCAAGGGTATTAGCGCGTAAGTGAATGTAATAGATTCGACTGGAATTCGAACTCTGCTCCCCGATTCTTCAATCCGAGTGGCTATCCATTACTCCACCGTGCCTCCTTATCTGATTCTAACCTCCAGGAGAGTAACTCGTTTCGCCTTCCTGGTATATATGAATTGAAACGATTATATCAAATCAATTGCTAAGTTTGCTGCTAAAAAAATTGTTTCACAGTCGTACGAGACAATTGCTTTCATTCCAATCTGTCTTGTATCTTTATAAATCTGCCATTCGTCCTTGAATTGAATAATATTGCCACATCTGTTACTGTGATATGTCTCGAGATTCTTGGCAAAATACAAAGAATTTGCAATATTATCGGTCCTGATCTGTCATCTTGTCTTTAATCACTTTCCCATCATTGTAACATGCAGTGAGTCCCGATAAAAATAAAATAAAATAAAAATACGAAAATAAAATACATAAATAAAAAGAATTCAAATTAAAATAAGGCTTTGCGCTTTCCTTTAAAACCCTTATCTATTTTCTATTTCTCTCTCTCTCTCTCTCTGTGTGTGTGTGAGTGTATATATATATATATATATATATATATATATATATATATATATATATATATATATATATACTTCTCTCTCAACTAACGGGAAGGTAACTCTCAAATAAAAAAAAAAGAGAAAGGAGAAGAAAAGACTGAACCTGACTGCAAAACAGCGGAAGTTTACGTCACCAGAATCTACTAATTTGTCACTGCAAACTACAAAAAAATCAGTGAGGCTTTTTATATAGCGGAAGTTATGCTCACGCATAACTTCCGCTATATAAAAATTGAAAAAGAATGGAACGCCAGAAAATAAAAAAAGATATAGGCTTTTGATGTTAGCCGAAACCAAGATACGTGTCAGAGTCCGGGAGCCTGTTCAAAAGAATATAACCTTACAGCTCTGAGTTAAACGATGAGACGGGACGGCAAGAGAAACTACGGAACAAGAGACGCGACAGCCAGCCATGCGTGACACGTGAAGTGGTTATGAGGTAATCTGCTAATGATGTTTTCTGCTTTTAGGTCCGAGAAAAACACAGTAGATTGACGCTGATTTGTTTTTAATATGACTACTACTAGCAAGGTCTAATCTCGAAACTAACGACTACTGACCCGAAACAGTCTTTCTCCAGGCTGCTACCAATATTCACCTTATTAGCCAATATTTTGCTAATCCGAATATCAAAAAACTCACTCTAAATCAAATATATAAAAATATATTATTTATTTTATACCCTTGATTCAGTTCGCTTTATTTTCGAAGTCCCACAAGCGAGAAGTGCGAGAAAAGAAACTGTTTGCATAGAACTTACGGTTACATCTATCTAGCTCAACTGTAAATTACCGAGGTCTCTACGCCAGTCTAGTACTGCGCTTAAATTCGAGAAGTGTATGTATCATAGCGAAGAACTCATCCGAACAATTACCATGAAAGTATTTATAGAAAAGGCACAGAGAAACAACCTTACGTCGGTGGGAAAGTGACGGAAGTTGATTTTGACCAATAATATTGCTGATTCTTCTTTGGATCTTATCAAGGAGCTCAAGGTAAATAGCGGGGGCACTGGGCCATATGTGGCAGCAATATTCTAAGCATGGACGAATGGTAGATAGATTCTGGAGAGAAAAATTGTCTCACACGGCACAGTGAATTAACTTTCTTAGCAGTTGACCTAGCAATGGATTCAATATAGTTTTTCCACTTCATGTCAGCTGAGAACGCTAGCCAGAGAAAACGCAATGAGTCACTTTCCTGGGGGTTAGCATCAACCATGCTGATGTTCGTTTGTGGTCTTCAAGTATAAATTTTCACGTTGGAGCTTGCTTATATTTTGTTTTCGGAGGGCCTTGTGCCACATCTGAGTTACAATTAGAAAATGACCATAGTCTCGGGAAGGACAAATGGCGTGTTTTTGGTTATCTTTTTTTGGTAAAGGAAAACGAGACGACCTTTGTCAAATCAAGAGAAGGTTTTTCGTTTTTTTTTGTTTTTTTTAGCAGAATGATTGGATAAATTGAAAAATCGCATCTCGAATTCCATTGATTCTTTGAAGATTTCGTTGCGTAAATTAATTATTGGATTAATTAGTTTAACATTTCAATTATGATGCAATAATATCAATGAATGTATTTGTTAATTGGTTTGTTTTGGGGTGCGTGGAGATGAACAAAACGAAATACAATCTGATTTGATTGAAATATTTAAAGTAGAAATGATGCCAAATCATAAAACAATACAGTGGTGTTACTACTGCGAAAAAGTGAAACTTTAATTAACATAATAATGCTTTTTGTAATAAATGACTAATAATTATAAATCTAAGTTCTTTTAATAGATATTTATGAAATATTTATTCCAAACAATAATAATAAAAATAATAATAATAATAATAATAATAATAATCTATATATATACAACAGAGTATGTTTCTGTCTCTGTCTGTTTGTCTGTCTTTTCACTCGAAATCCATCCAACTGATTTTGACCAAACTTGGCACATACATTGTACTAGGTTCTTAGCGTAAAAAATCGATAATTAAAAAAAAAAATCAATAATCGATAAAGCCGATCAAAAATCGATAAATTCAACTTTTTCCTCCGATTTCGTTCAAACTCGATATGTGGGGTAATTACATCATGACGAGCTCAACGATATCTCGTTTTTTTTCTACGCTACTGCGTTTAGTGAAAAATCACGAAAAACGAAAAATCGATTTCAACACAAATTTTAAACTAAAAACTCCCTCAATTTTCAAGCAATCTAATACAAACTTCACTCATATGTAACCAACAATAAGTTGATTGTTTGACAGTCATTTAACTTGATAATTGAGTCCACGCATATCGTGAAAACCCGCATAAGTAGCGAAAAATGGCTATTTTTACTAATTTCTTTCTTATTTTTCGTTGATCTTTCAACCAATTTTCATCAAACTTAACAATTACTTAGACTCTGTTACATTTAAGAATGATGCTGTTTTTGCTCCATTGAAATTGAAAGCTTTTTCTGAGCAACTAGCTGGGTATGGCTGCTAGTAATAATAATAATAATAATAATAATAATAATAATAGTGTTTATTAATCATGAAATAATAGTGGTAATATTTAACCATCGTGCATGCCAAAAAACAACAAAAACGGTGTCAAATGGACAGTTATTCCCTTGACATACTGTATACACTTTTGACTCTATCTACGATGTTTATTGTTTTAAAAAGTGATAATTAGAATCTTAATAAAACTCAAACATATATAAATGGATTTTTACGTTTTCTTTATTTTTCAAAATTCACAATAAAGATATGAAACACTATTTATTAGATTGCTTATTTACAAAAATAATTTTATATTTGCAAGATTATAAAATATATGAACCAACTATAATTAAATATTTATTTTCTATTTTATAAAGAAGAAAATATAAAATATTTTTTATTCATATAAAATTGTCGTAAACGAAAAAAACTAAATGTATACATAAACACGAGTAACTGTAATTATACATTTTGAAAAAATGCAACGCTTTTTAAAATATTAAACATCGCCGAGAGTCAAAAGTTTATACATTAATAGCGGTGTCAAGGGAATAACCGTCCTCTTGACACACCCTGTTTTTTTTTTTGTTTTTTTTTTCGGACACAAAGGTTAAACATTGCCATAATAACTTACTGAATTATTCAATTATACGGAAATATAGTTAATTAATTAAGATATTTAAAATATGATTATAAATTTATTTTTTAATTAAAATTTTTTATTGTAAATTATTTATGATATTGTTTATGACGTTTCTTTCTATTTACAATTTATATTTCGAATTTCTCTTGCCACACAAACGATCAAAATGTCTTTTCTTTACTCAAATATCTTCTCAGGTTATTTATACTTAAAAGGAGCAAATCGATGTTCATCCAGGTTCACACGGAAATTTGGTTGGTACGACGATTCTAACACAAACTACTTAACAATTGAATATTACGTGACTGGTCCAGGGCCATTTTCATTGTCCGTTTCCAATGAAGAGCGCAGCACGCTAGATTGGATGTGTTCAATTGAACCAGGAAAAAAAAGAAGGTTGGCCCATGTTTCTGTCGGGGGAGATGTGGTAAGAACATTATTTAATAAGAATTCCAATGTGAATTATAATATTTTCATAGAATTCAGTTCTTATAAATCATTCAGAAGAAAATTTCATTTGCCGTGTCTTTCTAATAACTAACCAATGGCGTCGATGCAAATAACTTTCTTCATCCTCTAATTATAAATATTACATTATATAATAGGATTATATAAATATAGTAATGCATTATATAAATACAGAAGAACACTTTTTCAGTTACTATTGATATAGACATATTACATTTTATTTAAATATTGCAGCACATTCTTTTATTCTCTCTTAATCTATGTGATTGTTGTTACAATTCTTATAATAGAGTAGATAATCTCATATAAATATGTATATAATCTCATATAAATATAGCATTATATCAAATTATTATTCTAATTTTGCATAATATTTTCTTACTAAAATAAAAATATTTGTCTGTATGTATGTATGTGTATATGTGTGACGTCCCCCCGGTGTCGCTGCGCCAAATGTGACGTCTGCTTGGCTGCGTCCGTCGTGCTATCCTGTCAGTGACGACCAGCTGGCTTGGTATTGGTCGCGGCACCAAATGTGACGTTCTAACCTTTTGGTGATTCGGATGGGAATCTGGTTAGATTCGGCATCAGCCTTGTCGTTCCCAGCTCGCTTCCAACGTCTGGTTACCGAAGTAACTGTTTTGATCTCCAGTCTAACCTACCCAC
>OZ010582.1:20670662-20918162 GCA_963932145.1 Acanthosepion lycidas | reverse complement strand
ATTTGCGATCGTCAGACAAACTGTCGGTTTTTTTATGGAAGTGGGAGGAAAATTTGTCTTCGGAAACCCACACATACTTACGCAAACATACATACACGCACGTTCACTCATTGACGTGCGCAGACATACATACAAGCACGCTCACTCATTGGAGCTCACACAAAATGTGAACAGTGTGGGACTGGGCATATATGCGCATCCATGTGTCGTTGCATACATACATACGCAGTTGGTCGCTGTATTCAATGTTGCAATGTGTGGTTGATGTGGGCCCAAAGTTGGGACCACGGAAGGAAAACACGGAACACGGATTAGAGGTAAGAAAGATATATTAAACAAAAAGGTTACAAAGATAGTGTAAGTGTAAGCGGAACTTACTATGTGCTAGTGTCCAATATTGGTAGTCGTACGCGGCTGATACTACGGTATTAGAATACTCTCTCTATCTCTCTTTCCTCCTCTTCTCCTAGAGTGTTATATCGCATACTTTATATAGTCCTGGAAGAGTCCATGTTGTAGGTATGTTACGGTCTCACAACAGTGGTGAATACCTTTCGTCAGTTGGCGTGTCTTTGCGCACACCGTTCGTCTATTCTGTTCACTGAATAATGTTTTCTCGCACACACGTCTATACGTATGCACACGCGTTCATACAGGTATCCGTCTGTGTTTTTTTTATGATGGGGTCTGTGTAAGACTATGGTAGGTAAAATTGCTATTATTTTCAATATTTTTAATGCTGTTTGTTATTATTTTAATGCTGGTCATTTGCTTGATTTGCGCATATGTAAATGGTAGAAACTCTAGTTTGTAATACTTATTACTATTTATGCAGTGGTATTACTGTTGTTGGGGCAGGGGAAGTAAGTATAATTGGGCTGATACGGTAGTGGTAATTGTGGTGCAGTGGTAATTGTGGACTAATGCAGCAATGCTGTAGTAATGGTGGGGGAGCGGGTGATGGTAATAACAAAGTAATGGTAAAGTGGTAGAAGTGATCGTAGTAATGGTGGTTGAATGATAATAACAATCATTATAATTATTATGTTGGTAGTATGAACTAGAAAATATTTGATGGTGTTATGATGTCAGTAGTTTCTCTTTTCATGTTCATAGGGTCAATGCTGGTTTATGTAGTAATATTGTCTTTTTATCCGTTTGACATAAATTATAATAATAGGTATTTGTTTTCAGTTCTGCATTTAGAAATTATTTCTGATCTTATGTTAGTCATTTCTTTTGTTGGGTATGAGAAATTATTACTACCTGTTCGTTTAGGCAAAGTAGGCATTTCTTTGTAATGTTGTTGTAGGCAAGTGCTTTTTTTCAATATTTTCCAGCTTATTCTTGGTGTAATATTTCTGTCTTTTAGATGTCATATGTATGTGGATAGTGTAGTGCTGCTTGTGTATTTTCTGTTGGAGAATGAAAGGTCGTGGTTGTTTTTCTTTTCTTGAATAGTCCCTCTGTGGCACCGATGTAATACATTGTGCTGTTGTTTGCACTTACCTTGGCTCTATATATTATATTTGTTTGTTGGCAATTTCCTTGGAGTGGGCATGTTGTTTTATTTCTGCAATTGCATTGAGGTTACTTGGTTACATTAATGCAGGTTGTTACTTTTTTGATGTGGCTTTTTATTATTTTTGTTATATCTTTTGTGCAGCTGTAACTGATTTTAACGTTATTTTTATTGAATATTTTTGCGAATCGGTCTGTTGCAAGGAAGTGCTTTTCTATTAAGTTTAGGAATGTCCTTCCTATGTTTGTTTTGACGGTTTTGTTGTATGCTGGGTTAAACCAGATAATGTTTCTTTTTCTGTTTTTGCGTTTCGGTTGTGGAGGTGTGCATTGTAGTTGCTGTGTGTATCCACTTTTTTAGTGCTTCGTCATATGGTATTTTTTATTACTGAAAATGTCTATGTTTGATGAGTTTTCAGATAGCCTGAGGCTGATTGATATGCGTATTTGCTTGATGCTAAATGTCTCGACAGTACGAAGGTTTCCTTTTTTCTATGAACTTTTTATTTCATGTGATCACGAGATCACTACAAATAAATTAGAAAGAAACTACACACATTCTGTTTTAATCAGACCATCATCATTGATGATCTTATATCCATGTTCTGATCGCAAATTAAACAAACTCGTTAAGTAAATGATCATCACCCTCCACAACATCCCATCCTTTACACATCAAAGCAATGTCTTCCGCCTTATTATCCCTCCCAATCCATGTTATTCCCGCAAATTACACAAACGCATTAGGCAGGTGATCATGACTCTCCACAACATCCCATCCTTTACACGTCTAAGCCAATTGTTCTACCTTATGCATCCCATCCATTTTCTGTCCGAAAATTACACAAACTCGTTAGGTAGGTGATCATGACTGTCCACAACGTCCCATCTTTTACACATCTAAGCAATATTTTTTACTTTATTATCCCTCCGAATTCATTTTCTGTCCGCAAATTACGCACACTTGTTAGGCAGATGACAATGGCTCTCCGCAAATTCCCATCTTTTTCCTACCTTAGTCATGTTTTGTACCTTATTATTCCTCCCAATCCATGTTCTACCCATACATTACATAAACTCGTTAGGTTGGTGATAATGACTCTCCACAACATCCCTTTACATATCGAAGCAATTATCACTGACAATCCATGTTCTGTCCGCAAATGTAAATAAGGTCTGATCAGCATAGTTACAGTGGAAACCTTAGGTGGGCAATGTGGGTGTTGAACACAAATGTGCCTGAGAAGATGTCTGCAGCAAGGATTGACTATACGCCGTAACAGACGCACGTGTTCGGAAAACGAGGGTAACCATCTCTTATGCATGTATGCCAATCAAGGATAAAGAGTTTGTGTGTCATATAGGCCTGATACCTATGAAATCGAATACTGATCACAAATGTCATCTTAGGGGCCATGGACACCGAAACCAAGACGGAAGCCATTTAAAAGTAATGTAAAGGGTGAGGAGGCGGCTCTTCTCTGAATGAAAATGAGGCAATCACCATTGGGTATTCATATCTGTATGTACTACATGTAAAGTTTCTTACAAACTGTTAACATAACTGTTAACTTTGTTTTTCATGATTTTATGTCTCACATTCATTGGCGGACCTAGTGTCGCATTTGGGTGAATTACTATAATCGATGAACACGCAAAATTAGTTTAGAGGGGAGGGGAAATTTAGGACGGCCGCATATGTTGAGTCAGCCGCTGTTTTATTAACAAATTCAATCTTTAAACTCTTGGTAGATTATGAAAGGAATTACTGAAATATATTTTTAGAAATTAAAAAATAATGTAAATTCACATCTTTACGAAAAAAAAAACTATTCGTATATGGATTATTGGATTAATATTATTGGATCATTGCAATATATCGTGTCCGACTTTCATTTTTTTTAAATTTCTTATCAGACACGGTCTTTTTTGCAACGGTCTAATATGTTTAACCTTATTATTTGTTAAGGTATTAATCAATGTTGTTACTTTACAGGTCTACTAGGTAAAAACGTGCAACATGCCTGTCCTTCAGTTGCAACAACACCAAGACCTACGACAACGAAACCACCACCAACAACAACAATAACACCTACTACGACAAGACTCACGACAAAAACTACAACGCCCACTGCGTCAACACCCACAAGAAGACCTACGACAAAAGCAACAATGCCCACTACAAAACCCACGATAAAAACAACAACGCCTACTACGACAAGAATCACGACGAAAACAACAACGCCCAGTACGACAAGACCCACAACAAAACCCACGACAAAAACCACAACGCCCACTACGACAAGACTCACGACAAAAACCACAACGCCCACTACGACAAGACTCACAAGACCCACGACAAAAACTACAACGCCCACTACGACAAGAATCACGACGAAAACAACAACGCCCACTACAAGACCCACAACAAGACCCACGACAAAAACCACAACGCCCACTACGACAAGACTCACAAGACCCACGACAAAAACTACAACGCCCACTACGACAAGAATCACGACGAAAACAACAACGCCCACTACGACAAGACCCACAACAAGACCCACGACAAAAACCACAGCGCCCACTACGACAAGACCCACAACAAGACCCACGACAAAAACCACAGCGCCCACTACGACAAGACCCACAAAACAACCCACGACAAAAACCACAACGCCCACTACGACAAGACCCACAACAAGACCCACGACAAAAACCACAGCGCCCACTACGACAAGACCCACAACAAGACCGACGACAAAAACCACAGCGCCCACTACGACAAGACCCACGAGACCCACGACAAAAACCACAACGCCCACTACGACAAGACCCACAACAAGACCCACGACAAAAACCACAACGCCCACTACGACAAGACCCACAACAAGACCCACGACAAAAATCACGACGAAAACAACAACGCCCAGTACGACAAGACCCACGACAAAAATAGCAACTCTCACTAGGACAAGACCCACGACAAGAACAACAACGCCCACTACGACAAGACCCACGACAAAAACAACAACGACAACTACATCAAGACCCACGGAAATAACAACAACGCCAACTCTGACAAGACCCACGACAAAAACATCTTCCAGTACGCCAAAACCTTCACAGACAAGATATATGACATCAAGACTTACATCTGTCACTGAAAGAATCTCCAAAAACAACCCCAGTTCAGTCGTACATTTTGTCTCTACACATTCAACAAGGACATTGAATTCTCTTACGAACAAGAGTACAATCGTTGTAAATAGGGATGTCACTAATACTACAGAACAAAACCCAGGCCAGAAGTTATCTACCGGCGGCGTTAACACTGCAAAAATAAACAGTCAAATGACGTCATCTTTGGTGAGTGATATGAAAACCGGTAGCACAAACAGTTTTGAATGGACGACACGCAATATTCAAATTGGAAATACTGCCGAGCAAATAAAGAAAGAAAAGACAAAGAAAATTATTATTGGCAGCGTTGTTGGTGTTTTGGCCGTTATCGTTCTAATTACTATCGTTATTATTATTAAAAAGAAACGCAAACCATTTATTGAGCCATTTTCGGACCAACACAAACTGACAGAGGATAAAAATACTGTATATTTTGAAAACAGAGTTTATGAATGAATTCTATTGCCGGAGTTAATTCATAAATTTTGTCGAACCAGATATTAAAAGTGAAACAAAAACAAATTTACAAAAAATACAAACAGAAAAAAAAATATTGCAACTTCATCCAAAACAACAAGTTCAGTTGCGAATGGCTGTCAACTTTCATTTTTATTTTTTACGGTATTTTCAAAGCCGAACCACAGCGATGAAAAAGTTATTCAAATAATATCTGTTTCTTTTTTTTTCCAATGAAAAATATATATTAACATCTTTCTAACCTTTCTTTGGATATTAAAGTTATAGCGTATATTTTATGCGGGTGCGTGTTCAATAGGTAAACAAAGATAGAAGCATACAAAAGCTTCAAGTTTCTGCTAGGGAAGTTTATTCTTTTGATGGTGACGATAGTGAAACAAAGTTCTCAATGTCTCTTAGCTATGTCCGTTTAACCTTTGGGATCAGAAATAAATATAACGATGGTTAAAATGGTCGGGCTCAAGTCAGGTTTGCGCTGAGTTTGAATGACTAATCCACTTCATAAATAGAGCTGTCGAAACACGTCCGAACGCTATCGTTAGAAAGTGAAAAATTCTGTCCTTTCCGGAAGTGTGGTCATAAAATTGAGCATGTGACCAGGAACCCCTTCCGGTTGATTTATTACTTGCATCATGATAAAATGAATTTATCTTTTTTATTCTTTATTATTATTTTATTTGTTGGTTTTATTTCTTTTTTCTTTCTTTTTTTTTCTCAGCAAATTAAGCAGTTGGGGTTTATATAATTGGCATTACGACCAGAAAGAATAATTATTTTTTATATTCCTATCGATTAAATATTAATATAAACAAAAACAAATATATGTTAACAGAGTGGTCTATTTTGGTATGAATCGCTCATTTTGGTCCACTGTGATATGTACATTTATCGTACGCCAAAATTAAAGATGGCCAATGCACATAATTTAAAATTTGAAAATGAAAAACTTTTGAATCTGGAGTCCTTTTTTTCATATTTTACTATCGATTACGATATTTAAAAAAATAAAAATAAAATTTTTAAATTTTAAGAAATTACGTTATGGTCATATTTTGTTGGAGGGTGAAATTTACATTTAAAATATGGACACCCTATTAACTTTTATGAAATTTAATAATAAAAAAATTCATATTCGTAGTCTGGAGTGCTTCAGGGATGGAATATAAAAAATACATTGAAAAAGTTTTTATTTCAAGTCGCAGTACCATTTGGACAACAGCACCATCCAGCGTTTCAAACAAATTCTAAATAACAAATCCAGATTTAATAACCTTATATTCACCTTATATATAATTTCCAGATATGTACCTAATACATTTGTACCTAATAAATACATTGTATATTTAGGCAGCAATCCTTCCTTTATGCATGTTTCCTTAAAAAAGACAGACAAGGTACTACAGTTAATATTTTTATTTTAATTTTTCTTGTGTTCGAACAAGAGCTTTCTTTTCTGGATAAAGGGTGTGTAAGAACTATCCAAATGTTTTATATTTCCGAGCGCTTTCGGCTATAACTTTTGCCATTATCAAGGATGATTCGATTTTTCAGCTTAATTGAATGTGTGCGTTCTGTGTATGTATTAGTGTGCGGTAGGGATATTATTGATTTCCAAATACGGTTAGCATATTGTGGCTTTGTTCGAAGTTAATATTGTTAAGAGTTGGCTTTTTCTTTTTTATTATTAAAGCTTCCATTATTTTTAGTCTTTTTTTGCAGGTGGATGCAGTTAATATATTTGTGTTTTCTACTAGTGTTATAGTGGAACACACCTATTCTATAGTTAATAGACTCTCACACCTATAATAAGTAGGAGTAGTAGTAGCAGTCGCTCAGGAGTGGGTCAGTCAGTCGATGTCGGACGACTGTTAGTCGGATATTAAAGTATCAGCCACCACAACTAGATTACTGCGTCATTAACTATTATATCAAGTTCCTAACGTTTTGTACGTTGAACCTATTTTAGGACCGACTTAGTATAAATACAAGACTCCACTGTGAAACCAGTACATAACAACTTGGCGACGAGGGATTCGAACTCATACGGAGGAAGAAAAACCTTTCTTACTCTACAACAACTAGTATGTTTCTAATGGAGTCGGGTAAATTTGTAACCTATCTAATCACAGCTCCATTAGAACCCATTTAAACACACACACAAATTTACCCGACTCCATTAGGAACATACTAGTAGAAAACACAAATATTTTAACTGCATCCACCTGCAAAAAAGACTAAAAATCATGGAAGCTTTAATTATAAAAAAGAAAAAGCCAACTCTTAACAATATTAACTACGAACAAAGCCACAATGCGCTAACCGTATTCGGAAATTAAAAACATCCCTATCACACACTAAGACATACACAGAACGACACACTCAATTAAGCTGAAAAATCGAATCATCCTTGATAATGGCTAAAGGTATAGCCGAAAGTGCTCGGAAATATAAAACATTTGGACAGTTCTTACACACCCTTTATCCAGAAAACAAAGCTCTTGTTCGAACGCAAGAAAAATTAAATAAAAAGCTTAACCGTAGTACCTTGTCTGTCGTTTTTAATGAAACATGCATAATAAATACCTTATATATTATTTCCTATATACCTAATAAATAGCTTATATTCACCTTATATATAATTTCTTGATATGTACCTAATAAATACCTTATATATAATTTCCTGATATATACCTAATAAACAGCTTATAATTACTTTATATATAATTTCATGATATATACCTAATAAATATCTTAAATTACCTTATATATACCATATAATTACTTTACAATTACCTTATATATACTTTATATGCCTTATATACCACAGAAATTCTATGAGGTAGACTCATATTTTAAGTTCCCATTTGGATATGAAAATTCATGCAACTCAAGTAACTCGAATGATAGCATCGAAATGAAATATAATTATTTCAACTATTTGTCACAACTAAAATATAATCCAACATTTATTAGCAAATATTTCAATCGATATATTCTGTTTTCTTATTATTATTCTTTGTACAGCGTCTTTTCAGGACGTGGGTGAGCATGGCCCTCCAGAACTTCCTATCCTTTGTAGCTCTAAATCTTGTATTTTTAGAGACCCCCCCGCCTCCCATCAGGACGGATGATGCCCAACTCCACGAGAGCGCCTCTCTGCGCCTGTTTGGTTTCACGCTTTCCACTGATCTGCGGTGGAACAACTACATAGAATCAATAGCTGCATCTACCGCAAGGAAAGTTGGTTCTCTGTGTCGCGCAAGAAGGTTTTTCTCGCCTGAGTCCATCCTTCAAATCTACAAATCAACCATTCGTCCGGGCATGGTATACTGCTGCCATATATGGTCTGTTCATTTCGAGGTTCTTCAAAATCCAGAGACTGATATGCAACATGGTTGGTCCTGATCTGGCATCCCGTCTACAGTCACAATCTCACAGACGTGCTGTGGCTTCCTTTTGTCTTTTCTAAAAGTACTTTCATGGCAAATGCTCTGACGAGCTACTTTCACTGGTTCCCAAACTGGATGAATTTAAGCGTGCTACTAGATTGGCATCTCAGTCCCACTCTTTCACTGTCGAAACTATTAAATGTAGCCATCTCTTCTATTCCAACAGCTTCTTATCTCGCACCTCCTGTCATTAGAACTCCCTACCTATCACTTGCTTCCCTGATAGCTATAATCTTCAAATATTCAAATGTAATGTCAGTCGACATCTGATGTCTTGATCTTTATCCCCGTCCTTCTCTTTATCTTCTCACTCTCTGTAACCCCTCCCTCTTTACTCTTACTCTCACTCTCTGTAACCCCTCCCTCTTTATTCTTACTCTCACTCTCTGCGGCCCCTCCCACTTTATTCTTACTCTCACTCTCTATAACACCTCCCTCTTTACTCTTATTCTCACTCTTTGTAACCCATTGGGTGCTAGTAGCATTTCCGCCTTGGTTGTGGCGATTTGCTTAAAAAAAACTCTCTTAATCCATATTCTGTCAACCAAACAAGATCTTTAAACAAGATCGTTAGGTTACTCGCTAATTTCTTCTGTCCCTCTTATCTTCATTATATCCTGTAAGTGTCAAATTTTCTAAACCCTCTTCCTCATTATGTCCTCTAGAAATGTCAACTGTCTCTTCGTTAAGTATAAGTCTCCTTAAGTATAAGTGTCATATAAAGTAGGAAAGAGAAAAAAGACTGAAACCATTGAAACACAATGAAACAGTTTTCTCTTTATGCGACGTGTTCATCTAGGGCGTGGGTGATCATGGCTCTTCACAACTTCCTATTCTCTGTCTGCTTGTCTCTTTACTAATTTCCCCAGTTCTGACATATATTCACACAAGCTGTTTCCCTCCGTCCCTTTTACTTCCAGGATGTTATGTGAATATGAAATTCTCCAAGACCGATTTTCTCATTATGTCAACCAAAACAAACCCTCGCCTTTCTGTTGTTTTCTCTTTTCAAAAATTCCGGACTGAAGATTTTAAATATGAAGATTTTCCCTCTTAACTGTGTTCGTCAACGTCCTAGGTATGATGATAAACTACATCTGTGTCCTGGGTAAAACGATAAACTACGCCCGACAGCAAGGCCTCTGATCAGGAGGTTTTTAAGAGCGTGGAACCACCTCTTAGTTGCTGGTGTTCCTCGTTCCACCCTGACCCGGGGTGGTGGCACCTGTTATAGTACCAGCTATGGGCAAATACTTAACCCCTAAACTGGGGTCAAAACACTACGAAAGTTTAAAAATAGGTTTTAATACCAGCAATACATTTTTGTAAAAGATTATTACCAGCAATATATTTTTGAAAAAAAAATTACCAGCAATATACTTTTGAAAAAGATATTACCAGTTATAAAAATCTTATCGGCATTAAATAACCCATTGAAGCTGATATGCCGTAAACCAAACCAAACCAAACCAAACAAACGATTCTTCAAATATTTCTATCAATCCAATTCACATAAGGGTCAATAGATAACGTTGAAACTGTTTTCAAAAAGTTTACTATTACATTGTTGATATATTTAAACGTAATCTTTTAATATTAGCTAAAGAACAATTATTGCTTTCGTTTTGTCAAATAAAATTGGGACAATGGACTTCAAAACAATTGTCTCTTTTTAATTTAATCTACATTTTTTTCTCAGACCGAATTTCGCTCAATAAATTCAGATTGCTAAACAAATGTACTCTGGCATATATTTCTAAAATTTCAAATTGCCACATTAAACTTCCTTTACATTCTGCTGCAATAACCAATTAGAGGTACTTTCATGATTTATACGTATTTCCCCAACTTGTTCTGAAAACAAAACTGCATCATTTTGCATCAAAATTTCAATAACGAATAACTTCATCTACGTTTATTCGTTCTTTTCTATACGTTTTCATTTTCAATTCAATTCGAATTCATAAATAATTACATCGGACACACTACTACATGCCTATCCAGACGTCTTACGTTACACCTATCGACCACAGCTTTATTAGAACCCATTTAGACACACACACAAACTTACCAGACTCCATCCGAGACATACCAGTAGAAAATACAAGCATAATAACCTCATCCATATGTAAGAAAGATTTAAAATAATAGAAGCCTTAATAATAAAAAAGGAAAAACCAACACTTACTAATATTAACTGCAAACACGGCCACAATGTGCTGTGTTCGTAAAATAAAACACTCCTATAACTCTAGAAACATACACACAACCCATACATCCAATTAAAAAGGAAAAATAAAATTATCCTTGATATTGGCAAAAATTATAGCCGAAAGCGCTCAGAATTACGGAACATTTGGATAGTTTCTGTCCAGAATAGAAACGCCTGTTCGAACACAAGAAAAATTGAATAAAAAGCTTAATGGCATTACTTTGTGTGTCGTCTTTAAGTAAACATTTATATTCATTGTTATATATGATTCTTATTTGTTCTAGGATGCGGTGTTAAAAGGAACCCAACGTTCCATTAGGACAGCTTGATTTTTCACGTTTTTTAGCATTGTACTCGATGTGAAATCTGGTGTTTGATGCGATAAGTACTGACCCCAAAAATTGGATTCATAGCTTCCACAACTTTTTGAGCATTTAAAGACCGTCTGAAAAAATGTACAGAAATACCTAATTTCCGCAAGTTTTGCTTACAAACTCCAAATTTTGTTTTTTCAAAAAGAAATCCAAATAAAGCATTGAATAGAAAATACATTCAAACCAGAATTCTAATTATGAATCATCACAAGCAAAATATACAATTTTTTTTACTGTATTCGATAAGTAAAAACTGTCTAAAAAATTGTAAACGATTACAAAAAAGGCTACTCAATTAGTAAAATTTGTTAGATCATGTGTTATAATTAATAAAAGTCATAAATAAATAAATGTATCTGTCTCTATTTCTCAGATGAGGTATTGTAATTATTTACACTATTTACATTGTTTGGACTGTTGTCCTCATCTTTATTGCCATATTAACCTTCAACATCTGTCTATATTTCTGACATGAGCTATTGTAATTATTTACACGATTTACATTGTTTGGAGTGTTGTCCTAATCGTCGTTGCCATATTCACGACGTTTCGGCCGTTGTACGTTCCGGCCTTCTTCAGGTGATTGCAATTTCGAACTGAACCCTTTATTTTGTCCACCGCAGTAGATTGTTCTAGCTTCACGTGTCATGCCTCTTCCAAATATCTCAGTATCAGTAATCTCCCTTTAATTCAACTCTCCAATTTTTTTTCACCCAAGCTCTAGCCAGGTATTGAACTCACAACTCTTTAGGTCAAGTTACTGGATTCAACCAACGCTTTTATCCTCTGGGCTGGAAGAAATATGGTACGTGGAACTAGAACAATCTACTCCAGTAGACGAAATAAAGGGTTCAGTTCGAAATTCTAATCACCTGAAGAAGGCCCGAGCGTACAACAACCGGAACATACAACGGCCTAAACGTCTTGAATATGGCAACGAAGATGAGGACAACAGTCCAAACAATGTAAATGATGTAAATAATAAATAAAATTGTATATAACACTATAATACTGCTAGGCACAAATTATAAGACAAAATGTTTTAAATTTGCATTCTTTATTGAAAATCACATTAAAACTACAGCACTGTATAACATATTACATCATAATATGGCTAAATTGTTCAGTATAATTTCCATTTGAAGCAAATGTATGCCTTATTTGATGGCACAATGATTTAGTAACAATGTGCTTGTGTCATGCAAATTTTCCATGGGTAATTTGCAAGGCTCCGGTGGCGTAATGGATAACGGCTCGGGTTGAGGAATCAGAGAGCCGAGTTCGAATTCCTAGTCGAATTCATTACATTCACTTACGTGCTAATACCCTTGGCAGAGGTATGAATACCCTTGGCAGAGGTATGAATACCCTTGGCAGAGGTATGAATCCTCTGCATCTCTCCCCAGTTATCAGGACAGACTGGTTTCTTTGACCTTGGTTAACAACCAGTCTACCGCAGAAAAAAATGGCAACCTACTGTGGAAAAAAATCAGCCTCGTCAGTTATGTATTGAAAGATACGCGATCACCTAACAGGTATCACGTATGGCACATAACTTAAGGATTCAGTAAATTATGAATTTTATAAGGCTTATCACCGGAATGAAATTCCAACGATACGATTTTGAACTTAAGCATAATCTTTAAACTTGTTTCCCCAAAAAATCAGTAACAATGTGGAAAAATATTTTGTGTCGTTATTTATCATGTGAAACCCTAGCTTTCAAATTGAGTGCAATACCACGGTTTCAAAATCGACCTGCGCTAATGTTCTATAGGGAACGAGAAGAACTAGCTATGATTCTTATTGTAGATCCTCATATCTCTTATAGTCGTCTTTAAAACATGGCTTGGCAGAAAGACAGTTAACTTCTTTCCAGGTTGTGGGGTGTTTTTTTGTTTTTTTTTTCGTTCAGCCGGACAGAGATGAGTTTCACATTTAGTAGAAAAAATTATATTTGATTCGTTTGATCCGATCCATTTTCAGGGATCATGAAAGCATAGAAATCAGTTGTTGATTTCGATTTTTAAAAACGTAGGCAACAGGAAAAGCTAATTATTCGAAAACTTTTACAAAAGCTAGAATCATCAGAATCTGCCATAGTGAAAACAGTAGGGACTACTTAAATATAGTGGTCTACTCATAAAAAATAGGAAAACTTTTTAGGGGAATCATTTTTGTAGATTAGTAATCCTTAGACCTTCTTCGATCCATTAAATTTGTCAGAATCGAAGAATATTCTTTTTATCATTTCAAAAGGCGTGTCATGTTCACAACATCGGTACAGTGTAAAATCGATCCATGACTTTTTACAGAATATTATGAACATAGTTATTCTGCATACGCAAAGATACATTTTAAAAAAATTCTTTAAAGAAAAGAAAAACAGATATATACATTTTTAATAAAAGAACAAAATATTACATAAATTAATAAAATAATGTATGGTTAGATTATCATGCGTAAATTTGAAAAAGGGAAATTTGTAAAATCCTCATTATTTTAGGCATAAGTTAGATTAATGAATAATGGTGATATGATGTAATGTTTTAAATAAGTGTTTATAGTTGATTGTAATGCTATAAATATATTTTCAAAATATTTTCTCTTTAAAGGGTTATGTTCTTTTTTAATTAGGATCGCATTAGTAATCATGAATCTGCGTCAATGATGATGAAAGGGGATCTGAACCCAACGAAAACATATATTCTTCAAAATGTCTATATACAAACATCATCACTAAAAGAGGTACGCACATTTAATCGAGGCAATATATATATATATATATATATATATATATATATATATATATATATATATATATACACACACACACACATATATATATATGAAGAAATATATTTTTAAGGTGAGCTATATTTATAGGATAAAGGGCTCAATATCAGAGATAGATCGTGTGTAAATATAAAATTGAACATTGAAGTCAACACTTAGAGGCGACACGCAGTTTCATGCTAGACGCAATCTTTAGGTGGCCTGACGATTGCGTCTTGGATGTAACAGCCTATCGCCTCTAAGTGTTGACTTCAATGTTCAATTTTTATATATATATATATATATATATATATATATATATATATATATATATATGCATGTGTGTGTGTGTGTGTAAAAAATCAGTCAAAATCCAAATAGATCCTATTAATATAAAATATCAAAACTGATCCGCAAAAGAGAGCTCAATATAGTTTTTATTATAGAGCAAATCAGTGAATTACAATCACTGAAAGCCAAACAAATTACCGCATACGGATGGCCATTTCGTCCTCGGGGTGGGGGGGAAAGATTTCCCTGGACTTGTCAATGCAAATACAAAAATTTAAAAAATGTATTTGCATTGACAAGTCCAGGGAAATCTCCCCCCACCCCCGAGGACGAAATGGCCATCTGTATGCGGTAATTTGTTTGGCTTTCAGTGATTGTAATTCACACACACATCCTGCGCACATACACATGCATATATATATATATATATTACATTTGCCTTGATAAAGAACCTCAGAGGACTAAACTCGTTGGCGAAGGCTAAGAACAGTTTTCCTCTTGTCTTTATATATATATATATATATATATATATATATATATATATATATATATATATATATATATATATATATATATATATATATATATATATATATATATATATATATATATATATATATATATATATATATATATATATATATATATATATATATATATCAAACGACTATTTCTCCTACAAAGAGCTACGCTGGTTCGAACCCTCGCGGGAGCACATGTTGTTTATTAAGATTTCCTTAATGCGCAGTCCGACAGACGTAACAGACACTGTTTAAAATTAAAATTAAAATGAAGCGTCTATTTCGACTATGAAATCTAATATATATATATATATATATATATATATATGTGTGTGTGTTGTGTTGTGTTGTGTGTGGCGGGGGAATGCGCGTTGGTGTAATGGATAGTGCTCGAAATGAGAAGTTAGTGTTGAGTTCGTTACATTACTTTGGAAAATGTAATACTCACGGGTCAGATTGATGGCAAGAGGGGCGAGAGAGGAGAAATATAAATGGATGCCGATACAAGGTTTAAGAGAGAAAACAAAAGGACAAAATTTATTAAGAACTACAAAATCCGGGAAATTCTGGAGAGACATGATCGCCAATGTCGCGGCACATCGAAGAGATCCGGTTTGTCTACGTATCCTTCCAGAGAATACGAAATAATTGTCTGATGATAGACTTGAACTCCAACCAGTTCTGTGTTAGTTCAAGAACATTTACCCTCTGTCACAGAAACCGCAAAACCCCGATTCATCGTTGCTGAAAGTCAATTAGCTTTAAAAAAAAAAGAAAAAAAAAAAGGACATAAAATAAAATACTCGATGAAGGGTGAAGTGCTGAACTTTGAAAATAAACAAAATGATAGTGTGATGGTAAACAAGTAGACAAAGTAAGTACATTTATAGATAAAAAAAAATCCTTAGAAGCTTATCTTTAAAAAGGCTATTTTATGATTTTATCAAAATAAACAAAACGCATAAAACGAACGATAAACCATGCAAGCAAAATTTTATCAAGTGATTTATGCAAAAGATACTTGATGCTTCGCAATGATATAATAACAAAATAGGTCAGCAAGCCACAATGCTGTAAGACCGAGTTTCCCAGAGTGCTTCACACTTGTAACCTTACACCAGACTACACAACGCTTAACAAATAACTATATAGAAGATAACATGACGCACGAAAGGAAAATTTATAAATTTATAGGACTAGATAAGTCTGCCTATCGTCCGGTTCACACTCCTCCCTGGTCTTTTTAACAGGAGTAAAGGTTTAACCCTTTTTTCCTGTTTAGGATTGGGTGTCCGGTTCTTTCTAAAAATCATCCCATTCTCTTTTACTCCCAGTAGCTCCTTGCGTTTTAGTGGTATTATTGCCACGCTTGGGGTTATATATATATATATATATATATATATATATATATATATATATATATATATATATATATCACTTGATTAGGGATAGTTTCAAGGAGGATATAAATCCAAAGAGAGCTCAATGTAAGAACAGTGCAATATAATAATGAATACAGAATCCTTAAAAATCCATTCGGTCAGGTGATAATTTATTTCGTGGACTCGGATACCAATCTCTTCAGACCAAATTTTACAAATTGTAAAATTAGATCTGAAGAGATGGACGTCTGAGTCCACGAAATAAATTATCACCTGACCGAATGGATTTTTAAGGATTTTGTATTCATTATATATATATATATATATATATATATATATATATAATAGGAAAAAACTCTTTAGGTAAGTAATCCGAAGTTCGTTAGTATTTTTGTTTTTATTTTTAAAAAACAGTGCTCGATACAAAAGTAGAGCCTAAATATAATTATTTTTTT
Source organism: Acanthosepion lycidas (assembly GCA_963932145.1). NCBI lineage: Eukaryota > Metazoa > Mollusca > Cephalopoda > Sepiida > Sepiidae > Acanthosepion > Acanthosepion lycidas. Next base: position 20,901,522 of record OZ010582.1, on the reverse strand, counting down.
AAAAATATGATTCCTTCGCTAAACAACAGTACTCATGTTTTAAAAAAAATAGCTCTTGTTTTTGAAACATGAGAACTCTTATGTAGCAAGGAATCATATTTTTTAAAAATAATTATATATATATATATTTGTAAGTAAGAGGGATGTAAGAAAAGAAAGATGATAGACATAATCAATCAACAAAAGCAACAAGCATTATGCAATATTTTCTGTAACAGCCAGAACACTCTAAATATCAAACTCTGCGCACGTCGCAACAAAGATGACGATCCCAGTGGACAAACATAACAAGATGTAATAATTCTTTTGCATGTCAAGGTCAAACTTCTCACAGAAATTCACTATGCAACTTGTTGCTGAATTTGGTGAATTTGTAATGTACAGAAAGCGGGTATCGGTCTGGTGTAGTGTATTGTTAAATTGTTCAGTTATAGATTGAGTACTTTCAGTGTGCACTATTTTTCTCTTTATAGTTTTTGATTATTAACATTTCATTATATATATATATATATATATATATATATATATATATATATATATATATATATATATATATATATATATATATATGCACACATATATATGTATGCGTGAGAGAGTTTCATATTGCTTTATTGGCCGAGTGGTTAGAATGTTCACATTCTGACCGTGAGACTCGAGTTCGAATCTCACCATAGTCGATTTGTCAGGAATCTGACATCGATCCAAGCGTGCGGCACTTTTGGAAAGTGTCTGAAAACCATACCATAGGTTGACCCAAGCCTTGTAAGTGAAATTGGGTAGACGGATCCCTTGGGTGCCATCGATAGCTTTGCTAGCACGAAGTAACAATTCGTCGTGGCCGAGGGATTGATCGTACTGGCCTTGTTCAAATTATTGATCACGCTAGATAACACGCTCTTTTCCAGAAACTGTAACTGAGGTCTGCTCAGCATCGATGCAGTATAAACCAACGGTGAGCTCTGTGGGTGTTGAATAAGCACAAATGCGCCTGAGCAAGTGTCTGCAATAGGGATTGGCTAGACGCCGTAGTAGACGGATATCCTTGAATACGAGTGGCCCCCAAAATTTTCACCGATTGCAGTATTTTTACGGGGTTTTATTTTAACAAAATACAATAAAGAAAGAAATATAAGAAAGAAAAAAACTATCAAAGCAAAGAGGAAAACCTCGATGAAAGAAGTTTTTTCGTTTGTAACACAGAAGTTTCGTTAAAAACAACTAAGGTAATGTGGGTAAGTTTTTATTTAATTTTTCTTGGATTTTTCCTCTTTTTTTTTCTTTTCTGGACATAACTTATGTAGAAATTGTACGAAAGTTCCGTATGTCTGAGCGCTTTCGGATATTCTTTTAACCATTGTCAAGGTTGATTTTATCTTTAATTCTAACTGAATGTGTAGATTTTTTTTATGCATGTATCTTGATAATAGATAAAAGAATAGCTGAAAGCAGAACATTCAGACAATTTCTATATAGAAAATAAAAAGAACACGGGAAAAAATAAATAAAAAAAAACTTAACCGCAGTACTTGTCAGTCGTTTTTAACGAAACTTGTATAGTGCTCAAATACACAATTGTGTGTGTGTGTGTAAAATGAGAACGTATAGAGTTCAATTCCGACGTTGGTAACATTCAAATTAAAAGAGGTCTCAATACAAAAGTAGAGCAATAACGCCTGATATCAAAGTAGAGCGTGTGTAAATACAAAAGTGAACATAGAAGTCAACACTTAGAGGCGACAGTCTGTTTCATGCTAGATGCAATCGTCACCTGACGATTGCATCTAGCATGAAACAGACTGTCGCCTCTAAGTGTTGACTTCTATGTTCACTTTTGTATATATATATATATATATATATATATATATATATATATATATATATATGTATATGTGTGTGTGTGTGTGTGTGTGTGTGTGTGTGTGTGTGTGTGTGTGTGTTCAATTTTAAATACTTTTAAAATAGCTTCTTAATACATATAAACATAACGTTTTTGTTATTTCGCTATTTACACCCTATTTCACGGAGTGCGATTTTAAAAATTGGCATTTGTTTCTTTCGGACTCGTTTTTCAAAGGGAATGTGTCAGCGTACTGACAGTTCAAAATAATTTCCTTCATTTATTAATCTATGGATAAACATCGTACTTTATATAATAATTTAGTAAGCGTAGCTCAGATGTGGCACGAGGCCGAAAGTATTGAGCACCCAGTGAGGATTTAACTCACTCAATCCATGCGTGATACAAGCTTAGGTGATCATGCATCTTTCGATGCGGATTTTTTTCCTGAATTAGGTTGCCATTTCTTTCTGCCATCAAAGGCTATAGAACCCAGTCTGTCCTGCAATTTACCCATAGCTGGGGGGAGAAGAAGAGGATTTATACCTTTCCCAGGGCTATTAGCACGTAAGTGAATGTAATGGATTCGACTGGAATTCGAACTTGGCTCTCCGATTCCTCAATTCGAGCCGCTATCCATTACTCATACTTTGAACTCACTAGTCAGTGGTAATAGAGCTAACAAGACAAGCTTGTTAACCATTACACCACATAGAAGCGTCACGTGGTGCTTTATATATATGGATATATAAATGCACTTCTGTAGAAAAAAAAATCGTATAAATAAAAATGACTGATAATTCATGCCAAGGTAGTTTGTGTTCTTTTTTCACCAGTATCGTTGGGAAAAGTTTGAAGTTATTTATTCTATCACGCCCAGCCATTGGTAGAATAGTAGGGTTGACTGTGCTCTGTAGGCTTAGTAGGGCTATCAGTCTAGAAGAAAAATTACGCTAATTTCAAAACCGCAGGGACGGCAATGAGAAATCATTTCACTGCTTCCCCCAAAATAAGATTTACATAAATTAAAGAAAAGTTGTGGAGATTATTATCGCCAATATCCTGAAGAGGTACTGTTTAAAAATATGCATAATATTAATTTGCGTTTGCTGTAAAACAATGCTATGTGTGTGTAGATGCGTGTATGTAACGCTCAAATTCGTGTTGATATTTCGACTAATAACTGTGTCAAGCTAAGTATGGCAATTTCTCTTTTTCCTAACTTGCAAGGCTCTTTGTCCTAACTTGCAAGGCTCTTTGTCCTAACTTGCAAGGTTGCACCATGTAATTTCCACTGACCCAACAAATAAAAAATAATAACTCTGCATTGGTTATATTCATTGGAATCAACTTCTTCAACGAGTGTTCAATGATCTATTTCCTGTTTGTCAAATACCCTTTAAAAATCAGCCACCTCTTCAATGATTTTCGAGTGATAGAATTGGCGATAACAATATCAAAGTAATTTTATCTGATCATATCAAAAATCGTGTATAAATACAAGAAAAAAACAATAAACTCTTGTCTCACTTCTAATAATTTCTTCACAGCAGAATCTATCTTTTCCGCCAGAATCGTGTTGTCAGAATCAATAGATATTATGTGGCTTCGATTTCTTCTGATGATCGCCATCTTTGCAGTTTTATGCAATGGTAAGGCTTCATTTTTTTTCTAAGAAATTCTGATTATATAGAACTAGCAGTATAACCCGTCTACGACCGGGTGTTTCATTATTGGGAATTTTTACAGTTCAGTTCGAGCAATTTAAGCTTAAAGTCAGCCCACCCGAAAATCAATATTAGTAACAATTGGCTGCAACTGATGCACATCCCCAAATAGGGAGTTAACAATTTGAATGGGGAGAGGGGTTGAAAAGGGCCGTTTTTGCGTTCTCAATCTTGCAAGGGAGGAACCTTTTCCATGGACCGTCATAATAATAATATACGATAATTTTTATTTATAATATTATTTTCTTTCATAATTCTAATTCTTTTGCATTAGATTTCAACTCTCTAAATTGATTGTACGCTGTTTTTTTACAGACATTAAATTTTGCCTTTGATTTTTGCGGAAAGTGAAAAAAAATCAGTGTTTTTGATTGTTCACCTTCAATGTTGTAATTTTTTTCCATCCAATTTGGACTCAAAACTGGAACTGAAGAATTATCTATCAAACAAAAAAAAAATTCATCGAAATCGGATGAAAACTGTGGAAACGCATAAAAAACACATACACATTTTAAGAATTATAGATATAGATTATGTAGCCATTCGCGCTTTTTGTTTTAGAAATAAGAAGACGGAAAAGAATGGTGCACATATTGCTTGTCTACGATTCTAGAAACAAGATGAGACACATTTTGCTTCGAAAACGTTGCAAGAAAGCATTTGCTTTTGAATGCAATAAATTAAGACAGATCTGTTTTTTTTTTTAAATTCTTTCATAGGTTCTTATATATATTTTTTTAAATCAGTATCACCCCTTGTAAGGCTGTAAAGCCACTAAGACATGGGGTGGGGGTTACAGAGTGTATAAGAATTAGGAACAGAAACATTAATAATGAACGGGAAAAGGAAAGAGTTATCAGGAATACAGTAGATACAGTAGATGTAGATAAAAATGTTTAGCGAATGCTTTGATCGTCAAGGTCATCTACGGTAAATTTACGTCCTTGCTCTTCACAATATTTTACCATTCCTGGCAGAATTATTATCACAGTGTGGAATATCTACTAACAAAAGGAATGGAAAGAAAATATGAGAATATAAATGAAATCGGTTAGATTAAAAAAAAATTGAAATTTAAAATTCCCAGCATCCCTCGTTCGTACGCATGCGTTGTCGCACCAACAAATTTAGTCCGATAAAATCCTAAAGGACGAAACACGTCACAAGAAAACTTTTTTTCCACTTTGTCATGCATTTTTCCCCAATATTGTTTTTGATATATGAAAAATATATATCGTTATCTCATATATATGTATATATGTACATGTGCAGTTTTCATAATTCTTTTTCACAATTTAAAAGATGCGTCACGAACCACTTTATTTCCAGATTTTCAATGTATTTCGATAGTAAAAACTTTAACAATGCATTTACATATTAAATAAATTTATTCTGCTAGTAATATTTACATCAAATCCAGACCGCTGACAATCTCTTCTATTCCTGATTTTTTAATATATTCTTATAATAAGATCATTTCCATTACATTAGCCCTGTACTATCAGTAATTCTTGCCTTCATTCCGGGCCACTCACAATCCCGTTATTCATGAGTTGCAATGTATTCCAATAGTAAAATGATTAGCAATGTATGTACATTATTCATGTAGGTACCTACACAGATTCGTTAAAATTAAGCATTCCATGTTTTAAAAAAATGACCCAAACGTAATAAAAACAGTTTTATCATCAAAATCTTTAAGAAGAAAAACCAAAAGATTTTTTTATTATTAATTTATATTTTTTATCCTTTTTAAAAGATTCGAAATTTTGGTTAAAAATCTTATTTTTCTTACGTCAACGGAGGGACAAAATATTAGTATAGAAAATTTTAGCGTCTTTTTCGTGGTGATTTGTAAATTCTTTGAAAAATCAAATAATTTCAGATTTTAATGAACCTTTCAGGGTGTATTCATAAATGAATTAAATTATTTTAGAAATGTTTCTTTTTTAGAAAATCTTTTTACATGTTACCCCCACGCCAATTTAATTTAGTGAAATTTCTAAAAATTAATTTCTGTACCGTTTAATTAGTTCTACGCAGGACTCTTTGGAGAATTTAAATCGTCATTTTCTTTTTTTGTAAAACAGGATCCCCAGTAAAAGAAAATCTACTTTGAATCGTAAAATAAAAAAATGTAATAAAGCTAAGACATTATATAATTAGAAAATGTTTAATTGGTTTTATGAATATGATATATTATGAACACTATTGCCTCAAGAAAATACATTTTTTGATGAATAAGGATTTTTTAGAGAATTGTTTTAATTTTAATTAAAATAATTAATAAAGTTTTACTAATCATAAATGGAAAAGATTACTACAATATTTTAAAAAGAATTTTGAATTTTATTTGTGTGTATAAACGTACCGAGTTTTGTAAATACGGAAGTCCATACAGGACATTATCAGAAAATAAGAGCGATAACTATAATAAATTTAAAGCCAAAGTACCTAAAATTCAATAAGACCTTAGGTGACGGAGAATATTTTACTACATTTTTAAGATTACTGGGTAGTTAAAAATTATATTAAAAAAAAAAAAACGATCCCGTTATATAACTCAAGTAATTATTACAGATATGCCACCCCCCCAAAAAATTAAATAAACTTCCGATTGTTAGTCAAGCTGTCAACTGCCAACATCTTAAATAAACATCTACCACTGTGTTAAAAAAGCATTTATGGGATAATTTAAGCTAAAAAAAAGTGCTATTTGTTTCAGATTAGATTCGTTAACCTTTAAATCAGCTAATATTCCTTAAATAAAGTCAAATATATTTTATTTTTGAAAGATTTTTTTTAATAAAGGGAATTACATTGTGTTGACAGATGGCTTAAAAATGTCGCGATTTCAAAACAAAAACTCCTTCCAATCAATTTAAATTAATTTTGAAACACAGAAAAATATTTTGCTTATTGAAAATATTAAATTTAATCTTATTAGCATGAAATTAAAACTAAAATTAAAGCTTCAAGGAAGAGTTTTCATTTTTAAAAATTCATTTTAAACTTAGGCATCGCGTTTCTTTGGAGTTACCAGTATAACAGCCTTATAGGATCCTTCATGAGATCGCTAAAAAAACAGAGCATAGCATGATGAAAAAGATGCCAAACTTGACGAAAACAAAATTTTAGCGTCTAAATTTTTATGTTATAATTAAGAGGAAAGATAAAAGTATTTTTAATTATTTTTTTAAAATTTTCTTTCTTTTTAAAACATTCTAAATTTTGATCAAAAGAGCTTTGTTTCTCTTTGTATCACCGGAACTAGTAAAATAACATAAATATTTAGCATGTTTCTTTTTTTTCTTTTCTTTTTTTTTTTTTTTTTTTTTCTTTGTATGACAGGCATTAATTTGGAAAATCTTGCAAAAATAAAAATACTTGTCGGATTTTAATGAAACTTTCAGCAACTATTCACAAATGATGGAACTTATTATATGTTTCCTTTTTTAAAGTCATGCCAAAAATATTTTTTTCATATGTATTACCCCCCACCCCAACTAATTGTACGAAAACTCCATAATTTAAATTTTGGGCAGATTAGTGATTATATTAGTTAAAAGTACAAGTTTTTTAGTTGGACCACCTCTACCTGAAAATCATCTCTGAATTGTAACATACAAAACTCAATAAAACAAAAATATTATTTCATTTCAAAAGCTTTTAATTGCTTTTATTTATTTTAATGAATATGGACAATATTGTCTGAAAGCAAAAAGATATTTTGATGAAAAATGAATTTTTAAGACAATTATTTGTTATTTCTGAAATATTTTATTATTTTTACATTAAATGTTGTTAATTCTTCTAAAATTAGGAAAAAGTTTGTACAATTTAACGAATGTTGTTAAGTAGATATATATTTACAGGTTATAATTTCCAAAGCTTCTTACAAACTAACGAACACCAGTATATATATATAAAAATATAATAATTTGTGTCGATAATATGACTACAAATCAAATCTACGGAAGACCGGAAGTATCATGCGTGAAATAGAAAAAAAAGTCACGTGAATTGAGTTTCTGTCTATTATTTAACTTAAATACTGAATTTTTAATACAATTATTTGTTATTTCTTTAATTATAATAGATTTTTATATTTAAGTTAAAATATTATAAAATTAGTTAAAAGCTGCATTCAGTTTCGTAAATGTCCTTTTGTGATAGATTTATTTTTGCGAAATACGTGTGGAGAAGTTAATTTGATTTTTCAATTTCAACTGAGAAGGGTACCTACAAGTATCAGTATCATCTTATAAAATTTAAATTTGTATTTTATGTACACATCTGATAAAATTTAATAAGAAAGATACCTATAAATTAATTAGATACCTTTCTTATTAAATTTAATCTCACTCTCAACAGTCTCATTTATATATATTTTCCATAAAGCATCGTAAACGTAAAAGTGAAAGTTAAATACAAAAAAAATAGAAAGTTTTCTTTAAAAATAACGAGGTAAATAATTTGTTCACTTAAATCAAAATAATTTCATTTCTCTCCTTCCGTAGAATAGATTACCCTCACGTAAGCTATCAATACGTCATCAAAATGTCTTTCGTCGCCTGTCAAGTGACGCGAAATATTATGACCTGCTTTGTTTTATTTTCAAACTACACCTTTTCGGAGCAGAAACTAAATAATGCTTGTTTAAAAATATTTTAAATAAACATTACAATTTCAGATTGTCTTAAAATAAGTTTTGAAAAAATTATAATTGATTTTTGAAAGATTTTCAAACTAAGATTTTCATTTTTTTTTTTTTTTATAAAATGGAAAATTGGTTGACATGATTGATTATCTGTCAATTTTACTGACAAAAAAAAAACTAGATTTTTAACGAAAATTTTGGACGTGCTAGGAACGATTAAAAAATGTAAAAAATATCCCCAAAATAATTTGATCTTTCCTCTTAATAATAGCATAAACATTTATTTTAGACGATAAAATTTTGTTTTCGTCAAGTTTGGCATCTTTTTCATCATGCTGCGCTCTTTTTTAGCGATCTCATGAAGGATCCTATATCAGTAATGCTTGCTTTCATTCTTGACCACTGGCAATGTATTTATTCCTGATTTTCAATGCATTCCTATAATGAAACATTAGAAATTCATTTATCTTATACATATATAATAGCCATATTCTGTCAGTAATACACACATGCATTACTTATAGAATAGTACTACATACTTGCCTTAATTATTGGCCACTAAGAATCCCGTTCTTCGTTATTTTCAATGTATTCATATAGTAAAATCATTAGAAATTACTTTATATACATTTAATACCCTATTCAATAATTCAGTATTTAATCATGCAAATTTTACCCTATCGGCATTTTTTTAGTTTATTAGATTAGAAAATGATTCGATCTAAAAGGTTAAAAATAAAGTAGTTATCAATTTGGTTAACAATAAGAAAAGCCAAAGGTTTATTTAAATTTATTGAATGCAACGCGAAGTCAACAATACAACGACGAATATTGTTTATTTATTTTTATTATCACCAAAATTTGTTGTATCACTACAGCTTCATTATAGAAATAATCATTATAGAAATAATCACTGTTTCGAAAGGAGTAATGGATTATTTATTGATTAATCCGACAGATTTTTATCACATTATTTTTAGTAGATACCCATATTTTAAACAGTATATTTATTTTCATCTATCGGCCTGAATATTTGAGAAATCTTATTAAAGAAAATATGTCCCCTCCCAGTATCCACTGAAAAAAATGTTTAAATCGATAAAAAGTATCACTATAGAAATAATCCCTCGAATAAATGAAAGTTTGGGTATATTTGTTTTATAAAGCCTCCTTACAATATCAAAGGTTTCATAATCAACAAGCAGAAGAAATGACATCATAAGATCTTTTGATGAAAGACATATAAATTTCCGTTTCATTCTATTGTATTATATCTTATTGCGATAAATATTAACGTAAGTCTAACGAGAAGAATTTTTGACGAACCATTGGATCTGAGTGAATCACTGAAGTACATATTCAGTAGCATTTAAGTAACCAATGCTTTAGAAACATTAATACTTAGACATTTGGAAACCTTTTTTTTTAATCATTTCACCCCAAGCAAGGCGATAATGTCACTAAGACGTAAGGAGTTGCTGAGAGTGAAAGAGAATGAAAAGACTTTAGTGAAGAGAAAGGATAATAAAACAAGAGGTTTCAAGGAGACAGAAGATGGTGAGTGGAAGATTGTTGGTTGTAGATAAGCAAGAAGCCTGAAGAGAATTCCACGGGCGAGAAGTGCAAGAAAGGAAACTATCAGTATAAAACATACGATTGCATATGTCTAGCTCCACAATAAAACGGTGAGACCTAGTTGCCAATCTAGTCGTGCGTTTAAATTCATGTACTCGAAGCACAAATAGGGAAAGGTCATCAGAACAATTGCCATGAAAATATTTATAGAACTGACAGAGGGAAATCACATCAAAGCAACAGGAAAGTGATTGAAGTCGCGATGCCAGGGCATAGCCGATTATATTGCATGCTCTTCTTTGGATTTTGTCAAGAATCTAGATATATTTAGTAGAAGTTAACATAAGCAGCTAGTAAATAAATATTAGATATAATTATATCTCCCCTTATGGATTAAATAGTTTGCATATTTGTTTAGCTATTCCATCCCATAATACTAGGACAAAAAATAAGCAGCTTGTTTAATGGCGATCAGCAAATTTCAACTTTTTATTTCATTTCATATTTATCTATTTATTTTGTTAATTTACTCGTCACAAACTACCGTGTTTAATGGCATACAGAATTCCCTCATTCTAATAATAACGCAATAGTATAGATTAACGCTCCTTACACGTATTGGTAGAAGGTATGGATAAAGTAAGAGTTATCAGCGACGAAAGTGAAATTGGCGTACTGAGTTCAAGTTCTGGTCGATTCAGTTTCGTTCAATTCTCATTAATGCCCTTGGAAAAGGCATTAATTTATCTTCCTCCAGTTATGGGTTAAATAGTAAGGCAGACTTGTTTTTTTGTTTTTTGTTGTTTTTTTGTTTTTGTTTTTTTGCTTTGAGATGGCAACTAATATAGGAGAAGGAAAACCCTGAATTCAGAACCCTTCTGAAAAGCAATGAACTATAAGAGGCTATCTTTTCCTAGACACACCACTGCTACTATGGCTGCAGTAAATGTGATGCCCCGTGACTCTAATTGTGACTATGTATTTGCTAGTATACGGCATCTAAATTAATATTAGCCCACCTGATTTCTCAACTTAGTAAATAATATTTTTCAGATTTCTTAGATTTTTTATTTAGGGAAAAAGGGGGAGAGCCTTATATGGAACTGTATAAAGTAATTGTAGTGGTATGTAAATGTCTGCCTAATTATCATGGCTAAGGCATAGACTATATAATTGCCCAAGCAATAAGGGTAGAGCAGCTCTCGGTATACGAGATGAACGACTGCCGCTGGACTGATGAAATACGAAGGAAATCCTACTTCATAACAGTAATCCTTGTTGTTTGATCGGTGAGGAAGGAGAAGGAAAGAAGTGTTCATTTCAAATTATTCACCTGAAGATTCCGAGAGGATTGAAATAATTAAGGTGACTGTAAAAGTCACAATAATATTGATGATTATTCATTAGAAATCATAAGACCCATTGTAAGAACATTGATCAAAAACAGTTAAATATTTTTCAGAGAAAAAAAAAGGCAAACCTAATTTTCTTTTCACTTCAGTTGCATCTTTAAATGAATTACTGTTGACTCTTGTTAAGTAATGAATTTAATTCAATTTCTTTTTATTTAAAGGTTACGAAGACAGGTACTCTTGTGATTTTAACGGTCGCTGGTGTATGTGGTATCCTAAAAACCTGACCGATACTTGCAACTGGAAATTAAATGACGGACAATATCAGGGAAAGCAAGGTAATGAACAATTTGAAAAAATTGAACAATTGTTCACTTTTATTTAATTTTAAAAATGAACGAATTACTGTTGTTTTAAAACATGTGCCCATAGCGCAGCGGTTATTATCGCCGAAAGTAGAATTGGCCTGTCGAGTTCAAATTCCAACCGAAGCAAATGCATTCACTTTCGCACAGATATCTTTGGAAAAGTAGGAATCCATAGCAGGACAGACTAGGTACTGTAGCTTTGGTTGGCAACCAGTCTAGGAAAAGGACAACCTTGAACAGAAATCTGATTGTGTGTAGGGCTGGCAACACCACCTCGTAAAAACCACAATGGGAACGCCCAGCGTGTTGAGGCCGTCACCCAGCCGGGAGTTTACATCAACCACAAAATGTAAACTAGCCTATAAAATCTACTTGGAATGATTTGTTTCCCGGGCAAAATGTCTCCACCATCTATATATAAAATTCTGTGACTGCCGTTAGTCCGTCTGTCACACCCTCTAAAATAGCCATACATTAACTGATCGAAACCAAGTTTTGGGGAGAAGTGCAAACAGATAAGGTGGGTACAAAGTACAGTTAGTTTTACAAGGGAACGTATCTTAGTACAATAAATTTTCATTTATTTTTTTGGAAAAATTAAGTTTTATTATTTAACATGCAAAATACTCCCACTATTTTAAAAACAATGATTAAAATAGCAAATACTTTAATTTTATTAAATAAGTATTTGCAATATTGCAATATTTGCAGTATTGCAATATTGTTTTTTGCATATCTTTTCCTTAAATTTCTATATACAAGAATCCAGTTTCCAGTTCGCCCTGCGTTTGCGAGAGCTAAAAGTGAGAATTTGGCTCCAGAAAGAAATATTTACGCATGGCCAGTTGTATGTTGCATGCTCAAGAGTAAGAAATTCTGACAATTTATTACTCGCTCTTAAAAAGGAAAAAGGAAATTTTCTTAAAAATTATTGTTTACCATGAAGTTCTAAAAATTAAATTAAAGAAATTATTAAACCGCAAAGTCGGGGTTTTATCAAAGGATTTTTCCAAACAAATCAGTTTATTTAGATTTCATCGATTGGTTTGCAAAATTGAACGAAACGTAAAGTTTGTAAATCTCGATAAAAAATGTTAGCGATAACTTCTTCAATACTAAATATTATGAGGATACTAGATAGATAAAAATGTTTCCACCATGAGATAAAAAATGTCTCCACAGCGTTTTCAAATTATAAAACTGCGCAAAAATCATTTCTCCAAAGTATTTTTGTCACTATTGTTCGGAGACTCGAGGAAATGTTATGACTGATCGATTAGTTTTTTACGGTTTATCAACACTTTGTGAGTTATTTAAAACCGAAATATACTTTGGATTTTAAGAATAATTCTTTTTTTTTTTTTTTTTTTTTTTGCAAGTGAATATTGCATTATCAATTCTTTTGGGGATAATAATGATTTTTCCAAATCTTACAATTTAACTTTTTAATTTTGTTTTATTACAACTGTACGCATTATATATATATATATATATATATATATATATATATATATATATATATATATATATGTGTGTGTGTGTGTGTGTGTGTGTGTGTGTGTGTGTGTGTGTTATGGACTAATAGTGTCGGGGGTTGGGGGTAAAACTCTGCTTAGTTTGCGGGCTAGTATATGTATTGCCTATCCCTCATATGATAGGTTTCATTGGTATGTTCGATTTATGTGTTTTTGGTCATCCGTATAATGTGGGTGTTTTGGGATGGTATTCAATAAGTTTTATCCACAAGTGGTCTTCATTTTTAGTAGCTTTTTGATGTCGCCTGTGAAATGTTGTGTTTCTTTTTATAGCTTTGTTTTCATTTACTTTTTCATAAATGTTGTCATCGTTAATGAGTTCTCTCATTTTCTGTTGGTAAATGTGTTTATCTATGATTATAATTCTCCCGCCCTTATCAGAAACAGATATATTGATATTTTTATTGTTAGCTAATTCTTTCAGGGCTTTTATGTATCTTCGAGGAAGAACGGTGTCGTTCGTTTTGGGTTTTTTTTTTAATGTAACTGTGACTAAGCCTTGGATATAGCCTTTGGTAAAATTGGAGTCATTGTGGTGATGGATTTTAATTATGTAATCTGTGTTGTCATATTTCGGTATTCCAGTGGTAAATTTCTGTCCCAAACTGAGGGCTTCTAATTATGTATCCGATAGTTGGAATTTTTAGATGTTTGTTATTAGGTCTTGTCTGCCGACATTGGACCATTTGCTAGTGTTATCAATGAGTATCTTAATAAGATTTCTCAAATGTTTAGGCCGGTAGACAAAATCAAATTCAGTTAAAAAAATAAACGAAGTAAATTCGACCTTGCCTACCGAACGATCCCTGGTGGCCGAGCGGTCAAGGCACGTCAGCGTAAATGACGGTTCTGTATAGGATGCAGGTTCGAATCCTGTCCAAGGACGAATATTTTCTATGAAAATTTCTCGGACATTCAGGCCGGTAAATGTTATTTAATACTGTTTATTATAAACAGAGCATTTACTTAAATACTTGTATCTATAAAAAGAACGTTAAATATATATATACGTGTGTGTGAATAGGGTAAAAATACAGTATAATCTAACAGAAAGGAACAAATAATAAAATGTTTATAAATTTGACATATTTCGGTGGCATTATTACAACTTCAGCAGAGTTTTTTTTTATGTGGAAAATGTTTCGGTATATTGAATTTTATACTGTTCGTTTTCATTGGTCGAGTAAATATCACGTGTTCAAGTTTTGTGGTATGTGTAGGGATTATTTTCAAGTAGGGTCTTTACTCCCTATTGTTTTCAGGCGTCTTATCGTCTAACACACACACGCACACACATACTAAGAGAAATACACCAAAAAAAAAATGGACCAAAAACATATTTTTCTTGAATGTTTTTCAAAATTTGGTCGATTAACCAGTAATTCTACAATAAATTTCTTTTATTTTTCTTTGTATTCCCAGGATACGTTGTTTTAGATGGTGCCATTAACTGCTACGCCCAACTTAGATGGGCATTTCTCTGGTTTCCTGTTAATCCCAAAATGATTACATTTGAATATTATGTAACAGGACCAGGACCATATTCATTGAATGTTACGTCTGAAAAAAGCTATAAAGCAGAATGGACTTGTCAAATTCAACCAGGAGACCAAAAGAGAGTGGGCCATGCGGCTCCCATGCGAGTATCGGTAAGAAAATTTATGTACGGTTCCGTTTTAAAAACGGTTTGCTTCTTACACTTTGGGATGGTCTAAAGTCTTCCCCTTGCACGTTACATTGGTCTAAAGCCGTGTTTCCCAACCAGTGCGCCCAAGCACACAAATGCGCCCTGAAAGGTAACCATGTACGCCCCAAGTTAACAGAAGAGTTATTAATTATTTTTATATCTAAAAAAATTCTTTATTTTTAAAAAGCTTTAGACGACCAAGCACATGGCTTCCAAGTCTTTGTCATTTGATATTTTAAACAAAATACTAAATTCTTTACTCTTTAAGAATGAATGGATAATACTTTCGTTTTTGCCTTCCTCAACGGATTTAAATCAGTCATTATACGCCCTTGTGCAAATTAATTGAAACAATATCTTTTTTTTTCTTTTACCATACGGTCAGTTCTAGATCCACTGGAGTGACAGGGTGTAATTGATTTCTATTTTTTCCTCAGATTAGGTCATTTGCAGTGGTGTGCATTAATATGTATCTATTTTCGGGATGTATACTGAAATTTGAAAAATATTGCGTCATCTGTGATTGCATCCAATTTTTATCACGCCCAGACACTACTGTCTCGACTGTTGATTAGTTGTCCTATGGCCATTGTTTGCGATGGACGTTACTACAAGGAAGCGTACGAAAATTGTAACGCTACACGAACACACTGGCAAGCCTTACCAGTGAGCAAATCAAAGTACTAGGCTGGCCCAGAAATTCTCCTGATTTAAATTCAATCGAGAATTTGTAGTCAATCTGCAAGGAACGACTTCGTGGAATGAATATACGAAGTACTAACATGTGCGCTGGGTCATGCTTCGCTGGAAAAATAGGAAAAACAGTAAATAATAACGGAATTATTCATTCTGCTTCAATTAATTTGCACGAGGGTGTAGGTCTCTCTAAAAAGAAATAGAAGATTCTTCATAAATCCCTGTAAATGAAAACTGCACTGTTTAAATGTACAATGTAATCTTTTAAAAATAAATGTTTATTTCAGAAGACATCTTTATTATTTTCTGATTTTCAAATTTCATGACTAATTTTACCTTATTAAAATTTAAAGTGCGCCCGAGAGTTTTATTTATACTAGAAATGCACCTTGAATTAAAAAAGTTTGAGAAACACTGGCCTAAAGTTTTCTAATTCTTATTCTTTTACTTTGGGATGGTTTAATTCTTCTTCTTCTTCTTCTTCTTCTTCTTCTTCTAACCCATTGGGATGGTCTAAAGACACCTTTTTTTATTTTCTCTGTTCGTTTTCTTCTTACCTGTGAATCTTTTCTTGTCTTTTTATAGTGTACACTTTTTTTTATTTTTATTTTTATTTTTTATAAGTCTTTATTTTTTTCTTGTATCTTGCAAAACATAAAAAGTCAATATTTTTCTTTCAGAATCTCCTCCTCATTAGCGCCAGCGTTGCTCCAGGTTCCCAACTGATAATTACTCAAGTATGGAAGAGTAAGTAACAATAATTTCTTAAGTATTCATGAAGAATATTTGGGATTTGCCACTTTGTCTGCCAAGTAGCGTTCTATTCAGGACTATGAAAGGAAGGAACATAAACTTCTCTCACTCTCTCTTTTTCTTTTCGTTCTCTAATTTATATAGGATGTATTACGTGCAAGATGTTATTCAGTCATCATCTGGAGAGACATTACCCGAGCAGCCGACTACTTAGTTTCACCCAAACCACATAGCTCTCTCTCTCTCTCTCTCTCTCTCTCTCTCTCACACACACACACACACATACACACTAAAGTAATCCTATAAATGTTTTTATCTTTTTGTTCGTGCTATTTTCTCTTTCTTTCATTTTTTTTTTGTATGCCATGATGTTCTTTATATAAATATAAAATTTTCCCACGGTTTTGAATATAAAGTTGTCCTTCTAGTATGGTTGCCATTCAAGGTTATTTAACCCATGACTTGGGTGAGGTAAGAGATGAATTCACACTTTTCCCATGGGTATTAGTGTAAAATAAAAGCAACAGACTAGACTAGAATTTGAACTTGGCTCACTGAAATATAGTTTGGTGTTATGTTTGTGTTAACTGTTTGTAAAATGAAAATAAAGAAAAAGTGATTCTAGATTTCTGTAAAATGTGGGCACTTAAAATCTTTTGTCATATCCCCACATATGTAAAGCAATAGACAGAATAGGCAATAAATATTAACCTCTCAATGTTCATTAATTTATAAAGTTCCTTTTCTGCAGCTTTGTCCTATTTTTCAAATTTGAATTATCGTAACTTTTTGTGAAAAACAGTTATTTTTCTGTTGTCTTCTCTACAGAGAACTTTCAACATTAGCAACAATTTAAATGGACAAACACATGTAACCCGAGGAGAAAACAATGACATAATCAAAATGTTGACATTCAACACTACTTCAGACAAAAGGTTAGGAAGGAATCCTCTTCATCAATACTGGAAAGAGCAATAACAGTTAATGGACTTGAGAAACCTATTTTCCTGAATATTCGTTTTAATAGAAAGATTTTATAAATTTCAATCGAAAATAGCAGTGGCTGAATGCGAAATGTTTCCTTGTAGGGCAACGACTATTTAAGGCCTTACCATTATGAGAATATTTCTGATTACATTGTGTATGTTTACAGATCTGCAGGGACACAAAGCAGAGTCTAGATGCCCGCCTCTTTCTACCGGAAATACAACCAAATGTGAGTATTAGTCCTTGTATTTTCATAAACGTTTTATTTTCTTTCTTTTAAATATAATGTTACTGAAAGATTTGACTTAACTACTAAGGAAAAGGGAATCGACGTGCCTGGAATTCTAATCTGAGATCTTAGCTCCTTTTCACGTGCATCACCTTGTGTTGCCTAATTACGCTTAAAAAACACAGGTTCTCGTTCGATCACCAGTTAAGCAACGTCGAGCACGATCAGTACTTAGATGGTGGGCCACTTGGGAACACCGGATACCGTAAGCAAACGCCTACAATCCGCAATATGTCTCGGTTTTAAATAAGCTACAAGGGGTTTAGAAGCCTTAAAAAAACAAAAAAAAACAAAAAAAAACACACACACACAAATCAATCAACCTTATGTTACAACTGGACACGTAATGATGTTTGCTGGGTTCAGTTGGTATTTCGGGATTTTTTTTTTTTTTTCAACAATCAGAAACCCTCACAAAAGTGACCCAGGCAGGGATGATCAATATTCGACTTGTGTCCAGAAAAATGTTACCTCCACCATGGCTCTCCTTTTCTTGTTGCTCAATCACTTCTGCTGCTTCTATGGCCAACGATGTCTCTCCGTCTATCGGCCCATATGATGCCCAATATGAAAGCTGTCTACGAACTCCCAGTAATTCTGCGTTGTGTTTCCCCATTCGTTACTTCGACATTCTCCCACTAGTATATTTTGTTGTCATCTCGCTGAGCCCAAAGCGATCTGCCCAAGGAAATTTGAGTTCTAAGAGAATTATCCCCATAGCGCCTGCTGAGATGAAAAAAATGCCTAGCTTTAGTATTGTTACGGCCGCAATTTCTGGAAATTTCGGCTAATTCATCGTGAAACATTTAAAACAGCACAAGAATTGATTTTTATTCACTCAAAGCCTCGAACATTCCTTTGGCGTTGAAAGTTTGTTTTCACGTTAACAATGTTTGTTAAATCGGTTATTGTCACTCTGTCCATAGCGTTTCCTTCTTACGAAACGCCATGACGTTTTAAAATTACAATAAAGACCTTTTTTTTTATACACATAGTTGTGTGCAACAAATCTCAAACAAGCCACAAGAAACATGATTCAAAATTTTTGAAGGTCATCTAAAATTTGTTCAATTTTTTATGCTTTAGTGTCTTTCCCTTGCCAAAAGTTGTGACTTGTAAGGGTGTTCAGTAGTTTTCAATCTTCACTCTTTCATGTCACAAACTAGCGTAACCCAGCTGATTTCTGCCTCGTCGATGTATACCAGCGTTTTTATTGAGTGATTTGCATACGCAACTGATGTGATTTGCATATATAATTGAAGTGATTTGTATACGTAGGTAATTTGCATATATAATGTAAATGATTTGCACACGCAACTGAAGGGATTTACATACATGGTTTGCACGTGAAACTGAACTGATTTGCAAACGAAAGTAATTTGCATATACGAGTGATCTGTTATTAAATGAAAATCAACCATTCTTGTCCGCTTTCTCACTTCCGACATTATGGCGCCCTACCAAAAAGAAAAATGTACAAACAGCTGACACGCTGATTCTTCCCCCATAAAAAGAATTAAGCTTAACTTAGTTATAACACAACGCCAAAATTGTAAATTGAGGAAAAGATGAGTCAGTCTATTTCATGAGAAAACCTGCATTTAAAATCCTGGCTTTTAATTAAACTTCAGCACCGTCCTCAAGCGCTAGTAAGTATTAAAGTATGAAATTATATATATATATATACTAGCAGCATGGTCCGGCGTTGCCCATGCTTGATTCAAAAATCGTACGACTCATACAGCAATCGCTATCACTTGACTTAAAATATTTTTGCCCTTCCTTGCCTTTAAAAGAGTGCCCTTTGCCGTGCTGATGTTGCTACATGCCTTACTTCTTGCCTATCTCACACTGCAAATTTTTTCTAAGCTGTATACTAAACATTAAATCTGTTACGAAAAAAGAACTAAACAAAATGGACACAAAACGATCAGCTTTAAAAAAGGACTCGTAACTGGAAAAAACGAATGAAAAAAGAATGTTAACAAATACTTTTTCACACCCAACCCAGTTCTGCAGAATCAGAATCAACGTTGAGTTAAAGCAAGCAAATGAGCCAATTGGAGTAAAGTGCCATGCAGATTTAAATTTTTCCCACTTGTGACGAATGCAGCTATCGATTTTTTTTTTTTTTTGCATGCTAGTTAACATTCGTGTCAGTTAGCTGTTGGCTCTCACGCTGACCAATAGAATCTTCCTGCCTATTCGTGGCAGCTAGCTATAGGCTCTCACTCTGGCCAGTAGAAAATGGCCGCAACTACATGGAAACTGCCGTAGAAGCATGAAAAAATCGATTATTTCCACTATCGATGGGAGTTGGGAAATGCAAAATCAGTCTTGGCCTTCCCGGTAACTTGGAGCATGTACATGTAAATTTTGGTACAAATCCGTCGAAAATTGCGACCGTGTATTCGTTACAGACACACACATCCTGCCTTTTATATATATATATATATATATATATATATATATATATATATATATATATATATATATATATATATATATATATATAAATATTGTAATTATGCTTGTTCTTTAGTTTTTGTTAGTTATTTTGGTTAACGTGTACATTACACCCTGCCTTTACCTCAGCTAAAGAATGAACTATTCGGTTTTGATTGCAAAGAAAGATGGACGAAAAATATATATTAGTGGTATTATTTGGTTTAATGGAAATGAAGGGAAAGAAAGAAAAATAATGAAAAGAAAAAGGAAATCTAGAAAGAAAAAAAAAACAGAAAATGCAATAACGTTATGTGACGTTTATTGAAAAACCTTGTCAATTATTTCTATACAAGAGCCACTAGAATAATTTGAAACAACCGTTAACACCCACCCAATAACCGTCAGGATAATACTTTACTACCCATAATGCATCACTGCCCAGCATATATAGTCGAGCCAAAACAACGAACATGCCCTGAAGATTGCGCTGAAGCAGGAATCAAACTGTCAATATTCACTTTTATATATGCTCTATCTCTGATATTGAGCACTTTTACCCATAAATATAGCATTACATCAAAACTATATATATATATAGGAATTGGTATGATAAAAAATATACATACACGCACTTATACTTGCACATACGCATAAATATATTTCTTCCTCAGGCATTATAAATACAGTTATCAATATTGTGAAACAGGGCTATAAGTATATATTATTGAATCAACGATGGATATTATGTATATTCACTTATCTATATAGCATAATGAGAAGCCACGTATACTTTCTTAATATGTATATATAGAAAAAGTTGCAAATTAAAAAAATAATAATGTTTTATTTTATGAAAGTATTTATTTATTTATATATATATATATATATATATATATATATTTGATATTTCAGATTGCCCTCAATCTTTCATCAGAAATAACTGTTTGTTAGCAAGTAGCGTCCGTCGCGAGACGCGGACGTCACGTGATATGGAACGTCACTGTTCGGATATTCCTAACTTAAATCTAACTGTAATAAATATTTTAGATGTTGTTTAAAAAAATAAAAATTTTTTTTAACTATATCTAAAAAAAAAAATGCTTAACTATTGAAATATTTATAAAGATTTAAAATACCTAAGTCTTTATTTAACCCTAGTTTATGCGTATTTAATTTTAAAATCCAATATGTTTCTTTTTTTCTGTGTGTATGTGGAACTAAAATCAGGATCTATCAATAAACATTTACAGTTTTCTAATGAGTGTCCTGATTGATTAAAGTGTTTAGCTATGGGGGAATAAGGATTGTTTTGACGTATGGTTTGTTTATGATTATTGAAGCGAAATCTAAAATTATTTCCAGATTCACCAATATATCCACTATTAGGACATAAGGTGCAGAATAAATAATAGATTACGTTATGGCTATCGCAGGTGAGGTTAGGTGGGTGTATCTTGATATTGGTGTTGGGTACAGAAAATATATTATCTATTATTAAATGTTTGCAAACTAAGCAACGATGTTTGTT
Organism: Acanthosepion lycidas; assembly: GCA_963932145.1. Lineage (NCBI taxonomy): Eukaryota > Metazoa > Mollusca > Cephalopoda > Sepiida > Sepiidae > Acanthosepion > Acanthosepion lycidas. The sequence continues at coordinate 20,880,077 of OZ010582.1, read as the reverse complement.
ACATTTGTAATTTCTTGATTGGTTTCTATTGTTTAGATATTTGGTAGAAGTGAGGATAGCTGATAGGTTAGGTGATTGTTTCTTTGCATTTATGGGTGGTTTATCGAAAATGTCTTTGATCTTTTTGTCTAACTGGAGGTTCTTGTAATCCTTTTTTAAATTGTGAATAAGTGTGTGGAAATATTGATTCTGGTTAAAAACCATGGGAATCCGATTGTTGTTTTTACTTTTCTTGTATGTGAGAAGTGTGTTACGATTTATCAGAAGTTTTATTTAGTGTTTCTTTTATTATTTTTATTGGGTATTTACATTTTAGGAATCGTTTTGTTATTAATGTTGTATAGAAAATCTAAATGGTCTGAGCATATTATGTATTACAAACTAACACGTTAATTTCATTTTTCAAACAATGCTTTTTCTTTTTCCAGCGTTGAACCATGGGAACAAAACCACACCAAGACATGTTCCCAATATGTCTAAACCAGAAATTTCAACTGCCAGAGACAGCTTAATGACATCAGTTCCAACGAAAATTCACAATTCTACGATGGAAACATCATCATTTTTTTTGAAGAATCTTCTCTCATTAAAAGGCAAACTACTTGGCCTTATTCGGAATATAACGCTAGCAATTAAAATAGATTATGCAGAAGACAAAAAGACTCGTTCTAAAACATCTACGTTATCGCTTTTTTAAAAGACGAAAGAATTATAAAAAGGAACAAAAGCTAAAGTTGCTTCTTCATAAAATAAACAAATCCAATCGTTCTGATTAAACTTTTAGTTTTAAATTTGAAATTGTTACATGAAAATACTTAACATGAAGAATCATGAATTAAATTTGAACTCATTGTTTTTGCATTCAGATTATTTTGTTACTCATGTTTTGGTTTTCTGAAGTTCTTATGTTCAAATATTGTTTGAGGAGATAACATCAAAACGTATACAATCGTTTCTTTCTATCCAATTTAAAATCGTGTTTTCTAATTAATGATACCAGAATTACGCCACAAAAGAAAAACGGGACAAACACGAGGGTAGGAAGTTCAAGAAAGTATTTTTATTGGGATTTGAAATCAAGCCTTGAACACATACACAAGCTTCAAATAGAAAGAATACAAAAAAAAAAACTACCACTAGAGCAGGTGAGATATTTACTAAACAATTTTGAGTACAGACGAAAGTATTAGTAGACAAAATGTGGGCAGGTGGATAGGGTTTAAGGCATTTCTTCAAGTACAGATTACCTGCTTCTGTGTATTCTTATCCGGGTATTGGTGTAAACACAATCATTCACATCAAGTGTCAGTAGGAAAGACAGATATCTGCCAATAAAGCAGATGTCTACTAGAACTTATTTGACTGAAGGAGAAAAATAAAGCAGAGGAAATATGGGTAGGAAAATTACATTACTTCAAGACATCAATTACTACCAATTTTTTTATCAAAGCCTTAAGTTCAGACTCAAAATTCAATGTTGGTGCTAGTGAGAAACATCCAAAAGCTTTTCTACAACAGTGTGTTAGAGGTTTCGTTTACTATGTTGACATTAGTGCAGAAATAAATGTAGAAAATAGGATTAAGACATGTGGTTACACAATTTCTTTAACTACAGATAATCTGTTTTGCAACAAGATATCTAATCTAGACTAGAACATTGAAATCTGGTACTAAAATATCCTAAACTTAAATCCAACAGCAGGATAGGTGTCAATTGAACTCATCTTTGTGTAGAAAGAAACTGATGTGGAAAAAATATGATGAGAAAATATTGTTACAATATTTCTTCAACTAGAGTGACTGTGTTTCTGATTTGAATTAGAATATTGACACTGGGTGCCAGTAAGATATATCCAAAACTTCAGCTACCACAAATGTTTACTAAGTTTATCTGTATAGAAAACCAGAGAAAACATGGTGAGGAAATATTGTACTCATTTTTTTTTAACTGCACATTACCTACATTTCATATCAAGACTTTTGATCTGGAATAGAACATCAATATGTGGTGCCAGTAAGTAATGTCCGAAATCTCTGCAAAAGGAATTCATTTCATGAAATAACAGAGTCCATTTTCAAGGAAAGGAAAATTTTATTTACAACATGATGATGATGACTGATTACGCTTGCATAGCTGGACGATTTTCAGTTGCCTTCAGCTTGATACCAGAGCCAGCAAATCCACTTGCACCCTGAAAGAAAGAAAAAAAAAAAAAGTAGATAAAACTGTCTTATTTCTTCAATTGTAACATTCAAGTGAATTTAGTTGAGATCAAAGATAGTCTTCAAGATTTTACTGCCAAATATTTGCCATTTACCTTCTGTGAATGTTTTAATGATTGAATTTCACATCCACTTTGCTTTCATATTTGCTACAGCTGTTAAGATGAGAAAGGAATGAAATCTAAATTAAATGGTTTATACATCTTCTTCCTGAAGTCTAAAAGAATTCCAGCCTCAAATATAAAAAAATATTTCCTCCATTCGTACTTTTTAACATAGTGGGGGGAGAAAGCAGTTACCAGTTGTCTGATGTTGATCAATTCTTTGATGATGAAATGTATTGGAAAACATTCTACTTATAAATTGTGGGGATAGAGAGTTGTAGAATCAAAGGGGTTTCGTTATCACTTCTCTTTGGATGAATAGCATGATATCTCTCTTCGCTAATTGGTCATCTAGGGTGGTGGTGGTGATGATAATGATGATCATCATTTACTTGGAATTAGAAACACAAAATAAAAATGATCACAAAGATTCCTTTTTCCAAGTTCTTTCAATTGTTCAAAAATGCAATCAACATACAATCCACAGGGTATAGAAAAAGCTGAACATTTTCTTTTTATATTCCTGCTAGGGTGCAATAGGGATGGACCAACTAAACTGGAGACATAGGTGAAGAAAATACTTGACCTGAACAATTTGTAGAGGTCAAATCGACCCAAATGGTCAGCTATCTTTTCCTTTTTCAGTGTAATCATTTAATTCCTCCCTATTATTTAAAGTTTCTGTCTTCATTTGCTTTTTCTTTTATCCTTCTTTAAGCAGTCTTATTCTTTCCCTCCATTGAAATTGTTTTTTTCTCTCTACTTCCTCGCTTTTTTTGCATTTTTCTCCACTCAACATTGAAGTTGAAAGATAAATGTTTACTTTCTCTATGGCTTTCAACAAGAAGTTCTTAATACTGCCATCTTCAAATAAGACAGTATATTGCACTATGGCAAGATATCTCATTCTAACAGCATCTCAAATATTCTGCAGTAGTTGTTGCATCTATGATGAGTGCAATTCACTTCAACTGGCTACAGGAATTATTTATCAATCAATATTTGCCTTTTATGGAAAATTCCCTTTGTTCAATTTTCTTATCCCTTTACAATTTTATCAACCTCAATCCAAAATATTGAAGATATTTCCTTATTTGGGATGACCCCTTTTTTATTTTAAGCCTCCTTCTATTTTCTTTTCTAATTCCATCTAGATTTATATCACTTCAATGGTACAATTTCTATTGTTTAATATTACAGGCACCCCAAGCCCAACTTTTAATCTTTACTTGACAGATCATTGAGTGACACATTTTGCCTTAAATTGGTCATGTGTTTCTATTGTAGGTGGCACTTGATAGCAGAGATATGGGAAAGTATATAGGAGATTTATGTTAGACCACATTTTAATTACATAATTCACCTAAACTACATTGTATGCTTGTAGAATCCTATATCTACATAATTTCCTGATGATAGGCTCCCTTATGGTTTGGGCTTCAAATTCACTAAATTTAATCATTACATTACAAAAGACTTCTTAAGTCGTTTCTTTATTGTTTGGCATTCATAGCATCAAATTCTTTTATGTTCATTAAAACAAACTACTTACCCTTTGTAAGAGAATGATGTCTGATTCACAGAGTTTTTTACCATTAATAGGATCTACCATGTCTTTTTTGATGATTTTTTCTACACACTCCATTGTCACAACACTCCCACTATAAAGAGAGAAGAAATACAAGTCGTGAAGAATTTTAGTAGAGAAAAAAAAAAAATAAGCCAAAAATCTGAGAAAAGAATCAAATAAAAAAAATAAAGAGAGAAATATAAACAAAAAAGATACAAATTTCTTTTGTAAATAATAAAAGAATAGGAATGAAAAACATTACAAGAAAAACAAAAATTACTATTCTAAATATTCATTTTGCCTAAGTCACAAAACTTCAACATAAATATAAACAAATAAGATGTCTTTTTTAATTTACCTAAACAATAGAAGATATTTTTTATTTTAATCAAGACTATCAAGATATTTTTTAATAAAAATTTACATCCAATTCAATAAGACAAATTATGCATAATGTACAGATATGTCTCAAAAATTACTTTTAACATTTTTGATACTGTAAAAAATAAATACATTAAAAGAAAAAAAAAAAAAAGTCTTGTTCAACTTTTATTCAGCATAAGGCCACAGCCATACCACAACATTTTGGCACAGATGACAATTTCTCAAAAGAAATCATCTGGTCTAATAGCCCATCAAGCAAGAAAAAAAAATATAATATAATAACAATTGTATCTGATTTAATATAAGCAGCTGAATAATCATGTAACAGGCTATTATAAATGTGATAACTCTGTCAAATATGTATATAACAGAATTTAGGAGGTTTGAATTTCTATTTAACCAGCATCCAGGCCTATTTCTCATAACATTGTGCATACATACACAGGCAATTCCTAAATGAAACAATATATCTTATTTTGTTGTTTCAGTTTTTCTTTCAATATCTTTCACTTATTTATTATTCATCAATTTTTTTTAAAACCTTTTCATTAATTTTCAGTAAACCTTTCCTACTACCATCTGTGCATATTCCCACCATAGCCAAATAAACGACACAGAGAAAAACAATTTTATAATTTATTGGCAATGCTGTTAACTTTAATGTGGATCCATTTAGTTACTTGAAAAAAATGTCATCAATTTGTAATATGAGCCTTTTGGCAACTGACATCTGTAGAAAGTAAATCGCATAAGAAAATCCTTTTCATCATTCATAAGGCGTTATACCTTAATGATGAAAAGGAAGGGGAATATATTTTTAACTTACGAGGTTTTCAAAATTGCACATGGGACAGAGTTACCCAATACATCATTGGTGACAGCACATACATATCTGGCCTGAAGTTTACAAAAAAGAAAAAAAAGTAAATAAATAAAAAATAGAATGTTTACATATTTATTATAACACCAAACAGTAAAAGGAATAGTTAACCATATACAAACAAGTAAATTAAAGTCAAATAAGTGGTCATAAAATGTTTTAAATTTCATGTAAGCAAATTATGACAAGCAATTAATATTTGATGGTAGAAAGATTTAAAACTTACTAACGTAACTCCTATTTTTCATGTAGAAATTTGGTCTTAATTTCTAGACAAGGATAGACAATATTATGATTTAATCTTAAACTGACATGTTTTTTTTTTTTTTAATAGTTTCATGCCAAATCTTATTTTCAAAACAAATTATTCATTCACTGCTTATACATAATGTTGCTTAACTTTCAAAGCAAAGTCCAGCTACGACTACAATTCAATCAATTACAATTGAGAAAATATAGGGGAAAGTAATTCAAATATAGACATGGCATTGAAATTTTTCAAAAGAAACAATATAAATGAAGATGCTATTGATGGTGAATAATACGAACCTGTTTAGTAATAAGAGAAGTCTTCTGATCTCGGTCATTGATTGGAGTCAATGTAATTTCAATCAGATCTTTTAACTTAAGAGGTTTGCCACTCATAGGACAGCGAACTTTTTCATCCTATAAACATCAGAAACATAACCAGCTTAAGCACAAACTTTATTTTTTAAAGTAATATCTTTTACAAGTATAAGAATATTTATTTAGCAATGTCCTCCTGAATCTTCCTTCAGTTGATACTATTTTGAATAATTAGTAATAAATGTTGTTTCCTTTGAAATGATAAACAAACCAATCACTATGAAAACTTATCAATATTCAATTGTGTATCTGAATAAAAGATAACTTCAGGAATTCATTTTTTAATGTTACAGAAAATAAAAAAATTGTCAGAACAATGAAAAAAATTCAAGTTAGCAAAATTAAGTTTTAATATTTGAAGCATGAATTGTTTGTACAACCTGTGATACAGCAGCCATCTTCTTTTGGAAGCTCAAAAACTGAAAACATTTCTGGTCTCAGATTAATCTGATATTTATTCTTGCTAATAATCTAAAGCATAATCGGATATTTAGTATTTTTTTTTAATATTTATTAATACAAAATAAGGATATATATATATATATATATATATATACATACATACACACATATGAATTGGGATAGAACATGGATGAGAAACTGTTAGAATGATAGGATAAAGAATAAATAGGAAATGTTTATAAATTTGACATGTTTAACTTTTATTAAAACTTCACCAGAGAATGAGATATGGAAAAAAAATTTTATGGTATTTTTGTGTTGTTTGATTTTCATTGGTTAAGCAGACTTCATGTGCATTTGACTAGTCAATCAGTATGTGTGTGTGTGTGTGTGTGTGTGTGTGTGTGCTTGTAGTAGGCATTATTTATGTTTACATGTTGTCTGTGTGTTGTCCATTAAAAATGAGAAAGAGAAAAATTTTCAGTGCTTGGAAATAAATACAACAGTTATTGAGAGAATTAGACTTTTATGTGTATAATTAATCAAGTAAAGTATAATTGGTATGTGCAAGTGGTGTAATGGATAATTGTTCAGCATGAGAAATCAGAGAGTTGAGTTTGAATTCCAGTTGGGTTTGTTACATTCACTTATGCACAAACACCATTGGGAAAAGTAGGAATCTATCTCTTCTTCCACCTCAGCTATGGGTTGAATAACAGGAAAAAAAATGTGTTCTATAGCCTTGGTTGGCAGCCTACTGCAGGAAAATCTTCTGCCTAATCAGTCATGAAACAAAAGAGACATGATCACCCAAGCTTGGATCATGTATGGCACTTAATTGACTGACTGAAACTATAATTAGCCAAAATTGATAATTTTAAGAGCCAATTAAAAATTAGGTTCCTTATAATTCCATTAGAGAATATTAAAGAAGAAAGGAATGACATGTTGTAAAAAGGAATAAATATTTTGAAAGAGAAGAGGAACTCACTGGTTTGGCCATTACTGTGGCACTTGCACTGGGAGTGAGGCTTGGAACCCAAAAGCTGGGCAAAGCTTTTTCATTTCCTATCTTCATGTTGCTGATGCTGGCCCGATTGCTGCTTGTACTGGGTTCTGGGTAAAAAAAAAAAAAATTATATACATGAAACAAGACGTTGGCATTCATAATGTACATCTGACCACACCAAACAAAACAGAGAGAGGAAAATATTCAAATGAAATCAATCAATGAATCCAATTAGTTACAGAAAAATAAAGATTATTTTATACAATGATTCTTTCATACTAATTTCCTGGTCTTTTTTGCTTTTATGCCAACACTTGAGCTGTTATACAAACTGACCTTTCTCAAGTGTTGGTCATGTTCAATAACTTTCAGGAAATGCTGAATGGAATACTTTCTTTGATCCAAGGCGATAGTAATCCTTCAGAATTCAGAATTCATCCATTCTTCCTTAGGATACCAACACAGCCATATAGTCGATAGTTCTGTGCTAAGTGACACAGTAATTGATTTGGTGATTTCCAAGGGAAACAACTTATCTTGACATTTTTGTATAAAAGATGGTTATGATTTGAACAATCTTGTTTTCACAAAAGAAAAAATGCATGTAGCAATACAAAAGTTGCAAAATCTGCAAAAGAAACCAAGCAAATTTGTTCAAATACCAACAGCATAGAGAAACAATATAAAAATTTTTCAAATATATTAAATTATTTTATGAACTGTTTATTGCAGTAAAGTGCTTTGGTCATCTTTTTAAATATCAAAATTTGATAATTAAAATTCAATGAAATATTCCCCTAAAATAGAATATATTATTACAGAATTTAGTTGATGTTAACAAGTGACAACCAGATATCATAAAAAGTGGCAGTTTTTGAAATTGATGATTTATTGATAATAGGCAGTGAAATCATTGTCATTGTTATATATGAACATCCAATTATATAGGCTAGACATTAAATGGAACACTTTTTCTTTAACACTAACAAGTCTTTTACAAAATTAACAACTTCATCTTTCAATTTATAAAAATGAATAAAGTGTAATTAACAGTAACATTATATTTGGAAGTTTATAGAATCAAAATATGAGTGCTAATAAATATTACATTATTTGGAAAGATAGTTTAAAATTCTGATCAAATTTAACCAAAATTAAATTAATTTCTCAAGAATGTCATCATTCTCATTAGCAATGATAAAAGACTACAATGAAATAACTTCTTTTATACGTTAGCCTTTTGACATTTTGCTGATAATGAAGATTACAATCTTCATCGATATCACTTTTCTTTTTTATTCTCTTTCTAAAAATGTCACTAATGACTCTTGAGATTTTATCAAAATTCTGGAGCACAGAAGTGATGGATTGGTTTGGTTTAATTTTGTTTTACGGCATATCAACCACAATGGATTATTTAATGCCGACAACATTTTTAGGATAGATTCGTAAGAACAGAATATGTATTCTTGGGTTTAGATTGGTTTGGTTTATTTTGTTTTACGGCATATCAACCTCAATGGGTTATTTAATGCTGACAAAATTTTTTTATTGCTGGTAATATTTTGTTTTGTCAAAAATCTGTTTCTGGAAATATTTTTCCTTCAAAATTGTATTGCTGGTAATAATTTTTTCAAATAAGTATTGCTGGTAATAGTTAACTATTCGCCCACAGCTGGGACCTTAACAGGTGCTACCACTTCAGGTCAGGGTGGACCTGGGAACACCAGCAATTAAGAGGCAGTTCCACGCTCATCAAAACCTCCTGATCAGAGACCTTGCTACTGGACGTAGTTTATCGTCTTACCCAGGACATGGAGATGGATTGATACTTACCCCAAGGCTATTTGTGTGAAAGTGAATGTAACAAACTCTATACATTTTTTCCATTCTGAGTCATTATTCATTACACTCCACACCTACATATCTAAGCTTACAGCACCTGATATTCCCAAGCTGTCATCCATCTAACTACTGAGCAGGCTCAACTTTGGTGTTGGATGAGAAATGGTGTTTAAACATGATATGGCTGTAAGCACTTCTAAATATTTTTAGCAAAAAAACGACTAAAGGTTAATTAGTTTGGTACTGAAATATCACAAATAAACTAAACAAAGCAATCAAGAAGCACTTATAAAATGTTGTCTACAACTCACTAGGCTCTTTGCTTCCATTCACAGCACACACTGGATTGCCTTCGTTTTCCAGAAATGCTTTTTTACGGCTTTCAACTTCAGCTCGACCAAGTTCTTCTTGCTCTGCCTACAAAGGGATCATTATAATTAGACATTTTATTCTGAATTTATTAACAATCATCTAACATTTTTAATTACCTTAGGCCATAACTTAAAATTAAAAGAGCAATTATCATTTCTTCTCAGAATAGCATTAAGATTATTAAAATGTAAAAACGAACTTAAGATATTTTTTAAAACTTACTGTGTAGATATTATATTAGGTACCTCCATTAGGTCACGTAAAAAAGCAGCATATCACGATTAAAAAACGCTCGAGTGTGACGAGCTGATGACAGATTACTATGGATGATCAAAATTGACAATTTTTGCAAAGTAAGCGAACGCGGTTTTTCATTTTTAACTAGTACTTTTTAAATATTAACATTTTTATTCAGCAATTATGTAATATCTATTTTTTATTTCATACTTTCTTAATTAGATAATTATTTAAAGTTTTTTATTAATTAGATAATTGTTTAAATTTTTTTAAGGATTATGTTGTGTATACATTTCCATACGTAGAAATTATGAACGTTTTTTCAATAAAATTTTTTTAAAATTATTTTTAAAATATTTGTGGTCAAACGACTTATGTGCTTTTCAAATTTCGATTCATAAATTTACTTTTTCATTAACATTATCATTGCATTACGTGCTTGAAAGCAATAAAGAATTTTAAAAGATTTTTGAATTATTAAGAAGTTAATGAGAAAAATTTTAAAAATTTGTAAAAAATACATTATTTATCGAAAAAATTTTATTTCTTCACAAAATAATATCCTTAGTATAATGTATTTATACAAACAGGTGAAAGCTTTTCTAATTAATTAATGTCATAGTTTTTTACATTTTTTTTTTATAATTCAGAGCAGATTTTCTGATATGGGGTACTGTTTTACAAAAATAAACTGGTGATTTACTTTCTACAAAGGGTCCTGATTATAACTAATAAAACAAATCCCGCGCTTGAAGATTTAATTTCTTGAAATTTCATGAAAGTATGTAAGTGGGTGGAAAACATGTTAAAAAAAAGTCTCTTTTTAACAAGATTTTCTAAAAAAAAAAAAAAATTTCCAAAATAATTTCATTCATTTGTGAATAAGTCCTAAAAGTTTCATTAAAATCCGACAATTATTTGATTTTTGCAAGAATTTTTAAACTTAGGTATCGAAAATTTATGCCGAAAAAGTGGAGGTACCTATGCATATTATTTGCAAGAAAAACAGAAAAAGAATAGTATATATTTAATAATAACTATATTTATTAAAAAAAAAGAAGACAACTTTCAAAAATATTAATGAGAATGAGAAAAATAAATATTAAACAATTTGATTTTTCTTGGTTGTGCAATTATTATTACAATTCACTTCTCTTCCATTCAGAGAGTTGCAAATGAATGAAACAGCAAACTTCACTTATATATATATATATATATATATATATATATATATATATATATAACACAGGATTAATACACAGAAAATTTCCAGTTGCAGTAGTAAAACTAAAGAACCCCCTCACCTTCCATGTTACATCACACTTTTAGTGATTGTTACTTTAAATAACTTAATATTATCAGGATTTAAACATTCCAAGAAATAATTCTCAAAAAAGTATATAATCTCTGGCAACATAACAGAGATAGGACAAAAAGTCAAAATTCACTCAATTGCAACTTACCTTCATTTGAGATTTCTGTTTTTCATACTGTTTCATTTTTTGGGCAATTTCTTTTTTCTTGTGAATAATGTATTCAAGAATAGCTTCCTTGTCATATAAATGACCATCAGGCCTAAACAAAACAAAATTTTACGTATGTACTTATTAATATAGATATATTTTACTGTATAAACCCTAGCAGTCTATAGTCTTTTTATAGAATAGGCTTTACTATTGATATTTCAAGTTTAGATTGATAAAATTGCAATCTTATTTTTTTCAAGACATACAATAAATTCTACACATAGCATTTATAAATATTTTACCAGTTGTTTAAGTATAGACAAATACATGTCAAATAGACTCAGAAAATACCAAAGAAAATTTATAAATGGAGCCTTAAATGTTTTAATGAAAATTAACGTTTTTCAGTAACACAGTTTCAGATACTCCAAATCAACTAAGAACAGATACTACACTTTAATATAAAAGTTACTAGCAAAAGCTTTACCGCAGAGAAAGAACTTATTGCAACAATGTCTTTTCAAAAATCAAATGCTATTCTAAAATATATTTTATACTCATCTTTTTCTTTTTAATGAAAAGCATAATGTTGTATTCATTTATTTTTATTTTTAATGAAATGTTCAAACTTACGTGACCACAGGATTTCTGCAAGGTTGTAAGGTCAGTGAACAACAGTCAAAATCCTAAAAAGAAAACCGTACAACAAAAAGAATGAAGTTTGAATGTAAAGAAATTTCAAAATAATTATTTTATCAAAGTAAATAATTGAGAGCAAATTTCAAATTTTTCTTACATCTTGATAAATAAAAGATTATCTCTATACCAACATTACATTTCATTTCATTTAATTGTGACAAGGAGCCATTTTTTGTTGGGGCACATGTAGCATTGTATACAATAATAGTTTAATACTGAACAAGTTCTATTTAAATAAATCAAAATTAAAACAGAAAAATTTTCAAATATAGTTTTGGATATTTCTTAATAAAAACGCTTAAGAAGATATAAACAATTTTAACTCATGAAATTTGTGAATGTTATTATTAATTCACTCAAAATTTTTGGAGCACAAAGTTAGATGACATTCTCTGATTTTTCAGAATAACGTATCTAAAATCATTTTGCAGATGATTCTTGTAGAACTAGATGTAAATTTTGATTAACTATACAGAAAGTTGATACTGGTAGAAAAATAAACTGACTATAAATGTGCTATATTCTTCCTTAATTTTAGCGCACTGTAAATAGATCAGTGAATCACTTATTTCTAGTCAACAGTATTTTTCTAAATAATACTTTAAGGAAATTAACAATGAAAATTAAAATCCCAAATAAATTAATAAAAATAAAAAAACTCTTTAGATTTTAAAGGGTTTTCAGAAAATAACACAAAATAATACAAATGAAAGTTACTTCCCTTATTCCAATCGGTAAAACCAAAAATAGTTCTCTCTTAAAAAAATATTAACAGCAGGAATCTCCAAATTAACCACAAGTATTCACTGATCCAAGAAAAGAATCAAAAACAGTTCACTACTTAGGGTTAGCATATTTTTGTGCGACTTCATTTCAGAGAAATATCCTATCAATCGCTCAAGGGCAAAAACTGCCAATATGACTTTTATAATAGTCTATGAATCACTATTCAATTCATTGTCAGAGTAAAAACCTGAATGAAGAAAATTTTTAAAAGATATTTTGTCAACTGATTAAAAATTTAAGATTAAAAATAAAATAAAATAAAATTCTAGACATTATTTTTAGCAAGAATTGAAACAATAAAGATGTAATAAATTGTAATACGTTTCAGAAGAGTTTGTGATCTTTGTCTTAGTGGTAAAGGATTTAGAAATACACCTTGAACTGTCTATATTTCTGAGATTGGGTATTGTAACTATTTTCATAATTTGGACTGTTGTCCTCATCTTTATTGCCATATTCACACTCTGGCCTTCTTTAGAAGTAATTCAAAAAGTGACTTGATCCAAAGAGTTATGAGTTCAATAGCGGGCCACAGCAGAGGGAAGCAAAACTTGGAGAGTTGAATTACTAAAGGAAATTAACTGAAACTGTAATATCCAAAAAAGGCATGGCAGGTGGAATTAGAACAATCTACCCCGGGTTCAAAATTCCAATGCATATTACCTGAAGAAGGCAGGAGCATACAATGGCTGAAACATCATGAATATGGCAATAAAGTCAGAATGATGTAAATAACAACTTGAACTGTTGAGGTTGTAAGTTTTCATTTTATTTGGATATAGAATGGAGAGTAAAGAAGTTTGAAAAAGAGATGAAATTCCTTCTTTAATCAAACATGGCAGAAGGATTTGTAACACCATCCCCACTCTGACTTCTTTTTTAGTTACTTGTTTTCTTACTCTGACCCTTGTAGTTGCCTAATTGCTTTTTGGTATATCTTCATGGTTAAAGCTATAGAATCCTGACATATGCTCAATCCATATAATCAGATGACATGCTTTGCTTTCATGTGACCACCTGTAAAACTGACATCTCCTTTTAAGTACAACATAGTATTTAAAAACTTTGCTATAGATGTCTGTTATGTTACAGAATTCACTTTCAGAACAATTATTAGCTTATTAATTCCAACAGAATATCCTAGAACAATGTTTAGTTTATTTCTCATGAACTAAAAGCAAACATCGTTCCAAGTTGTTGCACCAAGAAGCAAATCAGTTTAGGTGGCTTCTTCATTTTGTCAAGTTCAAGCAAAACAACACCAGTTACATTTATTCTATGACACCCCTCCCCCACTACAATAATACAGAAATCATAAAAATATTGAAACACTTGTGTATAAACAGTTTAAGCCCCAAATCATATTCCTTACAATAAGAATGAAAAATCTCTACAAACATTATATTTACTCTCCTCACAGGAAAGCTATTTTTTTATTTTCCTGGTACAGTTACCGATGGTAGTTCTATCTTCTGATGGAGTTACTCATGGCAGTAAGGATTCAGGGAAGGAACTAGACTAAGCACAATCTGATACCCAGTGGGTAGGCAGTCAAGGCAATGTTCTATGTATGAGAACAAGTCAGCAGTCCATTGCAATGTGTCATCATGAACTTGCCTGTCAAGCCCTGGTTTGCCACAGCAGATGATGTCAGCTGAAGTGTGTGTGTGTCATGGAGTAGCGATCCATGGATAACCTTAAACAATTCACAGCCAAGGCTTTCATGATCCTTGCTGATGGCAAAAATGAATCCGGTCAATTGGGAGTTAGAAGCTTCAGAAAGAACCAATTGGAAAAAAGCAGTGCACAAAAAAAAAAAAAAAAAATCCTTCAAAGATACCAAAAGACAAATAGAAGAGAGGAAAAGAGCCCAAAGAAAAGCCAGAGTGATCCATCCCCTGAACTCTCCTGTCCTAAAATGCAGTGACTATGGACATCTCTTCAGATCCAACATAGGACACATTTCACACAGAAGGAAATGTTAATGTGTTATAGAGTAGTTTCACAGTGGAGGCTTGTATTTCACTAAGTCGGTCCTAAAATAGATTCAACATACAAAACGTTAGGAACTTGATATAATAGGTAATGACGCAGCAATCTAGTTGGGGTGGCTGATACTTTAATATCTGACTAACGGTCGTCCGACATCGACTGACTGACTCGGCCACCAAGCGACTGGTGACTGCTACTACTCCTACTTATTATAGGTGGGAGAGTCTATTAACAATAGAATAGGTGTGTTCCAGTATAACACAATGTGCACTCCAATACTCGGCAATGAGTTCCACCAATGACAACGTATTTTTATTCTTTGCAACATCTCAGAAGGCATAAAGTGGCGCCCATCTCCTCTCTAAGTACCATTTGACAGATAGCATTATGACACCAGTAAAAAAAAAGGAAAAAAAAAAAAGAAAAAAAAAAAAGAAAAAAAAAAAAAGAGGAATATTTTACATGAAACATTGTGACATGCCACCATTTGGATTGTCCGTCAATATAATTGGTTATAGGACAAAGTAGAGGAAGAAGTGGACTTATGGGTTGCCAAAGGTTAACAGTATAAAGTGAACAGAAATAGCTTCAACCAGAACTTGAACTCCTTTTACTATGTTATATAAACTCACTTTGACTGAATCTTTTCCAACTCTCACACTTTTGGTTCCATATCCAGATGAAGAAGTGTCTTTCTTGCGTTCATGGTAGGTGTATACAGTTCCGGCTGTACAGTTTTTGGCATGCCTTGTCATAATTAAGAAGTATATTCACAATCAATGAGAGTAATTATCTGAAAAATTAAGAGAGAGAAATATTAAGCAATAATACAATCACTAAAATAACAATAACAAGATTAAATTTAACGATTTTCTTTTCTGGGTTTTTTATTAGGTTGGTGCAAAAATAATGACGTAATAATGTCGTTTTTTGACATTAAAAATACGTCAAAAAACGACATTATTACGTCATTATTTTTGCACCAAACTAATAACTATATTCATTTAATCACCTTTAGTCAGTTATAAATTTCCAATAAATCATACTTTATTCCATAAATTTCATATTTATAATAATCATTAAAGACTTTCAGTCTATTAATGTCAAGGAGTTCAAATAGTTTCTCATGTCAGATATGATTAAATGTTCAAGTGTTTCTAAGGTAAGAATAATGGCTGTTCTTCTAGTGTATCCCACCCATAACCACACCCTGAAAAGATTCATTAAAATTTATTTGATTAATATTAAAATACAATTTAAACATTTTGTATATTGACTTTAATTTATGGAACTGAGTAAATAAAAAATACATCAACACTTTTCAAACTTTAAAAATTATTATTTGGAATACAGCTGCATTTTACAATTTTGGACATTAATAGATTATGCAAATGAGTATTGCAAGAAAGTAAATCATTGTAGAACTTGAATCTATCATTAGACCCCAGTGGATCTAAAGTGCACTTATTTTTTCTTATGATGATTAATTTGATATTATAGATGATTTTTGTTTAAATTTCATATCAAAGGTACATAGCAAATTTATAGTTTTATGTTCTCAATCTTGATATCATCTATGCTGCAATAGCATAGATGAGTATGAACACACAAATTCCCACTTTAACCCCTGTTGATGCAAGTCTCTGCCTGTCTCTCAGTCATAAAATTTATTTGTCTAAGCATTGGAGAGTTGATCTGGAAAAACAGCACTTTCCACATTATATTTACGGCGTACTTTCCAATTAAACTGAAGTATCTCATACATTTATTTGAAAAACAAACTAAACAAGTGACAGTGAGACAAGACACTTATTCCATATCTGAAATACAGGCCAGAAATTTAAAAAAAAAAAAAAAAAAAAAAAAAAAAATGTATGAAAATTTATAAGCAAATCAATACAGTTTCTCTTAATGAAGGGATAATAAATACAGTAAAAGAAAATTTACCTTTAAGGTTTTTTGCATGCAGCATAAGAGGTTAAAGTTTATAAAGGTGTTTTTATTAACACTTCTTTCATTTAATGTGTGATAAAAAATACTGCAATTGCAATAAAAACTTTTGGGTTTGATTTTTTTTATCAAAAAATAAAAGCGATAACTATAGTAAATTAAAGTCTAGAGTACTTAAAATTCAATAAAACATTAGATTACAAAGAATATCTTCATAAATTTTTAAGATTACTGTGTAGTTAAGAATTATATAAAAATGTGCTCACATTATATTAAAGTAATTTTTAGCAATATGACCTTGTAGAAAAAATAGATAAACTTTCAGCTGTCAAGTTGTGAACAACATAAACACCTACCTCTGTGTTACAAAATGCATTTCTGTGATAAATATCAAAGAAATTCATTTTGTAACACAGAGGTAGGTAAACTAAAAGTAATATTTGTTTCAAATCAGATTAATTAAACTTAAAATCAGCTAATATTCCTCAAATAAAGTTTCAGAAAAGTATATTTTATTTTGGAAGATTTTTTGCTAAAGAGAATTACATTGTGCTGGCAGATGGCTAAAAATTGTTCTAAAAATCAGTGATTTTTAGCAATTTAAAAAACAAAATAAAAAACTCCTTCCAGTCAATTTAAATTAGGTTTGAAATACAGCAAAGTACTTTGCTTATTGGAAATATTAAATTTAATCTATTAACTTGAAATTAAAACTAAAATAAAAGTATCAAGATCTTCTATTTTTTAAAATTAATTTTAAACATTAGGTATCGTGTTTCTTTGGTGGTACTTAAATGTATATCTCCTACATTACTTTCTGCTTGATTTGTTTTCTATGGATTATCAACATTTACCGGTTATTTAAAGCCAGAAAATATTTTTAGATTGTAAGAATTAATTTTTTGGAGATACTGATTTAGTGATACAAGTCTGACTAATTAATTAACCCATAGTTGGGGGTAGACGTGGTGGATTCATACCTTTGCCAAAGGTATTTGTGCCTAAATGAATATAATGAACCCAACAGGTCTTGGAACTTGGCTCTCTGATTAACAATTTAGAACCATTATCCATTACACCACTTGCACATCCATGTTTACAGCACCTCGTATTCCCAAGCAGTCACCCATTTATATACTGACCAGGCTTGACACTGTTTAACTTGATGATCATATGAGAACACTTCTTTCTGCAGAATTTGTAAAGGAATTAATTATTATATTACAAGTTAATACTGTACGCAGGGACATGTACATGGAATTATATTTAGGTAATTCAATTGCAATGTACAGTTTAAAAGAAAGGATTTTAAATTTTCCTTAAATTTTTTTTTTTTTTTTTTTTTTTTTTACAGGACTACACAATTGTGACAATTTCAAAATATTGCTGAGGAGTTGATTATTTAAATAAGGATTTACTTAGTGCATGAATTTCTCATGTCTGCATACAAACCACTTTTAAAATAAAAATTATTTTGCAACTGTTTTCCATATAAAATGCTTTTTATGATTGATTTAGTATTTCATTTGTGTGTAGTGTAAGATGTATTTTTTTTATTTAGAAAATCAAATCAAAAATATTAATTACTTGTTGAGTAAAATACAGAAAAATAATTAGTTTACAAAAATAAAATATTGTTTTTTATTTAGGCCACTATACAAAGAAAGAATTCAATTCAGCCTGAAATGGTCAAAAACGAATTTGTCACTGTACACTACAGTGTACATTTATAGAATAATGGATAGCGGCTCGGACTGAGGAATCCGAATCAGAGAACCGAGTTCGAATTCCAGTCGAATCTATTGCATTCACTTACGTACTTGAGAAAGGTCTCTTCTCCCACCCCCAAGCTCCCAAAGCAGAACAGTCCGGGTTCTATAACCTTGAATGGCAACTAGTCTACCGCAGAAAGAAATGGCAACCTACTGCGGGAAAAATCTGTCTAGTCAGATGATCGCCTAAGCGTGTATCACGCATGGCACATGTGACATAACTGACTGACTGATGCAAATCATCATAATAAGAATATACATTTTGTAACGTTTTAAATTTGACAATAAATCGAGTAAAGATTAAAAATAAAAAGTAAGTTTATTTTTAGATTTTTTATTTGACATCGAATTTGGTCAGTGGCTATTGTGATTTTTTTTGGCCGATTTAATAATTTATTAACTTCAGAGGTATGGCCTTGCTTCGTGGCCGTTTAATTTAAACTGTATTAATTAATTATTGTTTTTTTTTTACTTTGCAAGACGCACATTTTAAGCTCTTATGATTGTCGTAAAAGTAAGAAAAATTGTAAGAACTCACTTTTAATATTTTTAATTAGTATTTTTCAATATAAGAATAATTTTTTTTTTCATTGACGATACAAAAAAACATCAGTAAAAAATTTTTACTGATTTTTTTTTGTATTTTGTATTTTTACTAAAAATGAATTTCAAAAAACAACTTGATGATTAGACATTCGAAATGATTATTTTTCAATTCATTAATACTCGGTTTGTTTGTTAGCCTCCAACTAACGATGTCATAAAAAACTATTTCTGATTATTGTTGATCATATTTCTCGGAGAGTTATTAACAGTTAATAACTCTGAGAAATTAACTTTAGTATTCCCAAAAACTAAATCCAAAGTGTTTACAAAATATTTTTATTCTTGTACTTTAATAACTTTTTACATATTTGTATTTAAGCCATTTTCACCCTCCTTCAAACTGGAAATACGAAAAAATTAACTCTGACTTTTTATTTTTATGCAAAAACTTTTAAACCAGATACATTTTTCTTTATTTATAAAAAAAAAAGTTTTGCATGTCGACATACAAAAAACAAAACTATCACTTCACAATAAATTGATAATAAAAATTTATTTTTCACATTACAAATATTGTTTAATGATAACAAAATAGAAGTTCTCAGTATATTAAAGTGCAAGAAAATATTTTAAAACGTCTCGTAACTTTGACTTACCTCTACGATATACACATGAAAACAAAATCCAGTTGCTAGTTGAAATAATAATGGCTACCGGAAGTGCATAAACTCAACGACCAATCAGAAAACGTTTTACATCAACAGCTCGGCTACATTTAACCCTGAACCCTCCTATATGGCAATGAACGCTAGACAATATCACAGATAAAGAAAAGCATTAGAAATTTGGTTCTACAGAAAAATGATGAGAATACCATGGACCGAACATATGAGCAACAACGAAGTTTAAAAAAAAAATGGTATCAAAAAGAACACTTATATTTAATTTTTAGGAACTGTCATTTGAATCTTTTAACCTGCTCTTATTGAATTGCACCCGCCCTGAGCTGGACAAAATTCGCCCGCAAAAACCAAAACGGTTTCAGACAAAACAGGTCAGCAATTGGCCAAATTCTAACTATCCGCTGTATAACTGAAGGTGTAAAAACTGTTATAGACAAGAGTATGGTTGCAAGAAAGAAATACAACAACAGCAGAAATAGATTTACGTGATTTATTTCAATAGGAATGTGTGGTTTTGGGACAGCTACCTTGTGGTATAGTTCATAGGCCGGCTGAAGATCTGAGTTGATCTCTCATAGTAGTTCTCGCTGGTTGGCGTGGCGCTTACTGCTGCTGACCGCTCAGCCTGACCGTGATAGGTCTCTTCTTTGGCCTCCTGTTGACTGTTGCTGGCTGACCGTGACAGGTTTCTTCCCTGGCCTCCTATTGAATCCTGGTGTATTTCCGTATGACCCCTTTTATGGCGTTTTTTTTTTTTTATGGCTTAACAGGCTCGAAAAACGACGTGAGTATAATTAGGAGGGAAGCATTTTTATTGGTCAAAAAATAGAAACACTTTAAAATATTATTTTATTTTTCGACCGGAACTCGTGCGTCAGGAACATGCATAGACGAAGATAATGGTCATTTTGTGACAGGGCCTTGTCCCGTTCACATCCGGCTCTCGCTCTTGAGTATGTTAGTTTATTTGCCTGTAAATCAGCCGAGATATGTCTTATTTTATTTCATAACAAAACTAAAAGCCAAGAACCTCAAAAGTTAAAAACTGTGCTTCTATTGGTTGATTTTTCCAAAGCTTTCAACTCCATCCATCGTGACAAACTCGAAGAGATTGTGCCGATCTATATCGCACACTCATACATACATACACAAATATAAATTACATACAACGACAAGCATTCATTGGTTAATAAATCACCAGTATGTTATTAGAGACAATTTGCAAAGAATAACTCTTCCTGCGCAGCGATTTGGAGTCTATAGTCACTTATAGAAGCAAGAAATTTTCTTAACTAATTAGTGAGAATTCAGCTGCCAAACGAATCCACGACAGTTGAAACCATGCGCCAACCTTCTCACTCACATCACCACTCACATGCTGAATATTCTTTATACACTCACATAATCTTTCCTTACATATCAAATCTTCTGAGAATAATTATTACAAGAAACTCTCATAAACTTTCTTCCAGTGAACTTTGAATTACAAAAATAATAATGAGAGACAACTCTTGTTTTATTCAACCTTTTCTTACTTAAATGCATGCTTTCTTTCACATCGTTGTTTGATATGTAATGTACATCTTGTTAAATACATATTATATGTGTAATGATGTCTTTTGCTTATCCTTTTCCATGTCAGTTTTGTTTCCTAGTCTAAAGTTAAATTAATGTGATGAAATCTGCCACAAGATCATCTTATGGGATCCTGCAAGAGACAGTATCAGCCATTATGATGATGCTGTATAAGAACCCTTGCTCAATGGTCTGATCTCCTGATGGAGGTATGGAGTTTTTCACCATTGAAAAAGCACTCAGCAAAAACATTTAACAGACATAGTTTATGCAGATGACCATGGCCTTGTTGTCAGAAATGTAAGGCTACTAAACTTCTCCATCTCAACAAAGAAGCGGTCAGTGAGATTGGTATGTACATGAATGCTAGCAAAACAGAATTTATCAGCTACAACCAAGAAGAAATTAAGTTGAAAAATGACAACAACATCATATCCATACAGGAATTTGTTTTCCTTGGCAGCAACATCAGCAATGGAGAACAGTGGCAGACCAGGGCTCTGGGCAGCATTTTGAGGGGTAAAAAATTGAGAACGCGATCATTCATTTTTATGTTCGTGTTTCAAAAAAGAAATCGAATATTTTTTTTTTAATTCATTTTTTTTTTTTTTCACATTCATTGCTTTTTGTTTGGAAGATCATAAACGCATGAGATGCCGCCATGTTGGCAACTTTTAATAAGCTCGGGCGACTGTCTGAGATGCTGGTACTTTGATCTGGCCCTTCTGTGAGCGATCTCTTGCTGAGACTATAAGACCACACTGGGACATTCCAAGAGACATCCCCACTATATTGTATATTTTGTACAAATTTTCTGCCCCACCCCTCCGTTTTGTATTGTGATAATTGACCTAAATAATTTTTGTATCGTTTTAAAATTATTTTTAATAAAAATAAAATGTCGGAGGGTCTTCTTTTTTTTTTTTTTCTCAATGATTTCAAAACCATTTGTGAATATGTTGAAATTTTAATAAAATGTTTAATAAATTAATTTTATAATAAATATGTGCCAATCTATATTGCACACACATACGTACATACACAAATACAAACCAACTAATTTTTATGTGGACTTTGATAAAATAGTAGACAATTATCACGCCGGCCTTTCCTAATCATGTCGGGGTCACCAATAATATGTGGCAGACTTCACCACATTAATTTAACTTTAGATTAGGAAACAAAACTGACATGAAAAAGGATAAGCAAAAGACATCATTACATATAAAATATGTATTTAACAAGATGTACAATGATCTGAAAGAAAGCATGCATTTAAGTAAGAAAAGGTTGAATAAAACAAGAGTTGTCTCTCTTTAACTCTTATTTTTTATTTCAAAGTTCCTGGAAGAATGTTTATAAGAGTTTCTTGTAATAATTGTTCTCAGCATTTGCTGTGTAAGGAAAGATTATGTGAGTGGTGGTGTGAGTGAGAAGTTTGGCACATGGTTTCAACTGTTGTGGATTCGTTTGGCAGCTGAATTCTCACTAATTAGCTAAGAATATTTCTTGCTTATATAGGTGACCATAGGCTCCAAATCGCTGCGTGGGAAGACTTATTCTTCATGTGCAGACAATCTAATTGGTTGGCATTGACCAATCAGCAAGCTGTTGTAGAGTAAACGCAAAGTTTTTCTTTTCCTGTGTGAGAAACGAATCCCTCGTTGCCAATGTGTTGTAGAGTAGTTTTCACAGTGAAATAAAATTGGTCTTTTTTTTTAAGTTGCGCTCCTTCCCAAACCAGAGATCTTTTAGGCGGAAAATAAAAAATAAAATAAAATATCGCATTTTTTCAAATGTTATTGTTAGATTATATTTTCCTCTTGTTGTCCATGAAATTTTAAAATATTTGCATTATTATTAATATGTTTTAATAATTTGATTGATTAATTGAAATTTCCGATATCTGATTAGATTTAAGAGGAAAATCGTTGAATCAAAATAAGGATTATAGTTGATTTTGATAGTAAATAATAATGCACATGGATTTTAAGAAATATTTCAGTTTTATTGTTTTATTGGCCCAATGATGTTTACCTACCCATGATATATTCTCTGGCGTCTGTGGTGCCAATCCTGGAACAGACCACCATATACACTCAGAGCACCTACACACAGCATTAGATTGACCAGTTATAAAAAACCATATATATACTCCTAACACTTGTTCTTTCCTACACTAATATAAGTCCTCACAGTAACCCTTTACCTTGAGTAGCTCTTGTGATTTGTATTGGGTGAACATTAATATATATATATATATATATATATATATATATATATATATATAGCACACAGTGTATGGTTGTGGTAACAAAACAGTGCTAAAATTTAGAATGGTCAGTTTTCAGTTTATTGACATAAAAATTATTCAAATAATAAATTACATTACGATTTATTAAAAAATAATTAAAAACAGATGTGTTTTATTGAATTATTTTTTATATGTCAATTTACTTTATTAAAAATAAATATCTTTATGATTTACTTTATTGAAAATAATTAAAAACAAAAAACTGGTTCATATTTTACATAATACTTTTTTAAATGCCTTATTTGAAGAAAAATATTCACTAATTAAGGTTTTAATCCTTAATAAATTACTTTTATTCGGTTATAAAAAAGTTATGTTTTTCTGTTGGTGAGTTGTCTCACTCCTAAATTGTGTCAGTGTTGTGTTGTCCTGCACCAACTAAATACTATATTATT
Organism: Acanthosepion lycidas; assembly: GCA_963932145.1. NCBI lineage: Eukaryota > Metazoa > Mollusca > Cephalopoda > Sepiida > Sepiidae > Acanthosepion > Acanthosepion lycidas. The sequence goes on along the minus strand of OZ010582.1, from coordinate 20,856,246 downwards.
GATGTGACAAATGTTGACCAGCTGTTAATTGTGGTTTGATGTTACTATAATGGAAAACCCTGTGAGAGATTTTTAACATTTCTACCAATAGAAAACCATTCTTCATCAACGACCGTGTTCATCCTGGGTGAACATAATCTTTAACTTGAAAATATCTGTGGTCAATCCTACAATAATGTTTCTAACTTGAAGGGCTCAGAGAAAGGACTGCAAGCACACTTTAAAAACATTAACTAGTATGCAGACTATGTACCATGTGCAGCCCATTCACTCAATCTTGTTGGAGAAAAGGCAGTGTCTAATGTGCCTGAAGTTGTTGACTATTTTAGCATTTTGCAGGAGCTGTATGTTTTCTTTACTGGATCTTCATGAAGATGAGGGATTTTAAATACCCAGGGCAATCTAGATTTTTCTCTAAAGAGCTTAATTGTAACTAGATGATCTGCATGCTATAAAGCAGTCCAGAAAAGTAAAAATAGATGTCCAGGTATTTTACAAACTCTCAAACATATTTTGAAGATTCAGAAGAGAAGCCTGAATGTAAATGAGATGCAAAGAATTTATACCAAAAGTTTGTCAAGTTGGAATATATTATTTTAATGGTTCTTTGAGAAGACGTGCTGGCGCATTTCACCAAAACAATTAATAAAACTACAAATCCCTGGCTTTGATGCATTTGAACATTATCTTCTGCCATCATACTTCCTTTCATTTGTTAAAGAACCCCAAGAAAATTCATCTAACAGGATTGCACGCTATGAATCGGAAGCAAAAGGCTTGTGTGAAGATATCACCTCAAGTTATTCTGATATTTCCAAACGCATTATTACATAGAAATTTTCAGCTGGAAAATAATGGTAGGGCTTCTCTGAAAGGAGCCGACAACTTTAGGATAAAAGTTCTAAATCAAGTCTATAACTGCTTGGTAATCTAGTTATGCAAGAAGATTGACCCATATGAGCAGATTGTAAAAAGTTTCAAGTTTCTCTCAGAATTGATGGACAATTCTGAAATTGATGAAGACAGTATTAAACTTATTGGATTACAAAGATGATATTGATTACAAATTGGTAAATGATTGTTATCAGTTCAAAAAATATATGCACCTTTGAAAATCCCAGAACATAGATGAAAACAAGTCATCTAATATGAAATGTGCAGTTCTTCAGCTTTTATGTAAGCAAAACTTAACAGAAATGTTCCCTAATATTAATACTGTACTTAAGCTGTACTTGACAATATCTATATCCAGCTGTGAATCAGAAAGGAGTTTTGGTATACTATGACTGCAGAGCACTTAAATCCTTTGTGTGTATTACCTCTAGAAAATGAAATTGTAAGGAAGCTCTCATATGATAAAAGTGGATGTGAATATGTTGCTAGCAAAAAAAAAAAAAAAAAAGTATTTTGTAAAATGTGTTTCATGTATTATGCATTATCATATGTGTCAAAATAAAACATTATATTAACTATAGTCTTTGCTATTTTATCTAAATTATTCTATGATGCATATAACATTTCCCTAATTTTCATCACTCATAACTTAAAAAAGCTATAAGGGATAGTATAGAAAATATTTGTTCACACCACTGATTTTGGCATGTGAGATTTTGGCTGGTTGTGAAGGGGCCTCAACATCTGTTCAAACTTCAGTTCCCTAAAAATGGAGTTATTAGGTTGGTGCAAAAATAATGACGTAATAATGTCGTTTTTTGACGTTAAAAAATACGTCAAAAAACGACATTATTACGTCATTATTTTTGCACCAACCTAATAATATCACTTTATCATTGTTCAGGCACTGAATTTTCTTTAGTTATGATGAACATTCCAATTTCGATGAGGCTCCATGCTTTAAACGTCTATTGAGTCTCACTCCAGACCTCAAGTGGAACTAAAGTCAAGTGGTAAAAAATACTGGAAAAATAGTTGCTTTATTTTATTACTTCAGGAAGTACCAGCCACCTTCTGTCTTGCTTTATCTTTACAAGCATCAGATTAGATAAAAATGCATGACTAGATTGGCAACTAGGTCTCACCATTTTACTGTTGAATTAGCTAGATGCAACTGTACGTTCTGTTCTAATAGTTTCTTTTCTCGCACTTTTTGCCTGTGGAAGTTTCTTCCAGTTTTAGTTTCCCTGCCACCTACAATTTTCAAAGATTTAAATGCAACACCAATTGCCATCTTCTGTCTTAACTTAAAACTGTTTTTTTCTCCTCACTAAAGTCTTCCCATTCTCTTTCACTTCCAGTACAATCTTGCGTCTTAGGGGCATTATCACCTTACTTGGGTGTAAAATAATTAAAAAAAACAAAACAAAACATAAAAAGTCTTGTTGGAGAAGACTTATTCTACACTCTGCAGATTCATTCCCACAACTGCAACATTGAAAGCCTATCGCTATCACCATGGTAAATGTTCAGATCAGCTCCAGACTCTTTACTGCTAGGACATGCCATGCTGTCTCCATGGAATCAAAGAGATACCAGAGTAAGCTTTACATTCACTATAATGTTTGAGCATCAAAGAATCTGTACTCATAGCCATCAGGTGCAGAGACACACCTCAGAGGATGCCAGTGGCTGCAACCAACATGTAATCATTTCCCCTATATTCCAAAAGTAAGAAGAAAATTATATTCAGATGGCTTTTCCCCCAAGAACTGCTATCTAGAGAACAGACACCCATGTAGATGCTTCCCTGAACCCTATAATCTTAACTTTTTTATGTCAAGGGTCAATTGTTATCTATCCTCACAATCTTCACTTCCTACCACCTCATCTTTCATTCATATCATGTCAGTCAGTTACGTGCCATGCGTGATACATGCTTAGGCAATCATGCATCTTTTGACACATGACTGACGAGGCAGGTTTTTTCCCCGCAGTAGGTTGCTTTCTTTCTGCAGTAGACCAGTTGCCATCCACGGCTATAGAACCTGGTCTGTCCTGCTATTTACCCATAGCTGGGTGGAGAAGAAGAGGATTCATATCTTTCCCAAGGGTATTAGCACATAAGTGAATGTAATGGATTTGACTGGAATTTGAACTCGACTCTCCAATTCCTCAATCCAAGTTGTTATTCATCACTCCACCGTGCTTCCTTGTATCAAAGACATTCATAATTACCATTTGAAGTGTAACTCTCTACCCTAAATGTCACTTGAGTTTTGGGTGAATTTTAGTATTTAAAGAAAAAGAAACTTAAAAAGCAATATTATTTTGTAGTAATCTCACAATTACAAGAAATTTAATAAAAAATCTAGTTCCCATGATTCCATAGAAAAAAAGGAAACCATTATATAGAGGGAAATTTAGAGACTTCTTCTTTTCAGCCAGTCCCTTGCAAGGAGAGCATGTGGAAATGGGCAACTCCAGATATGAAGACCACAGATAAGTTAACTTACACAAATATCACTTTCTCATGTTTAATATTGACTTTTACTGATAGACATATCACTTGCAAATAATTTATTCATTCACCAACACAAACACAAACCAGAAACATTTACTAACAACCACATTACAAGAACTTTCATAGATCTACCAAACTTGTACAACAAAATCCTTCTGATAATAAATACTTTTGATTGTCTATTTATAAATGTCTCCCTTTGTTGTTTTGATGAATATGTTATATTTTATTAATGAAAAATTGGAATCATTCAAGGCCAATTATAACAATTCTTTTCTTCATTTATTGAGGTTATTAGATCAAATATTATTTGTATAAACAGAATCTCTGATACTCTTTCTTCTTTTGCAGTGTCATAAAAGTTGTACTACTTTGACGTCTTATTCTGCATTTACTGAACAACCAACTTGCCATTCTCAGGACATTGTTACTTGTTACTGACAGTAGTCAGTTTTATTGTCAATGCTTTTTAAACTATGGGTTGCGACCCTAAATGAAGTCATGAAGTGAAATGCTGGGGTCTTGAAAATTAAATTCAAACACTTGAATTTCTGTTTATATGTTATTTCACAAATGCATAATATTTAAAGTGCAACATGCAAGGGCTGCAGTAATAAAATGTGTGTGCAGTGCTGTTACGACTAGTGCAGTGACAATGGATTTATTTTCAGTGTTAGTTGATTGCATTCATCTTAATAAGTGTATAAATAACAATACATGTTACTATTTTATTCAATTGAGGTTGGCATTTATTTAAATAATTTCATAATTATTTTATGAAAACGAGCACATCTGCCACATTGGTTTATTTTTGTACTTAAAGAAATCCTAAACTACTTTTATTTTGACAAATAATATAAGTACTTTTTAAAATTTATATTCAGCAAAAAAAAAAAAAAAAAATGATTATTGTATTTATTTGTATGTTTTATTTCATAATTAATACCTCGGGTTGCAAAAAATCTTCTGAGGAAAAATGTGGTCATGAATGAAAAAACTTCAAGAAGTGATGGTTTATATGAAGAACTCAATTATAAACAAAAAACCTAATGATACGTAATTTAAAAATAAAATAATTTCACATTTTCTGATTTGATACTCAAACTATTGTACTCAATGTACAGAAAATTCATTGCATTTAAAAAAAAATAAACTGCTTCCCTTGTAAAGTTGAATACAAATTAATTACTGGTCACAGTGGGGTTTTTTTTTTCTTCAAGAAACTATCTTACCTGATTATATTACTTCATGACAGAAGAGACATATTCTTGCTAGTTTTTTTTTTTTAAATTGGTGTATGAAATTATTATCATGTCCAGCTAAAATGGATTAGAAAAAAATCTAATGTTTAAGAAAAAAAAAAAGAATCTAATGTTGTTAAGCTTATTTTACAGGTGAGAATGTCTGTAATCAAATTTGAATAAATTCTAAAGACCTCACATTGGTAGTTGAACAACAAAAATGGAAACACCCTATATGGTGTTTTGTCCTTCAAAAGAACTTCTTTTTGACTAATGAATATTTTACTGACAGATGTATGGAGCGAATGAAATATAACAAATGTCAGTTATATTCATATATTGAGAGAAATGCTGAAGATATCAGAACTCTTAACTTTAAATTTCTGGCAACTGATGTGTCTAGAAACACTATCAAGCTGACCACATTCAATGGGGTGCAGGATTAATTTCAAATCAGAACTAATTTCAACTTGGAACTAATTTCAATAAATGTGAAGTTTTCAAAGAAAATTAAAATTTAATTTATTGATTTTCTTAAATTTTGATCAATAACAGCTTCTTTTGAATGAGTCTTTTTACAAAAAAAAACAAAACAAAACAAAAAAAAACAAAAAAAAAACAGCTAAGCCATTCACTGTTCTTGCTACAAAGAACATTGCATTTTTATTGGATCAGATTTAAATGAATAAAAGTAAATAAAAAAACTACCACTTCATTCATTTGCAAGAAAAAAGAATGAAAATTGCAGAAAAGATGAATTCTGAATTATCTTACCTGCTAAGGATTTTTAATGCTAAATTAAAAATATTAACACCAACTCATTGCATTTTGTTTAGGAATTCATGGAAATTGATAACTTAGAAATTAGTTCTGTCACTCCATTCAACTTTCTAACACATTTGTTTGTAAATTAAAAAAAAAAATGGTTTTAAAGTATAAAACCCAATGCATAATGAGGAAAATCTATGTAAAATTTGAAATTCAATTTTTTACTTACGTAACAACCATTTTGAATATTTAGCAAGCTAATTTCATATTTTAGCAACATTTTCTGGAATTGTCTAGTTAGATGGAATTCTTTTTATTTATCTTGAGAACTTCATGAATAAACATAAATATTTGTTTTCAGAAATTTTTTTTTTCATTTATGGATAACAAAACAGATCATTGGTTCACACACTCTTTTTTTTTTTGGCTTGTTTTACATTCCTCCTTTAGTTTACCTAACAACAGTAGGCATCTTTGCATGAATTTGTAATATTTCCAGATACTAATTATAAACATCAAAGTGAATAAACTAACTTATTAAGTTTACTCAATGGATATATTTTATTTATCATAGTTGCAAATATGTGTCTGTGTGTATATATATATATATAGAGAGAGAGAGTGAGAGTTAAAGATTAAATATGGATCGGAATCTGGCAGGATGATAAAATAAAGAACAAATAGGAAACATATCAATCTCATGTTTCACTTTTATTGAAGCTTCATCAGAGATTGAGAGAAAACAGACAAAAAGACAGAAACACTGGTATTTTCAATTATGTTTGGGTCAGTTCTCATTGGTCAGACATGTGTCACGTGTATTAAAACCATGAATAATTCAAAGTTTATGTAAGTTTGTGAAAATTCTTGTATGTTTAAGTTGGCATCAGATGGTAATGCGCATTTGTTATTGTATATGTGTGTCTGTCTAGAAAAAAATATGTCAAGTTGAATGGTTAAAATGATCTAAGCAATTTATATATATATATATATATAACACCATTCAACTTGACATTTTTTCTTCATTTAGAAGTAGGTCATTTATACTCATTTCTCTGGCCTTTTGAAAAAAAAAATACTGTGATAAATGTTGTTAAAAATATTGTTTGTGACAGAGCTATTGGCAGTACTGGATTTACATATGAGCTAGACTTAAGGGGTCGCAAATATTGGACCCCTGATAAAAGTAAAAAAAAAAGATATAAGAACTGTGTAGATGTTTTATTTTCTGATTTAATGGGGTTCCTTTGAACTAATTTGAAACAATTGAAAATTGACAAGCCCCATTAGATTTTGATGCATCTTTTTACATATATATTTCTTAAAAGTTTTAGATGAAGTGTTTCATGATTTACACTAAAAAGACAACCTCTAAAAATATATATATATATATTTTTTTTTTTAGACATGGGGGAGGGGGTGAACATACATAATAAGGGAGCCCCCAAATTCTATTATCCCAGGGGCTTCTTAAGGCCTAAATCTGGCTCCAGTTATTGGTGTAGATTTTTCAAATAAGTGAATCTATAATTGGTGGCTGAATAATAAACTGAATAACCCAGATCGTTAAGTCATGTGTTTTGTGCATGGAATAAAGTTTTAACTATTAGGAACAGGGGCAACCACTTGTTGCTAGAAAAATGACACTAGAGACCAGGGCCATGTGCATGCTACCCTCCCTCTTTATTGGAGTGGTTTAAGCTTGATTGGATGCCCCGGGCAGTACTTTGTGACTTTTGCTATTTTATCAACATTCACATTTGTCTACCTATTTTTATATAGGTTACAAATTAAATCAAGCACAACTATTAAAGGATGAAAAAATTTTGATTTTGATATAATTCTGTGTTTTTTCTTTTTTTTTTTGTTCAAATCTATGGTTTTGCTTATGTTAAGTATCAAAAAACAAAAAAATTCACAATTTTTTCTCCATAATGTTAAATGTGTTAAAATTTAACACTTTCTAACAAACCACAAAACACTTGTATTTATTTTCAATTTTTCTAGTTGAATTATTCACCTATATTGCATATGATCCATTATTGTGCATAATTGGGTTACAATAAAATGTGTTTTTTATGAATACTACCTTATGAAAATGGAGACATAGCAGAGTGAGATGGTAGGACTTTATCATAAATTTGGTGGGGCTCACAAGACTTTTGCACTGGCTCCAATTGAGACCAACCAGCTGGCCCATGCTAAGTTGAATTTTGGTTAAAATTCAGTAGTGGAATGTTATTTCTTTTTAATACTATCTACCATTCTGCTTTGTTTGTTGGGTCAAGAATTCTGCTGACCCTGAGTGCATGTGACAGGAGAGTGACATCACCAAAACATTTCTCCTCAGATCCAGTTACTATGCACATATGCAAATCAACTTGTAACCTGACACCTGAAAGAAATGTATTTTCTATAAAGTTAGGAACCCCATCAGACAAAATGAGACAGTCAGCAGCAGTTAAAGGACTATCAGGATGAAATATAGCAGAATAGCTGAGATAACCACCTACCCCACTATCCTTTGCAAGATACTGAAGAGAAGAATTTGGTCAACTAAGAAATATTTGTTTGAAGACAAATGACTAAGTGGAAGAATTAGAGAACAAATTTTGGAGACCAACATTGTCTACAAGTTCAAGATCTAAGTTCCCTAATTGGATTATTCAACTACTAGTCACTAGTCTGGGGCATTGCTGTTTTTGCAATATGTCATGAATAAGACTAACATTTACCAACTCACAAATTGGCTACAATCAAGTAGACCAAAGTACAGCAGAATTGAGAAGGATTAAATCAATAACTGTAACTCTTGGCAAATACTGTTATTATTTCAACAAGCAAAAGTCAGTTGTCTGTTCTGAAAGCCATTTCCTTTTTATTTTCCTTGTAAATCACCCTCTTTGTTTTGACCAGTTTCACTGGAGACTTCCTAACATTAAAAACTTAAAATAATGTACATGGGAAAGATCAATGAGCAGATAGATGCCCAGACTGCAACCTGAGGATGGGTAGTTGAGAAATGAATAGCTTATAACCAATTAAACTCAGATCTTAGACATACCAACCATTATTCACTTGCAAAATGCAAGGAAATGCATATCTTCCTCTTTCATAAAAGCATAAAATTAAAACTTTTATCACAAGGAAAAAACTTCATCTTTTGGTGCAATGGTGACATCTTAAAAAGCAAATATTATCTAAAAGCATGAATGAATTAATGTTAAGGAAATCTGATTTGAAAAATGATATTTTTTGATTTTAGGGATTTAAGTAAATAGGATTGAAATTTTATTTTTTCGGTGAAGAATTTATTTAAAACGTAATTAATTTGGAACAAACTTTTATATTAACTTTTGTAACATTTTTTGGGAAATTGAAAACTGAAAGATTCACATTTTGTGAAATCTTGAGTTTACCTGTTGAAAACTCTTCAATGATTTATATTTTATAAAACATTCATTCTGTGCAAAATAGACAGCATTTTCCTCTTGTTTATAATCTGGGAATTTTTCGAAGTTGAAGAATTGCTACATTTTCAGTAGATGATTTAACAAAATCTAAAATGATCCCTTAATTTGAAAATAAATCTATTATGAAAATGATTTCTACTTTTGGTAGCAAACTGTCATGTTAGTAGAATGACAGTCATAAAATTGTTTCTTTTTTTTTAATAATTCAGAGATAATACTCAAGAGGAGAAGGAATAAAAATGATATTTCTCCTCCGATGTATTTTAAGCATTGATTTTATATTTTAAACATGCATCATATCTAATTTGGATTACATATTTTATAAGATACACACAACTCTTACATATATAAAACAATTTAGAAACTATTAGGTTGGTGCAAAAATAATGTCGGTTTTTGACATATTTTTAACGTCAAAAACCGACATTATTTTCGCACCAACCTAATATTAAAATTGTTTCCAAAATGTTTGATATAATTTTCCATTCTGTTAGGACTAATATTGGATCAAATCTATATGTCTGTTAAAGGCTATTTAAAACAAGTTTAAATTTGCAAAGTGTTTATTTCACAGAGTTGAGAAAATAAAATCAATTTGCACAGAAAAACAATCACTTGATCTGACTAATAACAAGATGTATCTTCCAGAGGAAATCAATTATTACTGTTATTTTGCATGTGAAAAGCTTAAGGATAAAAAGTCAAATATTCCATATGAAATGCCAGATTTGTGATGATCGCTAATGTGGAATAGCTTACTTTAAATCAGGTTGATAAAGTTTTCCTTCTTTTATTACAATATCCAAAGAACTCCTTATTTTATGTTTACACCAATACAGAGTTAAATTTAAAAAATATTTTTGTTAGTTTTAACTATAATAGGCATTACATCATGTCATTTTGTTTGTGAAACTGTAAGCTCATGCAAAAAGGTAAAAATAATAATCATGCAAAGCCATAAAAAGCAACAAAGGACAAAAGCAATAAAAACTGTTTGAGGAACGGTGAATTATTTATTTCTGGTATTAAGAATATTGTCATATAATAATGATAGTAATAATAATAATAATAATAATAATTCAACTTTTGAGTGAATAACCAGGCAGGAGAGGCAGCTGTGGGCACACCACCTACAAAGGACAGACAAAAGAAAAAAAGGATCTGCAACATTTGAGCTGTTGCCAACCTTTTCTTCCCCCTCTTACAAAAATGCTTGCTGATTGCAGTATTCAACAACAATAAAATAAGTTGTAACATAAAAGAATTGAACAGGGATCTCAGTTTATGTTGTAGATTTTATTTGATGTTCTGCAGTCCTTTTAAAAAAGACCTACTGTTGAAGGTGGTAAGAAATGCAATTCAAAAACCAATAGATGCATTCACAAGATGCTCACTCGAAAGAAAGCAATTAACCAGGATAAATAACCTGTTAGCAATTGTTTAACTTGTTCATTCATGTGCTAACCTCATCAAATGTGGACCACAAGTTATTATTTTGCCATTTGTGAGACTAAGTTTCTGAGAGATTTTGATTCAACAACAGGTCACATTTTGAAGGCTACATATAAAGTGAAAGGGAAAGTGACCTATCGGATCCAGGGTTGGTAGTATTTTTTTTCCTTTAGCCCAAATGCTAAATCTGCTAGGTGGTGGTTAAATTAACACAAACATATTCACATGAGATCTTTTACACACAAAATACTATATAACTTATTTATAACTGTATGCCTTTTTTTGTTAATAAGAAGACATAAATTGACAGTGTCCAATTCTGTTTACAAAACTACACTGGTGTTCACATGCCCAGAGAAGACTTAAGCAGATCATCACTCGGGGGTAGATAGGAAACCGAAAGCAGGCAAGGTTGAGGGTTACATTGGCTCTGACGCCTCTTCAGCCTGCTCTTCACCCTCTCCATTTAACTGCATCATTCTACTATTTATGCCTCTGTTGAAAAAAGAAAAAAAAAAAAAGCATTAGAAAATGGTTATATATTGATTTGGAATTTACTCACAAATGATTATTCTTAAAACTATCAATCATTTGTAAGTTTTTCTACAGAAAACCAAACAACTTCAAATTTTGCTTGCCAATAAGCATTATGTGAAATGTAAAATGTTACAATTTTATTCAAGATTATATGCTTCCAGCAGTAATGTGTATGACCTGTTTAGTTAATGTGATTAATTCAATAGCTTGTTTTATGAAAATTATTATGAGAAATAACACAGATATTAGTTTATAAAAATGAAAATTTGTGATTTGTTCATAAATTCTTTGCTAATTTTTATTTTTTAAGCAGAGTATATTCTTTCTTTGATGTAAACATCTCCTTCCTAGTTTTATCAAGTGCTAGTACCATACACTGAAAAAATATTACTTTTTAGAATATGGAAAAAGCCTAAGTGTTAAGCATATTTATGTCAAATAAAACCAGACATCACTAGTTTTGAACTTGAGAATATTAAATTCATCATCATTATTAACTACTAATATGAGAGGGTAAACATTTAAGATGATTAAAAACATCTATTTGACTAAAGAAAAAAATGTATAACCTCCAAATGTAGTGAGAAAAAGCAACTTTAATGATCTGCTATAGGCCCAATGAAAATTGATGCGAATATATTTACCTTCCGCTGGTGCTTCTTCTTCTTCAATTTTGTCATGTTTATGTCCTGAAGATTTCAAGGTGGTACGGAAGTCATCCTTCTTTGTTCTCTCCAACTTGGCGAGCCTAAGGAAATAGATGTAAACAGTACAATGATAGGCACAAGAAATGTGGATTTTAAATTTAGCAAAGAATAATTATTGCTTCTATGTTTAAAATCATAAAAATGGTAATTTTGATATAAACATAATTCTGCTTTCGTGAACTTGTGTAAATCAGAAAAAATGCACTGCTTAAACAAAACTGAGCAGCTTTAATGAAGTAAATATCAAATTAAATTACAACTGTCTTTTAAGTGAAAGTTTGCAGGTGATGTGAATTATTTTTTAAAAGACTGACTTAAACAATTTTCTTATATTTGTAGGTATTCAGTAACAGTCAGTTTACTGGCATTATCAAACTCATCTCACAAGCCTTCAGTAGACAGTGATGATCCTTGATCCATATAATCTTATGCTAAATCTGATTAAGTCCAATAAATGAAAATTTGAAGTTAAAAAAAAAGAAATGTACATATTATCTGTCATGTTGAAATCTGTATTAAGCAGCTAAAAATTTCAAAGTACACTTACTTGGCTTCTGTCTTGGATATTTTTCTAAGAACAGGTTTAACACTGCAAGAGAAACAAATTTTCATGAAACTAAAAATTGTTTTTGGAAGGTAGCTGTAGAAATTATATCCACTTTGCAAGATAAACATTTCTAAATGAAATTTTGTACATTAAATAAAAGGATTAAGGAAAAAAAAAAAAAAAAAAAAAAAAAAAAAGGTGACTTTTTTAAGACCTTGTATTCTAAAATCAGAAGAAAAGAGTCCTACAGAAGAAACATTACAAAGATGAGAAATTAAGTTCAGTGAAAAAAATTGAGAATTAACAAAAACAAAAAGATGCTTACAATTTTCCCCTGGTGTCATTGACTTTAAGGGTAAGATCATTAATCTGAAATAAAAATTAGTTTTTAGAATTTTAAATAAAACAGTAACCTATTGTTCAGTTAAAATAATTTTCCACTTTATTCAAACATTTATTAAAATTTTTTATTATTATTAGCTTTTAAAAAGAAAAATCCTTTAATACATAGTGAAATAAAAATGTTTAAAAAATCATATTCTTTTAACAAAAATATCATTAAATATTTAAAAGGAGAGAAATTAAGTGCAAGTATGATAAACATTAAATTGAGTATGACTATTTCACTACATTGATATTTCAAAAGATTTTTCTCAAAATACTAAATTAATATAATCATCTTTTTTGTTAAAATATTGTAAAGATCATATTATTCAAATTCTAATTCTGAGCAGTTGAGTTTTTAAAAAGTAAGAAAGATGTTTAACTCAATTTTAATTGCAACAGGAAGAATATCAATAAAATAATAAAATAAATATGTTGATAGCCTAAATGGACACACCTCAAATTCTTGTCTTCTGAGTTTGAATTCCCAGTCATAGACTTCTTCTTCAAGTTCTGCCATTTTCCCATGAAGCTTCTTAACTAGATCTTGCATCTGAGCTGTAATAGGAATTATATATTCAACATACAAGCTAGGAATATTAATGTGCTGCAGTAATTAGGCACAAGACTGTCTTACCTGGATTGTCTTTTCTAACAAGAAGGGTAGAAAGAGAGAGAGAAAAAGAGTTAAACAAAGATACTAAAAGGTTTATTTTTAACTGCTGTACATGCAAAAGAAAAAAAAAACTTTAAAAACAGTGTAAGAAATCTTAACAGAAGTCTAAGTTCTAAGAAATTGCTTCATATCAAGCAAAAAGACAATAAATAATAGGATTTTCATTTTTACTGTAAAAATCCAAGTTTTGAGATTTCAAGTGGAATATTTTTTTAATTAAATGATTAAAAACATGTATGCAGAAATGTGTATTTCTTGGATGTAAACCTATTATAATTTCCATTAAATGCCAGAGTTCCTGCTGGGTACAAAAGAAATAAAAGGTTAGCATTGCAAAAGAAAAATATTATGGGCAAAGGGCAAAAGAAGCTAATCTGAAAAATAGAAATGAAGAGATTTGTTTTTAATACGCTACATCATGCAGCAATCAATTGAACTAATTTACTCTGTCAGCACATATTTAAAAGAATTTTCACGAAAGTCTAAGAGATTTCAAATTTAAAATAGAATTTTTTTTTTCATCTGAACACCTCTATAGAGCAAACACTCACATACAATATTACAAAGTATTAAAACATTAAAAATTCTGACTAAATTAAAAATATCTTTAAAAAGCCAAGATGACAGAGTATATTGGGTTGAAACAAAAGTTTGTAGCATTTTTCAATATGTGGCATTTGAACAAGATTTCATTTCACATGTGACTAATATTTATGACATACATCTTCTGAAAGATGACATTTTAATATCTTTGTACAAGATTTGTGTATTTTTATGTTAAAAAGTGGGGAAAAATAGAGGAAAATTCTATTTTAGTTCCAGAAAGGAAGGTTTAAAAAATAAAAAATATGTGCCATTTTGCCATAGCTGAAAGTACTGTCTGTAAGTGGTTTACTAGGTTCAGAAGTGGAAATTTTGATATGCAGTTGTTGATGATAAACAAATCAAAATGTTGACTAAAAATAACCCTAATCACATGATATATGAGTATTGTAAGGCATTTGAAAATACTTAGATACATGAATCACTATGTTAGAGTGCTTTACAATTTTATGGGGAGGGAGAGAGAAATATGAATGGACCACAGTTCCATCCATGATTCTCTGCTCAATTTCAATAAAATCAATCCATTTTTGAAAGAAAAACGATCACAATGAAAAATGGATTATTTCTAATAATGGGGAGCTAAAAAGGTCATTTGAAAAATTAAATGCACCACTGTTAACCATTCTAAAAGCCAGTCTGCATCTGAAGAAAATGATGTTCTGTATCTGGTAAGCTTGGAAAACATTGTATATTATGAACTCCACCTGCAAAATCATATATTGAATTCAGATAAGGATCATTCTTAACTGAACCAATTAAAAAGCAGCAATCAATGAAAAGTATCCAAAATTGGACAATTGGAAGAGGGTTGTCTTCCATCAAGACAATACTAGACTTCATGTCTCTTTGAAAAACTGACAGAAATTGGTACAGCTTGGTGGGCTTTACATCTTCAGATTACCACTTATTTTGATGCCTACAAAATTTTCTTAATGAGAACTTCAATTCTCTGGAAACCTGTAAAATCCACTTACCAGTTTCACACCCAGAAAGATGCCAAATTCTGCAAGGACAGAATCATGAAACTTCCTCAAAGGTAATGGGACAAAATGGCACATATGCAGTTGTATAAACCTATGTACACATATTCTAAATATTGTCTTTGATATTCATCTAGAAAAATGCTGCAATCTTTTGTTCCAACCTAAAATTTATAATTACTGATGTTATTAAAAAGATAAAAAAATAGAAACAGAAATTTCCTTATAACAATTTAGAAAATTATCAATTGGTTATACACACATCTTCAAAATTTCAAATCAAAGTTTAAATAAGTTTCTGCTTAGTTTGCAAAACAGTATCTACAGAAGGTTAGTTTTATTCTTGGTTACTTTATATAAATGTTAAGAGATACTGAAAAAAGCTAAAAATTCAAGAAACAACATAAAAAAAAATAAATTAAAAGAATATAAAGAAACGCTGGCTAAAAAGTAATAAGATATTTAAGGCTTAACTAACATGAGTATTGTAAATATTCATCTTTGGAAATATCAAGATAATCAGATAAAAACTAAACATTATAATAGAAAAAAAAAATTTTTGTTTCACAAAAACAAAACAAAAATGTGATTCATTTATTTATCAAGATTCTTTTATTTCTTTGAGAACTGTTGCTGATTAAAAGCACTAGTACTTGATTATTTTCTGGAAAACTTTAGTAGATCCATCTTCGTAGTGCTATCTAAGAAATCAGGTGCAACTGGATATGATTTGCATTGGACAATCAGCACATAACCAAGCTAATAATCTGAATTCTGATGGAAAGAGCACAAAACAGAATTAGAGCAAAAATAATAGGATAGGATTGCCCATATCTTGAAAAGACGTGGCACATATAAAATGTGTCCAGATATTCTTCTAAGACAATGATATTTTTATAGACAGTTTTTCATGTATGCAAACAAACAGGCTAGCAGCATTAACAATTAACTTTGATCCTTGTGATGTCAAACCAATCTACTTAGAAGAAATTGAAAATTCACATTATCCAATTTGCTATTTTGAAAATAAGTGAAATAAAAAAAATAAAATCTTAGTTATTTATATAAGTAGATCATCTCACATTAATAATGTAATCTTTACTTTCAGTGCTCAAGTTATAATAGACATACTACATATGAACTTTAGGCTTCTATTGCAACATAAAATTTAACCTTTTATTCAGTAAATTAGTGTATTAAAAAAGCAAAAAGGAAAAAAAGAAATGGAACCAAACTTCAAATATACGTCATGATGTAAAATGATTAACAAATCCAATAATACTAGGATAGGAAAAAAAATTCAATGTTATCAAAAATATTTTTCTAATTTTTATCAAATAGACCTCATCAAACCTAAATTTTGAAAACAAGAAAAAATGATAACTTTCTTTGACACATCAATGTTGACAGTAAACAAACTAAAATATCCTTTCCACATTATAAAGTTTTTATTACTGTTGTGGAAGTTGAAGTTTTCTACAGGAAAAGATTCATCTGAGGCTTTCCAATTTTTCTTATTGCAGTCCTTGCTATGCATTGGTTCCCACAGGCACAAAATGAACAGTACACAGTTGCTTTGTACTAAATACTGAAATTTTACAATACAGTGTAACCTGGATATAAGAGAGTTGTCGGGACCGGAGAAGAAGTCTCTTATATCCGGGTTTCTCTTATATCCGGGTTTGGTCTATTTTGTTTAAGTAAGTATGGCTCTAATTTGGGACCAGTGAAAATCTCTCTTATATCCGGGTTACACTGTATTTGTTTTCATGGAAGTCAATAGGACCTAATGTCTTTTCAGTTACAGGAAAAAAAAAAAAAAAAAAAAAAAAAAAAAAAAAAACTTAATAAATCTGGTTTCAAAATTAAAAGTCCCAATTTTTTTCATTTTATGATACAATGATACTTCAAACTTGCATTTTCATGTTAGTCATTTTTTATCACAATGTTTTAATTACTGTAGCCTCAGGCCGTCTTCTGGTGTCTGTCACCTTCAGAAAATACTCTTTAGGGTGAGAGTATACTGTTTTCATTTTTGCTTGCACCAAAATAATGTATTCTTGCATGTCTTAGTTAGTGATTAAACTTAGAACTTTCAAACAATATGACTAAATTTTTTATTATTTTATTTTTTTTACACAGTAGGCTATGTTAGACACAAGATTCATTTTCCTTTAAAATGACACATAATAGTATGTAATTTTTAAAAGTCAGAAAAAAAATCCACACAAGTGAAATTTAAAACTCCCTAATTGCATTTATTTAATAGAAAAAAAAAATGCAAAGTTGAAAAGGAGGGAATCTGATTCAAAATAAGAATAGCAAAAGGGT
This sequence comes from Acanthosepion lycidas, assembly GCA_963932145.1. Taxonomy (NCBI): domain Eukaryota; kingdom Metazoa; phylum Mollusca; class Cephalopoda; order Sepiida; family Sepiidae; genus Acanthosepion; species Acanthosepion lycidas. Next base: position 20,839,126 of record OZ010582.1, on the reverse strand, counting down.
AAAAATAAAACAAGCACTTATATTAAACAGACATGCAGTCAAGGTTTGCTGTCTTAAGTCTTGAGAAAATTAATCAATACTAAAATTTTTACATACAAGTAAATATATTGAATATAATTATTTGGACAGTACAGTTTTTAATTCAGCTGGAACATTATTATTATTATTAGTAGTAGTAGTAACCAAAACTATTGTAAATGTCTGCAGTAACTTTCTTTTCTCAATGTTCATAGAGAAAAATGAATGAAAATCTGATATTATTCCAACATAATTTTAAATTCTTAAAAGAAAAAAAGAGGAAGAAAAATGCCTTCTTTTCTTCACTTTTTAATTTCAGTCTTTACAATATTTTGTCAGTAACAACAAAATTATTTCAAGTTTATATGGTACATGCAACAGAATTATGAAGATATATTTCTGATAAAGCATAAAGTTTCATATAATGATTGGAGATTTTTTTCTGCATAACAAGAATAAAAGAGTTGTAATTATTTACAGGAGTTACACTGAATATAAAATGTTGGGGACAAGTGCAAGGGAAAATATTTGGTGGGTTGGCATCCCCCTGCAAGCAGTAGAGGTGCACACATTGGCATGCACGGCACACAGCAGGCAGTGCCTACCTTCATTGAGACCATCAGTAGCCAAAGGTTCAACCCTTGAATTAATGAAGTTCTCCCTTTCTTCAGCTTTCCTCTTGGCCTCATTTTTCAGATCTTCAGCGGCCTTTTGCATAATAAGTTTCTACAAACAGACATAGTAGTGGTCTTCATTTGACTGAAGGAAAATCAATACTGATAAATTGTACAAATAAATGAAATGAAATATAAAAATGAGTTTGATGAAAATAAAACACTAAAATACATTTGAATAAAAAAAAAGTGTAGATTCCTAAATAGATACCCAAGCAACAACAAAAAATTATCAACATAAGTGTAATATGAATATCCTAATATCAATGGCTTTTCATCATCAGATGGAAACAAGTGCAGGACTGTTTCTTTTGTTCTTTTTCTTTGATCCCTTCCTCTATCCAATTTTAATTTGAGCTTACTCCACATGCACTGCATAATTTGAAATTGTATTACATAATTAGCAGGTAACAATATATTCATTTATAAAATATTTTTGAGTACTTGGTAATTAAAAGTAGAAAAAAAATTGTATGCCAAAATGACCAGTTTCAGGTTGTGAATAATTTAAAAATATTTTTACAGTAATTTCTTTTTAATAAATATGCAAAGCAAATAAATTTATTTCAACTATTTTTATTAAAAAAAAACAACAAAAAAAAAAAACAAAACAAAAAAAACAAAAACAACAAAAAAAAAAAACAGATATAATTTTTCTTTCCTCTGCTATTATTCTATGAAGTTAGCATAGTTGAAGGTAAAGAGGAATAATAAATCCTTTGTCCTATAAGAAAAAGATTTGAGCATTGGGTTTAAAAAATAAAAAAAATAAAAATAGATAGAAAAAAAAAAGACAACATTTTAAAATTAATGGTCAACCAGGATATCAAAACAGACAGGATGGGGGGAAAAATAGCTAGAAAAATAAATTCACCAGATATTTGACAGATGAAGGCATGTATATGGAAATTATAAAAGTACATTGCTACAATATGACAAAGAATTTAATGACATTGAAATAACAATGTTTAATCCATATGTAATCATGCAACATGCAAAAATAAAGTACTGTATATTCTCACACACTCTGCATTATCATGGCCACACAAAATGTAGATAAACTGGGAAGGTGGTACTGTAAATAGGATCAAATAAGAGAATTATGAAATGCTAACCAGTATTTCAATGTATCATAAGATTTATAAAATACAATATGTAGACATCATAAGGGGAACAATGGCAATAATTTGTGATTCAATTGATCACAACAGGACGTATATTTGGCTTAATAATACTCAAGTTTAGTTCAATATAAACATAAATCTGAACTGAATACAATATTTCCTTGAATAATTTCTGGTTGACACTATTCAATAAAATCACAATGAATGTAGAAATATTGCATGTCAACCAGAAAATTGAATACGCCAAACCCATGTAGCTTGAGGAATCGTATCACCACACAAGTATTTTCATTTATCTCTGGCAACCAATCCTAATGTTGTAATGTCATATATAAAGTAAACATTCTCAACAATTAACTAAAACAAAAAGCATTTTCTCTACCTAATAAAAGAAAAATTGATAAACTACACATTCAAGGAAATACAATATCCAGGTTTATTACGAGAATTTATGAACAATTACGAAAAACATTTAAACTAAACATAATGGGCTGCTCTGGTTAAAATAGAAGATAGTTACCAGTTAAGCAGCACCGACAGCGATAATATTAAATTAATATTCACTTAGGAATCACAATACCTTTACTTAGTTCTTCAAGGTTGTCAGGCAAAGGAATTATACGTTCAGAAAGAACTTGTCTCTTCCTCTCTTCTTCATCAATTTCATTTAAGCCTAGGTGATGTACTTGGTTTAACTGCAAGGATTTTTCTCCTACAGGCAGGGATTCATGAGGAGGCTATTTACAAATAAAAGACAAATGCCCATGCACAATATAACTATATCAGCATGCAACACACATTGCTATATTACCAATATCTAACCAGAATAGAAGATATACAAGCACAAGAAAGACATAAGTTACTAAGAGACTGGAACTATTCATAATACATCTAATATAAAAATGCAGAAAATGAATTTGAATGTATGATAGGAAAAAAGTTAGAAGTAGCCTACCTGAAAATAAAACTCAGTCAATTCAAGTGTGTCCTCACATAATAAAAAATATGAGGAATTTTTTCATTGAAATATTGATACTCAATTTCAAGAAATAATAATCTTACTCAGCTATGATATTGAAGGTGATAGTGTCTTAGCATATTGCAGAATGAATTCTATACTAAATGTACTAGTATCAGCTGGTTATCAAGTGGTATATTGATTTTAAATATGATAATGAATCTTAAATAAAAACCACTGCTTTAATTCAAATGTCAATTCCAAATAATTCAAAATCAAATTGGATTTTATGAAAGATATCAAATTTCAAAAATAAGACTGAGATTTTTGCTGCTAGTATATTTGAGAATTTTAAAATATCTCAATGTAGACTACTTCATCAAAAAGGTTTTGATTATGAAAAAATTTAGTATAAGGATTATCTGCTCAATAGAGTACCTCAAAAATTTAGAATAATCATAAATACCAAAATGTTGAAGCAAAACTATAATAAATATATACAAGTTTCAGAATTAGAAAGGAAAAAAGTCAGGTATATCAATTTCTGATTAGGTATTGGTAATGAAGGCACAGTAGTTCCTCTTATGAACCGCTTACTAATGTTAGCATTGTAAAGTTTGTGTTGTGATTTATACACTAGGAATGAGGTATCATTATATTTCACTAGATCAGCAATATCTAATTTTTCTTATACAATATGCATAAATTGCATGGATGTGAATCTTATTAATGCTAGAGCAATAAAGTCCAGCTGAGATATAAAGTACAAAAATCACATTAAAAGACAATAGACACTCATCATTTGAAATACTTAGATGAGGATTACAATCTATGAAATAAAATTACCTTAGAAAAAAGAAAAAAGAAAAAAATGATTGTGTGTGTGTCTTGATGTTGTAAGATTATTATAACATCTTTCAGTTTTGTTATGTAGAGAACTGAGGATCTCATGCTATAATTTTCGAAGCTGCTATTGATACTCAGTAACAATGTTGGCAGCAACAGAAAGGAATATTACTTGACAATGTCACAAATACTTCCTTAAAGGATAGTATAATAACAGCTAAAAAGTAGCACAACAAAATAGGAAACATTCAGAAAAATACATATTAGAGAAAATCTTTGCATTCTGGTTGTGCTCAAATGTCTTCAAGCAGCCAACTGCTCTTTCAAATGGATCTTAAGAACTTATTCAAAAACTAACAATTATTAACAGAATCCGCATGATGTAAATAGTTGGCTGCTAGAACTGTACATTTAACCACATCTATTGTCAAATAGAATATAATAAGAGCAAATGATGAACAAAGGAGATGAAAATATGTTTAATATAAGGCAACATAAGAAGTTCCTTTTGAAACTTCAAAGTTCAGAAAGGATTAAAAATTATTCCTACAAACAAAGAACACATTTTCACAATAATAGAGATATATAGATAAAATTTGATACAGATTAGAAATATAATTCATTTTTTTAATATGAAAAGTCAATCAATTATTTCTTTAAAAAGAAAATGTTTTCTTTGTTAGAATTCAAATAGTGATTGTGCCTTATACAGCTTAAAGTTAAAAAACATTGAAAGCAAACAAAATCATGTGAAAAGCTATAGTGACAACATGACATGATAAAAAGCCTAATGAGAACAAATGGTGTACAGGGTGGAGAGGTTAGCATTCAGGCATAAAGCCTTTTTGGAGAAGAGACAAATATTTTCAAAACTGATTACAGTGATTTTTCATTACAGAAAATTATTAAATGTTCTGAAAAGAGTCTTTAGAATTTTAAAATATCAGGCATCTAGCAACAATATTCACTACCTATGACTGAAACAGCTTTTATAAATACATTTAAATACTTCAGCAATTATCACAAAACTTAAAAGCACACCTGCTTTTATTTAAACAGGTTTTATGTCTAGAATGATTAGAGAATGGGATATGTGACATCAAATATTTGAATTTTTTTTAAATTTTTCTGAGAATATAAAAATATACAATGCAAATTTATTATGCTTGTATATGCAAAAGGTGCTTTTATTTGGTTGCCACAAGGTATGTTTGGTCTTAAATGCCTTCTTAAACACTTGTTTTGCATAGGTGGGTCTGATGAATTGAAAAGTAATTGGTCCAATTTACACAATTTAAAATGTAACACTATGGGCTTTTGATTGCATAGATTCAGTAAAAAAGTGATTGCTCAAGATTTTATAAATCATACTTTGAATCATTAAAAATACATTGAAAACTTTGCATAACATACTAAATGGAACAGAATAATTTGAGAAAAAAATATGATGACATGAAGTGAAAATCTGAATACCAATAAATATAACAACACTATCCAAATAATGAACAGAATTTATTGAATATTTAAAAAGATGGTTTCAAGAACTCAGCTCAGCATTCAAATAAAGCTATGGTTAAAATAGTAACATATTGCATTTATCAACTCTGACCAATGATAAAACTATGAACATACATGCAAAAATTGTTCATGCACAAAAAGACCTCAATTCTACTATAAAAATTATCTGAAGATGATACCTCATGCAAAATGTGCTTTATTAAAAGCAACAACGATTTCAGTTAACAGTTTCCCCCAAAACAATATCAGCTGTCATAAGGGGAAAATACTGTGCAATGAATAAAAAGGTGAAAGAATAGTGTTTGAAAAAAAAAAAAAATGTTTAAATGGTCACAATTAATAAAAATGTAGTAAAGAAAAATATGAACTAGATGGACAAATGGTTGAACATTTGAGATGCCATGCGGCTACTGACAGTAGGGCCTTCAAGGAAAGTGACAAAGTTTATATTCATTAACCATGTTTGCATCACAGAAATGGTTACAGTTTCAAAACTACAGTTGGTCAAATATAGAAGGATAAATAATGGGAGAGATGAAAGAAAGCATTCTTAAAAAAAAAAATAAATAAATAAAAATTTTTTTTACATATACAAAGATTCTGCATACAAAAATTGAAAAATGTCCTTACCCAATGCAAGATATTAACATGTTTGGAAAAACACACAAAATTGACATTACTGAATGGAGCACATTTGTTTGGACACATCAACAAGCACACATGAAGGTAAAATCTAAATATGGATAGCATAATGACAATAATCAACCTTATGATTTTATGCATCTTTTTATTCCACCCATATCACCCCAACTCAAAAATAATAACCTGAAAATAAATGCTTAATTTAATTATGATGAGAACATATTCTATCACAAAACTTTATACTCAGATAAAAATTATTTTGTACCATGACATGACTATATTTAAACAAAGATGGTTCGCCAATTTTTAATAAAAGTCTAGCATGAATTTTAAATATTACATCTATGAACTACTATGTGAAACTGTCCACTTTTGTTTGCAAATTATACAGCTAATGAAATAATTGTCATCCTCTTCCTCAAGACCCTTACAATTTAGCTCTTTCATCAGGATTCACTTTCAAATAAACACAGGAATTATCCCCCAAAATATAGTAATTAATTATCAAAGAAGCACCAGGCTACAGTAGCAATCATTAACAAGACATTACATATCAAGGTAATACTCATGAATAGTGACATTCCTAGAATGCTGGCGCTATTATAAATTTAAGAGAAATTGTATTCAATTGTTTTTATTACAACTTGATAAATCATGTTGACCATTATTTTTCACAACTTTTTTCTCATTTGAAACTAATATAGATTCTTTATGCTCATTAAATGAGGAGTTCACATTGGTGCAACAGTTACTATTGAAGTGTTCTTGAAGTTTTGTTTTTTTCTTTTAAATTAAAAAGATTTTTTGATAATAGTCAAAATGAGTAATGAAACATGAATTACTCTAATCAAATTTAATTAGAAAAAAGATTGCTTATATATGTTTTAGTCCTCTTTAATATTTTATTATATTACTATATAATTATATTTTAAGGACATTAAGGAAGGTCTTTTAGCCTAAAACCTTTTGATGTCCATTATTGATTGAAGCCTGGTTCACATCTGTTGGGTTGAGGAGGGACATTCCATTTGAGGAAAGAGGAATGAATCTAATCTGAACATGCTATTAGTAAAAGCATTTCTTTGACCAGTTCCTTCTCCAGCTGGATATGCAAAAGAAAAAAAAAAGAAAAGTGCAACATGTGCAGTTGGTGCTATGAGATGTGCAGTTAGTTCACAGCTTTTAATCTACTATTACTATTCAAATATTGCTGGGTCATATGGGAAACTGGAAAGCATTAAAAATACATTTTTCTATTTATGGCTACCTTTTTTAAATTTATTTATTGAATCTAATCAGGTTTCATAGAGAGAACAAGAGTGTGTGTGTGTGTGTATATATATATATATATATATATATATATATATATATACTTATTTTGATGTTTTGCTGATCAAATACACATCAAAGTTTAATAACACACACAAAAGAAAAATTTAAATATTTTATAAAAGTGCAATAAAATATACTAATTTATATAAGATTTTTATATATTACACCCACACAAATTAAACAGCTAAAGGAGAAATGACCATGTCTAAGTAACACACAAGAGAGGTGGGTACAAAAAAAAAAAAACAAAAAAAAAAAAAAACAGTTTAATGCTAGTAACATTTGACATATTTTATACACATAACAGAGAGGAGAGCAAAAATCTATCACCTAAAATGACGAGCAGAGGGAGGGAAGAGGTCCAGTCTCAGCCATGCAAATAATAATGAAAACCAACACATGCTGCTTGCTTTGATGATAGTAACAGGAAACAGTGTGACCAGAACAAAATACAGTCAAAAGAACAGTGTCTGCAGCAGCCAGAGGGGCCGGAACAGATGGCAGTACCTTGAGTAGTTTCTTCTTCTCTGGAGACAGGCCACCCAAACCCTTTCTCTTTCCCTTCTTTTTCTTCTCTTCCTCCTCTTGCCTTCGTCGGGCAGCCTGGGCAGAGAGGTTCTTACATTACACTCAGCAGACAGGCGTAAAGTATTGGACTAGACTCTGGCCACATTATTAGAGGGACTGATAGATGTAAATGCTACTTTGATTCACATCTATGCTGTAAATTGAATTGGTAGCAACTTGCCAAGAATGTTTGCATTATATATTCTGAACTGTATTAGAGTGAATGTCTAATCAATCAATTATAGCATTCTAGTTTTGTTAAGATTAAATTTAAAAATAAATAAATAAAAATAAAATAACAATAAAATAATAATGAGAATATTGTGATTGTAAATTAATTACATAAAAAATAAACACATAAAAATGTATACTAAAAAAAAAAAAAAATGTAAATAAAAGATTTTATTTGGACTAAGCTACTTGGTAGAATTAATTCAAAATTAAATAAATCTCCTCATTATTAAATATCAATGTGACAAAAAAAAAAAAAAAAAAAAAAAAAAAAAGTAATTACTGACTATATATATTTTAGAGAGAGAAAGAGACTCTTTGGCAAACATTCGTGACTTGTTGATATCTAAAACATTCACAGTTTGGAAGTGTGCAATAAGCAGCAATCCCCCATCCATCAGTCCCGACGTGAAGCAGAGAATAGAATATTACTAGAAGGGACAATTTTAAACTATCTTATGTTCCATATAAGTGCAGATAAAACTTTAGTGATAATGGACAGGAGAATGCAATAGGAAGAATCAGTCTCTTTGGTAAGCTTTGGACACTGGAAGGGATGTAACTAGTGTAGAACAAATCAGGAGAGACAAGAATGAAAATATCATCTTCAGTAAAGGAAAACTGAAGCAGTAGGCAAAAAATAAAAAAAAAGAAATAAAAGAAAATGCAAAAGATAAAAAAAAAATTGTTATGACACAATATACCGTCACACTGGTTCCAGTAATAATTCAATTTTCTTTTTAGCCAAATTTGCTACAAATCAAACAGATGAAATCAATTTCTAGCACATTACTGCTACAAAAAGATTTACTATTCTAAAGAAAAAATTCCACGGCATCATACAAGGTTATTTTTGGATCACCCAGTCTGTGAGAATTGTTTAGATAACTTTAGCAAAAAGGTGATGTCAGCCACAAATCTGCCATTCACATAGAAAGTCCCACATGCATTGTAAACACTTTCAAGAGTTACTTGGAACTTAATAAATTTAGGTGTTTACTTCAAATACCTAGTATATTTAGTCTAAAATATCAACTGGTATTAGCAAATGTGTATAATTTATAAACTTTATAAAACTAACAAAGCTTGAAAGGAAAATATATAACATTTTTCAATGCTCTTTAACTGTCTTGCTTTACACTGATAAATATATGTATTTAAAACAAATAAATAACAAATGAGTAAAAACTAAAAAAAAAGAAAAGAAAATTTGATATGAAAAAAAAAAAAAGAAAAAGAATAATGATTGCTTTACTGTCAAGGTATAACACTTTCAAGGGAGATAATTTGAACCGTATATAAATAATCAAATCTACTGATAGTTAACACAAGCAATATTAACTTGTAAAATTAAAAGTTTGTGTTATTTGTGCATTAAACCTAACCATACGGTAGCTAACTGGTTTATAATCAGTATAAAGTACAAAAGAAAATATAAATAAAAAGCACATTTTTATAAAGAGCCGAAATTATTCAACATAGCAGAATTCAGGCAGTAAGGAAAGAAAAAAAAAAAAGATGTATTCAATAAAATAAAAGCAGCTTACGAAGTCTCAGATAGCAAAAATAAAAATAACCACAAAATTATTAAAACATCAAAAGAAAACTTAAAATAAAATTCTAACTTGTTCAATAAGGAAAAAACAATTAGAATTATGTTACAATTAAGTAATTTCAATAAGATGTTAAATTCTATTCCTTATCCAAACAATTATGACAATTTTAATGAATACATTCATATTTGATGAAAACTCACTAGAAGCTAGCAGAAAAAGAAACATTCAATGTAGACAATACAGAATACTGATTTTTTTTAAAATTCCAAACAAAAAGGGTCTATGAAATCCAAAGAAACTTGCAATGCTGAAGCATTCCAACAGAATTATGATATCTATGCATTTTGCAGCCCTTAGAAGAAATACACTCAGTTTTTAAAAAGAGAAATGAGACATGCCAAACCAAATGTTGCTGTTGCATGAAATATAAAATGAAAAGCAAAAGAGACAAAAGGATGAAATATCAGAAATAGATAAGCAAAGATTGAGAAGTTGGAAACTATTAAAAGTAGGTTATTTTAAAGAGCCAATTTTATAAGTTGATTGAATGTATGAATGAAGACTTGGTGTTATATTTATGCTCCAAACAAAATAACATTTTCACCCTAACAAAGTGTGAAATTTTAAGTGCTTCAGTTGTCTCTTTTGATCTCAGACATCTAAACCTAAAAACAATTTTATCAAAAAAAAAAAATAAATAAAAATAAAATGATTGTTAAGTATTTCAATAAAATTATTCTGCAAAAAGTTTTTTTTTTATTTAAATTTCTTAATGAAAGTGATCATAACTAGAAAGTATGCAAGATGTGATGCCAAAGACAAGCACTAGTACAGTGCAGTTCCACATAAAAATATTTGTGAGCTACTAGCAGAGTTCACAAACAAAAATTACCATGCATGTTTTTTTTTTTCAAAGAAAAATTGGAAGTCTGTATTAGATTGCTTTTAGGACAAAACATGCTTCCTTTCTTTTGTTGTTAGCAAATCCTAAAAGAAAAAAAAATCCCTAAAAATGCAAATAAATGTAATCATTCTAATTTTGGGTAAAGTATAATATATTACAATCACAAAGATTCTTAGAAAACTAAACTCTTAAAAATGTTTCTAATCATACTTCTGAAAGATTACAAAATGATTCTGCTAAATTCAAGGGCAATATTTTTCCAAGTGAACTCCTCTTAAATTTCCAGTGTTAACATGTTACAAGTTAAGCTAAGTTTTTAAATTGAATATTTACGAATATTAAATTCAGTTTAAATAGGTAATTGTTAGATGTGACGTGTTTCACGAAACATCTCATGACGACTGAACTTATGAGTAACAACTTGTGAAACAAGCATGTCAACCATAACTTTATGGCAAGTACATTTCTTATAGTTGTTTTCTTCAAATAATGTAAGGGGGATAATTCGGAGGATTTATATAAAAGGAAGGTAAAAAAAGAAGAAAAAACTATCTAGCAATGCTTAAAGAACGATAGAAGTAGTTGTGAAAATGATATGTGTAGTTAAGTTTCATTTTCAAAAAGAATTAGTCCTTTCAATTAAAAATTTCACAGGATATGCTCCTATCTTTAACACTAGATGCACTTAATAACAAGCAAACTTCAGTCATCTCAAATATAATCAGCAATTAAGGATGCCGATTATATTAAATAATTTCAGTTTTAAATTGACTGTAATCAATAAAAAGCTATATTTTTAAAACTTCTCATTTCCAATGATGGGTTGATAATTATATTCAAAGCAAAGGGCAGAACTGGGGAAGCTGAAAATTATGCAGCTAAACAGTGAAATCAAGGTTATTTGGTACAATAGCAATAATAGCAGCACACACTTGATTTCCAGCATTTAAGAAAAAAGAATTTTTTTTTAAAGTCAGTAAATGCTGCACAAATCCAGTTAGTTTCAAAATGTAAGTTCTGCTAGATGTAACAATTAGATTTCAAATCTACACTGATAATCATATGAGATACTTTTGGAAGAAGAAAAAAAATCTCAAAATTACATGCAATGTTTTTTTTTGTTAAACATTAATTGCATTGGGTTTTTGCTTGTTCATGCTGACCAGGCATTTTTTGTACAAAAGCCAACTGGTTAAGTGGCTTGTTCAAACAAACACAGATGAGGATTACAGAAGTACTATTCATGTGCCTTTGTGTTACACAGATAATAGTCATTGAACATGTTTTTTTTTAATTTTATTGTAGTGCACATGAGTATTTCTCTCATGGTATTAACTGGTCAATACCTAAATATCAATTAAACAGAATAAACTTTAGCTAACCAATAACTTACAATTACTATGTGAAAACTTACTTTTAATCAAACATGAAGATTGGATGGTACACATATATCGCTCTATATGAATCAGTGAAAGACTTGATGCATTTGTCACAGTCTGTGTTCAAATAAGACGGTACTGGACAAGTATAACTCACAAGATTATAAATACAACAAAAATAAGAGAAACAAATATAAATGAAATGAGCTTTTCCAATGTCAATTTCACAAACTTTTGTTTGCAGCAATTTGAATGGAAGAAAATCTTTTCAGAATCATTTAAAATTCAAACAAGTATATACATAAATACTTTGTGTGCATCATTTCTAAATACTAACTAGACAATTACATGTATAACAGTAGCTCTAAAAATATTATGTTTGTAAATCACCATAATGTCTGGACATTTTTCCTTCAGGAAAATAGTCCTTTATCAGATAGGAAAAGTTTTTGCAAATTTTTAGTGTAAAAGAATTGTAGAGTATTTTTTAAATATTTTTCTCCCTTTGCATTCAAAGTTTAAATGGTCTTTGAAGAAATTCAAATTGGTAACATTATAATGAAATGAAAAGAATAGTTTCCAAATCAAAAGCAAACAGTGAAATTTAGATTGCATCTCTAAAACTGGACACAAACATTAACAACAACAAATACTGGGAAATTTAAAGAGTATAAAGATTAAAGTGTAGTAAAATAATACTACCTCAGATGTGGAGAGTCTGACAAGAACATTCCACCAAGCAGACAATAGCCATGCTTGTTAAAAATTAGTCATAGCAATGACACAACCTACAAGTCACTATACAAATCTCACAGACAGAAGAAGGATGAAAATATACAATTTCCTACAGTTCAAAAACCAAATTTTTAAAAATGCTTAAAATCTTTATTTTATCAGAATCTGAATTATTACATAGAAGGAAACAGTTGTTCCTTAAATGTTTAGGATTCATCCCTTCAGTGAACAATCTTTTTTGAAAAGAGGACAGGATGTAGAGGGAAGTGATGTTTAAAAGATAATGGTGGGATTTATTTTCCAGGTAAATGTGATAAAATATTTTAAAAAATCAAAATCAGTAAATATAAATAAATGAATAAGAAAAAAGAGAAATGAAAAATACACCCATCATATTTGAAGAGCATGCGTTGATATGGGGAAAAATCTATTTTGCATTTCTACAACACCAACAAAACAAATAAAATCTCACATTTTACACACAATTTGAAAATGTGCATCTAACTATGGTCAGCAGTTCAAATCTTTAATTTTTGTAATCTGTAGAACATGTTGGTGTGTGGCAAGAAAAAAAAAAGGATAAGAGTTGAAAAATAGAGTGAAATGCAAAGAATGTGAATATGTACTTGAAAAATGAAGAGTGATGGGAAACAAATTAATGTGATGAGAAGAAAGCTGATTTAGCATGAATAATGAGAAGCAAACAAATGAAAGAGTCTAAAAAGCTATAGCAGAAATTAATAATTAAGATTATCTTACCTCTTCCTGTCTTTTTTTCCTTTCAGCCTCTTCACGTTCCTCTTCTTCCTACACAACAAAGTTTTTATCATCTTTATAGTTAATGGACATAACATTTCATTTGGTTTGATAAACAGTCATACTTACCTCTAAATCATCAAGTAAATCAAGTTAAGTTTATGAATCTGGATAATTCATGTGCAATTTAAGTTTAACAATTTTAGCATTAAAATAGTTGGCATTAAAGATTAATAAGAATTTTATGTCAGACATTTTTCTTAAATCAGATTAACATTATTTTAATAATAAACATTTTAATTAAGAATAAATTAAGGATTATAGTTATATAAGCAAATATCAGTGAAACATTCTACCCAGCCGTCTGTACAGGCACAAGAATTTTCACTTGAAGATATTTTACTGTTACTGAGAATAACAAATGAGATGTACAAACCAGCTGGAACTGACATCTGAAGTAAAAAGTCTCAAGAATAAGTGACAAAAAATTTTACATTTCCAGCAAATTTATCTTTAGACATGTAATTGAACAAAGCTGTTTAAGAAAACTGCATTAGAAAATATTTGTTAAAAAACAAGAAATTCTTTTTCATGTTTCATATATTTACTATCAATTAAGTTTGGAAAGTTTCAAGATATTCAGAATTTTACTTTTGTTTTTCTATTTAAAAAGGCTACATTAATGCCAGAATATTCCAATGATAAAATGATGCAGAGTTTATCTTGATTTACAAAGATCAAACAGTTTAATTAGCCTTTTATTAGACAGTAATGAAAATGCAATTTTCTTGAAAAGCATTGATAATCTGACTGACTTTTGAAGCCCACAGAAAAAAAGCAATAAATGGAAAAAAAACCTTAACAGATGCTATAAATATGATAATCATCTAAGAGATTATCCTTGTAACTAATAAGTAGAGAAAATAGTCTTCATGAGACAATGGAATGAACCTTTCTGATATTATTTCTACAATAGCATGCAAACATGCATAAACAAAAATATTTGAAACATGCAGAGACCTACAAATCTTACAGGACTGTTTTTTTTTCATTATTACTTATGCGGTAATAATAAATGGATGAATTACATAAGTGATAAATAGAATACAAAAAGAAAATTGTTTGTGGGCATTTGAACTGAATGATAAAAACATAAAACATCTGAGGATCAACCAGATGTGTGCAGTATTAAGATTATTTAGAATCATGAAATAAGTTTCTGACATGCAGTGGAATCAATTCATTTAAATAGTAATCAATCTTGATAGGTCAGAATACGAAGATATTTTACAGCATATTTATAGTAAATAAAGTTAACTGTAAACCACAAACACTTTAGTAAATAAAACTGGATAAATACAAATTGCATAGCAGAATTTATTTTAAGTATTCAGAAAAATCTTAATATGACAGTTTTGAGCTGATCTAAATTTAAAGAATTTATTGAACAAAAAGATCAGATTTTTAAGAAAAATGCATACAAGGTCTATCTTTATCCCCCCCCCCCAAGTTTATTCTTAATTCTGATTACAAAGCAATAACTCTTGGTTTGGAAATTACCTTCTTTTGAAAATATAAAAAAAGAAAACTCAATAATTGGGGGTTAAAAAAGCCAAAGAATATTTTTATATTCCAAACTATCAATATAATTGTGTACAAATGACCTTTTTTTAAATCCAGCTGAAAGTAGTGATTTATAAAAACAATGGATATTCTATTAGATGTATTCATGCAAGTAGCAAACTAATTTTATTGACTATTCAATAAGTTACATAATTAAATTTAGTTAAATTTTAGTAAATTAATAGAATGTTGCAGCTGCAAGAAACCTTTAATAATACTGGTTTACAAAGAAATTTAGGCAAGCATAAAAATAGATGTGCTAACCTAATTTTTGGGGTGCTGATTTCTGATATGAAACCCATTTTCAGTTTTTAAGACATACATATATGTAAAATTTATACATGTACATGCATTCAAGACTGCCAGTTGTGTCCTATTTAGGACATTGTATTGTCTTTTTTATTAATTTTACATTTTAGGAATTGTATTTTTTTTAAATGATAAAGGGCTGTCTATGCTACACTTAACTGTAGTGAAATGAAATCCTCTTCAAATTTGAATGCTCAGTACACATATTGTAAGCTAATACACATCTCTACAATAGCTTCAATCATTTCAAAACGCTGAGGATGTATCAACAAGGCAAATTCATTCTGTACCTATATGTGTGGGGAATTCATGACATTTGCACAGCTCCAAACAATTACTTCTCTTCCAAGAACTGCTTACTTTGATTATTTTGACTGGAGATCAGGACAAATCCTGGGCTCCACACAATGTTGTAATCCCTGTTACAATGGACTAAGTGCATACTTTCATGGAAAGAAAGTAGCCTTCAACTTTTTTGTCCTGATGGTCTAGAGAGAGAGAGAGAGAGAGTAATGAAACTATGTAGATGATTGTTATTTTTGTCTAACAAATACAAATGGTTTCAATGCTGCTTAAAAAAAAAGAGAGAAAAAAAAAAAAAGGAATATTCCCAGCTTCCTTCTTATTCCTTCATCATACGAAAAATTGCCTTCAGAGGAAATTTCTGCCAAGTCAGTCTCTTCTAAAGACAATATCATTGTTTATTCAGGAGCAAGTAGCAGTTAGCCCATTTGGATCATCCAGGAGGACCTGAATGACTTTGCCGATTTTGTACCTATCTAAGAATCAGTCAGAACTCCTGGTATCCCAACTTAAGCAGTGGAACCTGGTCATAGCAGATGTAAGGATCACCAGTTTAAGGACACAAAACAAGTATTTCACCTCATTCTTCGACAAGGAAAACAGGTTGTACTACTACAGAGCTTCTTATCTTAAATGAACTGAGAGCATGAAAAGCATTTAAGTCAGTCTGCCATGGTTTCCTTGGTAATACACAGGTACCAGATAACCAAGAGTGTATTGAATTGTTACAAGTTTATGAGGTTACAGAATGCCGAATGTCACTCAAAATTCACTTTCTCCACTCCCACATCTAACTTCTTCCTTTTGTACCTCAGAGCAGTGAGTGATGACTATGGAAAAAGGTTCCACCAAGATATTAGTAAGATGGAAAGAAACTACCAAAGCAAGTAGAACCACGGCATGATAGAGGACTTCTACTGGATACTCCTGTGTGATATACTGGATGCAAAGTACGACATCATAAAAAAAGAAAAACTTACATAGTCTGTTGTACTATGATGTTTATGTAGGATATTATTCAAGTAATTTAGTTCCATCAGTGCTCTGTATCTATGCTATTTTTTGTAATATGCCTTTGTAATAGATAAGATGTGAAAGCTAAAGAAGTAGAAGTAATAGAGCAAAACTGTTCAGAAATTTTAATTCAGCACATGGAAATTAGTAAAAAACACCTATTTACAGACTTGCCTCAGAGAAAAACAATTTTTTGTAAACCCATGTAGTCAGAATAATTCTTGTTTTGTATATTGCCTTAAAATAAGTTTGTTTACTTTTATATGTTTATGAATTGAATTTTTCAGATTGTCATTTTAGTAATCATGTCATTTATGCAATGCAAAGCAGAACAGATACAAAAGTTAATTGACTGGAAAGAGTAAAACCTGCATAATTTCATTTTGCTACATTTTTTCAAAAAAGGTTTTAACACTAACCTCTGAAAAATATTCTCAGGATTCAAAATGTAAGAATTATGCAAATTCTACATTATTTATAAAATTTGATTCCTGTCAAGATAAAAGAAAACAGAAACAAAATGCACTTACATGAAAATCATTCAATTTAAATTGACTTTCATTCAAGGAATATGTTGAAGCAAGTGAATGATTGCCAGTGATGGCTGCATCTTTGGTCAAGTGGTTAATAGAATCACATGAATTATGGAATGTTGGATTTTTCAAAGCATGCATTTGGGTAGGTGAAATGGGTTCAGGCTGTGACCATACTGAAGTGTTCTTTAGTGGAGTAATTTGTTTGGAAGTCTTTTCTCTTAATTTTCTGTTTTCAGCAGAAACAGTGGAATGTTTTGGTTCTTTGTCAGTAGAAGACACAGGTGGCCATCTTCCAGATATTGGAGCAGCAGTGATATGGTTGGGTCTTGGATTTGTTGCTGAAATACCAGTAAGGTCTTTTGAGTTGAGTTTCTGAGCTATGGCTGACGAGATGCTTTCTCGGGCAGTTTGTTTGGGATCAGCAGGTGGTGGCCATCGAGAGAGGACATCACGTTTGATTTCTGTTCTATTTGCATTAGTCTGATCAAAAGAATAGTGGGTAAGAGATTCTGGTACTTTAGTTTTAAAAATCTCAGCTTTATATGCACAAGGTGAACATTTGACAACACTTTTCATACTAACAAGGGGTTTATCCTGAGAGGAAGAATTTGGATCATTTGTAGCTGAAGAAAGATATTTTTCAGACAAATCTTTAACTAGTCTTCCTCTTTCAGGAGGCCATTTACTACAATTATTAATATTTTCTTCAGAGGATTTCTTCTCATTTGCTAATGATGGCCGTTTTTCAGGCAAACTAACTGCATTGTGAACTGATATGTTTTTAATGTGAGCACCTGTTGTTGAGGTTTTACCAGTCATTTCAAATTGAATATGAACTTCTTTCAGTTTTTCAACTTTAGAATTAGAGTCTTTCTTAGATAATCCATTGATCACAGGGTGTGTTGAAATTTTAGCAGAACCTATAAAACCCTGGTAAAAGGAAAAAATAAAGGGGAAAAATGGAAGATTATCTGTTTTTTTTAAAACAATTTTTTTAGCTGAGATTCACTAAAGAGTAAAAATTTTCTTTTGTGTAGATTTTCAAAAATAAATGTGAATTAAAATAAAATTTGTAAATAAGCTTTATAAATTTATTTTTAGCATTTATAGAAAGATTACTTGTATATATTTAACTGAAAGCTTAAAAATCATGAGTTGCTGGCTGATAAATTAAACTTGTAAAATCAACTCCCAAAGAAATTCACATTATTGTATCAAATGCTTACTTTGCTGTGTCTTTCATTTTTATTTCGTTTTGGAGGTTCAGTTGTAGGCAAATTACACTCTTCAAACTGCATAGAAAAAGTGAACTAATTATTAAAGAAAAAAATTTAGGATAACATTGATATAGAAAATAAGACTAAATTGTTTTTTATTAGGCTGAAGTATAACAATATTAAAAAAAAAAATGAATACACAACCTTAAATTATTTTAACTATTAAATTCTACAATCTAACATTCTTTTCATTTTAGTTATCAATCAAAACATAAAAATAACCTTAATGTTATTCTGCAGGTCACTATTTGCTTTGTAGATATGACTAACCTACCAGATATGTACAGGTGTCTCATTTCAGAATATGGCCAGCCTAGCTAGTTTATATTGCCAAGCTATCTTAGAAATAAATTTGGCAAACTGGACATCCTCCCACCACAGGCAACTTGTTCTTATTCTCAAGTTAACATACTGCTGCTTAAGTAGGCAAATTTGACTTTTCCTCTTATCTAATAACATAGCTGACAAGCCTCCAAAAATTGTGTATTTTTATTTAGCATTTATAAAAGAATAAATTATTTAATTTTTTTCTTTACTAGGCCAAAAAAAAAAAAAAAAACACTGCTTTTTTTCTTTTTTGCATAAAGTTAGTAAATCTATTTCTTAAAACAAATCTGTCAGATGAATATGCTTACTTTCTTTTGTATATCCTTCAAATTTGATCCTCTGTAAGGTATAAAGTTCTTCACAGGAATGTCAAGTTTTTTGTTAGGCTAAAAATCAAATTAATCTTTGATGAGAATTATTCATGAGTAACAATATTACATAGTTACTTAATTTCGATATTAAAGTCTTCAAAAAAATTATTCATTAATTTAGCAGTAAAATAGTTCACCCTATTTTTTAACAGAGATAGATGCAAAATATCCTTTAATTTTTAAAACTGATACAAAGTTATTTTAATTGCATATGAAAGCAAACTAAAATAAAAAGATCAATAGTTGAAAATATTTCTATATTGTCCTACCTGTTGTTGTACTTCAAACTGGCTGGCATGTACTTTGACAACATTAATTTTATCAGAATCTGGCAAGGTAGAAGCCTACAGAAGAATTTTGACTAAATAGATAAGTTAACAGCTCTAAAGAGTAGAAAAAATTTTTTAAAACATCAAATTAAAATTCTTAAGATAGTATTTTCCTTGTTTTGGGATTTATTTTAAAATTAGTTACTTAACATGTAACATTGTGGTTTATGATGATAAACAGTAACATTCCAAAACAAAAGATAAAGTCACATTTATCATTCTAATTCATGATTGTATTAAACTGTCTTGATATGCAAACTTTCCATAAACGTATTCAGATAAAGAATTATATATGTAAACTAAAATGAATTATTTTAGGAAAGTTATCTAAATTGTCTTTTTCTTATACAGAAGAGACACTCATTAAATGTATAAATAAAAACACTGAGAAACCATCACATAAATTATTAATATATAAAAATAACTTTACTGAGAGAGAGAGAGAGAGAGAGAGAGAGAGAGAGAGAGACAACTGAAGTGTCAAATTGCTCACCCTTTTAGTGTAAGTTTCTCCTTTTTTGACAGAATACCCATCCTCAACACTATCATTTTCATGGGCAATGAGAGTATTTGGTGAGCATCTATCATTATCTGTACTATCTTCTAGAGAACCATCATCAGTGTGGGAGTCATAAACATCCTCTCTACTAGAGGATAAATAACTCCTGCTTTCAGATTCTATGTCTTTATTATCCAAAAACCAGGGACTGCTTCGAGTGTCTAAAGAAGTATCAGACTTCAGTTGTTCATCATCAACATCATTATCTGTGTCACCACTCTCTTCATCTTCCACTGTATTTCCATTGTAATAGGGATGTGAAGATTGGATAGAAAATTCTGCTGGTTTCTTTTCACAGGGTTGTGAAAAATCTTCATGAATCTGTTAACATGCAAAAGGGTAACATGCAAAAGGGTAACATGCAAAAATGACATTCTACTTGTAAAAAGAAATATTTAATCTGTTCTTTCAAACTGAAATTATTCACAGCATGCAATAGGGAAAAAAAAGAACACACATCCAAATGAGAAACAAGACTAAAAAAATTAGTCACATACATGCAGGCATAACTACTATTATAATAGAAAAGATATAACTAGGAATAACTAAAAATATATTAGATGGCAGTAGTCATCAATTACAAAACAATGTAGCAACTATCTTTATAATCAAAGTTTCATAATTTTGTAAGTAAATCAAATAACATTCTTTTCATTTTCATGTTATTTTCAGTACATTGTCAAAATCAATGTGTAATTTCTATTAATTTCAATAATTGTTACTTTAATTTTTGAATTCATATATTCTTCATTAAAAGCTCAAAGCATGAAATGCAGAAACCTAAGTAGCTTTGAAAAACTATATATTTTTCTAAAGCTGACAAGATTTCACCATTTTAGAAAATTACAAGACATCTTACAAGAAACTCCATGCTTTATTGATTAGAAATGTTGAAGAGTTCCAGGTAGCTATCAATAAGCACAAGCATTAAATAAACCCAATTTATAATATGTATACATGTAAAGCACTATTATACACAAATAAATTAATTCATATTATATATATATATATATATATATATATATATATATATATATATATATATTATAGCATCCTCTTATATTTGGAAAATCTCTTAATGAGTATAGCTGTCAAAGCTTGTGCCAGATCCATAACAGTATGAGGGTATATTTCTTTCTTGTCAAGTACATAACTGGCATGTAACAATATGATTAGGCTGACAGTTATAGCCTGCTTCTTACCTAGACATATCTATATCATTTTACCAAAATCAGTATACTATTTTTATCTGTGGTGGAATACAGCAATAGTAATGCAAAAAAAGACTTTTACTTGGAGAACTTACATAAACCAAGGAGAAAAATAGTAACATTCATATTCCAATAGACTTTGTAAGTTTTCTTTTCCAAAGAACTCTTCAACAAAACTGATATCACTTACAATTAAAACATGCATTTCACATAGAAAAGTAAGACATGTTACTTTTTAGTCTTTCCCAAGCCCCAGCTGGTATGTATGTTTGTATGCGTGCATGTGTTAGATATATGATAGATCTCACACATGTATGAGAAGGTGCTAAAAAGTTCTCAGCCTGACCCATTTTCCAAAATCTGACCAAAATACTAAACATCAGATTTGTTTTGGGAAAAGCTTTGTGGTCAGCTGAGAACTTTTCAGCACTCCCTCATACAAATACATGCAGACATACAACCAAGTGGTAGATTAAAAGGTGTTCTCACTAACAATGAATATGTTCATAATTCTTTTTTTTGAACTTATTAAGGAGGCCAAAGAAAACAATTAGGAAAAATAATAAATAATGATCATTTAGATGAAACTATTATTTAAAAACTAACAGATTAAAAATGCTAATATAGCACCAGAAAATATACAAATATTTTTTTTAAAAATTGTAAATAACTAATCACTAACAGCAATATGAACAATATGCAGTTGAAATTATCACAATATATATATCCCAAAAGAAAAAATTAAAACACCTTCGAATCAACCAATTGTGTAAGTAAACACACAATTAAACAATCCCTCACTTACCTCATTGTAGTTAAATCCATATAATATATATATTGATCCAAGGTACAATTATGTAGTTGAACCAACAAAAGGATATACTTACGGCCATAGTGGTAAAGTGATTGAGAAGGAAAAATCAGAAGACAGGTAACCCCTCTTTAACTACTTGTAGTCAAGCTCCTCTGGGAGGTACAGGTACTGCACTAGGGTTTAAATAGCAAAATGCTACTGCTAGTCTTATAAGACATGCAGGTTTCCTATTATTTGGCTATAAGCCAAAGTCTTATGATTGCCTAGGTATCAGTTATGGGCACTCAGCCAGGATCATGTGACATGACTCCCCATTCGGCATGTAAAAGCAGTTACCCTCA
This sequence comes from Acanthosepion lycidas, assembly GCA_963932145.1. NCBI lineage: Eukaryota > Metazoa > Mollusca > Cephalopoda > Sepiida > Sepiidae > Acanthosepion > Acanthosepion lycidas. Next base: position 20,816,872 of record OZ010582.1, on the reverse strand, counting down.
AGAGTAATCCACACCTTGGTTATGTGTGGCAGGGCAGATGGGGTAGAGCAGGATTATAGTAGCATCAGTTTCTAGTGTGCTTGTTGAGAGAGAGGGAGAGAAGGAGAGAGCTATTAGCACTGCATTTTAGCCATCCAGGCCAGTTGGTTTGCAGAAAAGAAAGAAAATTTTTAATTCTCGCCCTCCCCCATATACTACTTCCTTTTTCTTACAAGCAATGCTGAACACTAGAAATAAATCAGACCAGAAATATCCCACCAAAGAAATATGAGAGTTTCAGCATTCCTGCACCAGATCTTCCTTAGTATTTTCAGCAACAAGAAACATTATACAGATTCACCGCCCTCTGTACTATAGTAACAATTAACTTGGCCTTTCTTTCGGCTTGTTTACTGGCAAGCACTCAACCAAAAAGTTCAGAAACTGATATTTTATTGCGTTAATAGAATTTAAGTAAAGCAGCATCTGACCTAACATTATTTCTCTGACCTTCTTTGATTAAGTCGAGATTAATGAAAGTTACTTCTAAGCAACAAATAAATCACAATACAAGCACAAATCTTGCTAATATTTGTTAATTCATTTTCATTCACACCTTCAGAATATCTCAACAACTAAGTGCAGTAAAAGGAAAGCATACTAAAAACAAAGTTAGCTGAGGTTCATTATAGCTTAAGTTTGGTTTTATTCTAAAAAGGAGATTCCTGGTAAGAAAATATAAATTGAACAATGAGTAAAAAAAATTGGAAATTAGGTTGAAAGACATCAAAAGTCAGTCAAATACTTCATGTTTATACAAATACATCAAAATAAAAATTAGGCCAGGTAGAATTTAAAAATTTGAACTGTGGAAACATCAACACCAACAGAGTTTGCATGTAAAACTTACATTGGCATTATCTTTAAAATTTATTTTTCATTATTAATGATGGAAAAAAGAATGTGATTTCAACTTTTAGATTTATCATAAGAATTCAGGAAAAATTTACAAAATATATTCACAATTATTCATAGAGATAAAAGGTAGGGTATATTTGTTAACCTTGTTTTAGCATACTGCCTATGTATAATAGGTATTTTTATTATCTCTAAAAGCTGTGAGGCTCCTTATATTACAAATTAATGGAGATGCTGTGAGGATAATTTGCAAGGCACCAGCAAGCAGAACCTTTTGAATTTCTAAATGTTAGAGGTAAACTTCAAATATTAAGAATATCTAGTGGCACTTATAGCAAACAACCTGATAACAGTAAGAATAAGCAAAGCATAGCAGTGGTATTAGTTACACTCTTCACTGGCTGAAACAATATACCACCACACCCAGTAGGTAGTAACAGTCAATTGAAAGAGTTTGACACTAGCATCTAGTATGGGATTCTTACTAAATCAAACACTGCTATATTACTAATCTAACAGAAAGAATAAATATTGTCAGTATTGTGATGTCTGTTTACAAATATTAAAAAATTGTAAGAATATTTTTAGACAAAACAAACAATTTAACTTCCAAACAAAAAAAAAAAAAAAAAAAAAAAAAATGAAAACAGTAAAACCATCTTAAAAGATGAAAATAATTCTTGAGAACCTACTTGTAAACAGGTGTTGAGAATTTGGATATTTTAGCATTTATTCAAATAAACTTCAGAAAAAACTAATAGTCATTAATTGGCAGAAATTTTACAAGCATGCACACAGAGAAAAAAGCTTTTGCAAATTAAAAGATTCAAATGTTTGGTAATGGGGAACTGTTCAAAATTACAATCAAAATTTGTAATTATATTACAATGAGAATATTCTTATCCATTCAGTATTGAAGCTAATATTAACATATTAAATGAATAACTGATTAAGATAAGTTTAAGCCCAGAAACCGTTATTTCTTTTTCTGTACTATCTAAAATGTAATTTGATCTTTTCATTGCAACATTCCAAGAATAATAGCTTGGCTGGAACAGAGATCAAAGAATGGATCAAACATTGCCCTGCTCCCTACAACAAAAAAAATAAAATTTACTATTTTTTTCTGCTAAAAGTAATAAACACTATTTTAAAAATTATGAAACTTATATTAAGTTTACAAGTTATAAATTATTCAATTAATAGTATTAAAACTGATCGCAGATTAAGGAGAATTTTATTTAATATATGATAAATTTCAATTACAAAAATGCAAGCAATAATTTCGGAAATAATTATGGCATTAGGTTAAAAATAATTCTTAATGTAAAGCAATTTATATGCTAGTATGATTTTTGTTTCTTTCAAGCAAAAGTTGTGTGGGATATTTAGCATACCATAAATATAACCCCCACCAATTTAACTACTCACTATTAACAAATGTACTTCAGCTGAGAGTAAGAAACAAAAACTAGTTAGCAGAACATAATGAGAGAATTAAAATTACTCTATAATATCAAGAAAAGTAGATGTAAACATTTCTTAATCATTTAATTTGAAAGATAAATAATTATGAATAGGTTAAAAAAGTTTTCAGAATAGTTAATAATAAAAGACATTGCTTCATTATTAAATATTTTAAAATGAAAAAAAAAAAAAAATCAGGAACAAGATGATTCAATAACAGTGAATTATATTATGAGTAAACAAACAACATAACCCCTACTTAAAAACAACAAGAAAGCAGCCTTGACAAAATGATGTTAATGATAGCAAATTTTGACAACTAGTACTTGCAACCTATCAGACAGAAAATACTAAACTGAGTGTGGGTGTGAATGTTTGAGCACAAAACAACTTCGTCTCAAGGATCAGATCATTTTCAACTTAATATTTTTAGAAAGATGTCACACTTGCCTTTCTTAAAGACCACCTTTCTAAATAAATGAGCCTGTAATTCTATAGCAGAAATATAAGAAGAATAATATTTACCTAGCTAACTACAAAACCTCAAGTAAATAGTTGTGATTATAATCCCATAGAGAACCAAGATGCAGAATGAGCATATCCTTATTTAAGCATAAGCCATAACAACACAATAACTTTGAACTCAAATGTTAGATAAGTATTAGTTCTTACAAAATTTAGCAAGATGGAAACAACTGACCAAGAAAAATTGGTTTTCATTTTTATAAATCATATTCTACATAAGGTATATTAGTTCAAGATTAAAATATTGAGAAAAAATAAGAGAATCTCTTCTAATAAATGAATATCATTGATAGAAGACAAGATAATCTTTACCTTTGTCAAGAAACTAATTTACTTCAGGTAAAATTTACACACACTTTGATATGCATTAACATATACAAATTATCATAAAATATTTCATGAAGATGATATAATTTGAACACACATGATAGTCTTGTTCAAACATGATCAATTTATTATTTCTTGAGTATTTACTACTAATTTGAAACTTTAACTAAGTTTAATTTTACCAGAGTGAATTTGTAGAATCACAGTTGAATAGATTCACCAGGTAGATTACAAAAATTTTTGCCTTTGCACCCCCACTAGAACGATATAGAGCACAAAGCTATATTTTAAGTGGGAATCCCATACATAGATAGGTTTAGTAATAAAAATGATTGTTTCCCCTCAGTAATTCCTTTTTGAGGTACTTCAGGAGTATCATTCACAGGATGGGGTTGGTAAAAGCACAGATGAGCTGGGAAAGACATCAATGTCTAGTTTTGAAGATTTTATTCTCATTGACAACCTCTTAATTTTTCTGTGGATATCCCCTCTTTTGGTTAAGCAATCAGTAATATGTTGAGACATAGTTGCCCCTGCGATGCACATTCTCATCTTGCATATCTTTAATTACAGTAAAATCTATTATCAACCTTTTATCTTCCACATTCTCTTTTCAAAGAACTCAATGATTCCATAAAACCTTCAACAAAAAACAAAACAAAACTTTATACCATCGTGGATTACTATTTCTATGGATTAATCATTTTTTTTAACAGATCCTCTTTAGTCACTGTTGTAGGAAGCATTCAGATCCCAATTGTCAAAGGTAATATCTGATTTAGTTGCCCAATTAACAACCTGTAGTTTTTCTTCTGATTCTGACAATTTGCTTGTTTTTCTGAAGAGCTCATTGGTAACTTATCACAATATATGATAGATGATACATTTTTGAGTTGACCCAATGTCAAATTTGTAGAAATGATAAGCCTCACACATTTAAAAGATGTTGATGCAGGCTTCCAACGAAGATGATGCTTCTCCACTTATCATTAACACTGGTATAAGCCCAAATAAAATCATTCACATAAATAAGAATTATTCCCTGAAATTTACCATTATTGTAGAGCGAAAATAGGAAATTGTATCAAAAATGCATTTTAACAGAAAGAGATATTAATTCATTTTTGATTTATATACCATGCTCTAATTGTATCACATAATACATATCCCTTTAAAAAAATTATGATTTCTGAGGTAAATTTCTTGTCCAACTGTTACTTTGCAAATATGCAGCTTTTACAGTTAGAGTATAACATACCCAAAGTTAGAAACTAAAGAATGTATCATATAGCTTGGCTCTTGAAAAATCTTTGCAGACATTGGGTGTATGTTTCACCTATTGTTACATGACTATTTTCACCTATCTTTCGCCTATTGTTATAAGACAGGGTTTTTGTCATTATTACACCATCTTTCACTATTATATGCCATTACTTTCAGACTAATATACTCACATACTAGTCTTAACTTGTACTCCTTGGCCTTCTTTGGGCACCTCAGTGTGGTGTAATGGTTAGCAAGCTTGTCTCACTAGATTAGTTATGACAAAATTGAGTTTAATTCTTACTAAGTGCTCCCATACTTTTGGCCTTGTGCCATGTCTAAGCTACGCTTAGAAAATTACCTCTTTGGCCTTCTGATGTCTGCCATTATACTTGGTAACCTTGTTGTCATTTTGAACTGAACCCTTATAGATTGTTGTTGTTCTCCTTTCTATACTTGAGGACATTTCATCTCACTTAATACCCCCATTCTTATGCACCTTTTATGTTGCTTCTGAATTGGATGCAGGGAGTATACTACAAAACCCATGTACTGAACACACAATTGCCAGGAAATGTTTTAAGCAATGTTTTTATTCATTTGGCCATGTGTTTCTTGGACAATCTAGCTATGTAATTTCAAAGCCTTAAAGCTAATGTCTGTATTCGGTAGAATTTTCAGAAGTGTCTTTACTTTTTAATCAAAGGCTCTCAGATGGTATTCATCTTCATGTTAGGCCTACTGAGATTATCAAAGCCTAATCCTTCATTGTTGTCTGCCTTCATTCAACAAGAGGTTAATGATCACCTCCATGCATGATCAGCTATGTCTAGTTTCAATGTCTCTCCCCAAAATACAATCTTTGGATATTCCTCTACCCTTACTTGTGAGGGCAGCTGCTCTTTCCATTGTATTCTGACTCAAAGTGCATAGGATAGAATTAATGAAGATGAGTAACACTGGTGACTCTTAACTGATATTAGTTATTTCCTTTAAGCATGGAATGCAGAATGAGAACAATGTACCTCCAGTTGATTGAATAAAGTCTTTGTTTAAAAATTCTGAGGAGGTTACCAAGCATGGCAACAGACACATAAAGAAAGCCAAAGGATAGAATGGCTGAAATGTATGCATAGCAATGAAGAGGAGTATACTTGTCCAAAAGTAAAAGGTATATAATAATAATTCTTCATATAAAAAACTTTGACATAAATTATCATTTTTTCTATCTTCAGACAATCCATTTTATAGATTCTAAACTGGATTTTCCACATAATCAATTCAGTTTTTAAATTAATTTTCCTTGTAGCTATTATTTCATCTGTGTTAAACATTGGTATTTCTTTCTCATTTCTTTCACTTTGCTAAATTTACTAAAATGAAATCAACTAGTACAGATAGCAGAATCACATTTCACATTATAAGTGTTTATATTTGTCAGTAGCTTTACCAGCACTACTCAGTATCCTGCCAGAAAAATAGTCACCAGTTTCAGTTTATTCTTTAAAAAATGTTATCCAGCTGTCATTGTTTTCCTTCGACAATTTTTTTTTTATTTTCTTCTAATTCTTTAACTTGAACTAAATTATCATTATCATTCACATTTTTATCATTTATACCACCAGAAGCCTGCTCCATATTGTCTTCATTTCCAGCAGGAGCTTAATGATTGCAACCACCATTGTTATTCTCCTCTTGAACCTGTACTTTTGAATTGTTCTCTTTGCATTTATGATTCAATTTTATAAGAGTAAATTTGTAAAATCACAGTAACAAGGGTTCAGACAGATTACAAATATCCCTTCAAGACAGAACACTCTAGCCAGTTTAAACAGTTTCATTGCAAGAGTTAATTCACAAAGTGAGGAACCTTTATCTTTGGAAAGCTCTATTAAAGATGATATTGAACATTCTCTACAGAAGTATTCCTAAGACAGAGACAAATATTAATTAACTTTAAATTACAAATAAACTAATTAAAAGAAATACTTTCATATTCTGCTTGTTCATATACACAAATAAGAGTTTCATATCAAATTGACAAAGGTAATAATAAATTTGTTAACACATTAAAATTTAAGATGAGTATAAATTTAAGTGACTTCATAAAATATTCAGTAATTATTATTAATGAAATACCATTATTGCCTTCAAGAAATACTGTTATTTACAAATATACAAGGTATATTTATATATTTTAAGCAAAACATTTGTTCTGCTCATATTAACACAGTATCTAATTTATTCATTTTTCATTTCATATGTAACCTCAAGCATTTAATTGCCAAGAAATATTAAATTCTTGTCAGTGTAAAAGGTTAAGAAAATTACATTCTAAACTATTTCTATTTTTAATAATAATCATGCAAATCTATGTGATTTTAAGGTTTCCACAAATTCAAGAAAAATTTAAAGGGAAAACTTACACGTTTGCGTCTTTCTTCTGCTTCTCTCTTTTTTCGCTCTGCCTCTTCTGCTTTCTGCTTTTCTTCTTCAATTTTCCTTTTCTCAGCTTCCTCAGCAGCCCGTTTCTCTTCCTCTATTTTCCGGAGAGCCTCCTCAGCTTCACGTCTTTCTCGTTCTTCTTCCTCTCTCCTTCGTCGTTCCTAAGATAGAGGAAAAGTAGTTTTACTGCACAAAGTATTCTTCGTCTTGTTAAATTCCAACATTTATGGTAGGTTTAGTTTCAGATGATAATAGCTTACATTAAATATTAAGAATGTTTCTCCCCATTCACACACACACTTTTTTGCAGTAGACAAGCAAAATTTTAAATAGTGTAAAAATAATTGTCAATGTCAAAAATGTTTGTAGATGCAAAAAAATAAATCTAATAGAGAAAAATTTAGTATATATTATAAATTTAGTCAGCGGTAACTCAATGGCTTATCAACATCCAATTCAAGATTCAAATAGTTTAATGCATTTTCAAACTTGGCAAAAAAAAGCTCTATTTAGAATTTTATGGTTATTTTTCTTTTTTTCTAATAATCTGCAGGAAATAAATGAGGCAATATTTAGATTTTTAGTGGCATTCCAACCTGCCTAAATTTAGAATAGAATAAATGTTCTTCTTGTACTAAATATTTTCATTAAACAATTTTCATTTCTCTCACACACAAAATTCTTGTATATGCTATTAAAACCTATTAATACTCAATTTATTAGAAAATAAAAATAAAATTTATTTTAAAATACTAGCAAGTGGCTTGAAAAAAAAAGTCAGAGTTGGTAAAGTTTTTTTTTCTTAATCTGTCAGTTAAGAAAATAATTACTCATTTCATGAATCAATGTTTTACAAGTATGACAAATATAATACTTAATGAAAAAAAATTAACTTGAAACAGTTGATTCTTTGAAATTGAAGTGAAAATAATAGATTACTTTTAGTATATTTAAAAGAATTACTTCAGACTTTAGATAATTTTCCTTAAAATGGAGCAAAATCTTTTAAAAATAATTATCAAATATTTGCCAAAATCTGAAAAATCTTAATTTGAAAATTGAAATTATAGATATATATTTTCAAATATTTGACAGTATGTTTTTTAGAGTGGTGGTGGGGATTCCAATTTTTATTTATTCAAAATAATAATCAATGAATTATTCCTTTCATCAATTAAGAAATCTTGATTTTAGCTTATGTTGCTTAGTATTAACTATTAGTAAAATTTATTATATTTAATAATATATTATATCTATATAAATCTCACCATAGCTTGATTGTACAAGATCATATATATGACATTTAGAAAATATTTTCTTAAAAATTTGCCTAGAAAGAGTACACAGATTTTTATTATATAATTAGTTAACAAAACTTGGGGAAAAGTCAGAAGTTAGGGAAATAGCATCCACTATGAACTTCTGGAAAACTTTCTCTTCTAGCTTGAATTTTTGGACAAGATAGAGACTGGCAGTGAAAAACGGGTTTTATAGAATCCAAAATGAAGAAAAAATCCAGGACAGCCTTTAACATCAACTAAACATCCTCTACTTGGGAGTTCAAAGAGAATTCTTTATTACAAATTTCTAAAATTTGAATAAATTGTTGCTGTAGTAATCAATTGGTTTGTCTAAATGATGTATTAGAAAAAATATTTTTTTCTCATTTTCTTACATGACAGTGCCTGTGATCATGCCGTAAACGTAGTCTAACAATTGTGGAGCTGTGATAAGAAATTCTCCAACATGTGACATATTATCCAGATGCATCAACTTTTGACTTATTTCTTTTCATGTAAGACTCCTTGTTTGGTAAATACTTCTAAGACATTTTTGAAAAAAAAACTTTGGCAAAGAATTCATGGAATCAAAATTTTCTTGAATAATAGACAATAAATTTTATCTGAATGTTGGCAGAATTTTGAAAGCCATTGAAAATATTTTTATGATTGAATGATGATGCTATAACTTTATATGAGTAGAGATTTTGCAAAAAAAAAAAAAACAAAAAAACAAACATTTTTTTAAACTTTTACAGTAATTTATATTTTTTTGATAATAAATGTATTTACTTTGGCCCAGAAAAATATTTTCAGTAGAGTCAATTGTTGATCAATAGTAGAAAACATTCTCTCAAGAGAGATATTCTGAACAGTTAAGCTCAATAATGTCAACAGGCTCAATGTCATTTTTTTTTTTTTTTTTTTTTTTAAGAAATATGGCAAAATGTAAACTAACCTCGGCCTCTTGTTGTCTTCTCTCCTCCTCAGCAGCTTGACGGGCAGCCTCCTGACAAGAAAAATACAACATTTCTTTTACTACAGAAAAACCGGTATAACATAAACCTGCAACTAAAATTACTAATCTATTCATAAGAATCCTTAAGGAAAAAAATATGTATCTTTTTATCTCATATTTTTAATGCATTAACATGATTATAGGTTAAAAACAAGATAATATAGAAATATGATAAGAAATTAATATTAAAACTTATATTGTAAAATTTTAAATACAATGAGTAGCTGAAGAATACTCAGCACAATCAAGAAGCCTTAAGAAAAAAAAGTTTGGATTTTAAGAAGTGGATTGAATAGAGAACTTTTCAGCATCTTATATATAAGAAAAAAAGAGTTTTTAGTAAAACAGTAGAAAATGTATTTTCTGCATCATATATATATATATATATATATATATATATATATATATATGGTTTCTATCTGGAAGAATTTAATCTGCAGAAAGAGAGGTAAAAATGAAAGTTCTGGAAAAGGTACAAAGCTGAAGACAGAAGGTGAATCAGAGAAAGACCTGTGTAGGGAAAGGTATGATTAAAGCAATAGTCAAGGATTAAAAAGAAGAAAAAGTGGGGAAGACTATGAAAAATAAGAATATGTAAAGAACTGGAGAAAGATGGGAAGTAAGAATAGATCAGGTAAATCCATGCAAAGGAAAGTATAGTGAGTAGATATCAAGGATGGAAATCCTCGAGGAAATCTGCTGGAAAGGAAAGGAAAGAAGTGAAAAAATAGACACGCAGTGATGGAATTTCCACACATTAAAGTAATTAAACTGCAAGCAGATAGGAAATTAAGCTAATAAAGAACGTTCTTATAACAAGTTAAGGCCAAATTCATTACAACAGTACCAAATACCTTATCAAGATTTATTCAATATTAAATATTTTGTAAATGAAAACATACAATGTTATTTTCTTAATTTATTAAAAACATTAAAATCTCTTTTGTACTCTTGTTGCACAAATAGTTTCACTTTGCTTGCTTTGCATTTCTCATTAAGTTCAATAAAATTCTTCATAAAAATATCTTTCCATATTAAAGACAGTGATGAAAACAATAATTAAGAGTAGTAAAAATTATAAAAATTCAAATATGATGACAAAATGTCAGAGAAATAATAGGAATTTGAAGGCAAGTAACTAATTATCAGAAAAAAAAGCATTTGTTTAAAACTCTGGCATCATTTTGGAAAAAAAAATAAATAAAAAAATAAAAGTTATATATTTTCTTAAATTGCAAGGTATAACAGCTCTGAAAATAAAAAAAATATAAAAATACTTATTTAAGTGTCTGCTGCAGTTTATAGATTTAGGAAATAAAGCAAAACTATAGATTCTACTGACCAGCAAATAGAATTGAAACTGGAAAGAGCAGCAATTTTAATTTTAGTTATTTGAGGCTTAAATAGACAAATAATATATAAAACTGATAAAAATATAGCAATTATTCTTATACAACATATATAAAATTATTTAATATGTATTTCTTTATAAAAACACTAGTTGAAATATGTTGGTCATCACTTGTACAGTTTAAATCTAATAAAAATACTGCAAAAATCTTACATTAAGGAAAAGTACATTTTAATGACTGCAACCTTTGGATATACAAAGTTCTGCAATTTAAAAAAAATTTAAAGAATATATTCATTAAACAAAAACTAGCTAAGCTAACCATAGTCTTTAATCAATTTTCGAACAATTCTTTTTCTATCCTTTTAAAATCATTTTAATAATTCAAATAGAAAAAAAAAATAATAGATTAGAAAGTTTTACTGGTCAATAGAAAATACTAGAGAATATTTTAATTTTTGATTCACTGCAAGGCCAACATCACACTAGGACAAACCTCAGCTTCCTGCTGCCTACGAGCCTCCTCAGCAGCAGCTGCTGCAGCAGCATCCTGTTAAACCAGAAGAGAAAATCTTTAGTTCACAAAACCATTGAAAAATAAATGAAAACCATATTTCTTTGATAAGCATGTAATCTTTATTTGTCTGCAATCAGAATAAAAATATGAATTAATACTTAACTAGATTGCAAAAAAGAACATTGAAATACTGCTTTAAAAACCCTACAGAATGACAAGTAATGCCTACATCATTTATTGATGCCTTTCCAGCAAAAACTGGCAATGGAGTCCAAAAGTTGAATGAAATATGGAAAATTTGAATATTTGAAGCTTTATTCTGAAAGACTCCAATATTGTGTGGGCAGAATGCTCAAGTACAACATTCCAGTAAAGGGCAATTGGATAGGCAAGTAGGGTGTTGGTAGCAGAAATGGGGAAAAGAATTTTCAAATATTAGTTGTTATGGCAACATTGGCAGAAGAATAAGCTGCCTTATGCCATTAGAGGAACTAATAAAGACAAGAAAGGTTTGAAAAAAAAAGAAAAAATAGTGAAAAAGCTTAGCCCAAAATATGACTTATAACCAGTATTTTTAGAATACAAATTGCATAAATTTAAAGGCAATGGTGTTTTTAATACTAATTTTATTTTTCAAGTAATTTTTTTTCATGTTCTTTAAATTCTTAATTTAAGATGGGTCCTGAAAATGTTTTAGTCAAAGAGTACATTTTGTTTATTGGATACAATTAGTAACTAAATTTTGTGATGATTGAAGCAATTCAGCACTTTCAGTGTAAGTTACTGTTAATAATAATGTTGAAACCTAATCATTGTCTAAACAATGTTTAATAAATGCTGAAAACTTCAAAATCATCAACAAATGAAAAGTTCAAAATATATTGATAGTTAAAGTTCACTAAACTAAAAAGACAAGAATTTAGAAATCTTTTTTTCAAAGAACTAATATAGGACTTTGAAAGCATGCATTACAAGATATGCTAGAGAGTATATACAAACTAAAAAAGAAATTGAATTAATGTATAAAATCCAAGCAATAGAACTTCAATTTTACTATCAATTACAAAATATCTGCAGTTTAGAAATATTGATAATAGATTTTTGAATTCAAAAGGAAAGAAAATGAGAGTATAGACCAAATGTTATCAAATAATAAATGATTTTAATTTAGGAAATTATTCTATTATAGTAACATTATATGGTAAAGTAAAGCAATTTCTAAGCAGTGGCACTAATCTGCATTTGATTTTATACAATATTATTTGGTCTTATAAAAGTTGCATTGCTTGGAAAACAAGAAAACATTCTTCTAATCTTACAATTATAAATATACAAGCACATGCTAATGATCTATGATAAGTAGAAGATTGATCTGCAATAGGGAAAAAGCATTGTGCAGTTCTTAAAATATAAGCAATTCAATTATAAAACAGAATAAAAGAGTTATCTTAAAATCTTAATATCAATCTCATATATGCAAAAACATTTCAGTTTTGTGTAACAAAAAGATAACTCCTTTATTCTTAATTCTGAAGTGCAATATTTTTAATATTAAAATGCTGAACCTTTGTTGTATTATTTTATTGTTGAAGATCATATAAAACAGTCAAAATTAATTTGTAATGGGAAAAAAAGGGTCAAACTGGTAATCAGTTTTGTATAATAGAAATTTAAGGATATCAACTGTCATACTTTACAATCACTAACAAAAGAAAAATGCTATGATGGCCAAGATTTATAAAGTAATTTCTTTTAAATAAAAAGTTCAGCATTTAAAAATATTTGCTAAATAAATATTATAATGTAAAGAAAGAAAAAAAAACATATTTAAAGGAAAATTATATAAAATAAAAAGGTAAAAAGAAAATTATATAGAAAGAAACAGAAAGGACAACCACAAATACAAAATTTATATGTAAACATTAAGGGTTGAAAACAAAGTACAAGAGTATTACACAAATTGTTATTCTTCAAATCTGTTCACTTGACTTTTTGCTCTAAGTAACAAGGCATAATTATTACACTAGCATTTAACTTTACCAGTTCTGATGTATTAAGCACACAAGTCTTATCTGTGGCTAACAAACAGAAATAGCTATATTCTTGCAGTTATTTTTGTAGCATGAAGCATCAGAGATGCTCTAAAATTGTGAGAAATCTAAACCAAACTGACTGCAACATTATACTAAAGTAAACTAGTTTTCTTAGTACACTTAACTGTACTTTTTTTTTTAAATCATTGGTAAATAATATTAAATTAGAAATTATTACAAACAATAGAAGGACCAATTCATCTAAGGCTCACTAATTAACTCTATAATTTGTAACAAGAAAAATTCAGATAATCCGAGGCAATTATGAATTGAAAAAAATGAAAAATAGTTGATCAAACAATTAATCCTTAACAATTTATTGTTATTATATATTTCTTTTTATACATTATTTTTTTATGAATATACTTATTTAAGCAAATGTTCTGTTCTTTAATTAAACAGTGTTAATTACATTTACTGGCCTGAATTTTTGAGAAATTTTGTAGAAAATATGCATTCTCTGGTAAATGTAATTTTTCCAGGACAGTAAATGTAATTAATACTGTTTAATTAGAGAACAGAGCATTTACTTAAATAAGTGTATTCATAAAAAATAATGTATAAACACAAAATATATTAAATATTTGTTGGATTTAATCCATTTCCTACGACATATTGTCATTGTTTGCATTAGGATATGAATACAGAGCAGATATAAATCGAGAAAGATTGGCAAGTGTGTTTAAAAGCATTAATTCAGCTTTGTTTAACCAGAAGTTCTGTGGCTGAATGGTTATAGCACGCCAGGCTTAATGGTGGTTCTCATAGAATGCAGGTTCGATTCCTGCCAGAGAATTACATATATATATATATGTATATATATATATATATATATATATATATATGATTTCAACTATTTCTTTCAAGATATTTAGTAGTGCAAGTCAATAGTTTAGATAAATTATAGTAGAAAGAAAAATAAGAAAGAAAAATAAGAAAGAAAAATAAGAAAGAAAAATAAGAAAGAAAAGGAAGGAAAAACAAGAAACAAAGAGAGAAACAAAGAGAGAAACAAAAATAATAGAATGCACAAGACAAAACAAAACAGTAAATCTTTATATCTTTAACAACCGTGAATTTGGATATTCATAAATTAAATTGTCATATACAACAATTTCCAGAAAATCTTTGATATTCATGATTGTTACAAGATAAAAAGAACAATTTTTAGCAGAGGTGAAAATCAAAACAAAAAATAGCAGATATAGAATATAGGCATAGGTTTTAAGCATTGTAACCACATCACTCTGAAATGTATTCTATAATCCATATAACCAGTGTGCCAATTATATTCTTTCAATACATTGTAAATTTTTTTTTTTCTAAAACAAAGTTATTTACCAAACGTAAATTTATAAAGAAAAAGAAAACCAAGAAACTTCAAAGTAAAATATAAAAATTTAATTGATGCTTGTTTTTTGCAAACAATTAAGTTCAAACTTTTAATTCCTTAAACAGATTGGCATTTCTTATTGAAAGACTTTCATATGGGCACATCTTATCTGCTTATATGGACAAACAATTTCTAACAAACCTCTTGACTTGTGTCCTCAGCAGGTGCCTTAGTGACAAGATGTGAAAAGTAGACGAGAGAGAGAGAAAAAAGAAACAAACAAACATTAATACCTACATTAAAAACATCACCAGACAAGACAAAGCAAACAATAAAAAAAACTTATATATATATATTAAGGAAAATTTTCTGTTTGTACTTTTTCTAATACACGACAACTAGTCAAAAGAAAAATTAAGCTACATAAGATAAATTGAGATAAAAGTATATTGAGCTATTATATTTAATACTTGAAGGATTAGCAATATAAGTAATGCAGTCACAATTGTTTGCAGCATTTTAATATATATCAAAAGGCTCACAATATTCTTTAAAATAGATTTTGAAATTTGAAGCATACTGTAGATTAAATCAAGATGGTCAATAAATGGCTGTTCTGTAACAACTTTAATATCCTTTTTTTGTTTTTTTTAAACAATTCTCAACCTTTATAAATTTTGTTAGAAACAAAAGCTAAGTATATCTTTCCAAATCGACATAATTTATCCTTGATATGCAATCCAATTATATGGTAAAAATTAAAGCAGCTTAGTTTAAATTGATAAAAGACCCCATATTCTGAATAATAGTTGAATTGGAAAGGTTACATTTGATTCATTCAAAATTTGAGTACCCACACAACTTATTCAACAGGACAAACATGAACAATTTCATAATGGCACACTTATATAGCAAAAACTTTAAAACAATTTCAATAAACAAAAATCTAAGCTGTAGAAATTAGCTTTGATAAAACTGAAAAAGAAAAAAATATTGAGTAGAAAATGAGCAGTTTCATAATTAACCTGAAATTTAGATGCACCCCAAAACAAGTATACCCAGAGAAACAACATACCAGAGAAACATCAATGGAGAAACTTTAAAGGGATTCCAGTAAAATGAATATAAGATATTGGCAGAAATTGAGTAGAAGACATTCTTCTATAGAGTACAGTTTACATTTTCAACAAGTAATGAGATTGTTGTAATTCTGTCTAGAAAAATAAAAGCAAATTGAATAAGCTAATCATTTTATAAATTCACAGTAATATTGATCTTTGGAAAAGTGACTTTTAGAAAACTTACCTTTTACAGTAAAATAATAAGTGCTTTTCAGTCAATATAATTGAAAGTTTCAGATAAAATAAATTTCATTAAATAAGTTTAAAATTACATCTAATCATCTTAAATATATATATATATGTACAGGATTTTTAAAAGTATAGTATAATTTTAACTTAATGCAAGAGAAATCTGAAAGAAAAATTGTAGTTTGTTTATTTAAAAAAAATTCATTATTAAACATTTATTAGAATTTATTTCTCACTTGTTATTGCTATAATGTTTCAGATGTTGCAGGTTTCTATCTTCTTTAAGTGCTTGTGTTTGGTGATCTTGGTGTCTTAAACCTTACCTTTTATACAATTTACAGAACAGTTCTCATTCCACTGTCCATATTTGAGATCTTGTATCAGTTAACTTTCCCTAATTAATTTGTCTATGTGACACATACTTCTTCCTTTTTCTACTGAACTATAAAAATATGAATTCCACTGCTGAAACCAAGAAATGAATTTACAACTACTAGGTAACTGCTAAGGCAATCAGATGGTAGAACTTTGGAGTTTCAAACCCAAAGCCTGCACTTTTCTAATCAAAGAGTCCTATATAGTATTCAGTCCTATGCTAAACTTATTGTGGAGGCTATTAGAAACTTGCACAGATTCTTTTAATTGTATTGTTTTTACAATATTATTTTCTTATTATTTTAACTTCATTTCACTTTTCCCTTCATACCTGATCAATGATGTCAGATTTCATAGTCTCCATAGATTACAGTTTTTCAATGTTCTTCAAACCTTACAGCTAGTCTAGTCTTTATATCCTTGCTTATAATTGCATGGAATAGTAGATATACACTTGTTGGTCATGCTCTCATCTGATGGAGGCTTGGTCCTTGTTAGGTGTAATATTGTCTTACTGACCACAAATCCTCAGAATCTTTCCCAACATGTAAGGTAGACAAGACCATGGCAGTTTTCCAACTATTGTCCTCCAACTTCTACTGATGCATACAGATGAGTTGTTTAGAAAATCTCTAAAATTACACTACCTGAATGTCCTGTGGGACAATGGTTGAATGGATATAAATGCTGATTATGGCTGAATGGATATAAATGCTGATTAAATGTATGTAGTTACCATGTTCAATCCCTTGATTAGGTGAGGGACATACTTTAGTTCAAACAAAAAAATAGGAAAAATTAACTGATATAAGATACCATATCATGCAAACTAAACTGGATTGAATAAAATTCCCAAAAGATTACCAAATACAAGCCCTTGAAGTTAGAATGACCAAGATGTAACTAACAATCAACACAAGGATACTAGTGCAAATATATTGTGTATAATAAAAGATAATTCATTCAATTTTAATTTGGAATTGAACTTGACAATTCATAATTTCTATGAAGCAAAGAATATTCATTAAAAATACCAAAATGTTGATGCTGAGATTTATGTTAAAATTTTGCTCAACAATATTGACAACACTTCTTTACAACAAGCTTAATCAGCAGCAACATTATGACAAAGAATGGTAAAAGAATTTTGAGTAATATCAAAACAGGTATATAATAGGCACAATTCAGGCAAGCACACATATCAGGATCAGGATTTCACACATATTCAAGCTTTTAGACTTAATCTAAAAGATATCAATATCAATCATATGACTAAGGTAGATTAGAGGCAAGTAGTTACCCTTAAAAAGAAAAAGAAAGGACTTTAAATCAAGTCAGTTGAAAGAAGAGATGAATCTTGGAAGAAAATCAGTTTGATAGATATGAGAAATAATTCAAAGGTCAAAATAAAATGAGAAATGACATATGTTACAAGAAGTCATCAAGATGATCATTTCAAAGACAGCAGAAATATACTGATACTATAAAGCAACTTGTTAGTCTTAAAAAGAAGTGGTACTTTGTTGAAATACATTATGGTGAATATTAAGTTTGTAAATACTAATAATTACATGAACAATTTTGGCAATGAGCAATGTTTTAAAAAATGAATATATTTCAAATAAAAGATTTAGATAAGATATATTTAATTTCTCACAAAGCAAATTGTTTTTATATATACAAATGGTATGACATATTGAGTGAAGAAAACGTTCAAAGTGAAAGTAGATACAATTTCTACAAGTGCCATATTTAGCTTTCAAATGCAATATTCAATTAAGAAAATAAGAGCAGAAAGGCAAATTAAATGAAGGTGAAAAGATGATCAATGAAAGCCAACTAGAAGCAACCACTGCATTTTGCTACAATAGTTATAGTGAGAGCTGTACAAAAAAGTGCAATATTAATTATATATATATATATATATATATATATATATATATATATATATAAAATGAAAGATAAAGGTTATTTGATTTTACATTTTTAGTAGAAATTATCTTGTCAATGTTTTATAGATTATTAAATTTTTATCTAAGTTACTAAACTTCAGATAAGATGCAAATATAAAATTTGATATTTGAAGATTAATACATATAAAATTAAATTTTTTAAATTAACACTATTTTATCACTTTTGATTTAATATGTAAATTTGACAATTTCATGGTTATTTTATTTAATTCAAGTAGAACTAAGATTAAAAAGGAAAGAAAATGCTCACTTTTTCAACTAAAAAAAATTAAAGACTAAAAACATTTGTTACAAGATTTCATAAAATCAAGAACAAAATGATAGAGGGGGGATCAATAATTTATTTACAAAATTAAGTAGTTTATAAAGTCCAGTTTCAAAAAGAGTTTAGAGTTCATTTAAATGAGAAAAATGAAGATAAGAATGAAGAAATTTAAAACCTAGGATTAATTACACTATTCTGGTAAAGGATCCTAAAGGGAACATTTAGTGGAAAGTCTGGGTTCACTCTGATAATGCATTTATCAACATGCAGTAATAGATTTGGTTATATCTTTATAAAGGGAGAGAGGACTTCAGTTTACAAGGACAAATATTTAAGCTAATTATTAGATTTCGGTTTATTTATTTTCAAAATTTTTGTTTACACACAATTTTACCTTTAAATTTTTAAAAATCCAAACATCTCTCTCAAGTTTTAGTTATATATGCACACATGTTGGTATGTATAGCCTTTGCACAAGCAATCTTAAATATACTACACAGAACCATCAATTGTTCAAGTACTATGAATTGAACTGTGTTTTAATGATTACAAAAGGAAAAAAAAACTTAGAATTTATAAGTAGGAATTATCTCAACTATACACCAAACAATTATCTACTATATGTTCAGAGTTAAATTGAATAAAATATTTAGGGTGTGAGCTATCACCTTTCCTAATAAAAATGTTAAACTAACAAATATATTGTAAAAGATTAAAATCCACTAAAAAATTTCCCTTCAGAGAAATATGGATAAAGATGAAAACAGTACTGAAAAAAAGAGATATGAGCTAAAATCTGTACCTTACAAAAAGCAGATCAGTGTTGAACAAAAGTGATCAAAATATTGATTAAGAAAGCAAGAAATGCTAAATGATCAAAATGGTAAATAAGAGAAAAAATAGTTTGATCTTTGATTTTCCTTTAATTCAACATATGATTTTATCAATGCTTGACATGAGATTATCTACTTAGTCTTATCCTTACACTATAAAAGATCAAGAAGAAATATCTATACTTGTAAGATTAATACACGGTTCAATTCATGAGCAGTGAACAAAGTTTTATAGCATAGCGTGCACCATAGTCATGATACAAATGAAGTTAGTATATACATGATAGGAATTAGCTGGCAAAGCACACCACCAAATAGACTGACACGGTTTTGTTATTTTACCTCTTCATCATCATCATATCCACGCCGTCTACGAGAACGTCTCGATTCCTGAAACAGTATTTATGCACATGACAATGACTGTTGACATTAGCAGCCAACTGACTGACATACACTAGTTCTAGCATACTCAGTAGTTTTAATACATGTTAATTTATTTCTGACATCTCACATAAACTTGTAACCTTGAAAAAGAAGCTATAAATGTGTTAATGAAAAGAAAGCAATAACAGAGTCAAATTTAAATCAGGGATTTCTAAACTGTGCTTCTCAATATTTTATGGACACTATCAGCATTTCTTACAGAATTTGTAATAAGTGCATTATATAAATTCATCATGACTTTTAGAGGATCACCAGATGAATCATTATTTTCATGTTACTGGTACTGATTTCAGGTACCCAAGATCATCTTGAATAAGAGTGCAATTCAAGTTTGCATTTAGAAAAATAACTTAATTACAACACTTTTCTTAAATCATTTTATTTACTTTTCTTGATTACTTTGAATTGAATGTCAAGAATTATCATTTGTAATAATAGCATTTTCTGTGAATCTAATTTTTTGAACCGGGGAATAAAAACTTAAGCAATGTAGAAAATAAATTATTTGGATGTAATATGCAAATAAATAAAACATTCACAAAGTTGACAATTTGAAAAACTTATTTCAAGAAGAGTGCATCGATAAAAGAAATTCAGACATACAAATGAATTTAGTTGTATTTCTAAAGTATAAAAGAAATTATTTGTTATTTACTTAATCAATTTATCTGTTTTGATAAATCAGTTTAATATTAATTTAATATTATAATAACAGTAAAGTTTTGAAACCTCTGATTTAAACAGTATAGAGAAAATTAGCTAGATCAGTGTAGTATTATTAGAAGACTCAATTTTTATATGAAAATCAAGCCACATCATTGATTTTATATTAATTTTACAGATATTTTGCATTTATTTTTCTTGAATAACAATCACATTTTAATATTCCAAATGGTATGTGCATTTATCAGTCAGTTTTATTAAATGCAAAACATTTCAAAGATTTAAGTAAACCTGAGAGCAAAAATAGCTTAACTAAATATAGCTAATATCTATATGATAGGTAAAGCTAAAAATTATAAAATCAATGATGCTTGATAAACAGGAAAGATTATTATAAAAGATTATCAATACATAATTATTTTGAGAAAATAAATTTTATCTTAATGTACAGTTATATGTTAAATACATATCAACAAAATATATCACAAGTAAATTAAGAAATAATCCCCAAATACTGCATCACTGTACATTAAAATAGAATTTTGATCTTACAAAATAAATATATACTGTATTTATGAAAATAGTTTAAAACAATGGTAACATAGTTATACTAAAAGGAAAAGTGCAACAAATTGATGATAACTAAAATCAATTTTAAGATTAACAACTATTATATAATAACATTGGGACAAAAATAAAGATCATGTAAGAGAATTTATATTACCTCTGCAGGTGCCTCATCCTCATCTGCATGCCTTCTAGAACGGCGGGATGTGGTTTCTTCTTCAACTACTGCAGACCTTAAAAGGTAATAAAAAGCTATTAGCAAAAGGAACAAATGAAATAACTAATAATAATCTCTAGACCCTTTATACAAAACTCAGAAGTCAGTTTCAAAACTTTTTCTTAGTTGAATTCTATATGCCAATAATGAAAAACATTATGGTGAATAATATATAAATATATGAACACTTTATTTGAATATTAAGTAAAAGTTAAGTGAAAGCTTATAAGAAAATACCAAAAACAAATGCACAATTAAGTTTTTACTTGAACATGAAGGTAATTTCAAAATATTTGTTACATTATAGAAATTTGGCTTTTAATCTAATATACAGAATAACAGGACATATTTTTCTAGTTTAAACAGAAATTCTAATTACTCTTCATGGATAGTCTTATTGGCTAATTTTTTTCTCTTTTCTTTACACAACCAAATAAGTTTCACAATAATTTTGCCAGCTGAAGCATCAAGAAAAGCTTTATACAGAATTTTTGTAGGCAACAATGTGAAATTAGTAACTGTGCATAATGAAAGATTACATAAAGAACAAATGACAGACAACTTTTTGCATAAAAAGCTTTTATAACACAATATAATTAATTTCAAAATGGAATTTGAATTAAAACACATAACACAATAGTGGGTTATTTCTGCAAATACTTTCATTTGTTTTGTACTGGAGAACAAAACAGACACCGGTTCTTGAAGGAATTGCACCAGTGGTTAAATATCATTTTTGTTATTTACAGTGTACTTGTTATTTATACCATGTTTTATTTACTAGTAAATGCATTTGTCAAAATTTAAGGCTTTCATCTATCAGTTATATTTTGGATGCTCTTATATACATTTTATTAAAGAAATTTATCAGCATAAATTAGCATTCTAATTTAACAGTTACTAAGCTAAGCATGACAGTAGAGTTTACATGCTTTATGTCAAAAGTACAAATGTCAATATTTGTCAAAATGAAAACTGAGGAAAACCTGCATATGCAGATATTGGTTCCTTTTTAAATTTCAAAAGATAATTTTTGTTCAAATTACAAGAAAATAAGTGAATTTAGATTAGCATTGTAAGATAGTTATTATTAATAGAGAAGTTTATGTTTCCTTTATTGATAGCATTTCCAACTATTGATGTATCTATTATGTGTTTAAACATTTTTAAAATATTGACAATAAAGCCATGTGAAAACTGACATATAAGTAATCATGAAGAACATGCATATAATGCCATTTTTTTTTCTTGCCATGAACTGATGTAGTGCTCAAGTGCTTTGACAAATGCTAGCAAGTGTAAAGTCCAAGAAAAGGCTGATACTGAAAGCAATGTTCATAGACAATGAAATAATTGGAAAAATTTTGTGTATCATGAATGCACTTTATTTCAAATGAACAAAACTAAATTACATGCAAATGTAATGAAAGTAATAAAAAGAAAATTTTTCACTTTTCAGAGTAACAAACAATGCAGAAATAATTTTTCTTTAAATACATTGTTTGGTTACCTTTAAGAAATGAAATCATAACAGAAACTAAAAAGGAAAAAAATTCATTAAATATGGAAGGTTACTATAATGTACAATATTTAATTTATTCCAAATATCTTAGAATAATTACTTTTCAAAATACTATAAGAAAGTAAGTGATTGAAAATCAGTTAAAATATTTATGAAAAAGAGCTAGCTAATACTTAAGAGGAACTGAAAATGACAACAAGGCAATATATATTTAAATAAAATGTTCAAGTCTCTGAAACTGGAGCAAAAATGTTGTTTAAAGAGTGCAAGTGATGATTTTGGCAAGGCAAAAGTGCAAAGCATGCAAGCAAATTTCAACAGATCAAACAAGCAGATGATTTATAGGAAGAAAATAAATTCTTAGCGACTTAAATAATTTAAAAAAGATAGAAACTCAGTTCAAAATGATTCTACTAAAAACAGCACTGGAGACAAACATTGAAAATTTTTTATTTTAAGCACTTTCCTCCAAACATCAATAAATGAGCTAAAACTTGTTAAATTATAATTAAACTCAAATTACTTTACAATTTTAAAAGACAAAATAAATTAATAAATACAAGTTATTAAATATAGTAATTCTGATTAAGTGTCTATAATGCAGCTTCATCAGAGAGACATTTACTAGAAGACAATTCAAAATAGATAGATTTTGGTGCTTCAAATAAAAAATTAAATGTTTAAATCCATTTTAAAGTGAGTATTTATTACCCGTTTGTGAGCCAGAAGTTCAAAACCAACATTTATTTTTACATGTATAATTTTTTCTGAAATTCTGTTGAGAATGTGAATTATTTTTTCTTTGCATATTGTAAACTAATCCAATAATAATTTTCAAACCCAGGAAAAGTCATTTACATTGATTTAGTAAAATCCGTTTTATACTTGGATTTTTATTCAAGAAATATGGTTTAATGCAATTTGATACAAGAATTATGCTGTTTCTAGGTTGACATTAGCAAGTTTTAAAAGTTTATGCTCAAGATGCTTTATTTTGTGAGTGCATATTGGTAATAAAAATCCTGAAGCATACAAGGTGTATAGCATGTTACAATTTTTTAATGCAATTATTGGACGAGAAAGTTACTTTTAGATGTTAAAGTTTGTTCTTGTTTTCTTATAAATTACAAGTATTGATCATGTATACATATAAAACTGTAGGCTTTTCTTGCCTTAACCTGGCTTCACGAGCCTCCCTTCGTTCTCGCCGCTTGCGCTCATAATCATCTTCTTCATTAAAACTGTTTACTTCGGCTGCGCTGCATTAGTGAGGAAACACACAAGTTAAGTAGACATAAGAGGGAGTTCAGGAACAAAAACAACAACACAATTCCTGGAAAATATAAGGTAGAGTATTGATGCATGGGTAACAAATCAGAGAAATCTATGACCTATTAAGAAGAAAACATTTGAAAAATTCACAACCATGCACAACAAAATTCAATATATTTTAGCTCAATCCAAAAAATTCTCAGTTTTCAAAGTGTGGTGTGTATACTTATATATTTATATACTGCTGGTATGTAAGATTAGAAGAAACAATTGAAATAAAAATGTTCTATTATGGAGACCTCTACAAAAAATGCGTTACCTAAGGTTTAAAATTAATTTTTAAAAATGAAAAAGCATTCTTGAAGCTTCGATTTTAGCTTTAATTGAAAGCTAAATGATTAAATTTATTATTTCCAGTAAGCAAAATACTCTGGTATATTTCAAATAAAAGTTATATTGATTAGAATCTCAACTTTTTGCTTGCTTTCAGAAATTGTTTAAATTCAGCCATTTTTGACAGATTTGTAAACAAAAGTTAATTCTCAGTTTTAAAAATCTTCCAAAAATAAAATATACTTTTCTGAAAGTTTATTTGAGGAATATTAGCTGTTTTAAAATATAATAAATCTGATTTGAAAAAAAATATTATTTACTTTAAGCTTAAAATAACAGAGAAATGAATTTTTAAAACAAAGAGTAGTGCAATTAAGTGCTTATCAATACCTCATAAATCACTTGACGAGTGAATTATGAGGTGTTGACAATTTTATTGTTTTATGAAGACCTTATCTGTTAAAACATAATTTAAGAAAATGACAGTGAACGCTCTTTTATATAATTCTTAAGAACTCAGTAATCTTAAAAAATGTTGGCAAATATTCTCCATAATCTAATTTTATGAATGTTGAATTTAAATTTGCTATAGATATTGCTCTTATTTTCTGATTATGTTATGTATGGTCGACCACACTTTCAAACAGGTGCACATTACATATACATATAAAAAGTCAAAAATTCTTTTAAAAATCTTGGTGCAAAATGACCTATATTGAACTTTTCAATCTTTGATTCGTAAATATAGTTTCCACTTAATTACAATATCATCTTACCGGAAGGAAGTAATGCAGAATTTTAAACGATTTAAATTATCACTTATGATAAAACCATTATTGCTAAGGGAATTCCGCTAACTCAATTGATTTAGGAACTAAACTATAGTCAAAGCAGAAAAAATATTCAGTTACACTTTATTCAAAAAAAGACTTAGTTTATTCTATGAGATAGCATAGTTAGATAAATAAATAAAAAAACACTGAAATTCAAAAGAAATTACTAAGCACTGACTTAAATGTTTACATGAAAGTATCACTGGCAAATGTTACAGATAGTTTACAAAGTAAATTCTTCCATCAAGTCTGTTTGGACGTCAGAGATCACATGGAAAAAATACAAGCATCTTCTTCCAAGGTCAAATCTCAGAGCAAACAAAAATTTCAATTAAGCTTATGAAGAAAAACAACTCCAAAACTGTTATCAGTTTGAAAGTAGTGGGGACTTTTGTGATTTTAAAAAGAACAAAATGCTTCTTAAAAATTATTTAGAACTTAAGATTATCTAATTTAAAGAGTTTCATTTTAAATTGTATTTTATTTTTTGTTTTCCTCAATTCTTTCAGAAGAGCTCATTTTCTAGATATTCATGGTATTTAGATAATAACTTGAAGTTAGGAGTTCATGCTAGATACAAAAAGTCAAGTATTCTTTCGTAAAAAAAAAAATTAACATGTTTTCTAAAAGAACAAAAAGGTACTTGTCAATATTCTAGTAAATAAAAAAAAAAAAGATGGTAAATGCTGTATTAGATTATCAAATGGAATGAGCTTTAAAAACAAATCATGCATTTTAAAAATTTATAGATCAATAAAATGGATAACAAAAAGAGGGTTAGGGGGAGCACTCCCCCAAAAAAAGCTTTTTTAGAGAATCAATAATTCATGCAGTAAATTTTTATCACAAATTTAGTGGAAAACAACTGAAAATTCTATATACAAAAATAAGTAGTAATGCAAGTCATTACAATTCAATTTTATTAAAGTCTGAAAAAAAAAAAATTTCTTAAAGGCATCAGCAAATAAAAAAAATTAAAATAAAAAATTTAATTTTTCAAAAAGAAAAAAAAGAGAAGTCCCAAATAGTATTTCTACTTTTATTTATTTATTTATTTTTTTTTTTGCAAAAGTTGTTCAACTTAAATTATGCATAAAAAAATAAAAAAAAATAAAAAATGACATTTTTCAGAAAACCAATGATGATAGCTCAGGATGAGTTGTGAATGTTTCAAATGATTCCTTCAAATGAGTTAGCCAATAACAGAGTGAAACAAAATATTTTGATAGATTCATTTTTTGATACTCTAGTTTTAAGCCTTTGAAACAAATTTGACTTCATTTACACTATTATGTTCTGGAGAGCTATCGCATCTTATGCAAATTTCACTTATTCTAAAAGGAGACAGATATTTCGATAGATTATTATGATTTTAACAGCAGAAATTAACATAATAGTCTGGAAGGTACATAAAAAGCTTAAAGCACTTTGAAATTGTTAAAAAAAGCGGATTACATTGTTGTTAGGTATTTAAATGCTGGTGGGTTGTAAATAGTTTTATCTAGCTGCACTCATTTCTTTTCAGAAATATATTAAAATATATTTATGTTAAGAAATTGCAATTTCCAATTACTTTCTGATGGCTTTGGTATTATTTTAGTTTTAAAGAATAAGTTATTTCTATATAAGATTCTTTTTCCAATAAACAGAAGGGTTTATAAACCATATTTACCAAGGTGGCCAAGCACCATATAGTGAAATTTAACTTTTGTAGTTTATTTAGTCCCAAACCAGGAAGACATTAAACAAATTCTTAACCCCAAAATGGTTGAGAGAACTATTACTCTAGCATCTATACAAAAAAATGTAACTGAAAATTTGGTTTAAGTAAAAAGATAGATAGAGTCATTTTAGAAATTGTCAATCAATCGTTTTTTTTAAAAGACGACTATGTAAAAGATCTTTGACATTCTAGAGATAAAAGAGTTGTACAAAAATATTACTTTCAACATACAGCCTGCTTAATCTGTTTTCTTTTTCTCTGCGTGCATGCATCATTCCTTTGTCAATGTTGTGCGTGGAAATTGCTTCACTCTCATCTGTTCTGATCATGCAAAATAACATTCAATTAGAAAGAAAACAAAAATACATGCATATAAAAACTACAAAAAGGATGAAAACAGTCTTCCTTTATGTGATAACCTTTAATTGATCTGAATATTGTAAAGAAAAAAATACTGATCATAATTTTAACATTTTTTCTTATAGTTCCTTAATTTGAGAAGATAATTATTAAAAATATTAGCCAATTATTTTATTAAGTCAAACAGTTCAAATAAGATTTCTATAGGGAAGCTGATAATTATGGAAGAAAGTGTTTCATCACAAGAGAGGGCAGATGTTTATTCAATGTTATGAAAGAAAAAACTGGAAGCAGAATAAAAAATACCAAAGCAAAAAACAACAGACAAAAGTTGTTTTTTTTTTATTTTCTCGTATGGTCACACAAGAGAGATATACAAAGCTTTTACATTTTTAATTGTCAGACATACATAAAAATTCTAATGATGTAATTAGATAAAATGGCTTAAGATCTTTATATTGATAACATAAAATTAGAATCAAAAGGATATTTATTTATATGTTCAGGATTGCTATGTAAAACAATTTTAAGTTTACAAATTTATGAACCATGTTTTCTCTTTTTAGCAGTTAAATTGTCAAGAATTAACTGTACAAATAGTCAATGTTAAATGAAGGTCATGAAGTAATGGGTAAACAAAGCATCACCCCTTTTATTAAGTCATAACATCAGATAAATCTTATAGGCTGAAAGTGTTTTGATATCAAAAATGAAAAGTTATCTGTTAATTAAGGTACATCTTTATCAAAATGTAAAGCAGAGTGTTGCACAGAAAGATGAATTATAATAGATATTAGTGAAAGACTTCAAAACCAATACACAAAAGAAAAATTTAGCAGAAAAATATACATGCTAAGAATAGTTATTTAGAATTAAAATTAGTCATAAAGTTAGCTAAAATTTTAAAAATCTCAAGGTGTATTTCATGATTGAGCAAATTTAACTTAAGGAGACATGCTTTTAATATACAAAAAGGTATTATATAAATCTGAGATTTAAAAAAAACGTTTTTGCAGTATATAACCCAACAAAAATAATAAAATATAAAATTTATTTTAAAAATTTAATGTTTTGAAGTATAATTTAATATAAAAACATGCAACACTTGATGAATAAACGAAAAAAAATATCTTAGCAAATTGAAGTGACTGTCATACAATTCTGTATAGCAAAATTTATAAAGAATTAAACATGCAAGCTAAAATTAAGCAAAGTAGATGCACGCAGAGAAAGTAACTATTTAAACTTTCATAATCTTATTGATAAATAAATAAAAATAAAATGACTAAGAAATTGTTTTCCTAGAACCTCCAAAGTATGACATCTGAGACCATTGTCAAAAAAAGAAAAAAAAAAAAAAGAAAAAAAAAAAAAAAAGTATTTAAATACAAAACATCCCTACATTTTAATATATATATTTTTCTTCAGGTAATCATGTCTAAGAATAAAAGTAATCAAAGTAATAACCAGTTTTCAATATCTCAACCAGTCCTTGGCATCTAATTGCTAATGCTAAATAGATAATACACATTTGGGGGAGATGGAATCTGGCTTCCCTGTTTGCCTATTTGGGTAAGATATGCAGGCCTATTGCTACAGTAGGTAGCAGATGGCCAGCTGAAGCAGTTTCAGTTTACTCAATACACAATGATACTGCTACTATCATCAACATCTTTATAAGAATAACACTATGCCACGATATGAAGGGAGTATGGGTTCCAGAGTAGTAGTCTCTCAAAATAGATAGTTGCCAAGCAGACTGACTGAATTTGGAGTCAGAAACCAGTTAAATATACAGGTCTGCAAAATATGAAGCTAACCAGAATAGATATGTTTTGTATAGTAAATAGTCAATGTTAGAGCAGAAGTTTTGTAATAAAGTACTAGAGTCTTCATAATTCATAACTATTCCAGAGTAAAATGTTTTAAAATATTCCATCAATTTGAATATTACAAAACATGGTCAATGTTAAACTTATCTGTAATGTTAAAAATTTCCAACTTAAATAAATTTTTATTTTTATATATTTTTATTTTACATAACATTTGTGGTTAGGATTTACAATATCAATCTTACAGTATAAATGCTAAAATGGAAATAATATTAAACTACCATTTAGAAGAAAACCAGCCAATGTTTGCTTAACATGTATGTAAGTTTTTGTATCCAATCTTTTTTTCTTTTTTAGTCAAAGACATTTGGAGATAAATAAGCAGCTTGAAGAGAAAGAACTTCTTTAGCCCTAGAATTAAAAAAAATTCTTAAAACTTGTGAAAGCGTTTCAAAAAAAAAAAAAAAAAATAAAAAAAAAAAAAATAAAAAAGGAGGTTTAGAATAAATTATTTTTTAATTCTTATCAGCCATACTTTTTTGTAAAAATCATTTAGAAAATTATCCATTAATGGATTAAATTTTTTCTTTCATATAAATTGCACTGTGAGCAACTCTAGTAGTATAATTCAGGAAACTGCTTCTAGAAAAAGGTGTATTGTTGCAGAGTTGAGGAAAATGATACTTACTAAGTATAAGAGCAAAAATAGATATTCAGGATGATGAAGGAAAACAACTCAAAGTACAACTCAGAGCCAGTTACTGCACAGCAGCAGTTTAATAGATCTAAGTGATAAAGCAATAGAGATCTTACAAATGGATACAAGAGCAAATAGCCAATAGACAAAAATTAAGAGCAACAGGGACATTGGATATTATCCAAATTTTCACATTACAAGGGGAAACTGCACTTCAGTGTAACTACAAAACAATAGAAAAATTACAAAATTTTTTCTTAAAACAACACTTAATTAATGATCATATAATGTGAAAGTCAATATAAGGCTATAGACATTTTAATGAAAAATACATTGTCCCAGTAAGATAAAGAGTTACTTCGAATGGTGTTAAAAAGGGAACAAAAACTGAAAAAATAAACAGAATCTTGCATCCAAATGGAAATAAAGAACATTGACAAAAATCAGAAAGACAAATACTGCAGGATTAGAAATACTCTGTCCCTAAAACTTTTCAGCGGGTGAGTAATAATTTTTGCAGTGATTTTTTTTCTTCTTTTTTTTTTTGTTCAGTATTATATTATAGAAATACATTACTGGAAAATATATGGTTTCACATTTGCTGAAATGATTATAGAAAAAAATGTAAATTTATATCTATACAAATGTCATGTAGAGTTTGTACATACGCTAGTCACAAAACAAATATAGTTGACTACAAAATAAATGTGACTAACTTTAGATTTATTTACAAATATTTATGCAAAATCTATTTATCTGAAAAAAAGAAAATTCTTTTGGTTTGGTTTTACAAAGTTTTAAACAATATAAAACCATAAAATAATTGAAGGAAAAGAAGGATCAACTCATCATTAAAAAGAATAAGAAAGTGAAAATGATTGGTCAGCTGGAAACTTACTCAGATTCCTCCTGCTCCATCATACGCCTCCTTCGGCGGGCTTCACGACGTTCTTCTAAGGAACTCATTCTGATTTAGTTTGGGTGGCGGAAAGCTTCGAAAAATAGGGAATCTAGAAAATATAGAATTTAAATTATTTTAGGTCAATAAATAAAAGTTGATCTTAGTATTTACAAATAACCATTATGGTTTGGGAGATTTATTTTTATTTTAAAAATAGTTTTAAAAAGAAAAATAGATCTTCATTATTGTAAAATATCTGATTAACATACCTGTAATTAAGAATTTATTAAAGAAGAGATGAAAATACCTTCAGAAAAGAATGAACGTTAAAAAAAAAAAAAAAAAAAAAAAAAAAACAAGTTTAAAACTCAATT
Source organism: Acanthosepion lycidas (assembly GCA_963932145.1). Classification (NCBI taxonomy): domain Eukaryota; kingdom Metazoa; phylum Mollusca; class Cephalopoda; order Sepiida; family Sepiidae; genus Acanthosepion; species Acanthosepion lycidas. Next base: position 20,785,862 of record OZ010582.1, on the reverse strand, counting down.
ATTAAAATATTTATCTAAGATTTTAAAGATTAGTTGTTACTGGATGATTTATTAGAATATTAATTTCTATTTTTGTTATTTCCTCCCTCTTTAAACATTTAATTAGTCTGTTCCTTGTCTTCCTAAATTAAATAATCTTATTTACAATGAACTAGTTAAAATGTTGGAGAGTGTGTATAATGCGTTCATGCCATTTGATAAATGGTTTATCTAGTTTTATATTACTGAGTTATTTCCCTTAGAAAAAAAAAAACTTTACAGGGGAAAAAATTTATAAAAATTAAAAAAAAAAAAAAAAAAAAAAAAATCAAACGAATTTAATAACATTTACATATATATAAATTGGCTTGATTTACTTAAAATGAGGAAAATTTTTCCTTCTTACTAGTACTAAAATTATAGAAACCTATAGCAAATCTATTGAAAATGATTCATTAAAGACTCATGAATTATTCCTAACAATCGCTAATAATTGATATCTTAAAAACTTAAACACTAAAAGTTATTTATTGATTTAAATGTATGTTTGAATACTAAATGAAATGTGAACAATTATTTAAAATTCTAAAATTAATTATATATCTAGATGCCTTTCAAATGAAAAACCTAACTAAACATTGCTTAAAAAATAAAATAAAATAAACAAAATTACCTCTAACAAGACATCTAAACTACCCACACAAAGTATTTTTAAATCCACTATTACATTAGAAATATTACTTTTACAAAAATTTTAGTAATAAAAAAATTTAAGCAAATTGCAGTTTCTGCTACTGTCACTTCAATTATTTCCACCAATAAAATTTATTTGAAAGATAAACTGTAGATTATTCTAATTTAAATGAATCTTCATGAAATATTTTCTGAAGCTAATTGTTTATAATTCACCAATTTTCATGTAAATTATTTTGCCAAATGTATCAACAATAAGAAAAGACTTTTCTACTATTGGTTGTTTTAAGATCTAAAAAATACTGATTTCTTTTTTTTGATTTACACACAATGGATTACTAAAAATCTTTCAGGGAGTTTTAAGAAACTAGCAATAGGTATTTATGTTTTAAATGAATCTTTTGTGCAGCAAAATAATATCATTGCTTATAACTTTGAAAAAAGTCATTAACATCATTCAGACACTTGAATGTTCTTTGCATATTTGCTAAGACGTCTAATATATCATTGAAAGAGATTACATAAAACATGAAAATTGTTCTGTAAAATATTCTGTATTGCAATTTATTCTTATAGAGAGGGTGAAAAGTTTCTTAAAAAAAATTTATATAAACCACTTTCATGAAAAGCAATACAAGAAATGTTTTGAAACAAACAAAAAATACCATAATAATAATAAATAAAAATCACTAATTCAACTTTCAAGTTATGTAAAGTACTTAACTAACCTTTCTACTATTTTTTTTCTAATAAATCAAAATGATGTAGAGGATAATTACAAATAAAAGAAATGAATAAAATAAAAATAGAAAATGTGCTAAGTGCTATAAATGAGTTCATGATAACAAGAAAAATATAAGGGCAACAACCTCTATATAGTAGTTATTTTCCTCTATTTTGCCACACTATGTATTACCCAAAATTGACAGTAGGTACAAATTAACTTCGATGCTTCCAATGTCAATGTAAAAACTCACTTGTAGAGATGTCACAAATTATAAGTGTAATTATCAATTTAAACTCCTCCAGAATCCATATATCATGATTTAAAAAAAAGTAATGAATTATCTTATAATTTGTCATTTATACAAAAGAAAGAGAAAACTAGAAAAAAAATTCATATTAAGTATTTTCACTATTTTATAAGTGGCTTGCTTTCATAAAAGCAACAATAAAGGGAGAAATTCAGTAATTTAAAGCCAATAAATTTACATTTTAAATATTTTATGTAAATCCATTATCCATATCTTTGAAAAATATTAAATATTAATTTTTAAATGAATAAATACATACCTTGAAGATAAAACTTATATTCCTTTAAAATTCTTTACACTAACCATGTGACATTCCTTCTATTATCATATTCTCATATTTTAAACAATAATTCTTACAAGACTGCCACTTAAAGAGATTTGATTTTTTTCAATATTGAGCAATACTAAATGGAATAGGAAAATTGACATTAAATTTAATATTACAATGTAAACTGAAAAACAGTGGAGATTCAAAATAAAAAGATGAATTAAAAAAAAATCAACACAGGACATTGCATGAATTAGGGGATATAACTTCAAAGTTTTATCTAAAGTTTGAGATATTAAGTTATCGCCCTTGCATTAAAGGACCAGAAACTGCTTGTATGAGTTAACAATTTTCAAAATGTGTTAATAAAATTAATATTAATTATAACATGCTCATTTCATTTGTTCCTTTAGAAGTAAAGGAATTTGCGAATAAGAAGCAAAGCAAATAACCTCGACTAAGAGTTATCGAATTATATTACTTCTTATTCATATCTAACAGATATTTAATAGGCAAACTAAAAGGTTTTATTCCATTCATTGAAGGTTTCAGTTTCAGATTCAATTTAAAATTAATTATCCATCAGTTTTACCTTACACTGTATGCATCAAAGAAACAAAATATTGGAAATCTTGTTAACAGCAACCAAGTCATTGAAATCAATCTTTAGACTAAACTAACAATCGGGAATTATTTTTACATTAGTAATAGTTAAATATCAATATTCAAAGTATTGTTGCCCTAACATACAAAAAGAGGAAAACATTTTATAAATGTTTAGTGATTTTTAATTCTTTAATTTTTAAAACCAATTATCATAGATCAATAAACTTACTAGACTATATATCTCAATGAAAATGGTTAATTTAACAACATTTCTGAAGACTTATAATTGTTGTTATTAAAAAGAAGCATTATTCAAAGATTTGAGTATATGAAATCAGTTTTTCTAATTAGATTAGATTTTTATTAAACATAAAATTACTTAGGCTATTGAAGAACTTTTTCCATTAGTATTGAAAATGTCTTAATATATTTACAATTGAAATATACATGACAAAATACCAAATGAGAAAATTTTAACATTTTCATAAAATAATATGGATGACATACTAATATGTTTTCAGCCCAACCAAGAGATTAGAAAAATAAAAAAGATGTTTAATCATTTGGCCAGATGTTGCAAAGTTTTCAGTGTCCCCCTGTATATAATAAATTTACATTTTCAGTGTTGACTGAATTTTCTCTTTAGCAAACTTCAGTTAACATTTCATTAATATTATGATTTGATTTTTGTATATTTGTTACTATAAAAGAAATAAAGACAATTTTTCTTAACACAAAAGTGTTTAAATGTTCTAAATTAGAGAATAAAACAATATTCAGGTCACTAGTTTTATAATCATTTTATTTAAAAAATATGTTTGTCAAAGGGAGATAGCTCTGAGTTTATTACAGAGCAATTTGGTTTTACTTTACTGCACTCAATCCCATCAGCCATAGTGGTATACTAGTGATGATATTATTATTATTATTATTATTATTAATATTGATAATTGGTATTTGCAACTAATTATAAATTCCATCAATAGAAAGTGACTTGGTATTGAGTGGGGGATGCTGAAAAAAGCATTTAAGCAAGTTATATTAAGACTTTTTCATTTTAATATTTTTATAAAAAATAAATGATAGTATATATATATATATATATATATATATATATGAGGACTTTCTAAAATAACCATAAACTGGATTTTTGAATGCAAAATTCAAGATGATATAATTCTTACAATGTAGAAGACTTTTTGCTATCATCAGAATTTAGTAATACTTTATGTTAGAAATCAATCAAACACGAGACTCATGTTAGTCACTAACTTAGGAAGGATTCCTACCACCTTTATAAATAATTCTTTGGTAATATGGAATCATTGAACTTTGGAAAAGTACATATATATGCAGGAATAAAAATTTGCAAAGAACTCTTCATTAAGTATTGCTTAGTTAAAGTTTGATATTTTATATTAACATTTACTTATCTATAAAAATTGAATGATTCTCAAAATAAAATGCATTTATAAGAATGATAAATCATAATTATTTAAGAGATTAGATTATATAAAAAAAGATTTAGCTATGGAACTTGAAAAAATAAAAAATAAAATAATGAAAACTTATTGCAAAAACATTATAAACACACACATATAATACAAAGCATTTAAATGATTTATTGCAACTTGAACCAGTTTACTAGAAACAAAAATATCAATTACCAATTTGATTTACTTTGCAATGATGAATTTGTTAAACAAGAAAATTTTCTATGAGTTTTCAATTTACTTTAAATATAAGGCCAAATTTAACATTATGAGAAAAATCTTTATTTTCATGCCAGTTAAAAGTTAGCATCCCATATTTACCAGAGTAAAAAAAAAATGATATATATCTCAAATTTATGTGTAATGTTTTTTATGTACATAATTCTTATAAAAAAAATGCATTAAAAAGGGAAAACAGCTAAACTGTACCAATCTTATTCACTAGTATAACATTACCTAGATAATCTTGTAACTTAAAGCTTTGATTGGCTAAAAAGAATATTATGTTTCACTTTTTTAAAAAACCAATTCAAATGATTAAACCATTTCAATGAGAGCTTTAACCAAGAATTTTGTATTAAAAATAATGGTACTATTTCTCATGATATAAATATGAGTATATCTCTGCATCAGAGTTAAGTAAAACAAAGAGTAGTCACTACTTCTGTAAAGGATAATTCTAAATTCCAAGCTCTTAACAGCTAGAACGAATTACACATGTTTATAAGTAGTTGAATGAAGTTCTCTTTCAGATGAATTAATAAAATATCAAAATGGATAAGATAAATAGCAAGCAGTGAAAATGAAGATTAAAAAAAATTAATAAATTTAACATTCTAAAACTTAGTATTGTTTTTCAATAGAAAAATGAAACAGTTGATCTAATGGAAGAGATTTATACAAGATAAAAATTTAGAAAATCAAATTCTCTAAATTTACATCAAAATATAGTTAAGCACTTACACTGGCAAATCATTTCTCATAAGTCATTAAAATTAAAGAGCATTTACATTCTTTTTTTTTAAAAAAAACATGATTTTTAGTGTAATAAGATAAAAGTAACTTTTTAAAAACAAGAGAAGCAGAAATTAAAACAATTCTGTTATGTATAATTATTTGAAATTTTTAAAAATTACAAGTAAAAGATCAAATTATTTTTGATTTTGAAAATTAAAAAAAATTTCAGATAAGAGAATGATTATTTCCTTAATTAATTATGTACTTGAAGAGAAAAGTTATTCTTGCTCTAAGAAAGAAAATATCTTTCAGTATTGTTGAATAATGCAATGTATATAATTGATCAAACTAAAAACTTTACATTAATCAAATAGTTTAAATAGATATCAATGTTATTACTAATAAACTCCTCTCTGATAATTATCAAATCAGGAATAAGCTACAAAATGTATATTAAAAATAAAGATTATTAGGAACAAATTTTTAAACTATCAGTTCTGTAGAAAATTGTACAGAATCCATGTTTTGCTAAGAAGAGTTATCTAGTATGGATTGATTCATACAGAACATACCTGATAGAGCAGCGGGTATCAGGCTGATGAAAGCTAAGACAAGCTGTAAGGTGCTCCTCTAAATTCAGTGGGTTTTGTATTGCTTGTATATCCCAACACCAACCTGAGAGGAAGAGCTTGGAAAGAGGTTCCCTAGACAACTACACAAGAATCATGTGACTTCTTATAGTACAAGCTAGAGCCAGAAGCCTCTATTCCATCTCTAGTGTGAAAGAAACAGCAGTAGCAGCAGGCACCAAAAGGATAGCATTACATCTACCAGAGGGCATCTTTCTATTTTAAAACATCAGGCTCTAGCTGCAACCCAGACTAGAACAACCTGAATGGATACATTACCAAATTACACAAAACTGAAAACAAAGCAGATGCTTTTAAATTTTATTACTACACCTGAACTTTTAGCAATAAGAAATCCTTTCAATCCTCAGTGGAAAAGTGAGGATAATACTAGAACTTAGTTTTTTATCCTAATGGTATGATATGAGCATACCAGAGATAGGGAGGCAAAGAGAAGGAATCTTTGGAATGTATTAATTACAGAAGATTATTGCAGAAAATCAAGTATTTTAAGTATAAAAAAGAACATTATGAAAACCAAAATATTGATATTATTGAAAAAATATATACTTTAATAAAATTTAGCTTAATTCTAAGGTTCTAATTTAAGTCAATTTTGTATCATTTACACTATATATGAATATTTTAAATGGTGAAATTAAAAATGAAATTATGCATAAACATGTCTACATCTCAGAAAAGTTCAGTACATAGCAAATCAATTTAAAAAAAAAAAAGACAAATTTTTTAAACAGTGTATGAAAAGTTACATTCAATACAAATATAAATAGGGTATCACACATTTAGAAAAAAGCATGACAACTTAAAACATACCTATTCTAGATCAGCAGTGAAGGAAGGTGTATGCCAACAAGTTATTTTGAAGGGACAGATATATTCTAGAGAAGAAATACCATAAATTCACAACAGATGCCACAAAAGCTAAAAGCTGTATATAAAAAGATTAACTCTTTTTCTCTAATCAGTTCTTATTATATTTTGCAATATTTAGTAAACTGGCATTTGGGACATAAACACATGAAAATTATCAAGTATTAAACCACATGTAAAAGCTTGGAACAAAGAGGTCACCTGTAATTTGTCTGAGAAAATTATTCTGTTTATGTAGAACTGTCAAGTATTTTAACTTCACAGAAAAAAGACCAGATTTGATATTTTTTTTTATGTAGTTTTTCAACAGAATGAATGGTCACTGAGTACATCAGCTCATCTTCTGACAACTAGCATCTATATGGCTTGTTCCTGAGGATGACTAAAGAATGGTCAAAAGCAATAAAACTATGGGCAATTTCTGTATGCTATTTAACCAAACATTCATTCCCTTGTACAAAGACAAGAGAAACTGCATGAAAGAAAAAAAAATTAACTAAATTAAATCTTTGCTCTGCATAAACACATTGAGCACCATTACAGTCACACCTTATGCATAAATTTAACGATTATTTATTTGCTTGCCTGCATATGCACACCAGCACACACATACACGCCTGCTCATATTTGGCAGTTTCATTTATCCACTCTACACTATATATATATATATATATATATATATATATATATATAGAGAGAGAGAGAGAGAGACACACACACACACACACACACACACACATTTATATTGTTCCAAAAACTGTATGCACAGTTAAAAATGCACTTGAATTGTGCTATAAAAACAATCACTTGTTAAGCAAATCAACTAAAAAAAATTAACTTTAAAAATGATTAAACCTGAATTTCAGTAATGTTAGCATTAATTTTGAACCTACAAAAAGAAATTACCACTCATCTGAAATCAGAGTTATCCTGTTTTGGGCAAAATACATAATTTATTCAACACTGAATAAAATCTCAAAACAGCTGTTTTGCAACAATGTTATATCACCATTGACAACTACAAGTTAAGTACAACAAATTATCCTAATTAACTCTTAAAATATTAAAAACCTGTGTAATGTTCTAAAAAGTTATTCAAGTTTCGATATCTGATACTTCATTAGAAATTAGTGTGTATTTTCTAATACTAGATGAAAAAATTACACAATTAAACTCAACGAAAACTAACTTAAACATAAGACAATCAACATTATATATTTAAATAATAAAAGACTTAAAAATGTGTAAAAATATGAAAAATAGAATTAAGGCATATGAAGAGAACAATTTAAGAAATGACAATGAATTAATAATTTAATATACTTCCTTGATCTTTTCTAAAAGAAAACTATTCTCAGATAAGATAATTATTTCACAGGTTATCTTAAATATTTCTTTAGATTCATTACTTTTCTCCTCATAAAATAACTAATAGAAATACAAGCAAAATTGTAATTCAGTGTTTGATATAATAATAGCATTTGCCATAGTTAAAAATATATTTCATTTTCTGCATAAAGTATTTTTCACTTAGTGTTTGATAATTAGATTTACTTCTAAAATACTATAAATTCAGGTAAAGCTAGTCAATTAACTGTTTTCATTGATTATACTGAAATAGCAATTTTTAACTGAAATTTCTTGAGTAGCTTTTATGTATGACACTTTTGAATTAACCCTTGTAAAGCTAAATACATTACTGCTTAAAGCTTTTTATTCAACACATACTTTTTAGTTAATGAAGGAAAATACTAAAGATTATTTGAAATTATTCAATACAAAACTGGACCATAAAACAATTAAGACAGAATTTAGAAGCAAATTATGCTAATACAAATATTTTAGATTCTATTCATGCTAGCAAATTTTAAAAGATTCATATATTTTACAAGAAAAAATGTCTAACCCAATTAATCCTATTAAATAAAAAGATGATTTAGTAGAGATTGTTAAAAAAATGTATAACTATAAGAATAATGAATCAAAGGAGAGAAACATTACAAGTGAAAACAAAATACAAATTTGATAATTTTCCCAATAAAACAATATTTAAAATTTATCTATTCATACGCACAAAACAAAGACCATATCAATTTAAAATGACAATTTAACAAACTGTATTTTTTGAATAAAAATTATCAAAACATATCTTAAGGAAATTTTAAAAGGTGTACTAGTTACATTTAGTAGAGAACATAAAAATGTATATTTATGTTAAACAATAATATAAATTATAAGAAATTATCATAGATAAGCAGGGAAATCAAATCATTTTTCTCATGGAAATTAGTGTTGGGGAATAAAGAATAACTAAAGCTTCAATTAGATTAATTTATGCACCAACCTAATTACATTGATGAAAAAATAGTGTACAATTCAGATGACTTGAGTTGGGCAGGTTAAATAAACAAATATGATCTTTTTGACTACAGTAAAAAAATATTTTAACACCCAACTTTGAAATATTTAATGACTAAGTAAACAGGAGTGAAAATTAAAAGGAAATTAAACTGATAACATTCAAAGTATTTTTTAATTTTGCTTTAATGGAAAATTTAACTAGTATATTTACTTGAATTGCTGATAATCATACAAAAAGTACATAATGGATTCAATAGAAGATTAAAATAAATATTAAGATATAAGATTTTAAGATTAAATAAAATTTTGTATTATTTGCTAAACAGAAATTATTGAATATTGTAGCACTAATCATTGGACTACCTTTCCTGTTGACAGTCTCAGTAAGTGAATCTATTACTTCAACTATTCAAATAGTAACAAATTTTACATTCTAACTGTTCATCCAAGTGGAACCCTATCTGAGCCATATGACTTCTGGCAGGCAAGAGTTTTGTGAAGAGACAGAGCAGTTTAGTGAAACAAAAGTTCACATAACTGAAGTGCTTCAAGTAGAAAAGAAAATTATACATTTTTATTTTTTTCTCCTCGATTTGTTAATTTTAAACAGATTTTCCCCCAAAGAAAAACAGGGCATACATTCCACTCTGGAAGTTTTTACTTAAGTGAACTGATTTTGCTCAACTCAATCTCAAGTTCATGATAAATTATTTACTACTGTTGTGAGCAGAGAACATATACTACTTGATGTAGTGGAGGTGTGTGCATATATATGACTTGATGACCATCAAATAAATTTTGATAATAAAATGTAGTTTATGGCACGACAATGTAAGCTATTTTCTGAAAAGGTGTGTGTAAAAAAGCCCAATCGACTAAAAAGAACACACTTCTGGCCCAACAGGTGCAAAAGTTTAGAAAGGTCAAGGACAAAACAAAAGAATTTGACCATTTCAAGTCCATAACAAATCATATACGATTCTGGTAGAAACATTTTGTAGGGAATATAACACTACTCTTAAGAGATTTCAAAATTAAAAAAGCAAAGATTTAGACAGAATTAGTGGCAAAAAAGCCGAAAAAAAATAACGACAACCGCACTTCTATCGTACTGAATTGAGTGGAGTGATGCACGTGTAACTCTTGGTTACATCAAAATATTACTATGGGCAACTTTCTTAAAGGAACGATAGTAACAAGCATGTTATACAGCGAGTCCAATATTTCGGCTAGGTAGGTTGGTGCAAAAATAATGTCGTTTTTTGACGTATTTTTTAACGTCAAAGACATTATTTTTGCACCAACCTAATAAATGAATATCTACACTCTTCTTATCGCTAATATTTCCTTTAGAAAACATGGGTCGAGAAAAACATTCAGTTGAATTAAAAATTTGAAAAAAAAAAAAAAGAACAATCTGAGAAATGTTTTTTTTCCTCTTGCCTTTTCCAATTTTTTGTACAAGCAAAGATAGAAAAAAAAATTAAGTCCTACGGGATTTTTTTTTGTCTTTTCTTTAATCATTCGTTCTCTCTCACGCACACACACATTTTAGGGCGAATTCATGAGCCACGCCCCTACACCTGACAGAACAGTAGAGAGAGGAATGACAGCTGAGAAAGTTTTAGTTAACACATGAATTGTGACGAGCAGATTCTTGTAACTGTATTATTGTCAGTTTCCTACGTGACAAAAAAACCAACATTCATAAGTTTCTGTTAGTGTTTTACTGTTATCACTGTGTTATTTTTAGTTTGTGTTAATTTTTGTAAAGTAATTTCTAAATTAATTTAAATACCATTAAAAAAAATTATCCTTAAAACTAGTTCCCTTTTCTTTCACTAGCTAAGCGGAAACATCCAAAGAATTTTTCATACCAGTACAGATCAATAAGGATCAAGTGACAACAAGTTACTTCAGTCCTCCTACAACCAATCTTAGTAAATTTTGGCTTGCTAGTTTTTTAGTCATGCTATTTTTGTCTGTGTGGTTCCCCACTCAAGTTGCTAATTAATCATTTTTACAAGCTTCTTTTTAGAATTAATGCTCCAAGCGCCCGGATAATGACAGGTGAACAACTGTCACATTCATATTTATATACCACATAAAGACAAGATGAATTTACGATTATTTTAAAAACTGAATTATATGGGAACTGGGGTGTGGAGAGATATGTTGATTTTTTTTAGCAAGCACACTGGTTTAATTTTTTTTTAATGCTAGGAGTATCGAGTTGAGTTTTAACAGTTTATATAATTAAAAATTAACTAACCAGCCACAAATATATCACTCAACTTCTCTTATTGAGTCTTCTCTTAGTTTGTAACTATAACATCTCTTGAAAATGCGAACCCCTACTACCACCCAAAATAAAGGATATTTTTTTGTATTCTAAGAGATGAATCTAGAGAGTGCTTTTGGCCCTAGTGTCAGGTATTGCAAATAAAATCATCCACATTTCTTCAAGCGATTTTGAAATAAAATTGAAAAGACAAGTGAAGTCTAAAGAAGCTATCCATACATACTGGTTTTAAAAGGATTAAAAGATCAACTTTGGGCCTTTGGCAAACTCAAAAGAAACAGATTTAAGAAAAGAAAGACAAGGAGCTTTAAAAATTAGGATGATAAAAACTTTTGAAACTAGACCTTTTGAGAGAACGAATGTTTTTAAATGAATGGAAATGTTTTTCAATCATGACTTGCCATCGTATAGGCCTGAACACGTCGCTGTTAAATAAATGAAAACAAAAAGGGAATGGGAATTTAAACTTGGAAGTGTTAACAGTTAACAATAATTATAATACTAATTCTCAGTGAACAAAAAAATAAAATAAAAACTCGAAGACTTGACGTGAAAAAGGCCTTATAAGGAAAAGTAAAACACGGAAACAAGAGAAAGGTTGGCTTGAGAACAATTAGAGTGAACTGTTGAGATGAAGGAAAACCATTTTATTTTCTACCTAACCAGATGGAAGTGAGGAGTTGGACACAGAACAGATTTATTTCGAAGCATTCAGATTGCAGTATCACAAGTATGCCATATTAAATATTTAGTATTACCCAAGGTCAGAAGGTCAGATCTAGCTAAAATTTTGATAAAATCATAAACACAAAAATACGAATTATTAGCTATTCATGGGGCCTGGAAATCAACTTTGTCCTTACAGTAATACTTGATTTTTATTTCTATTTTTTGGGGAGGATTTTTTTTACAAGTAGTATTATAACCAATAAAAACTAGTATGCATAATAAATGAAAATAATTGTCGAAATTTTTTTTTATTCTATCCTTAACTGAAAAAGAAAAACTAAAAAGTCTAATCAACAAAAAGTTAGTGGAAGAATTATCCTCGGCACAGAGAAATACTGACAGAAGAAATTAGATATGAGTGGGGAGAAAGAGGACCCTAGGTTTTTTAGTAGACTAAATTTGTTTTTTAATTGTTATTTATTTACTAAGCTTAGCTTTGACACAGAGCAACAAGTAAAAAAGAATGGCACACAGTTAGGATCACTTTAAGTAATGACTCGAGACCTGCTTGTTATCCATTACATCACACTCACAGAAACCCTTATTTGCTATAAGCTAAACGCGTTGCATTGACAGAAAAATAATACACATAGGGATCTTTTTTTCTTTAGTCATCTTCAACAATTTCAGCAAAAAATTAGGTAAATGAATGGGCCATTTGAAGAGTTATATTTACAACAGGTTTTTGCTTTGATGATAACAAAATAATGGAATTTGTTGCAGACGAATAATATTATTCTTCTTACCTCATAGTCATTTGAAAGAAAAACAAAAATATTGACGACAAACTCAAACGAATCAAGGTCTTTTTAACTTTTGTAACAATCGTTCATTAAGTTTAATTTTTTTTTTACAATTATTAGTCAAAGAAGCTCAAAGCATGAAACTTAATTTATTTTTCAACATTTTGAAAATTACATTATTTCACATGTGTTTCTTTCTCAAAATGTGAAGTTCAAGATTCTAAGCGTCGTTCACAGACCAACTTCAAAATAAAATGTGATGTTTTTCTTTGACATTGTTGTCGAGGATGATGCGAATAAACATCGAAATATTAAACTAAAGTAAAGGGAAAAATTCAACATTTTATTGCAGAATTTGGTTAATGTTCTTGGTAATTATTTTCATTCATTTGTTTTTAGCAATTTTTTTTAAGGCGTTACAACACTAAAAACCAAAAAAATATTCACGATCCAAGATTTTCGTTTTTATTTATTTACTAAGTAGTCTAGTACTTATCAATTTTACACTATTTTTGCGAGCATTTTTAATTAGAACAAAAACAGTGCACCATTTTGAAAATATAGTTGTTTTTTTATTGTAAGAAAAGAAAAAAGACTTCAGGTAACTGTTTCATCGTTTCATGAACAAAATATTTAAGATTTTCTGCTTTTTGTCAATGTTTAAACAAAATGTACAGGGAACACTTTATTCAGTGATAAAGATTCACGCCTCAAATCGAAACTTACAATATATATATATATATATATGTAAAAAAATAAAGTATAGATTGGATCAATAACATAACATGCGATGCCATGGAAATAAAGACACAAAAATAAGACAATTAGAAACATTTTTTATAAGCAATTTGAAAATAGATCTGACGTTTTGGAGGAGAAAGAAGGATACCATTTAATTTACACAAGAGATGAAAGAAAGAAAAATCATTAGTTAACTTAAGTTAACAGTAACACTAACAAATTTCTTTGAGCCTGAAGAATGTGTTACTCTTCTTCTAAAATACACACAAGGGACGTGATTTTTACAAGGACTAATTAATACGTGAAGAAGACATCAAACCGGTAATAATTGTCGATTAAAGGTCATTTATCAATTCTCAATGAAATCAGTGTTCAGATATTCCACAATAAACTATTGAATTAAAAAAACAAAACAAAAACAAACTATTGCTCTATTCAGCGAGATGGCTGTTGACTCCATAACTTTTTCATCTTCGTTGCTTAGTGAAACGAACGCTATTATTATCCGCAGCATTTTAGTGACTATGAAGATAAATAGTTATTTTGTTAAAGAGAGAGAGAGAGAAAAGAAATTTATGCAGCAAAAATAAGTTTAATTAAAATATATATAAATATATATATAAAAAGATAATGTCTGGAATAAAGCAGAGTATATACAACTCACACATAAACCGTCGGAAAATCAAAAATTGTCAAATATAAAAGTTAGTATTCTTCTACGTGATAAATATTCAAGATGTTTTTCTTCTTGATCGTAGATAAAAAAAAACACGAAATAAACTGGATAAATTAAATTATTAAGAGAATAAAAAAGAAAAAAAAACTTTCTTTCTTTTATTCTCTCTCTCTAATTTATCCAAAAAGAAAAAAATATGAATAAATGTTGAAGTTGAACCATGCACTTGACTACTAGTAAAATATGTTAGTTAAATTTAAATATGTTTTCATAAAAGAAAGTTCTTTGATGTTTTTATTGTTTTTTTTAGACCTCAAAACAACATAAGCAGCAACTTAATTGTAATTTATTTGAAAGCGGATCAATAACTTATCATCGATTAGTGAAAAAAAAAAAAAAAAAAACGACGAGTAGACTTAAAAAAGGAAAATAAAAATAGAGGAAAATTGAAATCATTTATTCACTGGAAATTGAGAGACAAAAAAAGTAAAACTAAACTTTTTTAACCGAATGATTTCATGTTTTTTTTCTAGGCGCAACAGGAGTTTTTACTTTTTTTTTACTCAAAAATCAAAATGATTGATAAATAAAAAGTCGAGAAAAGGAAACAGTACGAAAAGGAAGAAAGTTTAATTTTGTTTATTTTGAAAAATTAAAAAAAAAACAAACAACAACCTTAACCTTTGAAATGATCAATTAATTGATGCTGTTTTCCTTTAATTTTTACGTCACGATCATCAGTAGATAAAAGTTAAAAACTCAGGAACTAAAATTAAAAAAAATGTGGAAAAGTTACTTTTTTATATCTTGGAATGATCAAAAGAAAAAGATGAAAAACTAAAACGATGTACAGTACAATTTTTAAAATCTAAGGTAAGGAAAGAGAAACTACACACTTACAGTGAAGTAGACAGTCAAACTAAAAACATAAATTAAAAAAAAAACATCGACACGGCAAATGAATAAAAAGACTAAAAGTTTAATTTTACGGGTAGAAAATTTTGTAATGGGATAAAAAGGTGACAGAAAAATTGCCTATGTATGATGATCTGATTTACTAAGGGGAGAAAAAAGTGGGGGATATAAGAGTTTTCATGGACAGACTTACCCTTGTCAACGCAGGATAATATCCTAGGAGGTCGGTAAGCTGCAAAACTCTCAAGGCGCCTTTCTTTACCCACGCAAGTCAATAAGGTGGCCAAGTGAGAGTCACGTGACCAGAATACAAGGTTTTCATTGGTTGCTTGGGCGGGGAAACCCACATCCCTGGTATGCACAAAAGCAGACGGCTTGGGAATACCGCTACGGATGATCATAATTGCTACATTTTTTTTTGTTTTATGTTTTGGGGTATTTATCTAATTTTCCGGCTTTTGAATTTTTCGAGTTCTTTATTTTCCTTTCTTTTTTGGTTTCTTATGCGCGCACGCACGCACGCGCGCACGCGCGCGCACACACACACACCCACTCTTATTCGTATCTAGTCGGACCTTAAGGGTACTCGGGAGCAATATCATCGAATAGGCGACTCTATAAGTCTAGCTTTAACTTTAAACTAGGCCTAATATCGTCTAGCGAATTAAATTACCGTTTAATTATCAATTCCAGTTCTGATGAATACCGAAATTGACATTTGAACTTTTTATAAGGAATTGTTGTTTTACAAGGTTTTACTTGATTTAATATTTAAATTTAATTGTAATTGATTTTTTTAAAACTGTAGTTACACATTTGAATTTATTTATTATTTAATTTAATAAGGTTGTGGCATTTCAGGATCAAATTTGTGGAGAAACTGTCCAAGGTTCATATAGAAATGGTCGAAGGTACTCGGACAACTTCGGATAGTTTCTTCCAAATTTTGTATCGGATATTGGACAAGTTATTCGTAAATTGAAAAATTATAATTAAAATAATTAAACACAAAGAACTTTTCGCTTAAATTTATATATAACTGGACTATTCGTCATTGTAAAGAACAGAATGTCGAGTTATGAAATGACATAAACGTAAAGTTACGTCACTTCACGTGTCCTGTAACCCAGTAGGATCGTGCGTCACTACACGTACTGCTGCTGTAGTAGAAGTAGTGTGTCTAAGGCTAGATTTTCTGATGAAGCCCATCCTCATTCAAGGTGGTTTTGGATTCAAAGTTTTCCTTCTCCTAGACTGGTTGCCACCTCAAAACACGAGAACCTAATCATCTTTGCTATTTAACCCATAGCTAGTGGATGCAAGAGATCGATTGAAAAGTTTCCGAAGAGGATTTATGCGAAATTGAACAAAAACGTGAAAATAATTTATAATAAAATAATCTGTACTCGTTTCTTAGGCATTATGTAGATCACTGAGTTTGTGTAAAGTGTGTGAAAATGAAATAAAATAAATGATAATAATAATAAATGAAAACGATATACATTTCCCATGATGCTAGTAATAAAGGAACCAGAAATTTTATTACCTGACTTGGCTTCGTCATACGTCGTTATGTGGCGCTGTTTAAGTCCTATAAAAAGACAAAGATTTCCTTTTTCTTTTTTCTCGCCTTCACTCCAAAATGTAGTAGAACGTAGAAGAGAACGTCCCCGCTGGAACACGTTCATTTTCCCTGTTCACTGATGACTGAACTCTCTTTTCCACTTTCCAACACATAGCGTTCGCATGTGTCTTTCGAACTGTCCACCTATGAAGTAAATCAACCTTTTCTTTTGTCATTCTAACTCAATGCAAGGCTCTCTGGAGCTCGACCATTATAACCATGCTTATCAGGAGTTGCCCGAAGTAACTTCTGGACCAGGAAAAGACACTTTCTTCTACTTTCCAACTTATAGCGTTCGCACGTGTTTTGCCGAAACTTCACCGATGAAGTAAGTTTTACTTTGGTCGTTCAAACTTAGCGCAAGGCTGACTTAAGCTCGACCATTATAACTAACGATGAAGTAAGAACAAACTTTATTTCGGTCGTTCCAACTCAGCGCAAAGCTGACTTGAACGTGACCATTTTGTTTTTAACCATTCTTGTCGTTACTTAGCCTAATTTACTTCTGGACCAGAAAAAGAAAACGGACATACACAAGAGACAATGAGAACTTTGTTTCAGTACATTCATTATAAAAAAAAAATAAAAAAGATAATAACTGTCCGTAGTTGAAAGCCAAGTTTTTGTATGCTTATTCTTAATTATTTACATGTATTAAAATGCATATAACACGCTACATGTAAATTCTATAAAAGCAACGTGTGAGAAACAAAATTGTAACAGCAATTTACGATAAGTGGGCAAGGATTTAATTAAGTGTATGTGTCGAAGTGTTAAGCGTAGAAATGTTTTTGTGTTAAAAAAATATAAGTAATCCCAAATATCCTTTAAGTTGATATTGCTGAAATAAATAGAAGATAAATAGAAGTTATAATATTTTTAATTAGTTTCAGTTCGCTAATAAAGTGATTCTACCTTGTTTAATATTTTATAATTCACCGTAAAATGCTAGACATTTCATTAACATCCTTATATATAAGGTCAGAATAAGATAAGATTATTTTATAAGTTGCCTAAAAAGATAAGGTTAGGTTAGCAAAGTTAATTTTACATGTTATGAAGAAACGTGTGAACAGCTAAGACAATGAGGGGACAAAGGCAAAGGTTTAAGAAACAAATAACGTCGATTTTATTTATGCCAATGGTACAAGAATGTACTCTAGAGAAACGTGTTTAAATCGGTGTCGGGTCAGGTATGACTGGTTTTGTTTATGGGTAGCTGCTTTCGGTCGTATCGGCGAAACGGATGTAGAGTTGATCGGCGATGGTAGCTGGTCGGCTGCCGGATGGGAGAATAGTCTGGAACAGCAGCAGGTTGATCGATGTCCCTAAACAGGGCCAATTCAGAACGGTGATGCAACTTCACAGGGCGGATCGACCGCGGAAACGGTATCGCGCCGAAGCGTAACACTTGGCGAAGACGGAGTCCCTAAACAGGGCCAAGTCAAAAAGGTGATACGACTTCACAGGGCGGATCGACCGTGAAAACGGGATCGCGCCGAAGCGTAACACTTGGCGAAGACGGAGTCCCTAAACAGGGCCAATTCAGAAAGGTGATACGACTTCACAGGGCGGATCGACCGCAGAAACGCGAGAGCGCCGAAGTGTAACACTTGGCGAAGCTGGTCAGAGAGGTGATACGTCTTCCAAGGCGGATCGACCGCGGAGACGGGATCGCGCCGAACCGGAAGCTCACAAAGGCAGCGTACTACACTTTGATGCAGGCCCCCGGGCCGAGCAGCTTGGTATTTATCAATCCACCCACGAGGACCGAATGTGGCACAAGGCCGGTTTAATGTGGGTCTCTCCGAGCCCGTAGGCTCGGCCAAAAATATAGCTTTTGAACCCGCCTAGACGGGTTCAGGCCCTGTCTACCTCCCCGAACGAAGCTTTGCCGAAGTTCCTCTCCGTAATGCAGAGAGTTCGACAGACTCCGACCCGGAAGCTCACAAAGGCAGCGTACTACACTTTGATCCTAGCGACTGGGCCGAGCCGCTTGGATTTAGACGAAAAAAAGGGGCTAATGATATTTGGAGCGATTTATTCAAGTACTCCTCGGCTAGAGGGAGTAGAAAACCGTAGATATTAAATTAATATGAATGGTTGTCCGATGTTTGAGAAAGCGCTGCATAATCCGATGCTCACGAGGTACGGTTTGGCATCAACGATATTGGACTAGTCGTCTGGTTTCTCGCATGTTGCTTGACTTAAATCTGCGAAATCAGGGGTTGTGAAGGTCAAGGCCATCTTTCTAAGGAGCAGCTAATGGCGACCACGACAATGTTACCTTATTCAATATCGAATATACATACGTCGTTTTTATTAATTTTTCGAACTTATATATATGTCTTTGGACAAAAATCACAGTGAATGCATAGTTTTGATATTATCCTTTTTATATTAATAACCATCAAGAACATTTACATGCATTTTTAATGTAAAAAATGACTAGGTATAATATACACCACAGTACTTTAGTTTCACACTTAGCCATAACTTATATATATACAGAGATTTGTCTCTTTATATAATTACGCGTATATTAATAAGCATATAATTATGGAGTTACTTACTCACAGACGTGACTTCCCTCTGTTTTTTCTACAAATATTTTCATGGCAACTGCTCTGACGAGCTTTTTTTTTTCCTGGTGTCCCGAACACATTAATTTAACCGTTCAACTAGATTGGCAATTAGGTCCCACCGTTTTATTGTTGAAATACCTAAATGCAACCGCCAATTCTACTCCAACAGTTTCTTTTCTCGCACTTCTCACTTATGGAACTCAAGTCCGTTTTCTTACTTCCCTGATAACTACAATCTTCAAAATTTAAATGCATCGTCAATCACCATCTTTTATCTTCTTGAACCCAGTTTATTTTTGTTCTTCTCTCAATCAGTTTTCTCATTCTCTTTTACTTCCTGTAACCTCCCTGCGTTCTAGTGGCATTACCGCTTTACTCGAAAGAAATGATTAAAAAATGCAGAAAGTGTTTAATGGTCAAACTGGAATTACATTTTAAAATTTAACAATAAAAAGTATACCTTGATCATGAAAGATAAAGAAAAAAAAATCGGAAATGCACTATCCAATAACATAAAAAAAATTCTCCGTTCCCTCTCTAATTTATTTAGTACCGATTCCCTCACCCCACATATATTTAAATTGTAATAGACATTTTAAAACTACCCAGAAAGT
Source organism: Acanthosepion lycidas (assembly GCA_963932145.1). NCBI lineage: Eukaryota > Metazoa > Mollusca > Cephalopoda > Sepiida > Sepiidae > Acanthosepion > Acanthosepion lycidas. The sequence continues at coordinate 20,766,022 of OZ010582.1, read as the reverse complement.
TCAACCTTGATCACTGAAGTATTTCATTGCTTAACTGATAATCGTACAAGTCAACAAAATACGTGTGATTATCACATTTTCCTTTCTTTTGCTCATTTACAAGAGACACAATGCAAGAGAACAAATTTTGGGGGCTTATAAATGTTTCAGTAACTCTTTTTTCCAGAGCTCATATTACAATTTCTGTTATTGTTGTTTTTCTCTAGCTCTCTGTTTCACTAAATAAAGGGTTCGGCTCGAAATTCCAACGTATATCACCTGGAGAAGGTAAGAACGTAAAACGGCCGAAACGTCGCGAATATGGCAATAAAGATGAGGACAACAGTCCCAATAATATAAATAATGTAAACAGTTACAACACCTCATCTCAGAAATATAGACAGAGATTGAAGGTCATTTTCGAGACTTGCATACCATCAACATCTGCCGTGAGCAAACACAATAAAATGAACAACCTTCGTAGTATGCATTTGACATCATCATCATCACTTCCATGACCGGGCGTGGTCGTAGGGTCGCTACGCAACTGAACACCTGACCACTTCCCTCTACCTACCTGGGTTAAAAGCCGGAGAGGTATTGATTCATGTGTAACGGGTTTTGGGCAAGTAGACCTGGCGGAGCCTATCCCTCTCCAAGTCAAACCATAGCCGGTCACCCAACTTCGCTTTAGACACCGACACATGGCTGTTGATTCCATCAGGAGAACGTTCTGCCCTGGCCGTTGACTTACGTTGTCGACTTTAGGAGAAGGTTCACCGCTCTTTGACAGGTTTTTAATTCTACTTTGTCCAGTCATCCTTTGTGTATTGACTTGACATAAAATCAGCACATTATAAAACATTCCAAAATAAATGTTGTAAATTTTGTAACATGAAAACAGCAAGATAAAGACAAACTAAAGAAATAAAAGATAGAAATTCTTTATCTCCTAAAGAAATTAGCGAAAAAAACCTGTTCATTAACCACCTTGTAACTTTATATATTTATCAGTCACGTATCCTAACCGAACTGTAGTGTAATGGATAGCGGCTCGAATTCCAGTCGAGTCCATTACATTCACTTGCATGCTAATAACCTTGGGAAAGGTATGAATCCTCTTCTTCTCTCCCCCACCCAGCTATGGGTAAATAGACAAAGCGGGTTCTATAGCCTTTGATGGCAACTAGTCTACCACAGAAAGAAATGGCAACCTACTGCGGGAAAAAATCTGTCTCGTCAGTCATGTATCGAAAGATACATGATCGCCTAAGCGTGTATCACGCATGGCACATAACTGATTGATCCTAACCACCCCTTCCTCGTAATAAAATATTCTGTTATGTTAATAGAAGGTATTACTTGATGTTAGTAGGCGTACTTGTCTCATATTAGCATAACAACGGAATAGTTAATTAGTAAATAAGGGGCATCAGGCCATTGATTATTTTTATCTTTTTGTCTCGTGTTAGCATTCTTTGGATATTTCTTCTTTTTTCTATTACTTCTAATGACTTAAACAAGAGATAAAGTAATAGTTATTAAAGTAATAGTTTGTTGTTTGCGAAAGGAAATAAGTTTGAAGCAACAGTTAAGTGAATAAATACCAGTAATAATAAATATTTAGACTTGACTACCTTTTAGCGGACACACTTCTCAAAACTGTTGAATTCAAGATGGCGGCAATAACTAAAACAGTTATCATCAGCTTATTTTTACATGAAACAACTGAATTAAATTCTCTAAAGAACAATAGAAAAAATTAATGTCATGTTCGAATAAAAAAGGCTAAAAATCGTGATCTTTTTAAAATGGGAAAATATTTATTTGTTACCTTTCGTCAAAGCTTTCTTTGTTTTCTTCCTCTGCCTCTTCTTTATTTGGGTTGTACACAAGCTTTCCAAGAACATGAGGAATTTATCTTCTTCAGATTGAAGGTATATTTTGGTAAATGTATTCAACGTAATATTTCATAAAATTCTTTCCAAGTTCCCTGTTTGGCAGGGAACTCTTTAAGGCCAACAAAGCAGATTAAGTGGTTTGCGTGTAGTGTTTCAACTCTAACCGTAGCCCTAAACTTGCCACAAGAAATTTAATTAAATTATTTCTTTTTAAAAAGTTATTAAGTAAGCAGGCGATAAATGGCCGCCAACTTGAATCCTACTGCTTTGCTAAGTGTAACCGGCAAGCTGCAGTCACACCAATATTTACATTAAAACCATTTTTATAAACCGGGATGACATCTGCTTGCAACGAACGTTCATAAAGGGCAAGAAATTAATATTTTCTAATAAAATAAACTTAGAAATTTTTTATTAATAATTTAAAGGTTCCAGAAACTTTCGAATAAATTTTTGGTATTATAAAGAATTTGGCGTGGTAAAAGTCCAAAGTTATCCATATTTAATTAACATAGTCTGGCACAAGGCGACAATAGTGGGTGGTTTAGCAAGTTCCAAATTTATATTTAAACATGAATTATCTATCAAGCCTCATTCAACTAAAACATATTTCTGTTAACGATTGATTCGTCAGTTATTTTGACCAGAGTTTTGTCACTGACAGACCACGATGGTAGACAGAGAAAAGCGTTGATGAGTTAATATAGACCAACCGTAATTACTAGTGAGAGAATGGAAGTAAAATAGCTGCTCTATCTATTTTCAGCCTTGACATATGGAGGTTTGTTATGCTTGTATTTCCTAAGTAGAGAGTGAGAAATATTGTATTTGTCGCTCATTATTTGAATTTAAGTCAGCAGTACTAGTCAAGAAATAAACGTTGGCTTGCTTGGAAGGTTGATATTGTTTTTATCCCGCAAATCCATTCAATTTTTGGTTGATGTGATTACACTTCAAAATGAAAGCAGAAACAATAAATTTTATAGTTCTCTATTAATTTCCTGTAACATCCAATTGAAAATTCAAATATTGAATAAAAATTAAGCTTCGGAACTGATAAAAAGGCACATTTGCATTGGATAATGGAATGCACATAAAATAATTCTTTTAAATTCGGAATATTTGGGTAGCAACTGTTCTTGCAAACATGTTTTATTAAAAAGAATAGACATTCTATGTCTATTAAATTTGTTGAGCTTTTTTCTAGTGTGCGAATAACGTTTTGCAAATGTGACTGTTGTTTATATAAAAAATACTGTGTAGTTCAGGTTTTTGACTTACATGAGTCATCATTGGTGTGAGAGAGAAAAGAAAGGAAAATTAAGTGTTATTTTAAGCAATATATTTTGTAAAAGTGTCGTTATTTTTTAAAAGTTGAATCGTAACGCAGCAACCCATGCGGCAGAAACGTGTAAGGACAACGTGTAATAACGTGAAATTTATTTTGTATTCAAGAATACATGTTCTTAGTTTATTATTATTTTTTTTTTAGGAATACTTGCTTAAGTTGGGTGCAAATACTTGTGGTGATGGTTAATGGATTGTCTGATGGCATTAATTATTTTAGTAACGCTAGTTTTAATTCCTGATGACTGGCGATACCAGACTGAGTGTTGGAAGTTGTTAAAATGAATGATTCTGGGATTTAATCTTTATTTTTTCCGACACCAGAAACATTTTGTTTGATTGGTCAGAAAATAAAATAACAAAAGCTGAGAGGGGTATGTGCAAAAAGTGGATAAAGTCAGTATGTGATCATGAGAAAATCCGAAACCTTGCCGACATATACAGAGTGCAATGGATAAATTGTCGTCTAAATTACGCAAAAATGAAAATATCACTGACATCTCATTTTAACATTTTAACATTTTACCAAAATTACACAAAAATATCTTGAAATATTAAAGAGTAAATGTATTCAATAAAATCATCACTGGCTTCAATCACGGCTTCCAGACGACTTCAGAATCTCCTGTAACTCTTCTGGACGCTCTCCTTGTTTAAGTTGGTGAATGTTGCCATAATCCTTGCTTTCAGTTCATCTTTGGTGTTACAATGATCTCTCGCTCAACTAAACCCCACGCAAAGGAGTCGGAGTCTGGTAGCCATATGTAAGGGGTGATGTGGTCGAAGAAATTGCCTGACAGCTATGAATGGGTTCTCCTGCTTATGTGGTATGGTGCAAGGTTATGTTGCCAGACATAGGATTTTCCAGTAGCCACCCTGTTGACCCAGGGCAGCACTACCTGCTCAAGTCACTTGATGTAGACCTCTATGGTGAATTTGAGGTCCTGTAGGAAGATGAATGGAGGTATAACGTCGCCATCACTAGTGATCACTCCAAATACCTCCAAATACCTCATCCAACTGTTTCCGAATTATCTGCACTGTCCTCAGATTGACACCCAAACACTCTGAAATGTTGGTATTGAAGCTCCCAGCGCGAATGCCAAGTAGTACATTTTTGGTGTAGTGAATTGTACCATGGTGCTCTTTTTCTTATTGACGGTGCCCAGCTGACCCTACTATACTGTACAGTCGACAAAATCAAAAACAAACAACGCGCATAGGCGAAATTAAAAAATATAAGATAGCGATAATTTACCTATCGCACCATATATCACCCAATATCGAATATCCGTTTATCCGTGAACTTGCAAATAACTACGAACAGCTCAAGAAGAATTTCAAGAATGACAAAGAAGAGATTATTGAAACAGCAGGATGGCATGATAAGACATTTATATTTTATTTAACACGAGTTTTCCACATTTTAGAAGAAACTGGAAGGTTTCCTAAACCAAAGTTTCAAATGAATACCTGATTTAAGTAATACAAAATGGCATTCTAGAACAATACTAGCTATTTGGGGCAAAACAATAATTTTATATTATGCAATAATTATGCTAAATATTCTACATTCCTTTTCTTTATATAATTATTCTTATTTATAAATGTAAGTTTCTAATTGTACATGCAAGCTTGCAATTTTTGTTTATTTATTAAGTTTGTATGTTATGCTATAGCTATAAACTGTTAAATGCATTAAGGGCACATTAATATCCAATGGCATCATTAGCAAATTGAAAAATAAAGCTTCTTTAAGATTTTGATTTTTATCCTTATTGCGTATATGGTAAAATCGAATTTTCGATTTGGAGTGACATTTTCAAGAACTAAAACAAGTTAAGGTTTTTTTTTATTACTTTTGAACAAAAGTATTTTATCGATTTATGGCACAGGGACATAGGGTTACGAAAAATCATAACCCTTCGGTTGAGCCCTCTGGGGAGGAAGTGTGGGTTTGTAAACAGTGACTATTACGGCTAATAATGCAAGACTTTTCGGTAAATCGAATCGAGTTCTCTCAGTCACTGTGTGTTTATCTAAAAATAAATACGCTTAAATTCACCTTCATTCCTGTCGTGCCAATTCAGTCGGGTTTCGATCCTAGCTAGAGGCAACCGGACGTCTAGCCACACTATACGCTGTGATACAGCGAAACAGTTTGTTTGTGGATGACAATATATATATATATATATATATATATATATATATATATATATATATATATATGTGTGTGTGTGTTTATATGTAAAAGTGTGGATGATTCTATTTTCAAATCATAGTCTCTCTCTTCCCTCCATATATATATATATATATATATATATATATATATATATATATGAAGGATGTATAATAGGATCCGAAACAAAAGTAAAGATGATTAGACAAAATACATAATTTATTAACGACGCGTTTCTCCGAGAGCGTCTGCTCCCTTTGGCTTTCTCAGGTTAGAATGAAAGAAAGACAAAACTGTATGTGAGGAAAAACGCCTTGGGATCTCTGAGTATAAGTTTTGACCAGAAATCAAATTAGATTACTTTATCACCAATCAATGTCCAGACTCAAGAAAATGTCTTTACGTCTGTTTGATTGTTTGTTTTATCTATATATTTTTTACACATTGTTAAGCTCTATGATAGGCTGAATATTGGTCCAAATATAAGAATAATTTTGAAGCGTTCCTGTTGGTTTGCAATGTGCTTGCAAATAAATACCATGTCATCATTTGACGGGAAAATCGGCGTTCTATCTGTCTATAATTCTAGCTTCTGATGCTATTTGCTTAAAGAAAGGTTAATGTTTTTGACTTGCAAATTTTAAAATGAATTTATTTCCAAGTCCTGCTTTTGCAACTACCCTCATACACTGTCACTATATACATGTAGTATGCGAGTAACGCTAGGAAATACCATAAGTCTGAATCTTATGTAACGTTTGATCTAAGAAGAGTTGATCTGTGGTGACCTCAATATGTACTGGATTTACCAAGAGATGCCAAAGTAAGCTTTGTACTAGCATAGCACATGTAAGTCGAAGAAAAAATAATGACATAATCGAGATGTTATATTCCACACCACTTCAAATAGAAGGCTAGGTAGGAAACCCTCATGAATACTCGAAAGAGCGATAAAAGCTACTGGACTTGAGAAACCTGTTTTCCTAAATAAAAGTGTTTTAAGGAAAATATTTTTAAAATTTCAACAGTACTGGCTGCTCGGTCAGTGAATGCCAAATATTTCCTTGTAGGTAAATGGCTAATATTATCATATATATATATATATATATATATATATATATATATATATTGTCATCCACAGTTTCGTTGTATCACAGCTCATCAGTGTACCTAGAAGTCCGGCTGCCTCTAACTAGGATAGAAACCCGGGTGAATTGTCGTTAGTCGGAAAATCTACCGGCAAAGATGCAGGTAAATTTAAGCGTATTTATTTTTAGATAAACACGCCAGTGAATGAGAGAACTTGATTCGTTTTATCGAAGAGTCTTGCATTAGTAGCAGTAATAGTCACTGTTTACAAACTCACACTTTCTCCCCGGGGAGCTCAACTGAAATAATTAACGAAACAATATATAGTCTTTTCTATATATCAAGAACAATATTTGGAAAATTTATGACAAAGTGGTAAAAGTTTTCTTGTGACGCGTTTCGTGCTTTAGAACTTCATCGAACTAAATTTATTAATCCCACAGCGCCAGTCCTACTTACCAAAAGTGACTCACTTGGCACTCGAATTCGTTTCCTCGTCCGCCATTGTATTAGGGAAAGTCGACCCGTTCCACGCATTTCGAGTTCGAGAGTAGGTCGAGGCCGTGAACGGCCTCGGTGCCTCCAATCTTTCGTTTTGCCGGATGGAATTGCAACGATCTAACGTCAGATAACCCGAGGGAAACTTCGGTGGGAACCAGCTGCTAGATGGCTCGATTGATCTTTCGCCCCCACACTCGGTTCCAACGATCGATTTGCGCGTCAGAGGCACTTCGAACTTCCACTAGTGTTTTAACATGGCTCCATCCCAAGAAATTTAGTCCCATGAAGTCCTAAAGGACTAAACGCGCCACAAGAAAACTTTTCCACATTTTCATACATTTTACCCAATATATATATTGCCTTCATCTTTGGTGGAGTTTTGTTGGTCTCACGCTCAACTGTGCCCTACACACAATAATCAAGGGAGGTTGCAGTCTGGGGAGTTAGGTGGCCAGATATAAAGGGTAATGTCACAGAATTGTCTGATAGCCATGACTGGGTTTTCCTGCTTGTGTGGCATGGTGCAGAGTCTTGTTTCCAGATATAGGATTTTCCATCGGCCATCCTCTTGACCCAGAACAGCACTATCTCCTCAAGGCACTTGATATAGGCCACCGTGTTGAGTTTGAGGAGCTTGCCAACAAATTCGGGTGTTCTTTTCTTATCAGAATCATCAGAGTGAGTTTTCCCGAGCTGCCGTACCTTCATAATCACCATTAGACTCATTCATCTCTTTCCGAATCCCCTGCATTGTCCTTAGATTGACACCCAAACACCCTGAAATGTTCGTATTGGAACTTCCGGCGCGAATGCCAAGCAGTACAGCATGCTGTTTCTAAATTTTGGGTGTAAAGAATTGAATTATGGTGCTCTTTTTCTCACAGACGGTGACCAACTGACAAAATCAAAAACAAACAAAACGAAATAAAAAATATAATATGGCGACAAATTACCCATCGCACCCTGTATATATATATATATATATATATATATATATATATACACACACACACACACACATATAGTGCCACGCAAAAGTTTACAAAACATAACAAAATTTTTTTGAGTATTTCTAATACAGTTACATTAATTAAACTTTTACTGCTCGCAGAACATTTAGGTATTCAGTCAGTCAGATTTAAAAAAAAAAAAAACTTTTAAAAATTATCACACGAAGAAAAACCAATATTTGGTAATTCAAAAGTTTACAACATATTTTTTTTCTTTTTACAACAGCTTTTTTTTATAAAAGTGTCCAAGTTTTACTAGAATGTTCCGAACGTTCCAGATTAATTTTATGATTACTTTTAGGAATGATTAAAAGTATTTCTTAAACTCAACGTTGATTCTGATTCCGCAGAACTGGATTGGATTTGAAAAAGTATTTGTTGTTAACATTCTTTTTTCATTCGGTTTTTCCAGTTACAAGTCCTTTTTTAAAGCTGGTCATTTTGTGTTCATTTTGTTTAGTTCTTTTTTCGTAACAGATTTAATGTTTAGTATAGAGCTTAGAAAAAATTCGCAGCATGAGATAGGCAAGAAGTAAGGCATGTAGCAACATCAGCACGGCAAAGGGCACTCCTCTAACGGCAAGTAATGGCAAAAATATTTTAAGTCAAGTGATAGCGATTGGCGTATGAGTCGTACGATTTTCGAGTCAAGCACGGGCAACGCCGGGTCATACTGCTAGTATATATATATATATATATATATATATATATATATATATATATATATATATATGAGAGAGAATTAATTTAAGTAAAAGTTTTGTCACTTAGGTGATTGATGTTATCTTCAGCATCCCGACTCCAGAGCTTCGTACACTGACCCGTCCGTCCACTCGTCAGGAAGTATTTAATAGAAATTCAAGTCCCTGAAGATACTTGTTAATGGCCAGCCCTCCGAGGCCCACGCGGTCAATGCAGGCGTCTCCCAGAGGTCACTCTACGGAACAACCCTCTTTTTTGTTTTACATAAATGACTTGCCTAAGACTATTCTCAGATCATTTTTAAACACCTATGCCGATAGGACAGTCATATACTGGTGAACCTCTAAAATTGATGATCAGATACTGGCATCTGATAGCACGAACTACCTAGTGGGAAAGAAAACTGGCTAGTTACATTTAATGCCTCGAAAACCAAACTTGTTACATTCCAACATCGTCGAACGGACCTCAAACTGCCAGCAGTCATGATGAACGGATGTTCTCTCGGAGACGCACCGTGCCTTGAGGGGCAATTGGGCCTTAAACTCACACCTGACCTCAATTGGAACTCATACATACGAACCATCGATAAAGATGCAGGTAAAATGGTCGGCGCCTGTACCGCTCCACTAAGTATCTGACTCCTCCTGCTATCTATCCTCTACGTTTATAGAAGTCAGATCAGGCCAAAAATGGAGTACTGTTTTCATATTTTTTTTTGGGGGGGGGCAGCTGCCTAGACCGCACTCTCCAGCCTCGAGAGAATCTAAAAGCGTCTCCGAGTCCTTATTGGTGACGAATTATTTTCCACCCACCAACCTCTCTCTCACAGGTGGGATGTAGCAAGCCACTCGCTGCTCTCTCGCTACTTTTACGGAAAGCGCTCGGACGAACTACATTCCTTGGTTCTGCCAGGGAGAGAGACAAATTTAATTCTTTTTCCGAAGATTGTGTTGTCGCCAGAATATAGAGAAATATTCACAATTAAAATTCCGCATTTGAAACTTGTCTTAATCAATTTGAATATCAATTATCCTCGATAGAAGAATCAGCTAAGAGTGTCACCAGAAGCACTTTTAGAATAGTACTAGATTGGCAATAAAGTTTCCTCATTTTATTTATTGAAATTACTGCATGTAACCGTAAGTCCTATTCTAATAGTTTCTTCTCTCTCGTACTGCTCGCCTGTTGATCTTAAGTGCCACGTTAATCATCTTCTTCTGTCTTCTTGAATCTTTTTTCTTTTATTGTTCTCTGTTTTTTTTTCACTCTCAGTAACTCCTTGCATCTTAGTGGCTTTATCACTTTGTTTGGGGTGAAATAATAAAAAAAATGATGCTTATTTGAATATTCCAAATATTCTAGCCGTAAGAAATAAAACTCAAACAGTTCGTATTGTTGTTGGTATTATTATTACTATTATTACTATTATTACTATTATTATTATTATTATTATTAATAATAATAATACTATTATTATAATTATCAATAGACATTTTTAAAACGAGTGTGGCTTTGTGTTATGATAGGTAAAACTGGGTATATTTCTACTTGAAACCGGTTTTGACAGCAACGTTTTGAAAGCTAGTCTTGCACATCATTGGCTTAGGTCGTTTGATTTTCCATGAATGTTTGACTATTGTAGTTTCGTAATATGTTAAGCCTAGAAACGGGCGCTTACTGTAAAGCGTTATTTAATATATTAGTCTCTCAAACCTTTGTGAGGCCGATTTTCGTCGAGTGCTCTACTGTTTGGATTTTGTGCTGTATTAGGTAAAGCTTAGTAAACATCTGTCTCAGTTCAGTTCACAAGAGCCTACCGTAGTCAGTTCCATCCTCACCAAATGTTTCACTAATGTGGCTTTGTACTAGAGTTAGTGGAATTTAGAAAAATCAGTTTGAAAATAAGATCAATAATAACCATAAACATAGAATAAAACAAAAACGCTGAATGGCTAAAGAAAGAACCAATCCCTGCCTCTGTAATGGTCACTTGACCCTGGTTACATAAGCGCCAAATTCAATAACCTATCCTCTTTTTTTCTTTCACATCGTTACTCAGGCAGCACGAAACAGGCTGCTCCCTTCATGACAAGCCCCGATCAGTGGCATCAGATCACAGAAGAACGAAGCGGGCAACCGTAAGAGAAATTACTATTATCTAGAAAAGCTAGCAAAGGACTGAAAGAGAAACAATCTTCAAAAAGCCGTGTTGGCAAGATACCCAGAAACCGTTTCTCCTAAGCTAAGTCTGCAGACGCACATTATCAGCAAACACTTCTTTCTTTTTCTCGGTTTCTCTGTTTAGATATTAAATATATTTTAATGGTATAGGTTGTTCTTCCGCTTCAAAAGCTGTCACATGGTTTGAGCGCACGTGGCTTAGCACTAACTCCCCATACGAAGCTGTATTTTGGCGATATAATCACCACAGAGTGTGTTTAAGTAAACATCTGCTTAGGGTTGGTTCTTTTTAGGTCTGTGCATATGCTTTCTCTAATGATTTGTTGAATATTATCCTAATTTTTACTATTTTGACACGGTGCCGTTGCTAACAGCTGTTACACAAGTAGATCAGACCGTGTCGTTTTTTTTGTAGGAAATCGATCGTCGCATTCTTAAACTGTATCATAAAAGAATGCGATTTTTATTTAGTAATTGTATTTCAGTGCACAAAAGATTTCTAAAAATGCAGACACGACTTTTAATTTTTAAATACATTAATATGATTTATTCACCCTCCCACTGAGACGCAATATGGTACAAAGTCTTTTTTTAAACATGGGAACCTACATATATTTGTATACGAATAAATTAAAAATGCTCAGTTCTATCGGCCCTGTGCAACGGGGAGGTGATGCATGGAATAAAGATCTCGAGAAGATAGGCTTATACTAATAACTGATCTCTTGTCAGAAATGATCAAAATTTAAGTAAAATTTCCAAATAAGTGTCTATATGAAACACGCTCTGTGTATTTATATAGTTTATCAATACATTTTAACCGCAGAGTTATCCCCCTTGTACTGGCAACGCTAGATAGCAGTGTCCTTGTTATAAAATCTATCGTACTTTTTCAAGATTTTTAAAAACTAGGAGGTGAAAAGACTGACTCCGTGAAAGAGAAAAGTAAAAAACAATATTGGAAAAAATATATTTAAATATTCGCATTTGAAAATGTAATAATAATAAAAACTTGACAAATTGTATTTTTTAACGGTATGGGTAAAGTATTATTTCATTAATTTTTGGTCATTTTTTAATTTTAACTGTCTTGTGAAAATGTGCATATATCCCGTATTATTGGGAACCTCAAGTCGGTGTAATGGTTAGCAAGCTTGTCTCCCTAAAACAATTACGACTGAGTAGTGAGTTCGCTCCTCAGTGGATGCTCTATACTTTCGGCCTTGTGTCACATCTAAGCCACGCTTGGAAAATCACTATATCCCGTATTATATCTGAGTTGTTATTCATTACTGTCATAAAATAAAAGTAGTAATGTTAAATTCAATATTAAGATCACAGAACTTAACGTTATACAGTTTGATATTTCATTTTGGGCGCCTGGTTAATAAAATCCATCCTTACCGACGAGAAGTAAAACTTTAAAGTAAAAAGTATTTTAAAAATTTATTTCACCAAAACAGTTATGTACTTATAATATCCGTCATATTTATGATATGCCAAAGACATCCGCCCTGGGTAAGAAGATAAACTACATCCAGCAGCAAGGCCTCTGATCAGGAGGTTTTGAGGAGCGTGGAACCACCTCTTAATTGCTGGTTTTCCCAGGTCTACTCTGACCCGGGTGGTAGCACCTGTTAGGGTCCCAGCTATGAGCAAATAGTTAACCCATCAAACTAGGGTCAAAACACTATGAAAGTGTTAATATAGGTTTTAATACCAGCAGTACATTTTTTCAAAAGTTTATTACCATCAATGAATTTTTGAAGATAAAATTATTACCAGTAATATATTATTACCAGCAATACGTTTTTGAAGAAAAAATATTAGCAGAAATACATTTTTTGAAAAAATATTACCAGCAATAAAAATCTTGTCGACATTAAATAACCCAATGAGGTTAGGATGTCGTAAAACAAACCAAACCAAAGATATCAGGTCCCATTTTTACCATTGAAGAAAATATGTATTTGTGCCCGTCATTTGGTTTACCTAATTTTTTTCCAGCTGCAAAATTTTCCCCCGGTTCGGAGTAAAAATTCTCCTTTTCTTTTGTGACGTTTAAAAATAATCGCCTGACCGCTAAGTCTGGGATTGAGGTATAAGAATATTCTGTATGCGAATTATTAATGGGATATTGTGTTGCTCAAATCAACCAAAGAGAAGTACCTGCTTGCCGAGAAAATCAGCATTCAAGCTCCTTTTTTATATTTGGGCTGGAACCATAACGGGTAGGAAACACGTAACCATATCTATTATCAGACAAATTATGAAGAAACTTGGCCACTGAGCCATCAATCTAACGTGGCAGATGATGGGTTGATACTAAATTATCAATAGTTAGCAAGAGGAAGATATCAATTAAAACCAGCAAATCTCCTCTTTTTGCGAAAAGTATCACCTCACAGATGAAGAAGACACTTGAAGCAATAGAAATGTGGTTCTACAGAAGGATGCTGAGAATACCATGAACTGGACATGGGAGCAACGACACAGATTTAGAGAAAATGGAAACAACGAGAACACTTATAAATTTGATACTCACAGGACACATTGAACGCAATAGGGAGAGAGGAAAACAAAGAATAACCAACCTAGATAGCTTGAGTAAATAGATGGAGAAGCAAGTTTTAAGAGATTGAAGACAAGAGGAAGAGAGGAAAACAATGAATAACCTACATAGCTAGATTGTATAAATAGATGGAAGAGCAAGTTTTAGGAGATTGAAGGAAAGAAGGAGAGAGGAAAACAATGAATAACCTACCTAGCTGGCTTGAGTAAATAGATGGAGAAGCAAGTTTTAGGAGATTGAAGGCAAGAAGGAGAGAGGAAAACAATGAATAAACTACCTAACTGGCTTGAGTAAATAGATGAAAAAGCAAGTTTTAAGAGATTGAAGGCAAGGGAGAGAGGGAAACAAAGAATAACCTACCTAGCCGGCTTGAGTAAATAGATGAAGGAGCAAGTTTTAGGAGATTGAAGACAAGAGGAAGAGAGGAAAACAATGAATAACGTACATAGCTGGCTGGAGTAAATAGATGGAGGAGCTAGTTTTAGGGGATTGAAGGCAAGAATGAGAGAGGGAAACAATGAATAACCTACCTAGCTAGCTTGAGTAAATAGATGGAGGAGTAAGTTTCAGGAGATTGAAGGCAAGAGGGAGACAGAAAATCAATGAATAACCTACCTAGCTAGCTTGAGTAAATAGATGGAGAAGCAATTCGTTAGAGATTGAAGGCAAGAGGTAGAGAGGAAATCAAGGAATAACCTACATAGATGGCTTGAGTAAATAGATGGAGGAGCAAGTTTAAGGAGATTGAGAGCAAGAGGGAGACAGGGAATCAATGAATAACCTACATGGCTAGCTTGAGTACATAGATGGAGAAGCAATTCTTTGGAGATTGAAGGCAAGAGGGAGTGAGGAAATCAATGAATAACTTACCTAGCTAGCTTGAGTAAATAGATGGAGGGGCAATTCTTTGGAGATTGAAGGCAAGAGGTAGAGAGGAAATCAAGGAATAACCTACCTAGCTAGCTTAAGTAAATAGATGGAGGAGCAAGTTTTAAGAGATTAAAGGCAAGAAAGAGAGGGGAAAACAATGAATAACCTACTTAGCTTGCTTGAGTAAATAGATGGAGAAGCAATTCTTTGGAGATTGAAGGCAAGAGGGAGACAGGAAATCAATGAATAACCTACCTAGCTAGCTTGAGTAAATAGATGGAGGAGGAAGTTTTAGGAGACTGAAGGCAAGATGTAGAGAGTAAATCAATGAATAACCTACTTAGCTAGCTTGAGTAAATAGATAGAGGAGCAAGTTTTAGGAGATTGAAGGCAAGAAGGTGAGAGGAAAACAACGAATAACCTACCTAGCTAGCTTGAGTAAATACATGGAGGAGCATGTTTTAGGAGATTGAAGGCAAGAGGGAGAGAGGAAAACAATGAATGACCTAACGAACCCGCTTGAGTAAATAGATGGAGGGTCAAGTTTTAGGAGATTGAAGGCAAGAAGGAGAAAGGAAAACAATGAATAACCTACCCAGCTAGCTTGAGTAAATAGACGGAGAAGCAAGTTTTAAGAGATTGAAGGCAAGAGGGAGAGAGGAAAACAATGAAGAACCTACCTAGCTAGATTGAGAAAATAGATGGAGAAGCAAGTTTCAGGAGATTGAAGGCAAGAAGGAGAGAGGAAAACAATAAATAACCTACCTAGCTAGCTTCAGTAAATAGATGGAGGAGCAAGTATTAGAAGTTTGAAGGCAAGAGGGAGACAGGAAATCAATGAATAACCTACCTAACTAGCTTGAGTAAATAGATGGAGAATCAAGTTTTTGGAGATTGAAGACAAGAGGAAGAGAGGAAAACAATGAATAACGTATATAGCTGGCTGGAGTAAATAAATGGAGGAGCAAGTTTTAGGAGATTGCAGGCAAGAAGGAGAGAGGGAAGCAATGAATAACCTACCTAGCTAGCTTGAGTAAATAGATGGAGGAGCACGTTTTCGGAGATTGACGACAAGCGGTACAGTGTAGATAGATGGAGGAACAAGTTTTAAGAGATTGAAAGCAAGAGGGTGGGAGGAAATCAATGAATAACCTACCTGGCTAGCTTGAGTAAATAGATGGAGGATCAAGTTTTTGGAGATTGAAGACAAGAGGAAGAGAGGAAAACAATGAATAACGTATATAACTGGCTGGAATAAATAAATGGAGGAGCAAGTTTTAGGAGATTGAAGGCAAAATGTTGAGAGGAAATCAATGAATAACCTACCTAGCTAGCTTGAGTAAATAGATTGAGGAGCAAGTTTTGGGAGATTGAAGTCAAGAGTTAGAGAGGAAATCAATGAATAACCTACCTAGCTAGCTTGAGTAAATAGATAGAGAATCAAGTTTTTGGAGATTGAAGGCAAGAGGGAGAGAAGGAAACAATGAATAAACCTACCTAGCTAGCTAGAGTAAACAGATGGTGGAGCAAGTTTTAGGAGATTGAAGGCAAGAGGAAGAGAGGAAAACAATGAATAACCTACATAGCTTGAGTAAATAGATGTAGGAGCAAGTTTTAGGAGATTGAAGGCAAGAGAGAGACAGTAAATGAATGAATAACCTACGTACCTAGCTTGAGTAAATAGGTAGAGGAGCAAGTTTTAGAAGATTGAAGGCAAGAAGTTGAGAGGGAATCAATGAATAACCTACCTAGCTTCCTTGAGTAAATCAATGGAGAAGCAAATTTTAGGAGATTGAAGGCGAGGGAGAGAGGAAAACAATGAATAACCTACCTAGCTAGCTAGAGTAAATAGATGGAGGAGCAAGTTTCAGGAGATTGAAGGCAAGAGGGAAACAGGAAAGCAATGAATAACCTACATAGCTCGCTTGAGTAAATGGATGGAGGAACAAGTTTTTGCAGATTGAAGGCAAGAAGGTAAGAGGGAAACAATGAATAACCTACCTAGCTAGCTTGAGTAAATAGATGGAGGAGCATGTTTTAGGAGAAATAATAAAACACCTTAATTAGTTAAGAGATACAAAGGATAGGTGGTTTTGAAGAGCCATGATCGCCAGCATCTTAAAGTGATACGGCAATAATAATAATAATAATAATAATAATAAGAAGAAGAAGAAGAAGAAGAAGAATACAGTTTGTTTTGCCTTTCAGAAACGAAGCAAAATATTAAGAAACAGGAGAATTTTGTCGACAAAATGAGGTAGCGATCAACGATTATGTTATATAAATATGTCAGTGAATGCTGGACAATTTCCTCACAAATGAGAAGGTGATTGAAGCAACCAAGATGCGGTTCTACAGAAGGATTCTGAGAATACTATGGACATAAAATGTGAACAACGAGAAAGTTTTAAGGGAAATGTAAACAAAAGGGCACTTTTGTTTCGGATCAGAAAATTTGTTGAACACAATAAGAAAAGTGGCATTGGAGAATTTGACACTCACAGAGCTTACTGAAGAGAAAAGAGACACAGTAGCTAATAACCAAAGTAATCAGTTTGTGTAAATGGATGGCAGTACATAGACTCGGCGGGTGTGTAAGGGTATAAACAGCCCTTAGTGGTATAAGGGATAGAAAGTTGAGGAAACCATGATTGCCCACGTCTTGATTGGGCACAGCACGTAAAAGAAGCATACATCTCCTTAAGGAGGAAAAGAAAAAGCTATCGTCCATTATCCACAAAAAGACTTAGATGTGCCCAAATGATTCATAAATTAGTCTTTGAAAGAAATAATTGTAACGAACAGGTCATCTGTCATATATAATAGTCGTTGTCATATTTAGGTTGACAAACATGGCTGTCGAGCAACATGGAGCATTTTGACATTTCCCGTGTAGAAATATGTCGACTGAGCTTCTTTTCTTATCACTGTTATTTTAATATGTTTATTGATTATACGTTAATTTTATAGATACAAATATTTAAGTGAATGCTCTGTTTATAATAAACAGTATTAGCAACATTTACAGACCTGAATGTCTGAGAAATTCCATAGAAAATATGTGTTAATATAAGAAATATAAATAAGAAAGAATTTCAAGTTTTATGGTAATTTATTACTTAATATTACTTTTTTGTCTGTCGCTGAAATTCAAATATTTTATTCTTTTTTATTCCCTGTGTTTATTACAACATTAAGTGCATACAAGTGTTCTTGTATGTTCCGTTTCATTTCAGGACGTTGGTGTTCATGGTTCTCCACAATTTCCTGAACTTTGTAACTCTTAGTAAGTTTGTTTTTGCTATCTCACCTAATCCCTGTACTGCCAACCATTTAAACAGGCATGTAAGGTAGGTTATTCGCTGCTTCCCATATTTCGCTTGCTTCCTGTGAGCGTTATATCCTCCAAACCCCCTTTTCTCATTATGTGCTCTTGAAATTTCAACTTTCTCTTTCTGATTCGAAGAAAAGCATAAGTGTCCTTTTCGTTTCCATTATGAAAATTTTGAAAACATTTAGTATATGCGTACTTTATGAGTACCAAAAACTAATAATACATATTAACAGTTTAAAAAAAAAACACTTTATCTAATATATAAAGTTCTAAATCTGTATGTGTGTCAAATCAAAATATGAATTGAATATATTAAGTTGGTTGTCTGTCCATGTGCATACCTTTATTTCAGAACCCAAAATAAATATGGGGTTATCGCTTGTATAATCCAATATATGTCTTATGTCTTGACTAACTTAGCGGTCCTTGTTTAGTGATGATAACTAATTTGCATATTACTCTTTAAAAATCAAATTTAAAAAATAACAGTGTTTTGTTATTCCTTTTCAACATTGCCTTCTGTGATCTTTATTAATATTTGATTGTTTTATTGATGGCTTTTATAATTAATCATTTTATATTTTACAAAGTTAATGAGTTTGTTTTCGTAATGAAAATATATCAGGATTAGCGAAACAGCAGCTCGTGAACCACATTGACATTTAATTGGGAAAATATTTAAGCAAGACCATTTTTCCTCATTACAGTTAGTACAAAAGATAAATAAATAAATAAAAGCTTTATTATTTATTTATTAGTTAATTTATTTCTACAAAAACAAAACCTAAAAACTCCGATTATGTTCTTCATCAGTCGAAACTTCCTTAAAGATGTTATACATGTCGCTAAACCCATTCAGAAATAGCTAAATTGTCAGCTGTATGCAACCTCTTTCTGAAATAAATGGTTAAAAGTAACTTTGAGCGAATGAGGTCTTCTGATATTGTGGACTGGCATTACAAAGTCACAAGGAACTGTACCAAATAACAGAAACCGTATCACTTGAAGACTTTCAACAGCAGCAACAACTAAAATGGATAGCACATGTAAGTTGAAGAGAAAATAATGACATAATGAAGATGTTAAAGTTCTACACTATCAAACAAAAGGTTATGAAAAAAAAACCTTCCCCATCAATACTGGACAGAGGGATAACAGTTACTGGATTTGAGAAGCCTATTCGTCTGAAAAATTGTTTTAACAGAAAAACTATAAATTTAAACCGAAATTAGCACTGGCTGCTCGGTCAGTGAATTCCGAACGTTTCCTCGCAAGGAAACGGCTGCTGTAACCATTACCATTATTGTTAATTATTATTACATTTTTAATTAAATATTTAATTCTTTGGAATTTGATTTTATGTTAATTACCGAAATGCAAATTAGTCGTTTCCGAAGTTCATTACCATATTAAATATGCACAATATATTTGAAACAATCATCAGTTAATATTTTGAAAATATTTGATATGTACGTGTACTTTGTGACTTCTTTTATGTGATAAGTTCTTTCAGGGTGTAGGCGATCGTGGCCCTCCACATCTTCCTATCTTTTGTTGTGCTGTGTAATTTTTAACTCTTTATCATCCCTCTTTCTTCTTGTTCTGCCATCCATTAATACAAATTCGTTAAGTAGGTAATCATGGCTCTCCACAACTTCCTGTCTTTTGTCAGTTTTGACTCTTTTCCATCCTCATTTGTTCATGTTTTGTCATCCATTCACTCAAATTCGTTCAGTAGATTACTCACTGTTTCCTCTTGCTTGTGAGTGTTAAATTCTCTGAGCCCTCTTTTCTTATTTTATCCCAGGAATTTCATCTGCTTTGTAAGTATAAGTTTCCTGGTTCATTGAAACTAACGCAAATTAACATTTTGAGAAAATACATACAAAAGTAAATCTTATTCCATTCATGTGTTAATATTTATATAAAAGTTTTGTAATAAAATATGTACTTAACAATAAAAACATGTGCGTAAATTTTGTTTATGTCTTGTGGCTCTAAAACACGTGAATTTTATGTTTTGTAATTCTGACATTAAGCAAGTTTAGCCACCGGTGGGTTTTTTTTGCCATACAATTTACTCGAAGAAAAAAAACACGATGTGAAAAGGTAGTCTAAAGAATAAAATATATTTTACTTTCTCATAAAAATGGTCAAGTGTTACTTGTTGAAAAAGAGCGTCGATAAAGAGAGTGAGTGTATCTTTAAATGATTGGATTCAGAAATGAAGTATTTCGACAAATTTTCATAATCTTATTGTAGTTTTTTTTTTTTTTTTCGTCTTTCAGGTTCTTTCTTCGAGCTCAAGTAATATGGGATAACGAAAGCGACTTAGAAAATCCCGATTTCACACTGTCTGCAAAACAGGTGAAGAGTATATCGACCTAAACATTAGAGAGACAGAGAGAGACAGAGAGACAGAGAGACAGAGAGAGAGAGAGATAATAAAACGATAGAAATGATCAAAAATAATTGTTTTTATTTACTATCAATGATACGCTGCGTTGCAAGGGCCCAGTCTCTTTTTTTTATTCCACGACGCTATGCTTTTCTTTTTTGTTTTGCGTATATCAAAAATGATTTAATCGGATCAAAATTATTGATTGATCTGTTTGTTTAACGGCATACAAACTACTTATGGGTCATTTAAAGCCAAAGTTTAATTTTCTTGAAAGCTTTGAAGTAATTTGGTAATGTTACTATAAATATGTATTGTTGCTAATTTTTTTTTATATATAAAAATATATTGCTGTTATTTTTACTATAAAAATATATTTTTATACTTTTAGTGTTTTGATTTTTTTGGGGGGTTCACTATTTCCCCATAGCTGGAAACCTAACAGATGCTGCCACCTCAGGCCAACAATAATTAAGATGTGGTTCCACGCTCCTCAAACCTCCAATCTCCCGATCAGAGGCCCTGCTGCCGGATGTAGTTTATCGTCATACCCACGACTAGGATAAAAAGTAGTTATAGAGATTTAAACATTTTCATAGTCGTTTATTTAATATACGGCTTACGTCCATATCAAGTTGAAACACCAGTTTCCATACGATCATAGAAATTAAGCAACGTTGAAGCTAGCCAGTACCTGGATGGGTGACCACTTGGGAATACCAGGTGCAGCAAGCTTGGATGTGCGTGTAGTGTAATCAAAATATTCACTTCCACTGGGAAAGATATGAATCTACTACTTTTTCTCCTCCCTATGGGTTAATTAGTAAGACTTGTATCATTAAAACATTATTATCTCAAAAATTCTTACAATCTAAAAATATTTTCTAGTTTCAAATAACTTTCAAAAGGTTGATATGCCGTAGAAAATAAATCAATCGGTAATTTATATTCAGCATACTATAATATTATAATTTAAAATTATTTGCTAAATTTTCAAAGTATACTATCAAAATATACTATTAAAACTGTAAATGTTGTTTACTTCCTTTTACACCCAAGCTGTGATATAAATGCTTACGGTAGAAAATTTTGAATAATTAATCAATTTAATTATACTAACTAAATCAATTATCACGAGTCCCGTAACTCACTAGGGTAGGGACATCATGCACTAGTATCTTCTGAGCAAGATAGCCCACCTCTCTACAGGTTGATTTGGATCCAGAGGTTTCCTTCTCCTAGACTAGTTGTCAATTATATAGACAGACTCAGTTTGTCCTATTTACCCATGAGGGCGGCAGGGAGAAGAGATGGATTCATATATTTGACTGGAATTCGAACTCGGCTTTCCGATTTCTCTACCCGAGCCGCTATCCATTACTCCACCTGAACAAAAATGTATTTGTTACATCACAAATGAGTAAATTCGAAATGATTTTTTTTTTAAATTGACTTTAAAATATGCAAATTAGTTTTCTCGAAGGAGTAAGGAATGGTAAGTTGGTCAAGATATAAGACATATGCTTGTAGCTCTAAATGATAAAGTTGTATTTATTTGATGTCAAAGTTTTACGTAATATTTGTTCACTAATATAAACAATCAAGCAATTGTATATGCATAATTATTAGGATGTTGAACGGACACACACATACGCACAACTTGTGCTTTATATATTAGATTGATCAAGACTATTAAGGAACATTGTGTTTAATGAGTCTAAATTTTTGAGAAAATCAACATTCGAAATTTCAGCTTTTACCTCTCGAATCCCGACATCTTTTGCCGATGGAAAACACATAATTATCTCAGCTACAGTTTAGATCCTTACTTACTAATAATTTGGCTTAGGTGCTTGGTCGAAAAAGAATGTCTTGTGCTGAAGTAGGCCTGTCTGTATTGAAATGTCCCAGGTGAGGAAGGTTTAATTAAACCTCGAATATCAACACTCGAAACCCTAATATTTACCGACTTATCTGGCATCGGTGGTAAAAGACAACTATTTCAACCACGATGCAAACTACAATTAAAGAAGAACTGTTGATGGTTTCCACGAAACAGATATAAGTTAAACTAAAATAAATTTAGAAATTTTTCTCAATGTGTCTTGAAAGCAAAAGACCGAAATGAATCACAACTGTCAATTGTTGATTCTTGAGAAAAACATCTGAAAAACGAATTTTGACAAAGTTGTGGATATCACTATTTTTTCTTTTCAAGTACTGTAAGTTGGAGAGTAGATTTTTCTTGAAATGAGTTTCTTTGCCAATAATTGAATTTGCAGTTGCGAAATTCACCTGGCCAAAACTAACAAAGTTTGTTTGATTGAAATTGTTGGGTTCCTTTTGAAAATTGAAATATCCTATGAAATATCTGTTTATTTGAAATTTCAATAATAATAATGAAATAAATGTTTTCTTTCGTTAAATATTTTTTTACTCTCAGTATCTTTTTCCAATAGTGCAAATTTTTACAAGCCTCATATATTCTAAGTTAATCTTTTCTCATTTGAACAAAATCATTTACATTCACTGACACACACACACACACGCATATATATTCGTTCAAAATAGTTTTGTATTGTAGTCGATCGTTATTATTATTATTATTATTATTATGATTATTATTATTATTATTATATATGTTATAAAATTACATTTATATGTTATAAAATATAAATATATCAATTAGAATAAATTATTTTATATATTTTATATTATTAATTATAAAAAGTACCACCATATATATTACCAATAGGAACTGTTGACTGTGTTTAGAAGAAAAATTAGCAATATTAATTTTTAATAATCAAATTAAATTATTAAATAAAAAGAATGAAATAATGGGTCGATGCCGACATATATACTTTGTTACTTTATAATAAATCAATTAAAATATTAATTAAAGATATTAGCTAAAATATTATAATTTAACCAATAATAAAAATTAACAAATATTACAATTTAATTAATAATATAACATAAGAACTTCTATATGAACAACAAAAAAATTAAATTTTCGAAGAAAAAATTTACAACTGGAAGAAAAATATACAACTGGAAAAATGAAAGCAAAATTTAATGAACGTGCGCGTGTAAAAGAATGTTAAATTCATGAATACAGACATGTGTACAAAACTGAGCAAAATGAAGCGGAATAAAGTGAAAATCTGAAAAAATTGGAAATACCGTTTAAAACCACAACCCGTGAAGATTGGAAATTTTACCAAGAAATATCGATGTCGGGATAAGATTGATATTTAAAAGTTAAGTAATCTTTTCACTTAATATCTTTAACGCTCTATTATTAATATCATTTTACTATTCTTAATATTGAGCACTATATATAAAAATATCTGTTGTTTCTTCAATTTTAAATCCCATATATATATATATATATATATATATATATATATATATATATATATATATATATATATATATACACATACATGACTATATACACACACACAATATATATATATATATATATATGACTATATACATACACAATATATATATATTTTATATATATATATATGACTATACATACTCAATATATGACTATATACATACTCAATATATATATATATATATATATATATATATATATATATATATATATATATATATATATTGTCTGTGTGTATATAGTCAAGTGCCTTTAACCAGATACTAAAAATGTAAAGGTTATATCCTTTATGTTATTCCATACTAAATCCAGCTGACTTCAGCCCACCTTCACAGTTACTCGCATGTGCCCGCTGCTTGCTTGATGTCTCTAAACTGTTGCCCCTACTTGAAACACTATCGTACGCTGCAACACAGTTTTTTTTTTATTCCGCTTCTCGGCCTGGTTAATATTTTAGGATTCCACACTAAGCTTTTTTTTAATACTGTCTTAAACTTTATTTCTTTATTATTATTCTTTATATATATATATATATATATATATATATATATATATATATATATATATATATGCGGTTTTATGTGTAAGTTCATTTCATTATTAACATCATTTTGCACAACTTTGCGCACAATTAAGTAGCAAAAATTATGATAATAAATACTAGTAAAGGCAAAACTATTTAGTATATTAATTTAATTTCAAGGATAGATGAAATAATGTATAATTTCAAGGATGAAGACAAGTTTAATTAAAAGGATATATTAAGCAATTTCTTCATAGCAAAAAGTCGAGCAAAAAAATTAGCGTAACCCTGATATACGAAAGAGTTCAGAGTGTTATCGTATTTTCAAAGGTAGTCATGTTCATATATGGGCATTTTCCCATCGGCGTCATATGATACAATAATAAAGAGTTGGAGGAACGGTAGTGATGAGAAAGGGTGAGAGGGATAGAGGGGTATGGGTTACTGGTACATTTCATTCACTAGTCAGAAATGGTTTTCAAAACGCAACCTTTAAATATTATAGGTACACTAATATTTGTGAAAGAAAGAAGAAAGTTTCGCAGTAGGAAATAAAAAGTACTGGAAAACGGAGTTAAAAGAAACAGAAATTTATGGTTTTGTCGTATTGCATAATAAAATAATAATAGTATTTAAGAAATTCAATTTTATTAGAAAGAAAGAAAAAAAGAATTAAAAGAGGATTTGGGGAGAGAGAAAAAAGAATTTTACTCTGCTGCGTGGGTGAGGAAGTAGCGCCTGTGGTTGCTTTTCGAATCTCTGTTAAAAACAGGATTTCAAGGCAAGCAAGTTTTCTTCATTTAAAGGATTGGCGCAACATAATCTTTATATTTCCATTTGACTTTGTTCTAAGCCTAATAAGGATTAAGAGAGTACATAATTTACATTTTTTTTTTAAATGTTTCAGAAAAATAAGATATTAAAATATTTTATTTCATTTATCATATTAACAATAGCAATAATTTTGGAGTGAAAAAATATCTGCATTGGAAAATATGCCAACCTTATAACGTTCTTCATGCAGAAATTTGGTGTGAGCGATCGCCACCATGTGATGGAAAGTGTTGCAGTGTGCTGAGACTTTGACATTCATGCTGACCGCACTGTGCATGTCAGTCTGCAGTTGGAGATTCGTCCCCAGCTGTGCTGGTCAAACTCTCTGCCTCCGGACAAAGAGGATCCTCAGACGAGGCTATGTCGAAGAGCAGTCTCGTCTCGGGAAACAGCTACTCGGTCCCGTTTTATACCGCGTCTACAGGGAATTTTTGGCCGAGCCTACGGCCTCAGATACCCCACATTAGATTCGGCCTTATGCCACATCTGACCGCGTGGGGCGGTTGGTAGATATGCTGCGGTTGGAGATTCGTCTCCAGCTGTGCTGGTCAAACTCTCTCCCTCCAGACAGAGAGGGTCCTCAGACTCGTCTATGTCGAAGGGCAGAGTCTCGTCTCGGGAAACAGCTACCCGACCCCGTTTTATACGGTGTCTACGGGGAATTTTTGGCAGGCTCGTATACCCCACATTATATTCGGCCTTGTGCCACATCTGACCGCGTGGGGCGGTTGGTAGATATCCTGTGTATGTCAGTCGACCAGATATAATGATGAAGGACATCGGAAGACGTGGGTACTGTCCCATGGATATGGCCGATTCGCCTGGTGGAGGCATCTAAGCGAAAGAATCTGACAAACTATTACAATATAGGAATCTGGAGGTGCAGAATGTGGCATTTAAACACAATTAATCTTCCCATAATAATAGGAACACTAGGAATAATTAAAAGGATTGATGTTTTGTAAATTAAGAAAATTATAGGAGACCCAACGATATCTGAGACTCAAAGGTTTGTGTTTATGAGAACCACTCATATGTTTAGAAAAACATCTCAATATAATATGTTCCGTAACTTTCTAAGAAAACCTTACTTTATCTCAGGTCTAAGGTAAAAGAGTTGGTAAACGATTTTATCAAACAGCAAATAGGAAAAGTGAAAATAATAATAATAATAATAATAATAATAATAATAATAATAATAATAATAATAATAATTGCTCTAATGCTACACAAAACCGCAAAAACAAAATGTGCTTTCTTATTGACATGGCAGTCCCTGTAGATTGTAATGTATCTTTGAAGATCTTCAAAATCTATCAAAACACAAGGATCTTGAAGTGGAAATCTCAAAAATGCAGTACACAAGGACATCAATAATTATAGTTGTAGCTGGAGCCCTCGGATTGATTGGAAAAGGTACCAATAGATTCATTGAAGGGATTACTGGTAGCCCATATCTTAAAGAAATACAAAAGATTGTACTCACAAGTACAGTTCACACATTATGAAGAGCTTTATCTATGTAAAATGTGTTTGATGTTAGTTTTATTTATTTACTTTTTTATAAAACTGATCAGTGGAAAATGTCATGAAGCCATTTCTGGCTTTAGGTCGCTGATTGGGACCCGGGAAGAAATGCGTATACAATAGAAATTAAAGGAAATAATAATAATAATAATAATAATAATAATAATAATAATAATAATAATAATAATAATGGCAGCAGCAGCCTAATGCTACACCAGATGATGTTCTCATAGCTTCTATTCTCGACTGATTGGTGGTGTTAATGTGTACATGTTTTGCATTGGTAAACTGAGATGGGCTACAGTAAATATTCCGTTCAGTACCACAGATTTGCTTATCTGTTGCCCGATCTTAATCTGTTGGGCATGTATCTTACAGGCTAATGCGCTGTGCATATCTGTTCATGAGCGGGAGTAGTGGGGCAGTATCAAGACCGGATGTCAAGGGGTCCTTTAAGTTTAAAGGATGAAACGGCCAAAACGACTTAGGAATCGCGTCTAGATAATTTGGAATACTCTTAGAAACTATTTCAGCAGACTGAAGGCATTTTAACTGGGTCTCACGTGAAAGGTTATGTATTGCCTTTGTCAAAACCTATCACAATATTGCGCACATTTGGTTGTGATGCATCTACCGGGTACACCCTTATCAGACTGAACGTCATGAGGGTTATATTGGGTCTCGTATAGTTGTAACCCAGTAACACTTTGTTGGTATACCTATCTATCACCCAATAATATATTAAACTCTTTTTGAAACATTACACGAATATTGACTCAAAATACTTTTCAGACGTTTTTTAATAACCACACCTGTGTACTTATATCAACATCCTAACGATTTTCCAAAAAACTGGGTCAAACAATTAACTTTCCCAGACAAGCAATAACGACTTTAAAACAAGAAGTTATATACAGAGAACTGCTAGCGTTCATCTATTAAAAGGATAGACATTCCTGATTTTTAAAAGAAAAATAGGGAGTATTTTTTTTTTTTTTTTTTGTACAGACCCTAACCGACTAAGTCACCTTGTGTTCTTTGTGCCCATTGCTTGCTTGATGTATCTAAACTGTTTGTCTCTGGTCGAAACACTATCGTTCGCCCCCAACACAATTTTCAGCGATCACTTTAGTCTCAAATATGTAATAATAGATGTTAACGTACCAAATATTTTCTATCTTTCTAAAGTAGATAAAACTTTTATTCAAATGTTTGTATGAATAGTCGAAATTAAATTAACGGTTTAATGTCAAATGAATCCCCAATAATGATATCTTTCCTAATATATTTTGTCCTATATGAAATGTCAGTGTTTTAACTTGTAAAAAATATACCATATTTTAGATAACAAAGAATATGGTTTCAATCGAAATGTTCATTTGCAGTCATCATAAAGAATGCATATTTTATTCCAAGCATCAGTAATTGTTGTGGATTCCGAGATGAAATTCGGTCTCCAATGAATGACAAACGCAAGAAATAAAGATGAGAAATTAAATGTATTTACAGAATGATACAATTGGTAATTCTGTTAGTTAATCCAGGAACGCGGTTAGTCGTAATAATAGTATATATAGATATAGTCTCGAAGTAGGACTTCCTTAGAGTCTACGGGCTTGTAACTGACTTCTACAAGCGGTTACTTCACACTATTACTCTACCTCCAACTCAATCACAATCTCTGCTCACTCTCTCAATATCTCACTACCTCCGTATATTCTAACTGATTCAGGGTATTTAACGGCAGCAGTCCCAGTAACACTTTGGTCGAGTTCAATTATATCAAAAAGGGGTGGACCCCATAACAGTAAAGAAGTTCAAAATTTCAACAGCAAATAAAATAAATACGCGTCGATTTAAATCCTTCTCAAAAGTAACAAATGATGAATAGTTTCGTATCTGATAAGGACTACTTTGTAATAGGCAATGAAACGTACACAAGATTTGATTATAGTCGTGCAGGCTTGTGTAGAACCAATCACACTTTTCTGAAGTACTGATTGGAGAGAAATGGTGCGCATTACCACATAGCCTCTTCAGGTTTGAATTCGGTGTTTATTTTCCCATTAGACTGGTTGCTAACCAAGGCTAGAGGACCCTGCGTGCGCCATAGCTGAGAGGAGAAGAAATAGATTTATAATAGGAAAAAGTAATAGTAAAGACATCGACCGCAATTAGAACTCAACATGGTGATTTAACTTTCCGCGCTAATAAAGAGTACGTCACTCAACACATAGTTGCTTACAAACAGGCTTATCCATTGAGCTCATGTATATATATATATATATATATATATATATATATATATATATATATATATATATATATATATATATTCCAAAATCTAGTTGACTATAACCTGACAACTGATCCTTTCCTGACCTAGATCTAACAGCTGAATGACATACATCAACTGTCATGTCAGTCACCATTTATTCAGATTGCCGCTCAGTTGCTATATATAAAAAGGGGCTATTGGTGGTTAGGATCAACCACTAATGCTCCTGACATCGTAAGGGATTGTGAAAATGTGAGAGACATTTTGGAGCGATCCTTTTGTGTGTGTGTGTATATATATATATATATATATATATATATATAAATGTGTGTGTGTGTTTGTGTGTGTGCGAAGATATATTAAAAATATTTTTAATTTTTTTAGAAATTAAAAAGAAGCATATCTAACGTAAATTTAAAAGACATGCATCAGTTATATGGAGAACAAAGATATTTATGATACATATTCACAGTTCAAAGTTTTTTGCATTAATATGGACTAATGCTGATATTTTACATTCTAGCGAGTACTTCTATCAATTTTTTTTTTTTTTTTTTTGGCGGGTGAGGGATATGGTAACAGTTAAGAAGTATAAGCTGAGTTGGAAGTCTCAAAGAACATCAGTGCCGGTCACATATAAGTCTGATGGCCTTGAGAATTTCAAATATCAACCAAAAATTTTGTTCAGGCCAAAAAAAAAAAATAGTATAAATATCCACGTAAGAATAGATTAAATTAAAATAATTTACGCGAAATTTAGTTCTTTCTTATTTGAAATTAAAACATGTCTGATCTAAATTAACTTATTAAAGAAGCAGCTAGAAAAATTCAAATTCCGATGAGAAAACTCGGAAAAATCAATTAATATTGGCTGAACCCCTGGAAAGCTACACGGATTCATTTTGAAGTTGACAGATTCTAAATAGCAGGAATCTTAGTGTGTCGAATTGATGAAGATTGTAGAAATCGGTTAATTTTTAGTCGAACTGACTTATTATAGAAAGAAACAATTTGATTGAATCTGTTTTGGAAACGGGGTTATGAAAGCACACACACACGCACACACACACAGAGCGAGAGAGAGACACACACAAACTGTAAGTAAATACAGTGATTTAATAAATCTGGTAAAAAAAATCTATGGCCATGATTTGAAGTTCTGTCCGTCACACGCAGAATGTAATGGCACTTCTTACCAGTATTTGGGGGGGGGGGTGCTATGTGAATGTAACAAATGAAAAGGTAATGGAAATAATTTTTAGCATAGAACCGTTAATGATAATATCTACAAAAATAATACGATACAATTGACAACTGCTAAACATTTCTTCCTCACTTTGTGTTTCTGTACACACAAGAGAGTATTTAGTTTAGGTTAATAAGATTAGAATTAATGATAATTGAAATTATTTTTTCTTTACTTTGATAGTAATCATATTCTTCATATCATGAAATGCTTTCTAAATACATTAAGTTCTAAATAAGTAAAGTAATAAAAATAAAGAGTAAATCAAAATTTCTTTCTATACCAAGAGAAAAAGTCATCCCTTTTTGAAATTTGAATTGAAATCCAATTCACCAAGCATTTACTTTGCGGATCAACTCTTACATTAGTTTCTTAAACCTTATATATATTTTGTGTCTTTATTGACATTTTCTAAAGTTGATAAATTACAAGGAAACGCAGGTAAAATGTGATTAGAAATAACATGCCGTATCAGTCTTCTAAGCTTGGCAATTGTAAAAGCCAACATTTGAAATCATACATCTAGCCCACCAAATTTTCACTCTTTTGTGTCTTGAATTTATTTTTAAATCGAAGAGGTTGATATCTAAAGAGAAGCGAACCTGCACTTGGCCTGAATATGCTTTTATCAACGTTCCGAAGATGATCATAAAAGTAGAAGAATAGAAGATAGAAAACTGGAAGAAATCCTGGAATACATATATTTAGCCCAAGTGATAACATTAGAGAAAAAACACAAAAAATAAATAAAAGCCACATATAATAATAGGTTGCAAAACAGAGATGTATTTTTTATACTGCTGTTTCGCTAATACAGGTCCCAAGAGCTACTCAAGGTAGAGGGTTAGTAAATGAGATTTTTGTAAAGGCGTAAAAGGAGGAAGTAAGAAATGCATATTATAAGAACATCTAGCATAGAAAGTTTGACTTTAGACTTGAAGATCGCACGGAAGCATCATTTCCGGAACTGTTCCTCTTTCATAGAGGAGCAGTTCTGGGGAAGAAGAAGCTGAGAAAAAATGTCTTCCTTTCCAATGGAATACGAAGGGAACGTGGATGAGTCGATTCTGTGTATGTTGCATGGTGAATCGTTACTGCAATGGTCTAGATTGGTGAGGCTAAGAAATGTAACTCGTCTGAATATCTGCCATGAAAAAAGTGTATCAAGCGGCTCACAACATTTTGTTCGTGGGGAAATGAGTTGTAGGGTAGAAAATAATCCATCCCTTACAAGACAAGGCTTTTGAACTTTGTCAATGTAGGAAAATATGTTTTGGGCAGCTCCAGCCCAGATATGATCGCAATATTCCATTTTTGGTTTGATCTGACTCTTGAAAAGATAAAGCATAGCAGAAGTTCAGGTACTTTTTGAAGCAGTAATAAAAAGAACCGATATTTTTTTTTTTTCAGTATC
Source organism: Acanthosepion lycidas (assembly GCA_963932145.1). Lineage (NCBI taxonomy): Eukaryota > Metazoa > Mollusca > Cephalopoda > Sepiida > Sepiidae > Acanthosepion > Acanthosepion lycidas. The sequence goes on along the minus strand of OZ010582.1, from coordinate 20,734,725 downwards.
CTTAGCGCTGGATCGTATATACGAATTCCACTTGAAGTCTGGAATTCAAGGCATGGAGTCTCATTGAAAGTACAACCATTCATCAGGACTGGAGAAAATTCAAGGTCTACTCGGTGATAAGAGAAAGTTACTAGCTTGGTTTTTGAGGTAGTGAATTTTATCAACCAGTTCCTGTCCTATTGAGCTATGAGAGCTAGATCCTACGATAGATCAGCTGCCAGCCTCTGGTCATCTAGTTTTTTGGAGATGCAACCATAATCCGTAAAATGTACAATATGCAGACATAAACGTAAAGTGGTTAATGTATGTTTCATTCCAGTTATGAGGTACTTGTGCGAAACGGGAAAATTAAAAGAATCGCTTGTAAATAAATTCAGAAATGCTCAACGATTCATGGAATGAACAATACTATAGATAATTCTAAAAGGTAAAAAGAAGTCGAGATAGAAAAGTGAACAGATAATAGATATCATAGAAGTGAAATTAAGGTGGATAGGAAATATATTAAAAACAAAAGGCAACAGATTAAGTAAAAGGTCGCTTAATTTATGTCCTATAAATAGCAAACGTATTCGAAAAAAAAAACAGATGGACAGATGAAAAAGATGGCTTTTTTTCAGTATGTCATAAAAGTGAACTATCGATAGGTGATGTATAACATATATAACAATAACAACACAGATCATTAACGCTTAACAAAACACGTAATCCAGTAAATTACTGGAGTTTAATGCGTTTAAAAGCGAGAAGAATTTTGTAAACAATGTGCTCGATAATAAACAATAGAGTAACTGTCAAACGAGAAAATGTCTTACCTCCTGGAAAAAAAAAAGAAATATTTGGACGTATCTCGCATGCAAAATATTTCCAAAAAGAAAATGACGGCTTAACGAATAGTATATTTAAAACATAGATCATGAAGTTAGGTAGACTTTTGCGAGAATTTCTTTTAATATATGCAAATTTTAACTGCCACTCAATCTATAAAAAGTGATTAAAGAAGCGACAGTAAAAGAAGTGAGACTGCTTTTTTCTTTTCTTTTTTTTTTTAAGCATTTCACCCCAAGCAGGGCGGGCGTGGCACTAGCACGCAAGAGGTTACAGAGTGTGAGAGCAAGAGTAAAGAGGGTTGTTTGAAGAAAGGATAAAGAGAAGGACGGGGAACTAGATCAAGGCACCAGAAGATATCGATTGACATTAAGTTTGAATATTCGAAGATTATAACTGTCAGGGAAGCAAGTAAGATGAAGGGAGTTCCACTGTCGGGAAGTGCGAGATAAGAAGCTGTTGGAGTAGAAGACGCGGCTACATTTAACCGTTTCGACAGTGAAAGGGTGGGACCGAGATGCCAACCTAGTAGCACGCTTAAATTCATGCAGTTGGGGTACCAGTGAATGTAGCTTGTCAGTTACCATGAAAATATTTGTAGAAAAGAGAGAGGGAATCCACACCACGTCTGTGAGAAAGTGATTGTAGATGAGATGACAGATCAGGATCTATCACATTGCATATCCGTCTCTGGATTTTGTCGAGGACCTCGAGATGAATAACGAGGGCACCAGACCATATATGGCAACAGTATTCAATGCAATGACGAATGGTTGATTTGTAGATCTGAAGGATGGACTCAAACGAGAAAAAACTTCTGGCGTGACTCAGAGAACCAACTTTCCTTGCGCTAGATGCGAACAGGAGATTCGTGATGTTGAATTACTTAACTTAGGCGACTTAGGTTGAAGGAAACGGTTTAAGGAACTTTATTACAAACCATAAGAAACTGACTACAGTAACACTAATTAATAAATAAAAAATTATATATGTCTGTATGCATCAGAGATTTTCTTTTTCCAATTCAGCTAAGTTCCCATATCTTTCGTTGCGATTCTCAATGAAGCCACCAAATCAATTAGCAAAATATGTGAGGCCAATCGCGAGGTTTCTTTTAAAAATCGAATGAAATATACATAACTGATCTTTCCACCTATGAATAACCCACTACCATGGATGAAGAAACCACGACCACCGATCGCCCAGATGAATGGAATAAAATCTAGTTGATTAATAATAGAATTTACCCACACAAACGGAGAAACCAACAAAGTGGAACTGGTATGATGTTTTGACGTGAGATAATAGGTGGTGAATTAATGGATTCATGCCAAGTTTCAAGTAGTGTTAAGATGACAGTTCAGCTATCCATTGATGTTTTGAACGCACACGTGGAGTCATAATTCAAGAAAAGCCAAACGCATTAAGAAGGATTCTATACATGAAAAAGCTCCATCACATGAAAAATAAATAAATAAATAAAACAATGAAGATCTGAATTACATGGGTTACAAATACACTCATTTCTTGTAGTCGGCTTGTAAGCCCGACCATAAACCGATCGAAAACTTCGGAAGTATTATGAAAAGGAAAATTCACACCGACGGACGGTAATTAACATGAAACGATAAATTTTGGTATGTTATTCTCTCAGTTTGTTTTATATGAAGAAATACAACAGCTCTAAAAATCAATGGATGAACTAACTTCAAAACATACATTATACATACAGTAGCCATTTCTCATTGAAGTGACGTCTTTTATAATTGCAATGACCCTGTTGCCGATTTCTGTTTTACATACATATATTTGTAAACTTTTCGTTCATTAATTAAATATTTTTTAACTACATATACATAATGTTGCTTTTAATTTCAATAACCTGGCTAATGTTCAATGTTACCATGAATTACTTAATGTTGTAAAAACATACGATAACGTAAAAACAGTTAATAATGTGAATCACAGTGTACATATATTGTTGAGCTGAAAAAATCTTAGCTTAACTAAGAGGCCTTTCCAAAAAATTATGATGTTTGGTCAGATTTTGGGAAGTAGATAGGTACAAGAAACTTTCATGCCCACTGATAAATAGATAGATAGATAGATAGATAGATAGATATGAAGGGACTGACATAGATAGATAGATAGATAGATAGATAGATATGAAGGGACTGAGATAGATAGATAGATAGATAGATAGATAGATAGATAGATTCCATTCCCTATTACAATTCACTACTTTTGTGATCATGTTTAACAGTAGCCAGATGCGACAATCATTGTAGAGATCTGTCAATCACCATAGAAAGTATTCTGTAGAGTAAAAACCTCGTTCGGTTTATTAAGAAAATAAAAGGTAATTTTTTTTATTTTATTCTCAACTTTATTGAACAACGCATTTTCTGCTATCTTTGAAATAAGTTCATAATTTCATCCAAAGAATTTTTTTTAAAAAAAAACTTTTTTCAGCAAAGAATTTCTCTAGGTACTTTTGTAATTTTCTTGAGAAATGAAAACGTTTTCATTCAGACATTTTTGTAAAGATCAGCACAATATCTGCATCTGATGAATGAATGAAATCTTCTCTGCTAGACTATATATATAATATCTTAAATAAACACTTATACCAGAACCAAAAAATTTTAGACAATGAAAAAATAAAAATAAAAACAGATGAAGATAAACAAAAATTATGTAACTGTAAAAACCCTCACAACTGTCCTCTACAAAATAAATGTCGCACAGAATCATTAGTATACCAATGCAATATATCTTCTATTGAAAATCCTAAAAACATAAAAGTCTATATAGGTTGCACAAGTCATGAGTTCAAAAAACGGTTCAACCAACATCAAAGTTCATTTAGGATTAATAAATATAGAAATCAAACATCTCTCTCGAAGTACTTCTGGCAGCTTAAAGAATCCAATAAAACACCTACATTAAAATGGAAGTTAATAAGAAAAGCTAGAATATGTAGGTCATTAAATGACCCATGTCCTTTGTGCATACATGAGAAACTATATATTACTAAGTTTATAAAAAATAAAAATTTACTGAATCAGAGAAATGATATACAGCTATTTTTTGCCGTCATTGTCAAAAGTTTTTCTTAAATAATATTTAAAAATAAAATTAAAAAGTGCGACCTTGTAATATACATACTTATAATGGATATGAAAAAATAATTTTATATACTGTAAATAATTCTACTACATTTACTTGTTTTAAAAAGAAATATAGTCTATTAAAATTCGGATTAAAAATATTTTAAAATTGTAGTTAAATAAAACGAATTCTAACATAAACATCTTTTAAAATTGTAATTAAATAAAACGTATTCTAACCTAAACATCTCTCTGAAAGTACTTCCAGCACTTAAAAGGCTCTAATATAACACCTACAGTAAAATGAAATTAATAAGAAATGCTAGAATATGTAGGCCATTAATTGACCCATGTTCTTTGTACATACATGAGAAACTATATATTAATAAGTTTATAAAAAATAAAATCTTACTGGATCAGAGAAATGAATTAGCTATTTTTTGCCGTCATTGTCAAAACATTTTTGCTTAAATAATATTTAAATGAAATTTAAAAAAATGTGACCTGGTAATATACTTACTTATACTTAATATGAGAAAATAATTTTATATACTGTAAGTAATTCTAGCACATTTACTTGTTTTAAAAGAAATATAGTCTATTAAAAATTAAAAGTGAAAATATTTTAAAATTCTAGTTAAATAAAACGTATTCTAACCTAAAAGTATACTTAAGTATACAAATAGAAAAAATGCCGTAAGAATTTTTTGCCGTTAACAATAAAATTAAAAAAAAACTCAGACGACATGCATTTAACGGATGTCAGAATTCGTTGAAAAATACATCCATACGCCTACCTAAACATAACACCTTTTTCGAATGTAACTAATAACTGATACAACAAAAGTTAATAAAAATGAACACGCTACCACACATTGTCTGAATGATTGGATCTCTCTGTATCCTTGTAAACAGTCAATTATGAATTTTTCGTTGCCTTTAAAACTCTGTAAATTTAAAAATAAGTTACTCCAAAATTCGCTCGAAGATGAAATGGAACTAATGCTTTTAATTTAATTACAAAATTAAATTTGAAGCTTTAGCTTCCATTTTTGAAATATGGTTATTACTGTGTAGCGAAAAAAACATATTTTAAATCAGTTAATTTATAATATTAATGCTCTGTAAATATACATTCAGCACTATTTTGTAAAAATAAAAATATCAGTAAGAACACCGGATTATATATCTTACTGTCCTTTATATATATATATATATATATATATATATATATATATATATATATATATATATATATATATATATATATATATATTAGGCTATATGACGGTTCCGTGTATGATACAGGTCGATTCCTGTCGGAGGATACATACATATTTTCTATGAAGATTTCTCAGACGTCTAGGCCGATAAATGTTGTTAATACTGCTTATTATAAACATAGCATTTACTTAAATGTTTGTGTCTATATAAATAACGTATAACAATATATATATATATATATATATATATATATATATATATATATATGTGTGTGTGTGTGTGTGTGTGTGTCTGTGTGTGTATTCAGGTAGCATCCGAGACGAAAAAATATAATGCAAATCGAAATGTTTTTTTTTTAAACGGATACAAACTTGTGGAGCGTTCACAATTTTTATATCTATATAAACTTTTTTTTCTAAAATGTAATCAAATAAACATTCAATACCAACTGTGGATCATCGGGCAGAAAAAGATGAGGAATTTCTTTCTTCTATGTGCATAATTAATTGTGCATGGGAACAAAAGAAATGCGAAGGATGGTGAATTTCAAGGTTCGGTTGACGGTATCGGAACGTGTAGTTCTAAATATTGATTTGCTAAGTATAGTTTAGATGTAGCACAAGGTCGAAAGTATGTAATTGATCTTGCGAGACAAGCTTGCGGACCAGTACACCCCACCGAAATGCCCCTCTTGTGGCTCTATATATGCCAATGAGATAAATGAAATTGGGTACATTGATGATCATCTTTTGGGATGACGAATTAATTGCAATAGCAGATAAAAGAATCAGGTGATACAATAAGAAACTGTCTAAATCATTTTAGCTTCCGTAAAGAGGTTGAGATAAATGTAAAAGTTGTTTAAAACCTTAACGTGAAACTAAACCTCTGAGATAAAAAATGTCTCTCCTTACAAATAAGCCTAATATTACGTTTTTTATATGTTAATGAAAAAAATCTAACCATCCAAGAACAGTTATCAAACAGATACCAAGGTGAATTGAATATAAATTGTCCAGAAATGACTCGGATATAAAGATATTTAATGATATCAAATGGAATACGAGAAAGCGTTAAAAAAAGAGGGGCATAAAGCCAAATGGATGTTTGTTTTGTTTTGTTTTGCGGTATATCAACCTCAATAGGTTATTTAATGCCAAGATTTTTATTGCTGGTAATATTTTTTTTAAATAGTATTGTTGGTAATATATTTTTATTTAAAAAATGTATTGCTGGTAATTTAAAAAAAAAAATGTTTTTCCCAAAAAATTATTACTGGTATTAAGACCTATTTTTATACTTTCATTGTGTTTTGACCCCTTGTTTTTTTTGGGGGGGGGGTAAATTAGGGGGTTAAATTATGGGGGTTAGGTTCCCATAACTGGGACCCTAACAGGTGCTACCACGCCGGGTCAGCGTGGATCTGGGAACACCAGCAATTAAGAGGTGGTTCCACGCTCCTCAAAACCTTCTGATCAAAGGCCTTGCTGTCGGATGTAGTTTATCATCATACCCAGGATGCAGATTAATTTATCGTCTTACCTAGGGCGGCCAAACGGATGTGCTTGTGGTGTAATGGGTATCGGATCGGATTGAGAACTCGTAGAGCCGAGTTCGAATTCCAGTCGATTTTGTTGCATTCACTTAGGCGTAAATACCATTGGGAAATCTATCTCTTTTATTCTCCAGCTATGAGAATTAAATAGACTGCGCTCTCTGGTCCGTCGTTGGTAGTCAGTCTAAGAGAAGAACAATTCAAAATCGAACGTGGCGCTGTCACTGAGATAGAGATATCTTAATTAAGATATCTATTAGGTTTCGACCAAAGTACTTCATCAAAAACAATGCAAGAGTTGTGAAAGGACCCATATAATGGGTTAGGCAACAATTGCCTTCTTAAGGCCAAATTAAATTTTAGAAATATTGAACCTCAGGAGGGAACTATAAAAATAAAATGAAATAATAAAAGAAAAGGTAATTTTGTTTACCTACTTTCTCTTTCACTTTGAAGTAAAAACTAAATTTGGAAAGGTTTCTCTCTAATTATTAAATAAGCACTACCCAGGCGCTCCATGTTGCGTAAAGCATTTAACAAAAATGTGATAAAGATAAAGTATAGTCACATTGCAGGACCGGCGCGTACTCACCCCCAACCTCCGGGTTGGGGAGCCTGATTGGGGATCTCGGGCAGTGCTTTGTGACACTCGCTATCTTATCAACATTTGCTTTTTTTCTGCCTACATTTTATATACGTTACAAATTAGATTAAGTCCAACTGACTATTAAAGGATGAAAAATTTTCGCGTATGTTGACGTCCTTCTGGGGGTCTTTTTTTTTCGTCCAAATCCGTGAATTTATTTTGCTTATGCTAAATCTCGAAAAAAAACAAAAAAAAACATAATGTTGAATGTGTTAAAATTCAAAATTTTAACAAGAAAAATCACAAGTTGTTGTTCAAAATTACTGCAAAACATTCTTGATTTATTTAAGATAGAATGATCTGTTATGACATGTCTCTAATTTGTATATAGATACATTGTATTTATTTTCAATTTTTGTAGTTGAAATGTTCACCTATATTGCATATGATCCATTATTGTACATAATTAAGTTGCAATAAAATTTGTATTTTATATGAATACTACCTTATAAAAATTGAGATGTAGTAGAGAGGAGTGGTCCCCGTATTATAGATTCAGCGGGGATACGAAACCTTTGCACACGCCCTGGTTACTTGATAAGCATGGTGATAGTGAAAAAAGAGAAAAAAAAACCCAAAACAATGATCCTTCAACTTGACAAAGTGTAAGGATATCACCGCCTTGCTTACTACGTGTGGGAGATTAAGGGAAAAGAGAAGCTCTATTTTAAAATGGGTTATAAGGAAAAGGACCCTGAGTTTTGTCTTAGGGTGCAAGGTTTACAGACCGTCAGGAGGAAATACTGACAATCGTAAATTACTCAAATCAAGTTATGTTACTAAATGGAAGAGTTGAAGTAATGACAGCGTGCAAAACACTCAAGAAAATTTATCATAACAAATTATGAACCAGGGAAGAATATCTCATTTTGTTAGTATGATATGCAAATTTTCCCCCCTTTTATCACCGACGTTACATATATAAGCGTGTGAAAGCAAATACAGGGAAAAATGTCCCGTGGTAGCAGAAATGTTTGAAGTTTTTATTCATAAAATTTTAGAAAAAAATTTTAAATTGCTCAGTATCTTCTAACTTTTAAAGAAAATACAGACAGAACAATTTAAATTTTTTTACATTGAGCACTTTTACTTCGTATAAATGTTTTTCTGGAGACAGTAAACGTCGAGGCACAGCGGATTGCGGGAGGCTCGGATTGAGGAATGGGAGAGCCGATTTCGAATCCCAGTCGAGTTTATTACATTCACTTACGTGCCTTGGGAAATGTATGAATTCATCTATGGGTAAATGGCAGAACAGACTGGGTTCTATAGTCATGGGTGGCAACTGGTCTAGGAGAAGGAAAAACTCTGAATTCAAACAATCATGTTCAATTTCGTTCTGGTACCAAGCGGTATTGGCCTCTGTCTTTCCCTTGGACAACATCGCTGGCGTGGAGTGGGGACATGTGTTACATGAACAACTGCTGATCTCTTATAAAAAAAAGACCCTGCCCTGGCCCGCGCCCTAGAGTGGGCGCAGATCCATGATGTCACAGAAAGAAGCGCTTGACTGGCCATTTCTGTTGTATTCTGTTAATAATTTACTAGTTTGCATATATATATATATATATATATATTGGACTCTCCTGTCAGTTTTGACGTATGAGGATGTGACAACTAAGGCAATTAATTCAATTATGATTTTTTTGCGATAATTTTATGTGGCACTTAAGACCCGTAAGTGATTTGCAAAGGAGGCGGCATATGGAGCAAGAGTGAGGATTGTGGGATGAACTTACTGCCAGATTGGATGACCTTTTAGATCTTGCTTCTTGAAGACAATTCAAATTAGCAGATTGAAAACCGCCGAGTCCACTAAAACATGTCGATCTCCAATCTACCAGCTCGAAGGCTAAGCGCTCGAGAGTGTTGTGAGGTATATTGACAGCTGACAAGTTGCTCTCTCTCTCTCTATATATATATATATATATAGAGAGAGAGAGAGAGAGAGAAATACATAGAGAGTGTGTGTGAGGGATCAACACTGCATGGTCATTGTCAGTTTCATGCCTCAGTGCGTCCTTCAGACTAATAGATTAGTAGGCTGCATATATAGGTCATTTGGGGATTAAGGATAGTAGATGAAGTCGGAAACCATCCCATTTCTGTTCTATTGTTTAGTACTAATGCTTAGGGTTTCTTTATATTCATAACCTCTAGATCGTTTATATATTTATTTGCATATTTATTTATTTTAATCTTTTATATATTTGTTTTTCTGTTGTGTATCTACCTAGGCTTCTAAATATGACAGTCATCATGCAGTGTTTATTCCCATGTCTAATCTGTCTATGCCTATAAACGTTCTACCTCAAATACTGAGCACTCTTCCTCTATAAACAGCAAATTTAAAACCCCATATATATATATATATATATATATATATATATATATATATATATATATATATAGAGAGAGAGAGAGAGAGAGAGAGAGATAATATATTTTTTTTTTCTTTTTTGTAACTTACAAGTCCGACAATGACGCAATTAGATTGTCATTATAAGATAAATCTAAAAAGTAATTAGATGAAAACAAATCTCGCTTCAGCGCGTTGAAAACTGGATGACGCCATTATTCGTTACAGTTAATCAGCATTAATAAGAAGATACTGTGAGTGCACATAGTCGGCGAAAGGCGGGAAATAAATGGCATTCCAGTTTAGATAATACGAGTCTTGCAAGCTATAAACAGATCACAGTGAAAGAGTTGTATTCGAAAGATCGTCATAAAATGCACAAAGAAGGCCAGGAATTGAAATGTAGAAAACAATGCACCCATTAGATTTTTTTTTTTTTTTTTTTTTGCAAAATTTATGGTTATTAATTTGATAGAATGCTTTTATTTTGCGTAAAAAAATGTTGAAACTAAACCAAACTTTATCATTTTTAAACATCTTTTTTTTTTTTTTTTTTGTAATTCATCATAAATCTTATCATTTTGAATCTTTTTATACTCAGACAGATAAATATGTCAGACATATAAATTTTTTTTCTTCTTCCTCTTTTTCTTCTTCTACTTCTTCTTCATTATTATCATCATCATCATCAATCGCAGGACTTTCGTTTTCCACCGGAGAACTTGCATTATAGATGTTCTCCATCAAATCGCACGGCCTCAGTCAGAGAACTTTTGTACTAAATAGTAACAGGGCATGCGGATTCTGAAGCGATGGAATACTACGATTTTATTCATTTTCTCATTGTAGGGCTTTAAATTATTATTATTATTATTATTATTATTATTATTATTATTTACTCACTTAGTTTTCACAACTGTCATGTCTCATAACTTTCGCTGTAGATCACGTGATAGCAAGGCTCATTTGGATTCTAGCGTTCCAGCTCTCCAGCTTTAGTAATGGAATCGTTTTGACGGTTTCAGTTCTGCATTGAATTTCCACTTCTTTTCGTTAAGCTCTAAAATGCTGATTACAACTATGATCTTCATATTCTACAATTTTCCGGTTTTCAAAATATTTCTTCAGCTTTTTATTCACTTTCACCGACTTTGTATTTTACTGAAACGATAACATCTCTTTTGTGACAGCTCTTTTATACTTCGTTTACTCGCACGGATTGAGTGAAGTCCATCAATATTTTAATATTTCTATTCTCTTTGACATTTTCTTTTTTATGTTTATACCATGGATCTGGGAACTTTTACTCACCCCTTATTAATTCCCGTATTATTCGAATAAAGAATTAATTCACCCAATCAACGAAAAATATGATAGCATTTAGATTGAACTTAGTTATAATTTATTTGGCATTTGACTTATACAATATTAGAAATTAAAATCCTGTCATTTTTTACTGTATAGTTAAATTAGTTTTAATAAAAAAACAGAACAAATTGTTTTTCTTATTTAAAATCTCAATTTCTGATTTTTGAATAACTAGCAAATATGGATCTATAGATGAATCCTGAGAATACCATGAACATGTGAGCAATGAGGAAGTTTTAGAGAAAATGGAAACAAAAGGGACATTTATACTCAACAAAGGAAGTGACAGTTATAATTTCTAGGACTCATAATGAAGAAAGAGGGCTTGAATATTTTGATACTCAGGACAGATTGAAGGCAAGGAGGACATAAGAAAACAATGCACAACCCACCTAGAGATCTTGAGTAAGTGAATAGCGGATCGAGGTTTAGGAGAGATAATAAAATAGGCAAAATTTATTAAGAGCTAAAACAGACGGGAAATTGTGGAGAGACATGATCGCCTACGTCTTGAAAAGGACACGACAAGAAGAAGAAAAAGAACTATAATTTTTAAAATTTGGGGGACAAGTATGACTTCTAGACAAACAATCAAAAAATAAGTAATATATATATATTCAAATATGTCAACAGATTGGTGTGTGTTCGTGCGCGCACGTATTTGTGTGTGTGAGTGAGAGAGAGAACAGTGAGTAACGTTAGCATTCTAAATAAATAGAACGGATTTTGTTGAAATTTTAATCATTCGTTCTCGGGAGACCATAGCTTAAGCATAATTATTTAAAAAAAAATGTTTCCTCTGAGATGTTTTTTTTCTTTGTTTATAATCAGCAAACCTACAAAGTAGGAGTAGGTGATGGAAAACGGCATGTTCCTCACCAACATAATTTTGATCACCCGCCAGATATATTCTTAGATTAATACGTAGCTAGGTGAGTACCACCTAAAGAGTGACCTCTAACGAAACTACTCAGATCTTTTGTGGTATGCGCACAAAATGACTGATCTTTTCTATAATTCAACTGAAAAATGTTTGAGTCTTTTGGTTTCTTTACAGTTTTTTTTTTTAAGTAGCTGTGGGTGGCATAACGGTTAAATGGAATCGACGATTTAAGTTCAAATTATGTTCCCTCTATCCTTGGGAAAGGTATACATTCATGCCCGCACACCCAGACCCTGAAACTATGGGTTAAATACTAAAGCACGTTGATCTCTCTAGGTTTTGTTAGTGATTAATTTCATTTATATTAAATTTCAGCTTCCAAAGTGCAACTTGGAAGGTACATATTGGCCTCGGCTTTCTTTCCGGAAATGCTAGCGCTTGATCCATCCTCAAATATGAGCTGAGAGGATATGGCTTTTTATTTCTGCTTGCCTCTTACATTGTCTTGTGCTGATGTGGCAACGTTAGGGTGCTTTTTGGGAGGTAGTTGTTACAAAAATGTCGTATAACGTGTGATGAATGACTACTGTTTGTGTGTTTAGCCTTTTGTAGTGTGCTCTGAATGCAATCTTTATGCTTCCGTAACTGGGAAATCCTAGTTCGAGACCGTTCATCCTGGAGGGAAGCAGTGCCCAAGAGAAACTTTGAACCGGATGGCGTTCAGCATGAAAAACTCAAAAGAGATATTCATAATGTTCTTGAAGTTAATTTCAATAAAAAATTTTACACGGAATTTAATCTAACGAATAATGAATATTTTCGTGTCTGTCTATTTATAGTGACATAGATGTGCTGACCAATGATAGCACATAAATTGACTCTTTCATTAATTAGCATTAAATTTTACTCAACTCCTGACTTCGTCCATTACCCCCGGCCAATGTGCGATCCAGTGGCCTTACAACAGAAACGTGGACCTTACATTCTTGTCAGTGATGTCTGACAGACTACCCTTTTCCTCACTGTGGTAGGTGTTTAGATGTCTGTCATGCGGATTTTTTTTTCAGGCGCTTGCAACCCAGTTTCAGCTGGTCCAGTCATGTTAATCGGTACTCTGCCGCTGGGAGGTTAAACTCAGTTGACTCCGGCATCTGACTTGACAGAATGCAAAGGTTTATTCCAGCATGATCCGGGGCGAGTACCACACACAATGCCAATGATTCGATGAATCTTGCTTGTGTCATTACAAGATTACATTACTTATGATTAGGTATCGCCACAGATTCACGAATCCTAAGGTTAAAAATGAATTTTTAAAATCTCTCATCAAGCTTTTATTTTAGTTCTAATTTCAAGCTAATAGATTAAATTTCGTATTTTCAATAAGCTAAACACTTCCTTGTATTTCAAAAGTAATTTAAATTGACTTGAAGAAGTTTTCGTTTTGAAATTCATCATCGCTGATTTTAGAGCCATTTTAGCCTTCCGTTATTGCAATTTAATTCTCTTTATTAAAAATTTTTCAAAAATAAAATATACTTTTCTGAAATTTTATTTGAGGAATAATTTGATTTGAAACAAATAATACTTTAAGTTTAAAATATCGCATTTTTTTAAAACATGGTGGTAGTTGTTTAAGGTGTTGACAGCTTAAATGACAAGATGGAAGTTTATCTAATGTTTTTTCTACGATATAAAAAATAATTGAGGAGTATAACGTGATCGCTATTTCATGTAATTTCTAAGTACTTAGTAATCTTAAAGGTTTAGAAAAATATTCGCTGTAATCTAATGTTTTATTGAATCCTAGATATTTTGGCTTTAAATTTACTATAGTTATCGCTCTTAATGTCGTGTACGGATGTCACACAAAAAAAATTCAAAATTCTTTTTAAAATATTGATATTTGGTTAAATATACTAAACTTTTCCATTTATGATTAATAAATATAGTTTTTACTTAATAACAATACTGGCTTAAATTAATACAGAATTTTAAGAAATTTAAAATTTTACAAATTATTCTCATTAAAATTAAAAAAAAAAACAAAAACAATTCTTACAAAAATTAATTATTGATTGGGAAGAATTTTCTTGATGTCTATAATATATCTTATTCATAAAAGCAATTAAAAGCTTTTCTTATTAAATAATATTGTAAGAGCAGATTTTCGGTAACTAGTGTTCCAGTTTTACAAAAAATAAATAAATAAAATTAATAATTCTCCAAGGTGTTCTGCTTTTAACTAATTGTTGTGGAGTACAGGAGCACCCCTAGAAGATAAACTAACCTAAAAAAAAAAAAAAAAAATAGCACGCTCTCTTACTGAGAGAGTGGAAGTTGAAGAGAACTTCTTCTCGATCTATCTGTCTCCGAGCAGAGAGGAACCTAGACGAGGCTATGACCTTTGCTATAGCCTCGTCTGCGGTGGTAGACAGCTACCCGACACCGTCTATGGGAGGACTACGGGGAATTTTATGCCCGAAAGTACGCGTTTGGAATACCCCACGTTAAAAACCGACCTTGTGCCACATCCCGCCTTGTGGGGAGACTTCGGGTAAATACCGTAGTTGAACAGAAATGAGCAGGTAGTTCGCTGCCAGGCTCAGGTCTGTCTTGTCGAACTCTGCCTTTGGCAGGGTGGAACCCCGACGTGTCTATGTCAATGGGCAGAATCTCATTTGTGGAGTTAAACAAACTCGATTCCTTGTATACAAGGTTTACGGGATATTTTTGCCCGAGACTACGCGCTTGGAACGCTCTACGTTAAAAGCCGGCCTTGTGTCACATTCCGCCTTGTGGGGAGGACTTGGGTCAATACCGAAGATGAACAAAACTGAGGTGAAGTTCACGTTTAACAGTTATTCCAGTAGACTGTGTTCTCGACTGTTATTAGGTTGGTGCAAAAAACAATGTCGTTTTCTCACATATGTTACTTTTATATATGATTTCTGAATTAATTCATTGATATATATAGCCATATTATATATCATTTTGAAGCGCGTTTTTCGCTCTATCGAATCGTGTTATTCGTTACCGTTCTCAATCTCTTCATTCATTTTTTGTTGGCTTTTCGACAGCATGGACAAAATTCAAATCCGCACGATTTTCTTGTTCCAGATCGAACTAGGCCGAAAAGCTGCCGAGACAGCTCGTGATATCAATGATGCGTTTGAACATTTGAAAGCCTTAATTGAAGCCGATCCTCGCAAAACCACACGAGAATTTGCTGTTGAACAGTCGTTCGCCATTTAAAGCAAATAGGGAACTCAAAAAAGTTGGATAAATGGGTGCCGCATGAATTGAACGATAATCAAAAAAAATCGTCGTTTTGAGGTGTCTTCTACGCTCCTTCTGCGCAACAAAAACGACCCATTTCTCGAGCGGATTGGCACAGTGGTTGGATGTCGGAGAAGCTCCACAACACTTCCCGAAGCCGAAATTTCACCAAAAAAAAGTTATGGTGACTGTTTGGTGGTCTGCGGCCGGTCTCATCCATCACAGCTTCTTGAATCCGGGCGAAACGATTACGACGGAGAAGTACTGCCGACAAATTGACGAAATGCACCAGAAGCTCCAACGTATGTGCCCGAGATTGGTCAATATGAAGGGACCAATTCTCCTCCATGACAACGCTCGCCCGCATGTTGCTCAACTGACCCTGCAGAAGCTGAACGAATTGGGCTACG
The DNA here is from genome assembly GCA_963932145.1 of Acanthosepion lycidas. Lineage (NCBI taxonomy): Eukaryota > Metazoa > Mollusca > Cephalopoda > Sepiida > Sepiidae > Acanthosepion > Acanthosepion lycidas. Next base: position 20,719,063 of record OZ010582.1, on the reverse strand, counting down.
AGACTCTGCCTCATCCGCCATATTCACCGGACCTCTCGCCCACCGATTATCACTTTTTCAAGCATCTCGACAATTTCCTGCGCGAAAAATGCTTCAAAAGCCGAGATGATGCCGAATCGGCCTTCAATGACTTCATCGCTTCCAGAACTCCGGATTTCTATGCTAATGGGATAAATAAACTTGTTTCTCGTTGGCAAAAATGTGTCGATTCTAATGGTTCTTATTTGGATTAACAAAGTTTATTATGAAAGGAGTTATGATGTTTTGAAGTTGAACGTCAAAAACGACATTATTTTTGCACCAACCTAATAATACCGTATTATTCTTCGGAAGGAATTACTACTACTTTTTATGTGTATATCGAATTATCCGTTTCACGATACAACACTAAAATAAAGCGGCTCACGATTTAACTTCTCGAAATTTCATAAAATTAAATAAGTGTGGGGTAATAGATGAAAAAAATGTTTTTAACAAGATTTTCTAAAAAACAGTTTCTAAAATAATTTCATTCATTTGTGAATAAGTCCTGAAAGTATTAGGTTGGTGCAAAAATAATGTCGGTTTTTGACGTTAAAAAATACGTCAAAAACGACATTATTTTTGCACCAACCTAAATGCAAGAATTTTCAAATCTGTGTTTTTCACCTTAAAAAAACGTTAAAATTTCCTATATTAATCTTTGGCCATTGCGCAGAGGAAAAAAGAAAACAAGATGTTTTGCCAAAATTTAGAACGTTCTAAATAGGATAAAAATATATTTAATATTCAAAAAATACCTACTTAAAACCATCGCTTTTTTTTTCTGAACGTTACACGAAGTAGTACGTATTTAAACATCGTAGGGTTCTTTCATTTTTGTAAAAGGAATAATAGAATTTATGGATGTGAATGTCAAAATCTTGCTGCTAATTTCAAGAGACATTGTGATCAAAATGACAAAGATGAGGATACCCTACCAAATTAATTGTAGAAAAAAGACTTAGTCTAAATCACTTTTATCAACATCTTTGCAGTCTTTAAACCAGTATTTATGTTTTCCACAAAGAACTAAATAGAATGGTCGCAAAACTGAGATTAGTGATAGGACTTCTTTAACAATTTTCATAATCTATTTGTCTCTTTTATACATTTTGTTTATTTTTACAATGTTTTTAATGGCTACATACATGACGAAAATATATAGATCTGTTGAAAATTTATCCATCCCATTTATTTCAATAAAATAAATGAAAATTGCATAGGTAATATTATTTCTATTGTGTGTTGTATTATCTCTCTCTTTCTCTCTATCTCTATCTATAAAAGGCAGGATGTATGTGTGTGTAACGAATGCACGGCCGCAATTTTCGACGGATTTGCACCAAAATTTACATGCACATGCTCCAAGTTGGCGGGAAGGCCAACACCGACTTTGCATTTCCCAACTCCGATCGATAGTGGAAATAATCGATTTTTTCATGCTTCTACGGCAGTTTTCATGTAGTTTGCGGCCATTTTGTACTGACCAGAGTGAGAGCCTATAGCTGGCTGCCACGAATAGGTAGGAAGATTCTATTGGCCAGCGTGAGAGCCAACAGCTGATTGACATGAATGTTAACTAGCATGCAAAAAACAAAATCGGTAGCTGCATTCGTCACAAGTGGGAAAAATTTAAATCTGCATGGCACTTTACTCCAATTGGCTCATTCGCTTGCTTAAACTCAACGATGATTCTGATTCCGCAGAACTGGGTTGGATTTGAAAAAGTATTTGTTGTTAATATTCTTTTTTCATTCGGTTTTTCCAGTTACAGGTCCTTTTTTAAAGCTGATTGTTTTGTGTTCATTTTGTTTAGTTCTTTTTTCGTAACAGATTTAATGTTTAGTATAGAGCTTAGAAAAAATTCGCAGTGTGAGATAGGCAAGAAGTAAGGCATGTAGCAACATCAGCACGGCAAAGGGCACTCCTTTAAAGGCAAGGAAGGGAAAAATATTTTAAGTCCAGTGATAGCGATTGCTGTATGAGTCGTACGATTTTTGAATCAAGCATGGGCAACGCCGGGCCATGCTGCTATATCTATAATATATATATATATATATATATATATATATATATATATATATATATATATATAAATAGACTGAGATAGATATGAATAGACTGATATAGATATGAATAGACTGATATATATATGAATAGACTGATATATATATATATATATATATATATATATATATATATATATATATATATAGATAGATAGATAGATAGATAGATAGATAGATAGATAGTGTGCGCGTACGTATGTAATATTACTTAAATAAACAAGGACGCAGAACCTAAATATCTGTTTTCCGTTAATTTACAAACATTAACAGCAAAAGGTTTTTTTTTTAATTATGTAAAACAATGCTTAAAACTTCCTGGCAAAGAAAACAATGATGCAACTTCTGACAAGTCTTGTTGATAGGGAGGAATCTATTCAGAGATGACGACATGAGGAAGAAAGAATCGTGAAGATTTTGACAGAAAGAAAAATTGTAAAACCTTTTGTAACAAAAAATAAGCATAAAATACAATTAGATTAAAATGTTTTTGTGTAACGAGCGATCGAGCCTATATGTTATTTTAATTTGTTGAATACTCACTCAAGATTTACTGAACGACATCTAGCATCTAACTACCTTTGTTACAGTAAACCGGTAAGAGATTCTACCTCAATTTTAGAATACATAAAATAATTTGAAATATTGTATTAAGTTTATTACTGCTTCGTACCCTTAGGAATAGGGTAAATCTGATGGTTCTGCAAATATTTCGAAAGGTTGTTGTATCGATTGGTTGGACTGGCATATCAGAAAGAATTACACAGCCTAACATCGGAGCAGAATAAGTCCGTTCATATGAGCAATTTTGTACTCGACGTTAGCTGTTTTTCACTGAGGATTCATTCTGTTGCATGAACAATTCTGAAATATTGAAATAACGCAAAATGTCAAAATGTTTATCACTGCTCGGGTTCAAGTGTCCAAAGAACTAAAAGAAAAGAGTTGATTCCGAGCGTTTATTGAAGATTGGGTGTTTCCGTAACGTTTGAGATTATGCGGGAGGATTTATCAAAGATTTATTCACTCTAATTATTAATAGAGGGACAGGGTAAATTTGGTGGAACGAGAAAGATAATCAAGGTTATAAACTGACGAAAAAAAAGAAAAAAAAGGAAACTTCAGCATCCTGATTGCCATACTCTATCTTTACAAGACTAAGATTAGAACTAATATGGAATATTACTGCCACGTCTGGGCTAGTGCTGCCAATACGCACTGTTCAGTCAATCGATTCCTTGGCCTTGTGGGTGGTGAACTATTATTCATCCTTCAAACCTTTTCCCCAGAGACAAAACGCCGCAAGCCTCTCGCTAAACTATCGCTATTTTCATAGGCTACATTCCTTAGTCCCACTAGTTTAGACCCTCACAGCTAGAACCCACTATGCCACGTAGACAGTATCAACTCATCCACATTTCTTTCGTATTTCATTTGTAAGGAGGAAGGTCAACTTCTTCCTATTCTTTCTTTGTGAAACAGACACTTAAGAGGGTGCTTCTCTGACCACTACAATCTTAACCTCTTAAAGGCTAGTATCAACCGTTATCTATCCTACATCTTCATAATATGCACTTTTTACCTCCTCCCTGTTCACCTTTACATCAACCTCATCCAGTAACACTCTACCTTCAGTGGCTCTTGAGCCTTGTATTGGAGGGAAAATAGTATAAAACAATACAAGATTAAATGGTAATTGTAAAATTAGCCATTTCCTTATGGCAGTGAATCCTGGGCAATCTCATGACAGATGGAGAAAATTTTGAGGCAGCAGAAATGTCGTACTACAGAAGGATGATGAGAATACCATAATTTGAACATGTGAGCAATGATGAAGTTTTAAATAAAATTTAATTAAAAAGGACACATATTTAAAATAAGAAAGAGACTGTTGAAATTCCTAGGGCACATAATGAGGAAAGAGGACTTAGAAAATCTGACACTGACAAAATATATTGAAGACAACAGAGACAAATGTAAGTCGCGCATAACCCTTGCCTAACCAGTTTGTGTAAATGGTTAACAGAAGAGGGTTCAGGAGAGATAGATAAAATTTACTAGGAGCTACAAAGAACAAGAAGTTGTGGGGATTCATGATCGCCCGCGTCCTGAAGAGAAAGGTACATAGAAGAAGAATAACTGATAGAATTTAAGGCCTCATCATCTGAAGCTCAAACAATCATGCACAATTGGTTCTTCCTCCCCAGACTGTTAAAAAAATGAGCGCAATTGGGCTGAAGAAATCCCTGATTTTTAGGGTGCCGTTTTTAATTCATATTGGATCAGTTCTTATCTCTAACAAGTGTTGACCACTATTTTAAAATGAATACTATCTTTACTAGATGGTTCAAGCGTGTGGTTGTCTGCAGAGATAAGCTAAGCTAAGAAAATACCCCGACGATGAAACCGAATCATAAATTTTGTAGTCGAAGCAACATCATATAATTCACGAGCCTTTAAAAAAAATGAATTCAGTTTTTTGAAAAAATGAAACACCATAAAAAATTGATAATTTGACGAATTATTCGTACAAATATCGAATTAATTTTTTTTTCTTTAATCAAAACCTTTCGATCGATACGTTATTTAGCCTTCTTTATGTATACGGTAACCTTATGTTATGTAGTGGTTTCACTAAGTCGGTCCTAAAATAGGTTCGACGTACAAAACGTTAGGAACTTGATATAATAGGTAATGACGCAGCAATCTAGTTGTGGTGGCTGATACTTTAATATCCGACTAACGGTCGTCCGACATCGACTGACTGACCAACTCACTCTGAGCCGACCCAGCGACTGCTACTGCTGCTATTTATTATAGGTGGGAGAGTCTATTAACAATAGAATAGGTGTGTTCCAGTATAACACCTTACAATCTCAGTATGAATAATGGTGCTAGAATCTGTGAATAATTATAATTCAAATAATGAAAACTCTTGACGCGATTAAAAAATCATTGAATGCAATATATCTCTACAGAAGACCAGAAAACGAATCAATCGAAACGTATTCAAAACAACAAAGGTATTTGTTATCGTACTTTATGAAAAAAAGGGACAATATTTAATCCCAGAACTTTAATAACAACAACAACAACAAAAATCAATTCGCTATAAGTCATCACGTCAGGAGTATCATAAGCCATCAGTTTCGTAGGGACACCAGATCTACTGCAGTCAGGGCAGAAGTGGTGTGTCTAGGCTGGTTGATTTTGTTTAGCGGCCATATCAACGTCTATGTGTTATTTAATGACAAAATCTAAATATTTTGAACACAATTTTATAGCTTCGACAAAATATATTCTGAATGCAAATGTATGACTTCAATTACAGAAAAAATGTATTATTGGTATATGAAAATATACTTTTTATACTTTCATAGTATTCCGTTTTTTGTTTGAGTGTTAATTATTTGCTCATAGCTTGGACCCTAACAGGTGCTACTACACCAGGTCAGGGTGGACCTGTGAACAACAACAATTAAGACGTGGTTTCACGCTCCTCAAAACCTCCAATGTCCTGATCAAAGGTCATGCTGCCGGATGTAGTTTATCGTCATACTCAGGGCTAGATATGTCTAGGGTAAGATAACCTGGCAAAGCCCATCCCTCTTCAAGCTAGTTTTAAAGATTGCCTTCTCTTAAAGTGTTTGCCACATCAACCAGTCTAGGAGAAGGTGGGAGAAAGACGAGTATTTGTGTAAAAGTGAACGCAACCAACACAGCCGTCAGTTCACCTATTTCTCTTTCCAATTCGCAAACCCTAACCCTACCCGCACATCGATATTTCGTTATACGAAACAACTTTAATAAAGGAATCAACTTAACACGTTCCGTACCAAACATTAATTATGTATTGATTTCCTTTTTGAAATTCGCGCTTTGTCTTCATTTTATCCTTCACAACTGAAGCTGTTTAGTTTATGAGGGAATTTCTATTGATATATTCATGGCATACAGACGTCAATTAAAAAATGTTAGCGAAAGTGTTAAACGCTATGACATTTAGTCCAGCTACGATTGAATAAAAGATCATAAAAAGTTCATTTGGTCAGATCTTCAGGCAGTAGAAATTAAAATTTATTACTAAAATTCATTATTTTAAGTGATGGATGATGTTTATAAAATATTTATCAAATATTTTTATCTAATCTTATCTGTAACGTTCTTTCCTGGAAGTGGTTTTTAAACCTTTTTTGTGGTATCTGCGAACGTTTTATACCAAATACAAGTGCTGTCTGGAATAGTCATGCCACTGGAAATTTTTTCAACTTCTAAAATAATTGTACCGGTTCAAATAATCTTGCTACGGAGAAAAAATATTTGAAAAACAATAAGCGAACTGTACGAAATGAGCCCCGTGTCGGGTCGGCGGATTGAAAGAAATAATTTAATTGTACCTGCACTTCTATTCGGTAGATAGTGCTGAAAAGTCCCAACCTACCAAATTCCAAAATCAGTCATTAAGTTAATGGTAGGGCAGAGGATTTTTCAGCATCGCTTCGTATAGCCTAGCGGCGTCAGTAGTTGGAATCCAGATAAAAGATTCACGAATGCAGGTAAACCTTTGTTACTTAAAAGATAAGAGCAACACTGTGTTCGTGCCTACTCCATTTTGCATTATATCAGATTATACAAAATTTAGTAAAAATCTCTATGAGTGGGAAGGTTAAACAGAATGTCTTTTGTATACGGTGTCATTATATGACCTTTAAATCGCTTCGTTATTACCGAGATGTAGTACAGGCCATAAGTATTGGATAACCAGAGAAATGCCTACCAGATTCGGTAAGCCAAGATTGTAACTCTCGCTTCGTGCAAGGTACCCTCGCTTAGTTATTTACATTTCTGTATATTTCTAAGAAATCAATGGATTTTTTATCCGACATTATTTCTTACGAATCAAAACGTTATTTTTTTGTTTTTGGATTTTTTTTTTTTTTTTTGTAGATCTTTTTAAGGTTGCGGAACCAGTCTATAGTTGTTTTTGCGTTTTTTCAATGTTTTACTTCTAACTTCTTCCTGAGTTCTGAATTAACTCTTTCTAGTCTTATTTTACTTATTTTACCGAGTTCACTTTTCGTTCGGTTTATGAGTCTGCATGTTAGGTTTGTTCTTGAATTTTCTTTGGTCTCTTTTAGTGTGATAAATGCTTGTGAACCAGCATAGATAAATAGTCGCGCAAAAACACAACGCATATGGCCTGCTGATTGGATTGCGTTTCAGCATGAAACAGACTGTTGTCATTGATTGTTGACCTCAATGTCCACTTATTACATACGCTCTATCCGTGATATCAAACACTTTAACCCATACATATAGCATACCTTAAAACTATTTTTATCATATATATATATATATATATATATATATATATATATATATATATATAATAAAATAACGAAGATGGAGTTTTGAAAAAAAATCTGCTTTTCAGATATTCAGTTTTTGCGAGTGCTGATTGCATTATTAAATTGCGAATTGATTTCTGCAAAACCAGAAATCTGGAGATAAGTTTTTGAACTTTTTAATTTGTTTACTACACATACTCACTCACTCACGCACACAAACACACACATATATATATATATATATATATATATATATATATATATATATATATATATATATATATATATATATATATATATATTATGAAATGTACAAAGTCCGACAATTATTTTAAGACATTTTTATGTTTATAAATTCTTTTTATAGATACAAATATTTAAGTAAATGCTCTGTTTATAATAAACAGTATTAAACAACATTTACCAGCCTGAATGTCCGAGAAATTTTCATAGAAAATATTCGGCCTCCGAAATTTCTGGGACATTCACGCCGGTAAGTGTTGTTTAATACTGTTTATTATAAAAACAGAGCATTTACTTAAATATTTGTATCTATAAAAAGGATGTATAAACATAAAAATGTCTTAAAATATATATATATATATATATATATATATATATATATATATATATATATATATATATATGTGTGTGTGTGTGTGTGTGTGTGTATGTGTGTGTGTGTGCTATATTTATGGGATAAAGTGCTCAATATCAGAGATAGAGCGTATGTAAATATAAAAGTGAACATCGAAGTAAACACTAAGAGGCGACAGGTTGTTTCATGCTAGACGCAATCTTCCGGCCTGACGATTGCGTCTAACAAGAAACAGCCTGTCGCCTCTGAGTGTTGGCTTCAATGTTCAATTTTATATATATATATATATATATATATATATATATATATATATATATATATATCTTTAACACATCTCATCAGGCGCAAACGCCTGATGATATGTGTTAATACGCATCGAAACACGATTGCATTTGTGTAGAGTTTTTTTTACATGTTTTTGATGTAATATCCTAAAATAAGGAATATTGCTCTACTTTTGTAATGAGCCCTCTTTTAAATTGGAAGTTACGAACGTTTGAATTGGATTCTATTCATTCTCATTTCACACACACACACACACATATATATATATATATATGTATATATATATAGTTGTGTATTTAAGAAGAAATCCCTTTTTAATACATATTTGTTGAATGAAACTGATTAGGCACTTTTATTTAGTTACGTACAATGTACTTTTTTTAAACTTAATCAATGTAAAAATTGTTCAAAAGATTGTTGGTTCCGGGCGCTTTCAGGTTAACTGTTAGCTATTTTCAAGGATTGTTTTTTTTTTTTTTTTTTTCATGCTACTAAAATAAATGATGTGTAGATTGTATAAAAGTTTCTATATCCACTTTCCTGCGAGTAAAAATTGTGAAAATTCACCTTTTTCTCCTGGGAACTTTTAAAATCAGAAAATACTAAAAGAACTGCATATTGTTTGCAGATCGACAGCCAACACAATTTTAGCATTATTCTTACCAAGACTGAATTCTGACTTTAGCAAAACTGGCAATATCTGCTTACTCATTATCAACAAACAATAAGCCACTCAGTTTAAGAGTTGGAATGCTCTCATCTACCATCATTTATTCTTGGATAAATGTCAGAATAATGCGAAACTTGTCTATGGCTGCCCACTTTTGCCTTATCTACATGAGCAGCAAACAAAATTTAGCATGCTTTTCTTGCCTGGTGATAGACAACATTGCAGTTATTTTAGTTTACATCTACAAAATCATTTGACGTCAATTGAACAACAAAGGCTTCTGGGGATTTAATCTCATTACGCATACTGTATTACAATGCCCGGCCCCTTACTTTATTTTGCTTTTGGTTAAAATTGATCGACAATAATTTAGTCTCCTTCCATCATCTAGAAAATTTACAGGCAGAAACACTGTGGAAAAAAGAAAAATAAGAGCCTATTATTTTTTTTACAAGACTTTACTCAATACAAGGATCAAGGACCGCTCAAAGTAGAATGCTACTCTTAAAATGTTTATGATTAATTATGTATATAACATGAATGAAAGAGAAGCTAGTAGGAAGTTTATGAAGATAGGAAGAATAGATAACGATTGACCCTTGACTTAGCGAGGTTAAGATTGTAGTGTTCATATAAGCATCCACGCGGGAGTCTATTCCACAAAGTAGCAGTTCTGGAAAAAAGTGCCTAAGTGGAACTTTCTCATTATATTTGGAATATGGGGGAAATGACAATGATTCAACTCCGTGAAAGTAGTATGGCATATTTTAGCTGTAACTGTTTGAACAGGAGTTAAAGAATGGCGCTCATCTGAACATTTTTCACAGAAATAGGGATAGAGTAGCGATACGCTTGTGAAAAATTAATCAATATTTATTATTGTTAATCTAGTCTGGCACAAGGTCAAGGTAGTTGAGAAATCGAAAGCGCAAACTCACTACACAAACGAATGCTCTGCGAGACTATTTTCCAGCAACCACTCTACGGTTGACGCCTATTTTTACTGCGCTGAATCAAGTTTGACATAAGGCTACAACATTGGAGAATTAAGGTAAGGTTTTGGAATTTGCAAAGTTGCCTTTTAACCTAAATATGAAATTGTGAACATAAGCAAATGAACTGGCATCCACTAATAATTATCAGAGAATGTCATTTTTATTTGTTCCTGTACTCACTAAGCAGATTTAATTGTAATTACATTCACTTTTTGAGTACAATATTTGGGAATAAGATATATAAAACCTTTATCTCAGTCTAATGGTGGGTAATTGAATGACAAAATGGAAAATATCGCATGTTACGCATTTAGTCCGTCGAAAGGACTTCTTCAGGCTAAATAATATTTTTATTGATGAAATCATATATTTAGGGGAGGGAGACACCTCGACATGGTGTAATGGCTAGCAAGTTTATCTCGCTAGAACCATTACAGCTGAATAGGGAGTTCAATCCTCAGTGGGTGCCCTATGATTTCAGCCTTGCGCCACATCTAAGCTACGCTTAAAAAATCACTAATATATTTAGGGGAGGAATGAAATACAACAAATATCACTTATAATTATACACCGAGAGAGAAAAGCTGAAGATACAGTGATGCGTATCTTTTAATTTTAATTCTCTTCCGCCCGATACGTCTAGACCAAAGATTCCCAACGTGGGACGCATGCCCCACCGGTGGGGCATGGCAATATTTTCGTGGTGCATGCGTAGAATGTGCACCCTTCGGCTTACTATACTAACAGAATAAGAAGTTATAACAGTGATTTGTTTTCTAATGAATCTGAGTGAGAGTGTTAATGTTAAAGCGTGTTAATACATACGATGCATATACAGTATGCATGCATAAAGATATTTTGTGCGTATGTACGTACATGTGTAATTGGCATACAGGTTATTACCCGTCTCTCCACACTCACGGGTCTCGGTCAACAAACGAGAGGGCGGGAAGCATGTCGGCTAATCAGCGCGTATGAGCATTCAATTTCCTTCCTTCACGTGAACTGTAGTAAAATTTTGAATATGTAAGAATTAGATATTACAGGAGGTGGGGGGCACCAGAATTTTAGAAATACCAAAGTGGGGCATGCCCCTAAATCGGTTGGAAACAACTGGTCTAGATACTCAATCTAGTTGTTCGCATTAAACTTCCGACAGCTATTTTTATTTCTGTTGTTTTCAAATATCCCACAACAATAGCAGTATTTTTGATAAGATCGATGATATGCTTTATGTTGAACGAAAAATACTCCGGAAAGCTTATAATTTAGTGCACTTTCTATACATTCACGCCTAAATAAATTACTTCCTTAATTAAAACTACATTCTTTAAGTGGAAATTATAACCAGACGTATAAGAACGATTAATGCATTGAGGGTATAAATAAGTTAGCGGTAAGTATGAGTAGTCATCTTTGCTTTTGGCTGTTGTGAGTTCACGAAACTAGATATATATTTTTTTAGTTCTCTGTAGTCTCCGGAGTAAAATTAGTTGTAAATGGTTCTTTCGGAAGGGCATTTTAGGTTTAACGTTATTTTGTCACCACTTGTAAGGGAATTATAGTTCCGAGTAAATAACTAGAAACCCTGAAAGATTTATACATACTCGTAGAAAAAAAAAAAAAAAAAAAAAAAGGCAGTAAGAGATGGGAACAACAAAACGAGTATTTATTATCTGAATGACAGTCGTTATTATGTGGCGTGAGGGACATGAAGGCCAGTAATACTGAGTAAATTGTGAGTTGGGATCAAATATGGATCAGAATCTAACAGAAGAATAACATTTGTCTCTTAACACTCATGATCGAAATTCGAAGAAAACTCCAGACACTTTATTTTTCTTCAACTAAATTATCTGGACACTCACTACACGCATTATATAAAAATATATACAAGAAAAACTATATACAAGTTATTCATTCTTTATCTTATCATTTTTTCGGATTCCAATCCAGATTTGATCCCAATTCATAATTTACTCAGTATTACTGATTTTCGTGTCTCTGACACCAAATAGCAACCAATGTCAACCAGAAATAATACTTGTTTTGTTTTGTTCTTTCCACAACTTAATGTTTCTCCTTTTCTTTGAGTATTTTTGTATGTATAAATGTTAAGGGGTTTATAATTATTTACTTTGAGTTATAACTCCCCTACAAGTGTATTATTTTGTAAAAGATCACTTTTGAGTTCATATATACTTTTATTTCATTTCCTATTATTAATGTATTTTTTGTGACATTTTGCTTCAGTATTTAGGTTGTTATTATTTTGTTTTATAAACATTTATTGTTTTGAAGTACAATATTGTACCAACAGTGTCACAGTGAATTATTGATTAAAACAAATTAAATATTTGCCAAATTTTAATTAAAAAAAAATTCTGAACGCTACTATACATCTTAATACACGCGATTGTGCCTATCTCTACGGGGAGCCTAATGCTGCCTCTACAATTCCAGAACATTAATTCGTTCTCTACGGCTTATCAACTCTTTACAGGTTATTTAAAACTAGAAAATATTTTTAGTTTGTAAGAATGTTTTGATGATAATAATGATTTAGTGACACAAGACTAATTAACCCATAGCCGAGGGAGAAGAAGTGCATTTATACCTTTCCCAAGTAAGTAAATATAACGATCCCAACGGAAATTGGAACTCAGCTCTCCGATTAACAATTCCAAGCCATTATCCATTACACCACTAGCACATCCAAGTTGTAGCACCTGGCGGTGACCAATCTAGTTACTGACCAGATTCGACGTTGCTTAACTTCAGTGATCGTACGGGAATCGGTATTTCAACGTGATGTAACCGTAGATGCACTGACATATTTCTTAATTTAATTTCTTAAGTTAATTTACCGATATTCGTTCAGTTAATGGTCCCGTTAGAATGACAAATATTCATTTCTTCCATTCTTTGGTAATGGAGGAACCTGAATGAAAATCTTTTGAAAACGTTTGAATATATTTGTCAGAATCAGTATTTAGCCATCGACAGGTTTCTTTTCTTTCTTTTTTTTTTTTTTTTTTAACAACCAAGACACTTATCTGAGACTCGAACAAAGACAGACGGCTTTGTTTTTTGGTTTACAATTCTAAAGTAGCGAAATTTTTAATTAAGTAAAGTTAGGCATTTAAAAGTAGCCATCTAATCTGGAATCCTTGTCGATAACATGTGATATATAATAATATTTTTGGACAGACACTAAATGAAGCTCATTCCAAATATCTTTAAATATATAACTCGCATTTTGCTACATGATCTTCTATTCATAACATCAAGTATTTACCTACCGTTCAACCGGTGGCTGGGCATTATCATTTTTCTCTAGCACTGTTCAACCGGTAGCTGGGCATTACGTTCTTTTCTCTACGACCGGTAAAGCGGTGGTCAGGGCTCAAAGTGTTAATACAGTAAATTATGAGCTGGAAGATGGTTACTGTCAGATCAACATCCGGATAACAGACTCGTAGGAAACTTAAGACATGAAATATTTAAATAGATTTAGGTGAGCTGTAAAATGAGAAGTGAAATTTCTAAAAAAAAAAACGAAATATTAATAACTTAAGAAAAAGTTATTTTATTAATTCACATACAATTTTGACTTAATTTCGGGTAAGACTGATATAGTCGAACTTGATCGCTCATATTGCAATATGTTTTAAAGTCTTTTTTGATTTTACAGATAAAATAGAAAAGCGAACACACCCAGATTATTTTATATTGGATTGACTGCCACCTGAAGTGAATTTTGTTTTAAGTACAAAATGTTGTTTAGAAAATATACTTTGAAAAAAAGAGCTATTTCTTAGAAGGCTTGCTACAAGTTTGTTAGTGGCAGATAAGCAACCCAATACATAGAGAGAGGAGATTTCTTTATTTCTTTCAGTTCCAACATTTACCTTTTCCTTTATACTCTGTCGTCATCTTTTTCTTCTTTTATTGCCTTTAATATTACAACTTTTATATTACCGCCCTTTTTTGTTTTTTTTCAAATCTGATCTTTGGACAGAAACAAAAACAGCGTCTTATTTTTAGATAAACTTTGAAGTTTTTAGATCCCTTGAAGTGTAAATAATGAGTAATTTTCCTCTTCGTTTTGCTTTATTCCATTTTATTTCTCTCTTCCGATTCTCTTTATTGCAAAGTTTTTACTTATCTCTTCCTCTTCTGGTCTCTCGTCTTCATTATTTATTTTTTTTTTTTTAACATTTGCGCCTTTTTTTTTCTGTGCACAAGAACCTTTGTGGATATTTGTTTTCATTCTTTTTTGTCTTTATCCTCTCAAAGGCTCTCACACGATGTTAAACAGTCCGGCGTTCTTAAAAGAGACGAAAACGAGGTAATCTTTTCCCTTTCATGATGCACCATGTGGAGGTTGAAACATAAAGCAAACGACAAACTGTTACTGTTTCTGTGTGTGAGGAGGATTTTTATTTTTATTTTTATATTTCTACCCATGCTTGCTGACTGTAAACTACATAAAATCTGACATTACGATGTTAGTTGCCGCCTTTTTTTTCTGAAATAGTCATGAAACAAATCTTTAAAAAAAGTCTGTTCTTTCTCTATGAAGCTGTTATCCCAATGTCGTCCGAAATCTTGACGACTGATATTTGTTTAAATAAAATGGCCGATGGGAAATCTTATTGAGATTTGATTAATTTTTTCTTTTTTAAATTACGAGGCATAAATTCAGATAATGGCTCTTGTCAAAGTAATGTCAAGAAAGAGAACATTTACTGTTTACTATAAATTGTCAACTGTTATGCTTAAAAGTATATTCTTCGTAAAAATATGTTGCTTTTAGAATAAAAAGATATTTTGATACCAGCTGTTGTAAATTTTTCTTTCGTTTTTCATTAATTTGCTAAGCCGTCAGTAATCACAATGTACGATCAAAAACTTCAAGAACCAATTAAATTTAGTGCATCTGATTAGTGAAAAAGAAATTAAATAAAGGATTTCAGATTAATTATTTTTACTATTATTATTTTATTCCTATTTTTGTTTCAGTTTTTTATTGTGTTTTTATATAACCGAACTCTGAATCGATGAACTTTTCCACTGATAAAGCAAACAGTGCATAAACAAAAAGAAATAAAGGAAACTTTTGACTAAGCGTAAATTCTCATCTCGCAGGAGTCAGTCTTTTATGGACGTCGCTTTAGCCACTTCGGTCATGATAGTTTTCCCTTGTGATCAAAGCAGGCGTTCCAGTGTTCGCTTCTCGGTCCAGCTCTCTTTCGACTTTACATAAATGATCTGCGTAAGAGTATACTCCGATCAATTGTGAATATCTAGGCAGATGATATCATAGTATATTGGTGCACCTCCAAACCTCTAGATGACCAGAGATGGGCAACTGATCTGTCCTTTGACCTGGCTCCAACAGCTCAAGGGGGTGGACAGGCTGGTCACATTCAATGCCTCGAAAAACAAACTAGTTATATTACATCATCGCCGATCGGATCCAGAACTATCACCAACTACGATGAACGGATACTCCCTTAGGGAGGCCCCATGCCTTGAGCGCGTATTGGGATTTAAACTCAACCCAGACCTCAAGTGGAACTCGAACATACGATCCATCGCTAAAGAGGTTTGAAAGATGGACGGTTCCCTGTACTTATCCAATAAGTACCTGACTCCTTCTGATATCCTATACCTTTACAACAGTCCGATCAGGCCGAAAAGGGAGTACTGTAGCCTGATTGGTACTGTGCCCAAATATGGACAAGAGTTGCCGAGTCATGATGGAGTCCAAAAGCGCCTCCGCGTCCTTGTGGGTGATAAATTATTTTCCACTCTACAATCCCTTTCTCACGTCGTAAGTCTTCTGCTGCTCTATCGATATTTCTGTGGAAAGTGTTTAGACAAACTAAATTCTTTAGTTCCACCACTCGTAAAGGCCGGCCATGATATACAAATTGTAGCGAGCCATCCTCGTTCGCTCCAAATTCCATTGATGAGAAGTAAGTTCCACTCGAGAAGCTTCTTCCCATGAACTGATGCTTTTTGGAACCGACTCCCAATAGGATGATTTCCCGATCACTACAATCTTAACCGTTAACCCTAGACTTGAACAGCTTAACTTCCCTACTTATCCGCATAAACTCTGCCTCTTTCTCTAATTCCCTATCTGGAGTTGCTTTTCGACCTTGTACAGTGCGAAGTTCATTGTAAAAAAGGGCAGAATAAACATTTAGCCATACTTTTAAGCTTTTATCTGCGAGTCACTACCACGTCTTTGTTTTAGTATTTACGAAGATACTCCACACTTAGCGACTTAATTATTTAAAGACCTCAGACTTACGATCAGCTATAAAATATCATAAAATAAAAAAATAAATCCAACCAGTCGGTATCGTAACAAAACTTCGATCCCGATTGCTTTCTCTTTCTTCAATATGAACCAAAAGAAATAAAATGAATAAACATTTACTTGTACTGTATTTACATTACACAAACCGAAGTAAAACACAGAATCTAGAACTGATTATCGAATTTGTTTATTATGTTTACTGTTCAATACACTACTGTACTGTATAAACATTTAGAAATAAACTAGAAATGTTACAAATGTTACAAATAACAAAGTTATCTGAAGCTGTTTGGAACAAACTCGTCACACGTCTAATGTACCTGAAATAGAGGTCAGGTACAACTACTCACTTAGCGACCAGCTTGTTGGAACGGAACCCGGTCATTAAGTGAGGAGTAAATGTAGTAAGTTTTTTTTCAATTTTTGCATGAAATCTTTTCATTGTTATAGCTTTAAAAATGGACATTTTAAAATGTATATAATAATATATAATATGTATAAATATATTAAAATAGAAGCAGGATGAGCAAAGAAAAAATTAATTAAAGTGACAGATCGAAAAAATTATAACAATAAATAAAATAAAATAAAGAAGAAATGTTCTAAATGATTCCACGTTATCCAGAACTCGGTCAAGACAAAACTTATACCCAGCAAATAAAATTAATGGAGGGAGAAATTTATTACCAGAGAATCAGCACAATGAATCACACACGGGTTATATTAATATTCAGTAACCATTTCTTCAGCTTAAAGAGGCTATTCGAGTGGTGGTACCTGTTAGGGTCCCAGCTATGGGTAAGTGGTTGGCCCACAAACCGGATCGAAACACTGTGAAGGTATAATAATAGATTTTTATAGTAAAGGTGCCAGCAATGCATTTTTGAGAAAAAATATTACCAACAATAGATTTGACTCTCAACAAAAACCCTCATTTCAAAAATACATCAATAAAATCTGATCCGCAAACAGATTTCTTACAAAGAATACATATTCTATTCAGACGAACCTATCCTAAAAATCCGCATTAAATATCCCATTGTGCCTGACCAAAAACCAATTAAAGAGGTAATGCTGTTTAAATTTAGTATATAGGGTCTCGAGCATTGAATGTGCCCTGCTGACGACAAACGAGGCACAATTCGGATTACTTATTAGGTGTTCTGCAGTCGTATACTCGATTGCATTGACAAGCACGTTTTAATTATAATACTACCTTCTATGAGTCTTAGCTGGTGCGTGCTAATCAATTCTCACTTCTGGTTAGTTCTGCCTAATATGCAGCATAACACTGTCATCTAAAGTTATGAATCACTGAATTAGCATGATTGGAGACTGGGCAGAAAATCTTTACAAATATTTTGGCTTATGTTTATTGATTAGGGATAACTTCAGCCAAATTTCGACATATCATAATTTCTGAGTTTAGAATGGTAAAAATGCAAATTAAGTGTGAGAAAAGATTTTTGCAGTTTATGGATAATCAACGTGTCAAAGGCATTTGCAAAATTTAGTTCTAGAGAATTATTGCCGAAATTTGCTATTCTTGTTGAGGCTGATATAATGAACGTTATAAAACACGAAAGATAGTCAACCTACTAAAATAAGCAGTGAAACTAATTTGTACCAGCGTGGTTTTTTAGTTGTCTTGATGTGTAGCTTCCACATAAATTAAGCGAAACAAATAAAAATTCTATTGAAAAGTCATACATTCATATCTGATTTGCGACTTAAAATAATAAGCATATATGTCTGAATGTTTAGGATATTTGCATTCGAACTAATGTGTTTGTCATCGTTGTTATAGACAGCGGAACAAGAATAATCTACTCCTGTAGATTAAATAAATATTTCAGTCCGAAATTTCCTGAGGTTTCCTCGGATCGACAGACACTTGAAAAAGTCTGTAAGGCACAATGGCCGACATGATATGACAATAGCAACAATGATGAATACATTTGTCTGATTGGTTTTGATTTGCTTTAATTTAAGGCATATCAACCTCAATAGGTTATTTAATGCCGACAAGATTTTTATTGTTGGTAATATTTTTTTCCAAAAATGTATTGCTGGTAATATTTTTTCTTCAAAAATTCATTGCGTGTAATATTTTACAAAAATCTATTGCTGTTATTAAAACCTATTTTTACACTTTCATAGAGTTTTGACCCCAGGTTTGGGGGTTAGCTATTTGCTCATAGTTGGAACTCTAACAGATGCTCTTGATCTTGCTGTTGGATGTAGTTTATCGTCTTACCCAGGACACGGATGTAATTTATTGTCATACGCAGGATGGCATTAGTCCGAATCTAAATAACAAAAATATTTTGACGATGAGCACCGATTATTATCTTTTTCGATGGCTGTAAAACGTTTTGATGGGGAAAATGCAGTCTCCTGAAAACCAGATTCGAGAGTTCTTCAAAGCAAAATATGTACCATGTTACGCAAAAAGTACTGAACAACTGCCTGACAGGTGGCAACAGCTCAGTACAAGTAATGGTGAATATTTAATTGAATAAAGTGTAATTGTTCTTTATTTTTCAAGAATAAAATTGATAAATAAAAGCGGAAATTTTTTATAACTCAGCCTAATATTAACACGATGATCTCACTTCGAAAGTAATGTTTTCTTTTTTATTATGCTGATCGCAGAATGTCAGAGACAAATTTGACCAAATAAAATTGTTTTGAATTTATTTTGTGCTTGAATAAAAATTAGCTTGAAAGACTAGAGATGATTCAAGAAGAAATCTTAAATGGTGAATCTATCAGCAGACATGGTTCAAACCCTTTTTTATTCACCGAAGATGGTAACTCTTCGGGTCGTCCACAACCTTCCATCTCACCTGAAACTATTATTGCTAAGCAGAAAAAAAATCCTGGAAAATATCTGCGTTCCAATTTGGCTACTTACTGTATTATGTGACGAAATAGCTGTCAGTAAACAGACTTCCTGAACTCGGTTGAACCTTTTATAGTGAGTTTAAACCGCGAAACAGATGATTAACTGTAGTGAAAATACTAGTAGCAGTCTAGTAGCAGCAGCAGCTGACTTGCGCCTTTAAAATCCCGTACTTTCAAAAAGGAACTCCCTTCCTTTTTTTTCCTTCTCTTAATGCGTAAAGTCACTAACCTTAACGAAAAGCGCTCCTCTACATCTGGTCATGAAAGTAGCACTTTTTTTTTGTTTTAGAAACTTGGACTCTGCTATTAACGAACTGAGCACCTTTTCCACAGTCAAACTTTTTATTTCTATTTTATGGAATAAATATTTAATAAAATTTCAGCATGTCTTGTATTTTGATTTCGTTGAAAACATATAGCACCGTCAGTTCTAGATAATCCTATCATTCTAAATTGCAATGAATGCTGGATAAATTTCCTTCTAGGAGAAAATGAGACCCAAATCGATAGAGATGTCGTTCTATAGGCGCATGCTAAGAATTCCATGGACTGAACGTATAAGCAAAGGGAACGTTTTAAAGAAAATGGGAAATAAAAGAACGCGTATATTTAAAATCAGAAATAAACAATTAAAATTTCAAAGACTATAATGAGGAAAGAGGATCTGGAGAATATAACACTCAGAGGACATCCTAAGGACAAAGGGGCAGCGGGAACCAGTGAATGACCTACCTAACGAATCTGTGTGAGGTGGATGGCAGAAGGGGGACGGAGTGGTAGGGTAAAGAGTTAAAAGTTACTACTAGAGAGAGGAAGGTGTGGAGAGCCATGATCCTTCACGTCATGGTACATAAATGAAGTACCTAATATTTTACTTATATTACATTGTCCTCGAGTTTTGAAATTCTCGTTTTTTACTTCCTGCGTATAATGTGTGGCAGTGAGGCCCACTTGTGCAGCATATGGTATAAAACATGACCTCACCTGTTTTCTAATTAACTACTAAGCAGCGATATCACGAAATACCTCCCTATTGTAGTTTGCATATGAACCATCAGGTGACACGACTGAGTGAAATTACTTGTCATCAGCGGTTTTCACACCTGTATTTCAAGTCGAACCCTGAAAAGAAGGAAGTCTGGAGGGTAAGTAGGTAGGTATTATGACACAACGCTGATATAATTAAAGAAATATGCTTACTTATTACATAACTTCTATCATTACTCAGCAGCAAAGGCGGCGATAGATAGATAACAGATTGACACACACACACACACACATATATATATATATATATATATATATATATATATATATATATATATATATATATATATATATATATATATATATATATATGTGACGTTCTTACGATTTCATTAACCATATAGGCGTATGGCTACCCTCCCTCAAAGAAAAATCCCAATTTTATATGTTACGAACTTGTAACATATAGAATTGTGATTTTTCTTTGAGGGGGGTCTATTTAGCCGTACGCCTAACATATAAAATTGGGATTTTTCTTTGAGTGGGGGGCTTTTTAGCCTTTCGCCTATATCAAATCGTAGGAATGTCACTATATATATATATATATATATGTGTGTGTGTGTGTGTATATATATATATATATATATATATATATATATATATATATATATATGAGACAGATATGAACAGATTTTTACTATAAAAATGTATTTTTATACTGTCATAGTGTTTTGACCCCAGTTTAGGGGTTAATTATTTGCCTATAGATGTGACCCAAACAGGTGCTACCACTAAGGGTCAGGGTGGACCTGGGAACAACTGCGATTAAGAGGTGGTTCCACGTTCCTCAAAACCTCCCGATAATAGGCCTTGTTGTCAGATGTAATTTATTGCCATATCCAAGACGGAGATAGATAAATAGATATGAACACTTATAAGCATATAAATAAATGTAGCTACAGGGAGACATATGAGCAGATTTAATAGAGTGATATTCACTACAGCAGTGCTTCTCGGCATTTTGGCTCAATGCACCCTTTTCATCATATGTCAGAATATCATTCCCCGCCTTTACATGTTTGTCCGACTCAAAGCTGAATTCCAAATAATATGGATATATTATTGAAAATCTTCCTTTTTTTTTCATATTAGTACATATACATTTACATAGATTATCATAGAGGAGTTTTACAAATGTAATAACACTAGTAAATGTTGAGGGATTTTTAAACTTGTGTGCATCTACGGTAATTTGTTTTAATTCATAACTAAATAAATAAATAGCCTCTGATGGTCTCTCATTTTCCCATGACGCTGAGAAGGATGCTGTCGGGAGTTCTAAACTGCTGGTAGAGCCATTCTTGGTCCTTGTCTTTGACTAAGCGTGACCAACCCCAAAGACACCAACGGCTGATCCAGCAGATGAAGAGGGCTACGCATGAGAGAGATGCTACAGAAGGCGCAGAATTAGCAGCAGTCCGTTGCAGTTTCATAAACGGATTCTGCATGTATCATTCCATATGTACCGCAGGGGAAGGTCATGAAATCAAATGTGTGGGTCACTTCCTGTCAAGCTAAGGTCCACCTTAAACAAATTCACGCAATCGGCATTTTCTTCTACTCTGATTATCTTTCATCTCTAACCAACTCTTTCAAAGCCAAACGGTGATTGGGGATAGATGACGTGAGTAGGTTTTAGTGAAACTAGAAGATTCTACTCCTGAACCTGCACGTCGAAAGTGAATATAATCATCTATAGTTAGTTAGGTGCCATGCGTGATACACGCTTAGGCGATCATGTATCGAAAGTTACATGACTGACGTGGCAGAGTTTTCCCGCAGTAGGTGGCCATTTCTTTCTGCGGTAGACCAGTTGCCATCCAAAGCTATAGAACCCAGTCTGTTCTACTATTAACCCATAGCTTAGAAGAAGAGGATTTATACCTTTCCCAAGGGTATTAGCACGTAAGTGAATGTAATGGATTCAATTGGAATTCGAACCCGGTTCTGCGATTCCTCAATCCGAGCCGTTATCCATTACTTCACCATACACCATCATAATAAAGGAAGCGATCAGCAAAGAAGAAATTTAATTCTTGTACACAAGATAAAGCCGACGATGACGTATTATTAAATAAATAAACTGAAGCATAATTCAATATATAAAATGTTCAATAGAATGTCAGGATATTTAAATCGATTTTATTCTGAAGATTACATTCAATGAGAAACTTGAAAAATTAAAATATTCATCTTCGCCTGAAACCCTTAAATTCCTCTAGGTGGATTCACTCTCGTTGAGAAACTTCCTGCACTATAGTATTAAATATTTGAATGGAAATTGGAAACGAGGCTACTGCGGGGAAGAGAGAAATATTTATCACCGCTTAAAAACGACCAAAAAGGATTGATATAACAGACATAACGATCATAAATATAAATAGATAAAACGATATTGCTGCCTTTATTGATGACAAATACAAACTAATTTGTATGAATGAAAAGAAAGTGTCTATCTTTTCTCTATCTGTTCATCGATCTGAATGTAACTACGTCTATTGTGCTTTTCGTTGTAACATATTTCAGGTGAGAAAACATCAAAACAACAACTATACGTGAACACGAAAGGGTATCGCTATAAAGGCTTCTGTTACAACATAACACTAATCATGACATGCGTTCAAATACTAATAATTACTAAAATTAGCTAAGTAGAACACAAAGTCAACATAGCGAAGGAAAGTACAAGGATTGTGTTATGCTAATCTATTTCCCACGTGAGAGAAGAAACTTAAAAATTTACATTCGAATATTAACCTGAGTTTGAACACCCGCCACTGACACCACAAAGTAAGCTGACCAATTTATACAAATATTAGGTTGGTGCAAAAATAATGACGTAATAATGTCGTTTTTTGACGTATTTTTTAACGTCAAAAAACGACATTATTACGTCATTATTTTTGCACCAACCTAATATTTCACAATTTCCTAAAACATCAAATAGTATCCTTAAATATAATACGCCATATATATATATATATATATATATATATATATATATATATAGATAGATAGATAGATAGATAGATAGATATGCATGCATATTTTATATATATATATATATATATATTTATATATATATATATATATATATATATATATATATATATTTATATATATATATATATATATATATATATATATATATATATATATATATATATATATATATAAAATATGCATATATATATATATATATATATTAATGCTCTGTAAATTTACATTGAGCACTATTTTGTAAAAATAAAAATATCTAAAGAGCACCGGATTATATATCTTACTGTTCTTTCTTTGTATTTACATATATATATATATATATATATATATATATATATATATATATATATATATATGTGTGTGTGTGTGTGTGTGTGTGTGTGTGTGATTTATTTATATATTATATATTTACGGTACTTATTGGAAAGCGCTCGATATCAGTGATAGAGCTAACATACTTAGTTGTATGGATGTGAGTTTGTAACCCTAGGTTTCACGATTTTACGATCCCCAGACAAATGCGCAGTACTTATTGGAAAGTGCTCAATATCAGTGATAGAGCTAACATATTCAGTTGTGTGGATATGAGATTGTGACTATCGGTTTCACGCTTTTGCGATCATCACACAAAATCAGGGTCACAAACTCATATTCCTACAACGGAATACATATATATATATATATATATATATATATATATATATATATATATATATATATATATATATATATATATATATTAAGAAATGGACAAAATCCGACAATAAAAAGAACGTTAAACATAAAAATGTCTTTAATAAATATATATATATATAAGTTTGTGTGTGTGTATCTCTGTGTGTGTGTAATAATTGAGGGGCAGTCTGCAAAGGACCCCATTCACGCCCACACGCAAAAAGCTAACGCGCTGACAAAGTACAAATCGACGAGGTAGGGTGCGGTGAACTACAAAGATAACCACTCCCTAGGGCAACATAGTTCACAGTAAAAACTAAATTGTATTGAATCTCGACACACAGAATTTAGACATTTAACAATAAAACCAAGTGGAAGGATGGACAGCTTTAAGTTATTGTGCTTTTGGAACTTTTGCAGTAAAAAAAAAATGGTTGTAAATATGTAACATTTATGAGGATAAAATACGGATATCTTTCCTGGGGTGTTTATAAATTGAACACTGTTCAATTATTAACGTTCACAACAAACTCTTTTAAATTACAAAGTTATACATGGATTAAACGTAGGTAACTTGATCAGATCGCTAAAAACAGAGCGCCCGTAACATGATGAAAAAGACGCCAATCTTGACGAAAATAAAATTTTATCGTCACAATGTTTATGTTATTATTAAGAGGCAAGAACAAAGTATATTTTAAGTATTTTTTTTAATTTTTTCCTTCTTTTTAGAACATTCTAACATTTGATTAAAAAAAACTTGTTTCTCTTTGCATCAGCGGAACTACTAAATAACATAATTTTAGCGCATTTTATTTTTTTTTTCATTTTTTTCATTTGTATGACAGACATTAATTTGGAAAATCTTGCAAAAATAAAAATTATTGTCGGATTTTAATGAAACTTTCAGAAACTATTCACAAATATATTATAAATATGTTTTCCTTTTTTAAAGTCATGGCAAAATTTTTTTTATATTTATTAACCCCCACCCCCTAAAAAAAAAACCAACATACAATTTAGTGATTATATTCGTTAAAAGCACAAGGGTTTGAGGGAAACAAATCATTTATTTTATCGGAACACCTCTACCTGAAAATCAGCTTTGAATTGTAATATACAAAACTCAATAAAACAAAGATATTATTTAATTTCAAATGCTTTTATTTGCTTTTAGTTGTTTTTATGAATATGGATAATATTGTCTGAAAGCAAAAACTTTTTCGATGAAAAATGAATCTTTAAAACAATTATTTGTAAATTATTTTTACATTAAAGTTGTTAAATATTCTAAAATTAGTGAAAATGGCGTACAGCTTAGTCAATGTCTACTATTCAGTCGACCTATCTTTACAGATTATAAATTGTAAAGTTTATTACAATCAACGGAACATCAGTGTATTAAAAATCCAATTTCGCATGGCTTTTGTGTCCATAAAACGGCTGTAATTCATATGTACGGAAGACCGTGAGTGAAAACAATAAAACGTCACGTTACGCGTTGTTCCACTCTCTTACGGCCTTTATTTTTGTGAATTGTTCGCGCGAAACACGCGTGGAGAAGTTAATTTGATTTTTCAATTTCAACTGAGAATGGTACCTACAAGTATTAGGTACCTCTCTTATGAAATTTATATGATCTTATTTTTATATTATCTCAGTCATGACATTTTTCCATAAATGAAATATCAAAATTAATAATAAAATGAATGGAAATACAAATAACACAGTAAAATGTAATAAATGTACATAAAATTATAGCATTTCGTGTAGACTTCTGATAAAATTTCATATAGAAAGGTACCTATAAATTAATTATGTTATACTCTTTTGCCATGCTCTTTTTTTAGAAAATTTTATCGAGGTACCTACTTAAACAAAAATTACTTACAATATAATACATATTACTTATAATACACTATTTCTTGCCGTCAATTTTTACTAGTGTATCTCATCAGGCGATTGTTAATTACCGATTTGTTTAGATTTAAAAGCAAAATACAACGTCTTTTTGCGAAAGGAAAAAAGAAAATATGGTGGTTATAAGGTCTGTGAATTTTACTCTGATCAACCAATCAAATATGACCTATGTTAAATTTAAACTGAGCGAAGAGCAAAAATTAAAAATTATTTTTTTTATAAGTGAGTCATGACCCGTAGATTGGCAACTAACGGCAATCAGACATAAAATTAAAGCGGATACATATGCTTACATAAATTATAGAAACGACTGCAATTGCGTAGCGGTTTTTACGTTTTCGTAGCGGTTTTTACGATGTCATATACTAAAATAAATAATATTGTTCTACTCTTAATTGAGCACTTTTCTAAATCAAATGTTGGAATTGTACTCTATTCATTCTCACCGTACATGGATATATATATATATATATATATATATATATATATATATATATATATATATATATATATGTAGTTGAAAATGCGTTATATTTATAGGGGAAGAATATCGAGCGTTTATACATATAGACAGTGTGGACATACAAATCAACACACTCACACACACACACACACATATATATAAATACATTTATATATTTGTGCGAGTATATGTGTTTACCTATATATATATATATATGTGTGTGTGTGTATGTGTGTGTGTGTGTATTGCTTGCATATATATCAACACGGCACACACTCACACCCATACATACATACATATATATTTGTAAATAATTTATTATATTTTTTAATCCGACCTATTTTTATTATTTCAAACGTTATTCTTAGTGGATACTCCTATTTGAATAGACTCTTCGTTTATTTTAAACAGTGTTCTATTACGTCTTCGAGAAAACTCCTGTTGGAGAGCACATTTTGTTTAATAAGTGTTTCTTTAGTGTGCAGAAAATAAAAATAACTGTTTAAAATATGCGGAACGTCTACTCAAATACGGTTATCGACTAAAATTAACGTTTTAGTAATATATATATATATATATATATATATATATATATATATATATATATATATATATACGAAATCTGAAATCTGATAATAATTTCAATATTTATCGAACAATGGACCCTAGCTAATTTTTTAACGTAGTAATACTCTTGAAGTAGGTAAATGAGATAAGTCCATTGACCTTTTTCATATATATGAAATAGTTCAATGGAATATATATATATATATATATATATATATATATATATATATATATATATATATATATATATATATATATATATATGAAATAGTTCAATGGATTATTATATTATATATATGTATACATATATATGTGTGTGTGTGTGAGTATGCGCGCCCGCATAAAATACAGTTTTAAGGTATGCTGTATCTAGTGATTAAAATGCTCAATATCTGGGGTATGGATTATGTAAATCTGTTCTCGATGTAACCACGATTTTCATTCGTGGAGACTACCTTGTCCAAATTATATTTTTCTCTCAAGGAAAAAACGGATTTAAACTGATGTTCGTTTCTGTAAAGACGTGCAATTTTACTAGCTTTCCAATATTTCTTAACGCTTGTAAGCAGTCTATGATAGTTTACTGATTGCTCACGAAATGAAATGAGCAATGAGCAGACTTCAAAGAAAATTTCTCCTCCATTGTGTAAAAAATGGCGCTGGAGTCAGTGATCAGATTCGAACTTGCAATCAAATCCGTTAATATTTTCCAGTTTATTCTGATTTCAGGACCTTTCACGATACTAGAACAATTTCCTATTATATTTATGAATTGTGAAAGATGTTCAAGCAACCTTTTCACCTTGCTTGATATATTGCTTTTTATTATGAGAGAACTAGCTTAGAACCCGTAAAAAATAACAAGCTGATTGACGTATGGATCAGTACTTCTGCCGAGTATCAGGTTATCTGTGCGTTCAACTTACGCTCTAAGTATCGATCCCCGGCACTTAAGATCGGAGTGTTTTACCTGTGTAGATCACGGCTTAAGATCTTATTTTGAGAATAGAGAATGCTTAAGAAGTAAACACAGATCTTTGAATAAATATAGCAAACTTATACAAATACGAGCTGCTTAAAAAGTAATAACACTTCTACGAGAGATGTTCCACCAGTTCAGACGTTTACAGCTACGTAATGCTACTCCCACGGAATCAAATCACCCTCATTTCCTCCGTATACGAAATGGAAGGAGAAAGTTCCACTAAGACTGCTTTTTCCTAATAATTTTTTTATATCAGAGAACAAACACCCGAGTGGATGTTTCCCTGAAAACTACAATTTTAATCTCTGCATCGTTATCAGTGCTGTTTACTCTCATAATAGTCAATCCTTACCAGTTCTTCTATTCATATCAGATATCATAACAATTCTAAAGGTAACCACTACATTGAGTGTCTCTCGAGCCTTGCATTCAGTGAACTTTAGTATAAAAATCTTTATAAGAAAATGTACTGCCATAGAAGTATTAACATATTTTAGTATCACCCCGTATTTATAATAATGTAGATGTTGGCGAGTATCTCAATGTACTGTGTGTAACATTGCAAAGCGTTTGCATACGAAATTGAATGACGATACAAACTATAAACGAAACTTTGAATTCTGGTCAGAAATACCTCGGTTTAATCAGGTGCTGTAAGCTTGGATGTGTAGGTCGTGTTATGGATAATAGCTGTGAATTGTTAATCGTAGAACCGAGTTCCATTTCAAGTTGTGGTCGTTATATTCACTTAGGCGAAATACCCTTGGGATAGGTATGAATGCATCTCATCTTCTCCTAGTTATGGGTTAATTATTAAAACTTGTATCGCTAATTATCTAAAAAAAGACAATCCTGACAATCTGCAAATATTTTCTGCCTTTAAATAACCTGCAAAGGATTGAAAAACCGTAAGACATCAATTAATCAAATAAACCCGGGTTAGAGATTTAAGCATTTAAAAAAAATACCATGTTTCTTCTGGACGTAGGCGATCATGACTCTTTAGAGATTCTTTTTTCGTATTATCTGTGAATTGCCATGTCCGATCATGCCCCCCCCCCACGGATTTCCTTTTTTTTTTATTATCAGTGAATTGCCATATCTCAGTTGGAAAGAGTGCCTTCGTATTATTGTCTCCAGTTTTTCATCTCTTAGACTGGTTACCACCCAAGGCTAGTGAACCCATTCTATTCCGTTATTTAACCCATCGCTAAGGAAAAACGATTCATGCCTTTCTCAAGGCTATTTGTGTGAAAGTGAATACTAATCCGACTTTCCGTGCCGATGACCACTACGCTATGCACACATCCATTCGGTATTACTAGCATCTGTAAAGATGGGAGGGCCTGATTCACACTGGCACGAGCATTCGAGCACCTGTCTCGCAAAAATGCAAAGAAAATATCAAGCGGCTTACGTGTGTTTCATTTGATAGCGACGAAATGTTCAAGTCATTCGGAATAGATTCTTTTTAATCCGAATAGTTACTCCCCGCTTCCCTTTGCTGTTTTTAATAACGTAGATCTTTTTTTTTCTGTTGGCGTGGACTGCAAATGGCTCTGAATTAGTCACCCGTGTTCTGCCTTTGATTGATTTTTGCTTTCATACTTTGTTTAGTTATCCGTAAATCTGTCTGTCCCTGACTTGAATTTCATAGTATTTGGAGCTCCCCCACTATGTCTTGATTACAGTAACAGCTCAGGGACAACTGCTCAATGACAACTGTAATATATAATGTTCAATCTCTAAGATGTTAAGCATCTTGAAAAGGGCTGGAAGATGAAGGGACTATCATTCAGCAATAAAGTCATTTTTAAGCATATCACCCCAAGCAAGGCGGGAGTGCCACTAGCACGCAAGGAGTTACAGAGAATGAGAGCAAGAGTAAAGAGGAGTGTTTGAGGAAAGGATGTAGAGAAGTACGGAGATTGGTATCAAGGCATCAGAAGATGTCGATTGACATTACATTTGAATATTTGAAAATTATAGCTATCAGTGAAGCAAGTAAGCGGAAGAGAGTGCCACTGTCGAAAAGTGCGAGAGAAGAAGCTGTTGGAGTAGAAGAGACGGTTACATTTAACGGTTTCGACAGTGAAAGGGTAGAACTGAGATGCCAACCTAGTAGCACGCTTAAATTCATGCAGTTTGGGAACCAGTGAAAGTATCTGCTCAAAGCAGTTACCATGAAAAAACTTGTAAAAAAGACAGAGGGAAGCCAGAGCACGTCTGTAAGAGAGTGACTGTAGACGAGATGCAAGATCAGGACCTATCATATTGCATATCCGTCTCTGAATTTTGTCGAGGACCTCAAGATGAACATCGGGGGCACCAGACCACATATGGCAGCAACATTCAATGCAAGGACGAATTCGTTTTTAAATAAGTAATAAAACAATGGTTGAAAGCGAGAAGAAAGGACTATCAACTATAAGAATACAAAATGTATGGTTAACGCCAGCAAGAGAAAAAGCTCAAGATGCAAACTACAGAATGGAAATGATAACATCAAACAAGGGCAGAAGTTTAAATATCTTGATAAAAAGGAGTAGATAGGTTCGCCTATCGTCCGGCTCACACACCTCTCCGGTGTTTTGAACAGGAGTAGAGGTTTATTCCTTGTTTCAGTTTCCTTTTAATGTCTTCCCATTCTCTTTCGTTCTCAGTAACCCCTTGCATTTTTTGTCTTACTTGGGGTGATTTTTTTTTTTTAAGTATTTTAATAAAGGGTGGAAAATGCGACAGTGAAATTCGTAGGCGCATTGGAAAAGATGTTCCCAAAAAGCTAAGCAAAGTACTGAGAAACGGAAAAATTCGTTAGTTTGTTGAACTGTTATGTAATATCAATCCTCATGTATACCAGTGAGTGCTGGATAATCTCCTCGCAGATGAAGAGAAAACTGGAATGGACGGAGTGTGTAAGCAATAAAGAAGTCTTAAGGAAAATGGAAACGAAAAGGACTCAGAACCAGAAAGAGAAAGTCGAAATTTCTTGAACACATAATGAGGAAGGTGGACATATCAAAGGCAAAAGGGACATTAAATTTTATTTTTTAATCCTTATATAATGAAAAAAATTTCACCAAAATTCGAAGTAGAACCTTCGAATTTTGGAGAATTTTTTTTCATTTTCTTACATCAACGGATGACCATAAATGAGTATGGGAAATTTGAGTGTATTTTCATAAACTTTCATAACTTAGTCACAAATGAATAAAATTATTTTAGAAACGTTTCTTTTTTAAAAATCTAGATAATTTCTTTTCTTTACATCTGTTATCACCAACCTATGTATTTTCATGAAATTTCGAGAAATTCATTTTTTAGAGCTCAATTATTTATATTAGTTATAAGCACAAGTCCTTGCATAATTTAAATCATCAATTTGTTTTTGTCAAACAAGACACCAAATTACAGAAAATCTACTCTTAATCGTAAAATAAAAAAAATGCAATAAAACTAAGCAGAAAAGCTTTTAATTGCTTTTAAGACTAAAATATATTATGGACATTAAAATCCTTTAAGATGAAAAATTAATTTTTACAAGAATTGTCCTAATTTTTATTTAATTTTAATTATAATAACTTATAAAGTTTTAACTTCTTTAAATTCTCTATTAATCTGTAGCGGCTAAGTGTTACTGCTATTAAGTAAAATCTATATTTACTAATCATAAATGGAAAAGCTTACTACAATTCAGCAACCACCAGTATTTTAAATAGAGTTTTGAATTTTTTTGTGTGTATAAACATACAGATTTTTGTAAATGCGGATCGTTCATACACGAAATTATTAGAAAATAAGTGCGGTAACTATAATAAATTTAAATTTTATTGCTAATTTTCTAAAATCTCCTCAGAAAGCGTTTTCGTAAGTAAGATTATGAAGAAAAAGTACTTAAAATTCAATAAAATGATAGATTACTATATTATTTTCCTAAACTTTTAAGATTACTGTGTCATTTAAAAATATATAAAACAAGCGTTCATGTTGCATTCATCAAGTAATTTTTAAATTAAGTGTTAAATACCCTTTACATAAAAATATAAGAATGCCAAACGTTTAGCTATCGATAAATCAATCAACGCCTCATAAAAACAGTCACCTTGGTGTAAAAAATGCTTTTTTGCGATATTTTAAACTAAATATACTATTTGTTTAAATTTAGATTAATTAAACTTTAAATTAATTAATCTCCATCAAATAAAATTTCAGAAAAGTATACTTTACTTTTTAAAGATTTTTTATAAAATTCTTGTGTTATATATATATATATATATATATATATATATATATATATATATATATATATATATATATATATATATATATATATATATCGTCCTGCGAATTCGAAAAATCTTAATGAAGAAAATGTACTCGGGCTCTGTATGAGATATCACATTTTGATTCGCCCGGCTTTTCCACTTGTTAACGGTTATATTTATTTTTCGTGTATGCAAACAAGGGATAACCGAAAATTACTGACCCGAAGGTCAGTAATTTCCGGTTAAATGACATTTTAGGAAGAAAAAAAATTGTTCTTCTTAATCTTCAATTTTTTACCTGTCAAATATTTATGGTTGTAGGAGAAAAAGTTGATTTACGTTCAGTCCTGGCATCGATAGAAAAAATACAGATGTCAAACTCTTACGAATGTGGAACAGATGCAAAAAGCAATCAGCGCTAATCGTGATTATTGCCTCACAAATTGAAGCAACCGTCTACATCGGTTGAGTTTCGGGATGGATTACAAAAGAGAATAAAATGCTTATTTTGTAGTAAGGAAACGAAACAATAAAATTCACTCCACTCCACTTCTAATACCAATGGAAACTAAAGCAATCTATAACTAAGAAATGATTATTTAACAATCTTTATCAATGGAACATTTCATTGCACATTGTTCAAGAATATTAAGTTTTTTTTTTATCAGCGGCATGGGTCATGTTAATGTGGGTATTCTTTTTATATATACTAAAGTTAACCCTTTATCATATATATATACCTTATATATATATATATATATATATATATATATATATATATATATATATATATATATATATATAATAGGTAACATTCAGTATTTTTCTTTTCTTTTTTTTAATTAATCTTGTTCCTTTAAAGAGACACTCTATCTGAAAGTAATTTACATACACACACACGTATATATATATATATATATATATATATATATATATATATATATATATATATATATAGTGTCTCTTTAAAGGAACAAAATGAATTAAAAAAAAGAAAAGAAAAATACTGAATGTTACCTATTATATATATACATATATATATATATATATATATATATATATATATATATATATATATATATATATATGTATATATATATATATCAAGACATAGATTTAAGATGTGCTATATTCATATGATAAAGTGCTCAATATCAGAGATAGAGCTTATGTAAATATAAAAGTGAACATTGAAGTCAACATTCAGAGGCGACAGACGTGGCCTGATTGTCTGTATTTAATATATTTCATTGAAAAATACATCCCTAACCCCTACGAAAACGTAACTAATAACTAATACACCAAAATACTGACATAATGAACACGCAGACACCCCTGTCTAGTGGAGGTGGATTTATCTGCAACCTTGGAAACGTGAATTATGATTTTAGCTGTGTCTTTAAAACCCAGTAATTTTAAAAGTTACTCCAAAATTCGCTTGAGGATGAAATGGAACTAACGTCTTTAATTTAATTACAAAATTAAATTCGGGGCTTTTAGCTTCCATTTTTGAAACATGGTTAGAACTGTGTAGCGAAAATAACCATATTTTAAATCAATTAATTTATAATATATATATATATATAAATACATACATATAAATATATAAGCATAAATATATAAATACATATACATATTTATGATAACAAGTACATATACACATACATACATATATACACATATACACACATATATATACACACATCTATGCACACATACTCACATATATATGCATATATACACAAACATAAACATATATACACACATAGACTAACTCATGTGGCAGTAATGACAAACCAATGTTTCCATACCTACACATACACACAATCTCATATATAATAAGTGTCAACACACACATATACATCTACAAATATACATATATATATATATATATATATATATATATATATATATATATATACATATAAATATACATAAATATACCTATCTATAATAACAAGTACACATAAATACAACGACATTCAACCAAATACATATATAAATGTACACACATATACATACATAAACATACATACACACACCAATATACATGTACCCTCACATACATATATAAACACATTCATACAAACAGAAATATACGTAAATATAAATATAGATACACAATATAACAGGACACATACATACATACATATATATATATATATATATATATATATATATATATATATATACACACACGCATATACATATATATATATATATATATATATATATATATATATATACATACATACATACATATATACACACATATATAAATATATATACACATACACAAATACATATACATACACATATACACCAATAATTGGTGCTACCAATGTAAAAAAATTTTATATTTGGATTTTCAATTGTTGAGATTGTACTAATATAGACTACAGAACTAATCCTACAGTTATTTTGTAGTGGACAATTATTAGGATACCTACAATTACATAAGTTGTTATTCCTGTTATTATATTTAGTATTGGTGTTAGTAACCTGTTGAGTAATCAAGCCTTTTGAGTCCCTATACTTGTTAAAGACTATGTTGTTATGTTTTTTTAATTATTTTCTCCAGGTTATCAGCACAACTATAGCTTAATTTAAGGGTATTAGGATTAAATATTTTACTAAGTGGGTTAGTTTCAGGGTTAGGGAAATGTTTCTTGATGAGGTTTAGAAATATACGTCCTAATTTAGTTTTAACCATTATATTGAAAGGAGGAGTGAACCAGATGATCTTTCTAGATTTTCTTTTCTTATTATGGTTGCAATTAACAGGGTTTTTATATTGAATAGTGATATCTTTGTATCCACTATTTTTGAGTGCAGAATTGTAAAAATCACGATGTTTATTAAAAACATCTTTGTTAGAAGAGTTAGTGCTAATTCTAAATCCAATGGAAGAGGGTATGTGTTTGATAACTTATAAGTTATCGATCTGCATACAGATAACTGGTGCATATAATATGCTACAAAGCCCACAAACGACCCTCCTTAAGTCCTGGATTCAGAATTAGCTTTTTCCTTGACCAGCTGCCACCGAAGATTACATGCCCCTATTTACCCATAGCTGGTGAAGAGAGAAGATTGAGTCATACCATTTTTAAGGGTATTTGCCAGTCAGTGAATATAATGAACTCGATTGGAATTCGAACTCTTCGATTGCTCAGTCCGATCCGTTATTCATTACGCCATCGTGCCTCTAAATCCATATCGCTATATATCTATAGACCAACCGACACTTATATATTTATCTATCTGATGCTAGAGACTACTAAATGTTTAATTGGTAGAGAACATTTAATCTCTCGACAATCTTGATTCCGACAATATTTTCTCATAACGAGATTTGCTTCTTAAATTCGTCTTATTTAAGTGATAAAATAAACTGAACTTGATACTATTTCATTGCGTTTATGAATAAATATTAAAGGAATGTTGACTAGAGATTACTTCTAAACTGTTTAAATTCGTATTGTTTGTTACAAAAAATGTAAATCGAGAATAGAATTTTAGTATCTTCCAAAAAATTTAAAAGACTAATTTCACCAGGAGGCACGATAGCGTAATGGATAGCGGCTCGGATTGATGAATTGGACAGTCGAGTTCGAATTCCAGCCGAATCCATTCACTTGGAAAAGGTATGAATCCTCTTCTTCTACTCCCACCCACCCCAGCTATAGGTAAATAGCAGGACAGACCGGGTTCTATAGTCATATAGCTCTATGGCAAGTGGAAACCTGTGGGAAAAAAATCTGCCTCGTCAGTCGAATGATACATGATCGCCTAAGTGATATCTGACTGACTGAATTTCACCCCATTGTCTCTTAGTAAGGCGATTTACTTGATACCCCACGGTGTGAGGTTGTGACCCAAGGTCGATTTAACGTGGGCAACTTTTGTGATGTCAACGAACACTCGTAATGCTCGTTGTAGTAGAGTAGAGACAGAGTAGAGACGCCTATAGTGACGCCTTCGAATAACACTCGCACTTGCTCGATAATATTCGCTCGAAACTGTAACCTCCATATAGTGTTCCGAATAGAGAAATAGTATAGTGAATAGAGTAGAGAATAGCGGTCCGTATAGTATAGAGGATAGACTAGAAATAGCAATCCGAATAGTAATAGAGGATAGAATAGAAAAGCGATCGTTAGTCGTCATCTACTTCCTACATATATGGCATTGCCTGTGTTCAAACTCAAGTATCGGCAGCGACACTTTATTCCTATATAACAGGACCCCGAGCGCGTGCACTTGGGCTAAGGACAAAAATTGCCCGAGCCCCCGTGCAATAAGAGGGTGGAGCCTCGGGCGACTGTTCCCCAGGGCTGGGCACCTCACAGTATGGTTTTCCTCAGTTGCGCCTCTGTTCTCCGACGGAGCCGCAACAGTCGCACTCTGCCCGAAGACAGAGGCGCAACTGAGAGATGATGATAAAACCTACCCGGCCTGTGCTAGGTCAGTTTCAAATCAAAAGGACTTTTCATGGTTTAAAAGGTTAAATAGTATCTGCTAATGACTTTTTAATACCCAGAAATAATAATAATAAAATAATGTATAATCTTTTAGAAAAAGAAAAAAAAACTTATCCATCAGCCAGAGACTTAGGACATTTATTACATGAATTACTCTTGAAAGTTTGAAGGATCACATGAAGAAAGAAATTCTGTAGACTGATGGTCACCTCCACCCCTGATCTCCCCGAGTTCAGTCGCTGGCAGATATAAACAAAGCAGAATATTTACGGCGCCCGAGCTGAGACCTGGCGTCTGTTTTTGTAGTGAATCCATGTAACTTTGGTTCAATTTCTGACCAGCCTCAACTAAGTAAAACAGTTCTTTTATCTGGTAGGCATGGTTAGAGGAATCACTAAAAGAACCCTGACCTCATGTTAAAAAATACTTCGTATTGTTTTAAAAGAATAGATATGATCTTAGATAGAAAGATAAGGCATTAAACTTTGTAGGCACACGGTTCGAGTTAGGTGTGAAAAATGAGTTTAAAAAGGAAGTGTTTCACTAATCTTTCAAGTGTGACGTTATTTTTAAAAAGAAAGATATTGAAATATTTTGAAAGAAAAATAAAATAAAAAGCGTCTGGTGTTCTTTTTTTTTTTTAAATTAGAGTTTGTTTCAGTTTTTCTTTTGGTTAAAAAACAGTGGAATATGAAATGTTAAATGTTTCTTATATTATCCCGTTGATAAGATTTTAGGATTTTAGCTGTCTGACAAAAAAGTTCTCAAATTTAAAAAAAATTCTAGGTAAGCTTGAGTCATTTGGGAAGTTTGTTAAATTAATACAGGCCTACTGGGAGCAAATTGCTTACACGAGGATAGGAAATGAATTCAGTAAATACACAAAAACGGAAATAAGCGTAAGACAAGGATGTGTCTTCTCACCGGACTTTTACAGTGAAGCAACCCCGAGAGAATTAGAAGTCATAGCAGGATACATTGTTTGTGGTTATAATCTTAATAGCATTAGATATGCAGATGACACAGTGTTAGTAGCAGACAGAAAGGTAACTACATGGACTCCTATAGAGGGTATTAGAGGAAAGCGAAGAGAAAGACAGAATGCATGGTTGTTAGCAAAAGAAAGAGCCTAACATGCATATTGCAAATTGGTGAGTGTGGTGCAGACCCCACATTCATTTCTTTTCCTCTTTCAATATGGAAGGTCGTGACAAAAACCGAGAAGACATGACTAAACATCAGTTGCATGAAGACAGAATGCATGGTTGTCAGCAAAACGGACAGCCCAACAGGCAAATTACAAATTGGTGAGTGTGTATGCAGACCCCAAACTGTTAGTAAAGTTTTCATTTCTTTTTCTCTTTCAATACGGAAGGTCGTGACAAAAACCGAGAAGACATGATTAAACATCAATTTCAAGAAGATATGATTGTCAGCAAAGAAAAAGACCAACATGCAAATTACAAATTGGTGGTCCCAAAATTTAAAAAAAGTACAAAAATTTAACTATCTAGGAAAAGTTTAAACAGAGTATGGAAAATGCCACACTGAAATCTGAAGGCGCATTAGGAAAGCGATTTTTTTCTTCCAAAAGGCAAGTAAAGTATTCATTGGAAACAAAGAAAAGAGTAATGAGCTGTTATGTAATAACGGTACTCCTAGATGTCAATGAATTCTGGACCGTCTCATTACAGATGGAGAAGAAGCAACAAAAATGTGGTTCTACAGAAAGATGCTGAGAATACAATGGACTGAAAAAGTGAGCAACGACGAAGATTTAGAGAAAATGGAAACAAAAAGGAGTATTTACACCTAGGATCATAAAGAATCATTTGAAATTTCTAGTGTACATGAAGAGGAAAAAGTGTGTGGAAAATTTAACACTTTAAAATTGAACATTGAAGGCAAGGAGGACAGAGGTAAACAGCGCAAAACCAACCTAACAAGCTTGTGTAAACGTATGGGAGAACAAAGAATAGGAGATATAGAAAAAAGGCAAAATTTACTAAAGGCTACAAATGACAGGAAGCTGTAGAGAGCCATGACTTGAAGGAGCACAGTGAATAGAAAAACACTAAACATTTTATATAAGTTATAAATAACGCCGCTAACTGCCGATATTCAAAAACAGTTTCGGAAGATGAAGAACAAAATATTCAAATGTCATCTTTCATGTCTTACGAAAACGGCCATATTAAGCGAATATATTCAAAAACATTTTCTACGTTTTTGTTTAAACAATAAGGAGCGGTCACCTTTTTATGGGTATACTCACAATACTTTTCAGCTGGCAAAACATTCAGACGTTCCCTGATATGCATACTTCACTACCCACCATGGATCAAAATAGGGCGCTGTCGTTAATATTTTCTCAAGGGGTCAATATATATATATATATATATATATATATATATATATATATATATATATATATATATATATATATATATATATATATATATATATATATATATATATATATATATATATATATATATATATATATATATATATATGCGTGCCCATTTGTATATATGTATACATCGGGTAGACGGAACTCGTAAACAAAGGAAGATCTCGGATTGAAGAATCGGAGAGCCGAGTTCGAATTCCAGTTAAATCCTTTACATTTATTTACGTGCTAATACCTTTGGGAAAGGTATGAATACTCTTCTTCTTCGCCCAGCTATGGATAAATAACAGGACAGACCGGGTTCTGTAGCCTTGGATGGCAACTGGTCTATCGCAGAAAGAAATGGCAACCTACTGCAGGAAAAAATCTGCCACGTCAGTCATCTATCGAGATGACTGACGAGGCAGATTTTTTCATACATGATCACGCATGGCACATAACTGACTGAGATTGTCTAAGTGAAGGAAATACTGATTTAAATACTTTGACAACCCGTTCATGGAAAAGGCTTTGGAACTTAACACCGAGAAAAATGCACAATAGGAATTTTTAAATTAATGACTTCATGAGATTTTCAATAAACCTGACTCTTTAAATCCTATGTGTTTTTATATTAATACGTTCATGGGATCTTTAGTAAGCCCAACTCTTTAGACTCATTGTGTTTTTAAATACAAAGGTTTTTTTTTGCATTTCAATGTCTTAACAATATTGTCCTGTAAGAAGCAACTGAGATTACTTACAGAAATAAACAACTAGTATTAGTAACATATTTTCGTGGGATAAATTTATATCTGGTTAGGATCGAAAGGATTGAAAAAATTCTCTAATTTGTATACGAAAAATAGAGATTAACATGATTTTAGTGAATATAATAATCATTAATCAATAATTATTATTTTTTATTTGTGAAGGATATTAGAACAATTAAGAACCTGTCGTGTCCACTAAAATATCAAATACAATATCACACTCACACTCATTAAAGTGTTTACATCTTAAAATACATCAATAAAACCATAGAATATAAATCAGAAAGGTTGTTTTATTAGTCATCATGATTTAGGTAGATACCGCCAAAATATCGTGCGGACGTAGTACGAAAAAGTGTATAAAACACACGAAATCTAGCACCAAACGGGATATGCACAGATGTCACCAAGGTCCACGCCATTCTCGCTGATGATCTTTACGACCTCATTCACGTCAACATGCTAAAAGTGATAGCGCAGACAAACTACAAAGAGACTGCTTCAAACTATAGAACCACAGTTCACAATAAGAACCAAAACCTAACTATCTCTTGTTCCCCGTTACTACTAAGCACGCATATACATATTGACTCTTTCACACAAACACACATATAAAAAATTTCATTGTTTCTCACATACAATTTATATTCTATTCCAGAACTTTATTAACCAAAACAAGAAGATATTACTTTCTAATATATAACCAACTGCTTGTATTCTTGTCATTATATTAAATTAATGTTTATTTGTTGAAATTACATTGTCTTTTTTCTACTGGATTTTATTCCTTCAATAAAAATCGATTGATTATTCTAAACGGTCGATTTATGAGCAGTCCCGCAACAATATTTTATGTTATTGTATCGAAACCCGACACTCCCAATTTAGGACATTCAACGAAAAGCCGCGTAGAAGGATTCCTACAAACTTATACTGGAAGCAAACCGCCTGCATACGGATAGAAAATGAATTAAGTAAATATTCCAAAATAGAAAGGGGTGTAAGACAAGGGTGTGTTATTTTCAACGGTCTTATTCAACCTATACAGAGAGGCGGTTCTGAGGGAATTAGAAATCTCACCAGGATTCATTATTGGCGGTCACAAATTTAGCAACATGATATGTAGATGGCACAGTATTGATAGCAGACACAGAAAGAAAAATACAAAACCTTCTACAGAAGGTAGTGAAGGAAAGCGAGAAGAAAGAACTAAACATCAAGTGCAAGAAGACAGAATGTATGGTTGTTAGCAAAAGCTTGAGCACAAAATGCAAATTACAAATAGAAGATACCAAAATCAAGCAAATACAAAAATTTAAATATTTGCGATGTTTAACAGAGGATGGAAATCCGAAGTCGCGTTGGGATAATGAAATATGATTTCCAAAATCTAAGCAGAGTATTAGGAGATGGGAAAAGTTTGCTAACAATGAGGAAAATAATACTAAACTGCCCTGTAATATCTGTCCTTCTGTATGACAGTGAATGCTGGACAATTTCCTGAAAGATGAAGAGACTTGAAACAACAGAAATGCGGTTCTACAGAAGGATGATGAGAATACCACGGGCCGAATATGTGGGTAACGACGAAGTTTTAGAGAAAATGGAAACAAAAAGGAAACTTATACTTAACATCAGGAAGAGCCAGTTGTACATAACACATAATGAGGAAAGCGGACTTGGAAAATTTGATAACACACTGGACAATTTGAAAGCAAGAGGGACAGAACGACGCATAAACTACTTTGTGAGTTTGAGTAAATGGATGGCGGGACAAGGTTTTGGAGAAATAATAAAAGGAGAAAATTTATTAAAAGCTACGAAGGACAAAAAATTGGGGAGAACTATGATCGTCTACGTCCTGAAGGGACACGGCACACAAAGAAGACGATATCTAACATTAATTCAATTAGCTGTCAGTGCATAATATACTTATATTTTCATGTTCAACAACAATAGACAGCGAATAAATGAGGAGGAAAATAGTAATCGATAGCCTTCTAGAATTTTACTAACAACGGTTTACCTAACAACGGAATGTGCCACTGATAGGTATTACAAAGGTGGATAAAGCTTTTGTTGACATTAAGAAGAGTAAATAGTAAGACGTAAACGATAACAATGACATTATAACATCCTCTATAGTTATAATCTTGGTAAGTTAATAATTTTTAAAAGTTATGCACTTGTCAACTCCAAAGTAATCAGAAACCTATTTCTTTATCGTCAGATGAATTTCAGTCATGGCATTTGGTAATTAACTTTAGGTAAATATATTATTATATATAAATTTACCTATATTATAAAAAAATGATGACGTATTTTCTATTTACTCTTATTAGATTTTCACATGTAAGTTTTTTTTTAAATATATATTTATGCGGAAAAATGTTCTCAGTGTTTTAAAGTGAATTTTAAAGAGAATGTTTACAAAAGCATTTCGTTATTATTCATTTTCACATATGACGTAATGCATTTAAAATATACTAATCTCCATCAGAATCGGATAGTAAAAAACAAGTTGTAATAACACCTTTGAGAATATGGATTCATGTCATAAATTTCAGTCACGTATGAAACGAAATCACGTGTTCAAACGCTTCCTTTTGAAAAACGTTACAAACTTTCGCTCCAACCCAATAAGTGTACTGTCATGGGTCCTTACCTATAACTACAGAATGAACTCTTCCTGACACTATGTATACTACACAAGAGAGAGGGTTGAACCAAGCCGAGCTTCTCGGCTTGACGGTCAAAATCTCTGCCTCTGAGCAGAAAGGAACCCGGACGAGGCTCCGCCGAAGGGCAGAGTCTCGTTCGGAGAGGTTGACCAACCCGATCCCGTTTATACGGGTTCTACGGGCATTTTTTGGCCGAGCCTACGGGCTCGGGAAACCTACGTTAAACTCGGCCTTGTGCAACATGCAACCCTCGTTGCTAGTTGTATGGCTAGATACCGAATCGAATCGAGCCGATAGTAGTTCACTCCAAACCAGACTGACAGTCATACTAACACCTTCCACATCTTGTATTATTATTTCGTGTAATATACCTTCGTTATTTCTACTCTTGTGTTTGTGTTGTTCTTCCTTGGTCCTAACCTGGACCATAACATGTACACTGGCGTGCAAAAATTGGGGGGGGGGAAACTACATAAAATGATAGTCCACCTTTGTTATATTAAGAAGTTAAGATTGTTTAGCAGTATGCTATTATCAGTTGTGTCTATGGACCTTAAGGTTTCGAAAATAAGCTGTTGCATTCCGTAAGTGTCGTGTAACAGAAGATGCACAACTTTAAACAGTTTGAATCTTAAAAGAGTCATGCAAAACTATTAGGCCAATGAATGATCTGAGATGATAAAGTATTAATAATATGCAAATTTCTAAATAGGGATTCTTCTATGTAATGTGTAAAGTGTCTTGTCAAGACATTGTAGTTGAACATTAGCTTGCTTTTCTACGCAAAATCTGTTGAAACAAAATGAAATGTGTTTAGTTGAAGGAGAATATGACTTAACAAGAGACAGTCAGTCGGCTGGGAATTTCCAGAAACAGTGTTCAAACCACCCGTTTGCTACTATTAGAAGTGTTTTCAGTGAAAAGAAAAGCAGGAGATCACAGAAGTCAGACAAGACAGATGAAAGAAAGATTGTGATAATCTCGGTAGATACCCCCAAATGAACAGCCAAACAAGTGAGGAGTGAAAGGAATCTTAATTGAGGTCTCAGTTGATACACTAAGCAGAATATTTCGAAAACAAACAAAAAACAACTTGAACAGGCGTATAGCAGCAAAAGACATTAACCAAGAAAGATCGGAATACGAGACTGAAGTGGCCAAAAGGACGTCTAACGATGGAAAGAAGAAAAATATTTTTAGAAACGAATGCAATATAGAGCTACATCCTAATACAAGAGAATATGTAAGAAGACCAATGGGAAAAGGAAACAATTCAAAATACACCATATATATGGTAGAATTTGATGGTGGAGACGTAATGGTGTGAGGTTGCAACAAAAGCAATGGTGGAAAAAAATTGGTAAAAGTTGAAAGAAACGTAAACAGCGAAACTATATTAGTTTACAAAGGTCTAATCTTCTGCTAGACTACTAAGGTGGGGAAATTTTCAGCATGGCCTTCTCCTTGCCACACATCACTTGCAACAAAAAGATTTCTTGCGGATGAAGATATCCAACGTTTGGAAACTGGTCAGTACAAAGTTTTGATCTCAATATAATTGAACTACTGTGGTAAGAAATGAAGAAACTCGTGCTCCAATGATAATCACGCAATCAAAATTCATTGCCAAGAAGAATGCGAAAAGTTCTCAGTGAGAAAATCCGGACCTTCTTCCATTCAGTGCCACATCAAAATGAAGTAATTACTCGAGATTAAGGCGGCAACACTAATTAAGAACTGCATAATTTGACAGTTTGTACTTCCTGCAATAATGAAGACCATTTTTGCACAAACAAACAGAGCCTTTTTAATTTAAGAAAAGAGTTGAAAAGTGAAATTATCGCTGGTGGCCAAGTATTTTTGCATTGTATTTTTTGTCAGTTTCGCTATGCGTAAGATGCTCTATCATCCACCATATTGCATTAA
The DNA here is from genome assembly GCA_963932145.1 of Acanthosepion lycidas. NCBI lineage: Eukaryota > Metazoa > Mollusca > Cephalopoda > Sepiida > Sepiidae > Acanthosepion > Acanthosepion lycidas. The sequence goes on along the minus strand of OZ010582.1, from coordinate 20,674,661 downwards.
CGAAAATGCAGTGAATTGTTTTCTGTCCCTCAAAGATTATAAAATGTACTAAGAAAAGCATATTGCTAAACACTCTCGATTTGGGAGTAAAATTAACAAAAGCAATTAATTTACAAAGGTTTTCTGAAATTTTTGTACACCGATGTGCATGATGGCCATACAAAATAATGGTATTATTTACGTGTGTGTCATCACTTTTACCAAGGATTAGTATACTCTATTTGTTTTGTCCCTCGGATTAAAATATTGCCCCTCACTTCTCTAAGAGTACTATCTAACTAAGATCAGTGCCTGGTATTTGCAAGTTAAATTTAACATGTTCTTCAATAGTGAATATGCCATTTTCTTGGTTATCTCAGATATTTTAAATTTAAGTGCAATGTCAATCGTTATCTTTCCTGTTCTTTTATTGTCCTCTCTCCTTAATAATGATTTTCTTTTTGTCATATCCTTTCTCACTCAGTATCCTCTTGCTTCTTAGTGGCTTTATTTCCTTGCTTGGGGTAAATGATTAAAAAAAATCTGAATCAGGATAGGATTAATTTGTTCATTTGATATATCTGTGGATTTTATTACTTCAAAAAGTTACAGATAAAAAAATTAAACTACAAGAGGTGCGTTATAAAAGAGAGTGTATCAAAAATATTATAATGGCGGATACAATCAGTGACATTCTGGCAATTTTAAAGCGTTATTTTAAACTGGTTTTCAAAGCTGCTAAAATTGCTCGCAGAATAATGGTAAGTGGAAGGAAATGAACAATATCTGACTGTTTTGGCCCAAACTGGTTTCTGTGTTAAAGATGGCAACTTGTCCTTTGTGATGAAAAATAAAACAAACTCAGCAGCAGACAACAATCAGTTATCGCCCATGATGTTTTAAAACGCAACGTAAAAGAGACCCGACCATCAGAACGTGAAAACTTTCACCAGATTGTGTATAATTTAAAGATGGAACATAGAGAGCATTATTTAATCTTCAAATGTTTACAGGAGATGAGAGATTACCTATGATTCAGAAACGAAATTAATTTTGATGCGTCCTAATATGATTATTATTATGTTATCATACTTTTGCACACCAGGTGTTTGGTTGTTATGGCTGGAGTATAAATAATCACAAGTCTCTTCAAATATCTAGCACTCTCTTAAGTATTCCAGCTATTTTTAAAAAAATGTCTAGATGGTTTCGTTTCTTACCCGAATGTCCAGCTCTTCCAATTTTTATTTTTTTATTTTTTGCTAGGCTTTTTACTGCCGTTCCAAGTACTCCAACAATGATCAGCACTACTGTCACTTTTTTTTTTCAGTTCGCTTACAAGGTCTAGATATTTGTTTAACTTTTCGATTTCCTTCAGTTTTATTTTATAATTTTTATGGAACAAAGAAATCCACGAATTTAATTCATTTTGTTTGCGTTAACTGGATCTAGTTTTCTAACGTGGACTGTGTGAACCGTTTGAATTTCAAAGTCTCAAATAATCTTTTTCTCTAAAACAGATTCTGGTTTGTGTACATACTACTGATTTTCATGATACAACATGGGAGCCGTTAATGAAGAAAGAAAGAGAAATGACAGTATGAAAAGAGAAGCTTTGGTGAGTGCCGATAAGCGTAGCATGCAGCAGCTGCAGTTTAATCATTAGGCAGGTTAGGTTTAAGACTCCAACTTCTACACTCATGATTGTCCCATGGGATTAAAAAGTTGACTTCTGAATTTGGTGACATAGTAATTGTGAATTTATTCCCTGGGATGGGTAGTGCAGATTTATGCTCAGTGGGAACAGGGCGAGAAATACTAATAAAACAGTGTTAAATAACTAGACGAAATGTCTCTGGACATAGTTGGCGGAACGTGAACAATCTACCCTTGTAGATTAAATGAATGGTTCAATTCCAAATTCCCTGAATTGATAAGCACCTGAAGAAGGCCGGAGAGCACATCAGCCAAAACAATAATAATGGTGGTGTCTGGCAGCTTGTATCCGAGTATACCTATCTACTAGGACGGCTAGCCAATCACTGTTGCAGATGCCTTCTCAGTCACATTGTGTTTGTTCAACACCCACAGAGTCCAGCTTTTGTTATACTACAACGATGCTGAGCGGATTTACTTACAGTTTCTGGGAGTGAACGCATTACCTGGGGTGATCAGCAGTCTGCACAAGCCCAGTACGCTCAAGCCCTCGGTCACGATGACTTGTGATTTCGTGCTAGCACAAGCATCAAGGCTCCCAAATAATTCCGTCTACCTAATTTCACTCACCGTGGTATGGTTTTTAAGCATTTTTGTTGATAAGAATAGAGATGAGGACAATAGTCGACATGCAAATAATGTAAATAACACATTATAGTCGTTTGCACAGTTCCCAGTGAATCATTTTTCCCACCCAGTCATGTCCATTTTTGTATTCTTTCCGGGTCAACTTACTGTGTTTATTTATTATATAATTAATGATCCAATTCCTATCTCCACATACTTTGCGCTTATTTTTTTCCTTATTGTTTATCTTGGCTTTTATATTATAAGAGTTTTTTTTATAGCGTTGCTTTGGGTTGCCATTAAATAATGATCATTTCTAACTTTCGGTTATCTACAATTATCGTTGTCGATCGAGAGAGCAGCATGGCGACAAAGTGATGATGAGGTGAAAATATACAAATTCCGTTATATCCATCATGACATTCAGTCTGGTAAATATATACCAGGAACGTACATCACAGCCAAATATGCACGATATGAAGAACAGCGCAGAACCTTGCAGGTAATGTCCAGGTACAAATACATTCACGTCAGGTAACGCAGTCCGCTCAGATGGTATCCGATTCAAGGTGCTTCTAAGTATCTAGATTTGTCTCCCAAGTTACCTTGGCTACTTTCAAGCTTAAAAACAACTAACCCCATCGAAAACTGGCCATACTACTCTCCTCCGAAATCCCGGCTATGATGCTTAAAATATCATTACTAAAATTATTATTATTATTATTATTATTATTGGTAGTAGTATTAGTAGTAGTAGCATTTTTATACTTGATACATTAAGGAAATGAATGACAACAAGTCTTCTTAAATCTCCACCTCCCCTTTTATATTCACGTCAACTTCAACGGCGCTTATGTCTGGATCGTCACATTCTTTGGGTCTCTTTTTCTTTTAATCATCTTAATCTTTCTCTTTCAATAACCTTCATCGTTTCCTTTCAATCATCTTCATATTTTCCTTTCAATCATCTTCATATTTTCCTTTCAATCATCTTCATCTTTCTCTTCCAATCATCTTCATCTTTCTCTTTCAATCGTCTTCATCTTTTTCTTTTTGTCATCTTTTTCTTTCAATCATCTGGCTGTTCCAATGCGTCAGTTATTAGCACATTAAAATTTACCCCATCTTCATGTTTTATAGTTTTTTCTTTCTTTTCAGTTTTACGCTTTATTATCTTTTTCAAGATTTTTTTTCCACACTTCCTTTAATTTTTAATCTGCTTCGCTGAAATACATTTTCATGATTTGACAAAATTTTGCTTATTCATAAATGCCTAGATGTGTGATTCATCGCTTAGAGGTCAAAAGTATTTTTTATATTTTTTTTCAAGGATAGATTCTGGCTTTTGCATGTTACCATTTTGAAAAAAAAGTGACCGCGACACTGATGTGAAGGTACTTACGAAATATGTCTCTATTTCCGTCTGCAACTAAATACGAGCTCACGGGACTTACAGTTACTTACTGCGTTTTTCATGCCGACACACACCGCGTGTTACTAGGCTTCTAAGGGATGGGTATTTTTTTTATTTTTTTTATCTAGACACCATTTCTAGAAACATTGTCAAACAAAACTAAGGAGCAGGTACCTCCAAAATAAGTGAGGCCTAATTTTAAAAGAGATTTAAAACAATCTTTCTTGAAGCTTTATTTTTAGTTTAGATTCCAAGCTAATAGATAAAATTTAATATTCCCAATAAGTAAAACACTTTGCTGTATTTTAAGCGGAATCCTTTTC